>JBAMNC010001874.1:82500-682500 GCA_037902135.1 Cetoscarus ocellatus
TTCTGTTGGCCCCCTGCTGTGAGCTGTGGTCATGGTCTTTACCAAACACATCCTCCATTTTTGTCTTCATCTCTATGGTCTTAGGGACGTGTCTGTGGAGCTCCCGTTTGTCCTGATGCATCCGAAACCTGCAGACCCACCGAGTTCTCCACCACAGACAGGTAACACCTGATCACACACCTAATCACACACCTGAGAACACACCTGAGAAAACACTTGAACACAGCTGAACACATCTGAGCACCCATGTGGACACACAGCTGAACACGTCCCTTTCTGATATTGGTTAGGACCAGAGTAATCTGATTACTTTGATGATCTTCTTGTTGTCTCCAGTGGCTCCTGGGGCAGCAGCTGGAGCAGAAAACAACCTCATCGAGTTTGACATGAAGTAAGTGCAATTATTAACCTTTAATAACATTAACCCTTAATAACACTAACCCTTAATAAAACTAACCCCTACTAATTTATCCCTTAATAACACTGAACCTTTAATAACATTAACCCTTAATAACACTAACCCTTAATAAAACTAACCCCTACTAATTTATCCCTTAATAACACTAAACCTTTAATAACATTAACCCTTAATAACACTAACCCTTAATAACACTAAACCTTTAAAAACATTAACCCTTAATAACACTAACCCTTAATTAAACTAACCCCTACTAATTTAACCCTTAATAACACTAAACCTTTAAAAACATTAACCCTTAATAACACTAACCCTTAATTAAACTAACCCCTACTAATGTATCCCTTAATAACACTAAACCTTTAACTAGAAAAGCACTCAGAGAGCGCAGACCTCTGCCAAGCAGCTTCAGTCCAGATACATGTATGCACATGTCTGTATTTCCTGCTTTGGAAATCTCCCAGTCTACGGTTACCATGACAACGGAGCACTTTCTCTCCCTCGAAGTTTCACACAAAGGTGTTCTGGTCTTTGATTGGCCCTTTGGTCTTTGATGGCCTTTGATGTTGAATTCTGGAAATGCACCCTCATGATTTCGGTGGAAATTGTCTAGTTACCTCCGCAATGTTACGAATCCTTTAAAGAGGTCCTGGATCCGGATGGTGATCTGGATCAGTCACAAAATCTAATCATTTCTTCCTTATCCCATTCCACACATTTCCTGAAAATTTCATCCAAATCAGTCCATAACTTTTCAAGTTATTTTGAACACAGACAGACAAACAGACAAACCAACGCCGGCAAAAACATAACCTCCTTGGCGGAGGTAATGACATTAACCCTTGATAACAATAACCCTTCCTAGCATTATCCCTTAATAACACTAAACCCTCAATAATATTAACCCTTAATAACACTGACCCTTAATAACGTTAACCCTAATAACACTAACCCTTTATAACATTAACCTTTAATAACACTGACCCTTAATAACATTAACCCTTTATGACACTAACCCTTAATAACATTAACCCTTAATAACACTGACCCTTAATAACATTAACCCTTAATAATACTAACCCTTAATAACATTAACCCTTAATAAAACTAAACCCTTAATAACACTAACCCCTTAATAACATTAACTCTTGATAACATTAACCCTTAATAACACTAACATTTCATATATTTAACCCTTAATAACATTAACCCTTCATATTATTAACCCTTAATAACATTAACCCTTATTCACATTAACCATTCATGTTATAAACTCTTCATATCCTTAACCCATAATAATATTAATGCTTTATGTTAACCCTTCATCTTTGAACCCTTAATAACACTAACCCTTAACAACATTAACCCTTAATGACATTTACCCTTCATGTTTTTAACCCTTATGAACATTAACCCGTAAAAACATCAACCTTTAATGGTATTAACCCTCATTAACATAGACCCTTCATTTAATTAACCCTTTGTGTTATCTACCCTTACTAACATTAACCCTTTATGTTACAACCCCTTTTTAACCGTAACTCTTTATGTCATTAACCCTTAATGTTTTTTACCCTTAATAACATCAACCCTTTATGTTATTAACCCTTATAAAAAGTATCAGCTGCATAAAGACATTGATCTTATTTATTTGTTATATACATATAAGAGAGTATTGTCTGCATAAATATGCTGTTATTGTTTATTAATTACATACGTATAAGAGAGTATCATCTGCATAAAGATGTTGTTCTTGTTTATTAACTATATATGTATTAGAGAGTATTATCTGCATAAAGATACTGTTCTTCTTTATAATTATATATTCTTAAGAGTATCATCTGCATAAAGATGCTGTTCTTGTTTATAAATTATATATGTATGAGAGTATCATCTGCATAAAGATGCTGTTCTTGTTTATAAATTATATATGTATAAGAGAGTATCATCTGCATAAAGATGCTGTTCTTATTTACTCTTTACGTGTAAGAGAGTATCATCTGCATAAAGACACTGTCCTTATTATTTATTTATTATATACATTTAACAGAGTATCATCTGCATAAAGATGCTGTTCTTGTTTATTAATTATATATGTATAAGAGAATGTCATCTGCATAAAGATGCTCTTATTTACTTCTTATGTGTAAGAGAGTATTATCTGCATAAAAACACTGTCCTTATTATTTATTTATTATATACATATTAGAGTATCATCTGCATAAGGATGCTATACTTATGAGTTATAAACATGTTCATAGAGACACTGTTCTTATTCATTTATATTTATGAGAGAGTATCAACTGCATAAAGACACCGTTCTTATTTATTTATTTAATACATATTAATAAGTTGCATCTGCATAAAGACAGATTTCCTATTTATTATCATATACATATAGGAGAGTATTATCTGCATAAAGACACTGTTCTTATATATTTATTTAATACATATCAGTAAGTTGCATCTGCATAAAGACAGATTTCCTATTTTTTTATTATATACATATAGGAGAGTATTATCTGCATAAAGACACTGTTCTTATATATTTATTATATACATATCAGAGAGTATCATCTGCATAGAGACACTGTTCTTATTTATTTATTTACTTAATACATATTAATAAGTATCATCTGCATAAAGACACTTTTCCTATTTCTTTATTATATACAGAGACGCTGTTCTTAGTTATTTATTATCTAAATTATATATATTGTCAGAGCACAGTGATTAGCAGGATTGATGTGCAGAAAGAGACCAGTGTGGTAAACTAAGATAAAAAGAGACTATTATAAATGTGAATGTTTGAAACCCTTTATTTATTTTTATATATTTACATTCATAATCTATGTCTTCCTCTGCAGCACATCCCCTCAGGCTGAAGACTTAGTATTTGAAGACTTCGCTCGTCTGAGGTTAACGGGGACGAAGGATGACGATGGACCCTTCTGTTAGCTTAACGCAAGTGCTAATGTCTGACAGGAAGTCACAATCAACCAAAAACCAAAGAAGAAGAAAACGGGCTGGCTCCTGAGTGTCACATGCTTTGAATGTCGAGTATATTCTCAGTGTATCGTGTTTTATTTCAAACTGCTGTTCGTGCTGTTTTAAACAGAGATCTTATATTTTTATAGCAATCACAGCTCAGAGGTTATTTTCAGGTGTTTCAGAATCATCACTCAGTGCATCCACATGCATGTAGAGAAATCAGATCACTGAACCTTCAGTTTGACTATAAGCCCTGATAACGAAATCAGATTAATTTAACCTGACATGTTTACAGACTGAGCATGCTCCAGTGTCTCTGAACAGCTTTGACTCTGAGGTGAGTGTTAATTACTCAGAGATTCTCGTCTGCATGCATGTACGATGGGACGGCTGGCATCTCATAAGAACAGGCTCTATTATATAGATATTTTACTCAATAACATTTAAATTTTATCGCAACATTCGAAACACTTGAACTTAGATTTAATTTTCCACCTTTTGACTTTTATTTTACATTTTCTTGCATCATAAAAAATGCCTCCCTCTGTTATTCATCCATGATCCTCTTTTGTTCAATGCTTACTGAGTCCAATACAAAAACATTATTTAATACAACACTAACTGTTGATTAAGAAATTAACAAGAGTTGAAAAGTGCAGAGATGATAAAACTGGTGCATCTGTGCATCCCTACTCCTGGTATTTATACTTTATTTTTGTCCTTTTGAGTAAATCTCTGAATTTTATAAAAATCATATTGGCTCAGATTTTAACCCTAAAGACCATGAAACTCTTCCACAGATAGAAAATTTTGAATCATCTCTGATAATCCAAACTAATGTGGATGATTTGAATCAGTTTGACAAAAATAAGTATCAGTACTCGAATGTTTAAGGAGCAGAGGGCACTTCATGTTTTTCATTTTAATCAACATTTATAATAAAAAGCATCAGAAATTTTACAGCCTCAGTAAAAAGTGTCGCTGATGTTATGAGAGGAGTAAAACATATGCTGTGCTTTTCTGAGTCTGAGAATTAATATTAAAGGATTAAATTTAGTCATTAATTTCTTTTTTGAAAAACAAAACTGATTAAATTTTATATTAAAGGCAGAAAACAGAGACCAGAATGTTTTTATTTTTTATATTTTTGCATGATGATAAATGTGACAATTGAAGACATTATTTGACCTTTGGTATATTCAGTGCACTAAACAACACATTTATTAAAGTTGAATAAAAATAAAGCTGTGTTTGTTATTCATTTGTAACACTCACTGTTTTTTTTTTATTTCACATGAAATAGTACAATTAATCATGATAACTGCTATGACTGTTGTGATAGTGATGAGTATTATTCCATAGAGACTGTGTCTGCCCCCCAACCCAAACCTCACACAGATATTCACACAAAAACAAATAAAAAAGGTTTCAACCATAGAAACCTGATTAAAATCAAAACCTCAAATGTAGAAGCTTCAAAACATCAGATAATTACTTGTGGTCTCTTAAATATTAGATCACTGAGATCCAAATCTTGACTAGTGAATGACCTTATATCAGAAAACCACATTGATTTACTCTGTCTAACTGAAACGTGGCTGTGCCAGGAGGAATATGTCAGTTTAAATGAATCCACTCCTCCCAGTCACTCAAATACTCATATACCACGAGACACAGGCCGTGGTGGTGGTGTAGCAGCTATTTATCACTCTTGTCTCCAAATCAATCCTAGACCAATGGCTAATTACACTTCTTTTAAAAGCCTTGTTCTAAATTTATCTCATACTGACTCAAAAACCTGCACTCTAGAATCTAACAAGTTGGCATAAGTAAATATGATTAATAGTCTTAGATTACATTTACTTTATATTTACTTGTTTTGTGTACTCAGAACCCTGTTGTATTTACTTAATTTTATTGAGTTATTTTAACTTGGATTAAGAAAGTTATGTCAATTTCCTATGTTTGTTATCCACCAGTATTAACTCACATATTCACACTCTTTCATGACCATTTACACACCAGGAACTTGGGGTTAAGTGTCTTGCCCAAGAACTTATCACCATTTAATGCCCAGAGCTGGATTTGAACTTGTAACCTCTTGATTACCGACTAAGCGCACTATCCATCTGAGCCACCAACACCTCACATACAAGCAAGCACAACAAAGGATCTTTAGTAGTTAAAAAAAAATTGGCGTTTCACTTCTGTATTGCAGCTTAATGCAGATGCGTTAAATAACTCACCTTGAGACTAAGAAAAATTCTGCGTCCCCCAACATCGAAATCAGTCTGCAGAGTAGTCTCCCGCCTGGCTTTACTGCGCATGTGCAATCCTGAACTCAGTGTTCAATCACCATGATAAAAAGTTTCCAATCCAGCTTTCACACAGGAATTAAGTTGTATAATTTTCTCAAGCTAGATGGGTTCCTTACTCATATTGATTGAGTTCAATCAACAGGTTATTAAGATTTAAGTAAAGTGCACAAATGTAATTTAAGTAAGAATAGCTATTACGTTTTAGAGTGTGCCAGCCAGTCCTATTCATGATAATTTACTGTCCTCCAGGCCCTTATTTTGAATTCTTATCAGAATTTTCTGAGTTCATATCAAACTTGGTCCTTAGCTCTGATAAAATACTCATTGTAGGTGATTTTCATATACATGTTGACAAAGAAAGTGATAGCCTTAGCTCAGCTTTTATCAGGGTTCCCACGCATCCTGGAAAACCTGGAAAATAATTGACCAATATTCCAGTCATGGAAAACATATGGAAAATGAGGAAAAAAGTAAAATGGCCTGGAAAAGCTTTAATTGTCCTGGAAAATTATTTATCTTCCTTCCACCTTGTTAGTGAACACAAATCAAACAGGAAATTAAGTAAAAATGTACTTGGCAACTAATTCACACTTAGCCATAAAATATGAGTAGATAAAATAATGCAAGTTAAAGAATAAAATACAAAAAACTCAAAACAATGGTGAAAAAAAATATAATAAAAAATGACAAAATAAAATTTTGGCTACTTGAACAGTAAATCAACAAAATATATTTATAAAAAAGCTGAGTAAATAAAGATTTAAAAAAAAAAAGTATAAACCCTGAACTTACAATAGTAAGACACTACATAAAAGCCAGACCAAAAAGATAGCTAGCAGACAATGTTCATGCCCGAGAGTTAGAAATAAAAAAATTTTAAGCTCAATATGATACAGTAGAGCTAGCTAGAGATATCGGTCATCAACTTTTAATCTTGTTTTTTAGAAGGCTAGATTAACTTTAAAATTGCCCACACCAATATTGTAACTTCAGTTGGTTAAGTGACACTGGAAAACGTCCTGGAAAAGTCCTGGAAAATGGTTTGCTGAAAAGAGTGGGAACCCTGTTTTATGTCCCTAATAGACTCAGTTGGTTTTATTCAGGCTGTTTATGGAGCTACTCATCATTTCAATCACACTCTCAATCTTGTTCTAGCAAACGGCCTCGATATTAATAAACTAAAAATCTTGCCTGAAAATCCTTCATTATCCGATCACTTCTTAGTAACTTTTAACATCTTCTTAGAGGATTTTGCGTTTTATAACAAAATTGTGAAGAGTAGAAATCTGTCCAATGGTGCCGTGGCTAAATTTAAAGAGGCGATTCCTGCTGCCTTATACTCAATAAACTGGCCAACTGATAACTGTGATATTAGCTATAGCCCCTCTCAGCTGGATCAGCTTGTTGATGGCTCTGCCAGTCTTCTAAGATCCACTTTGGACTCAATTGCCCCACTGAGACAAAAAACTATTAAACTTCAGAGGACGGCTCCTTGGTTTACTTCTGAAACTCGTGCACTTAAACAAGCATCTCGTAAATTAGAGAGAATATGGCGCTCCAATAAAAGGGAGGAGTCACATATACTTTGGCGGGAAAGTCATAATAACTACATGACAGCCTTACGACATGCTCCAGCTGCCTACTACTCCTCACTGATTGAAGAAAATAAAAACAACCCCAGGTACCTTTTCAGCACTGTAGCCAGGCTGACACAGAGTCAGAGCTCTATTGAGCCTGTGATTCCTCTAGCTCTCAGCTGTGAGGACTTTATGAGCTTTTTTAATGATAAAATTCTTAAAATTAGAGATAAAATGAGCAACTCCCTGCCTTCATCTGAACCTGCCTTACCATTAAATGTAGTCAGACTTAAGTTAGACTGTTTCTCTACAATTAGCCTTCAGGAGCTAAATTCTCTTGTCTCCTCCTCCAAACCATCAACCTGCCTTTTAGACCCGATCCCAACTAAACTGTTCAAGGAGGTCTTCCCCTTAGTTTGTCCATCCCTGCTGGAGACAATAAATATATCTCTATCAACAGGCTACATGCCACAGTCTTTTAAAGTAGCTGTAATCAAACTTCTCTTTAAAAAAAACCTAACCTCGATTCAGGCACATTAGCGAACTACAGGCCTATGTCAAACCTTGTAACTACAGGCCTATATCAAACCCTCTAACTACAGGCCTATATCAAACCTTCCATTTACTTCAAAGATCCTGGAGAAAGTAGTGGCTAATCAGCTATGTGACTTCCTTCAGAACAACAGCCTGTTTGAGGACTTTCAGTCAGGATTTAGAGCTCATCACAGCACAGAGACTGCTCTAGTTAAAGTAACCAATGATCTACTCTCAGCTTCAGATGAGGGACTTCTCTCAGTACTTGTTTTGTTGGATCTTAGTGCAGCTTTTGACACCATTGATCATTATGTTCTTATACAGAGATTAGAGGTATTGCTCGGGATTACAGGGACTGTCCTAAATTGGTTTAAGACCTACTTATCTGATAGATACCAGTTTGTACACGTGAACAAGTCGTCTTCTGTGTACAATAAAGCAAGTTACGGAGTTCCTCAAGGCTCTGTGCTAGGTCCAATTCTCTTCTCCATATATATGCTTCCCCTCTGTGATATCATGAGGAAATACTCCGTTTATTTTCATTGTTACGCAGATGATACTCAACTGTATGTATTAATGAAGCCAGGTGAGACAAATCAGTTATCTAAACTAGATGCGTATCTGAAGGACATTAGGACCTGGATGGACAGAAATTTTCTTCTTCTTAACTCAGACAGAGGTCTGAGGTCATTGTGCTGGGCCCCCAACACCTTAGAGAAACCTTTTCTAATGATTTAACTGCCCTAGATGGCATTAGTCTGGCACCAAGCACAACTGTTAGAAATCTTGGGGTTCTATTTGATCAGGATTTATCCTTTAACTCTCACATGAAGCAAATTTCAAGAACAGCCTTTTTTCATCTTCGTAACATCGCTAAACTCAGGCCTATCCTGTCCCAGAACAATGCTGAAAAGCTAGTCCATGCTTTTGTTACTTCTAGACTGGACTACTGTAATTCTCCTCTTTCAGGCTGTCCCAGTAAGTCGCTTAAGACGCTTCAGCTGGTTCAAATTTCTGCAGCACGTGTACTAACTAGAACTAGGAGAAGAGACCACATTACTCCTGTATTAGCTTCTCTGCATTGGCTTCAATAAAATATAGAATAGAATTCAAGATTCTTCTTCTCACCTATAAAGCTCTCAGAGGACAGACACCAATTTATCTCAAAGAGCTTGTAGTGCCGTACAACCCCTCTAGAACATTAGGCTCCCAAAATGCTGGCCTGCTCGTGGTGCCATCAGTCTCTAGAAGTAGTCTGGGAGGTAGAGCCTTCAGTTATCAGGCTCCTCTTCTCTAGAACCATTTACCGACCACGGTTCAGGAGGCAGACCCCCTCTCTACCTTTAAGGTTAGACTTAAAACATTCCTCTTTGATAAAGCTTTCAGTTAGGGACCAGCTCATAGTCCATAGTTTAGACACATAGTTAAGATGCAATAGGCTTAGACTGCCGGGGGGATCTGGCACACTGGGCTCTATCCCTCTCTCTCTCTCACACTCTCTCTCCATATCTGCCTCTGCCCCTTTCTGTTTGCTCCTGTACTCGTCTCTGGCTCTGGTCTTGTGGGTGGCCTGGGATCCTTGGTGGAGACTGCCTGCTGCTGTGGAGTCATGAAGCCTCAATAACTACAATTACAAATATAACACATATTTGTCCATCTCATTCCAGTTCATAATCATTATAACTGTTAATGTTGATATTAGCATGATCTCTCTATCCATGGTTGATACATCTATAGTAACTATCTCTAGCTCCACATGGACATGAGATCCCTCTTGAAAATGAGGTGCCACATCTCAAGAGGTCTACCATTAATACATTTATACTTAACGGAGACAAATATGGTAGGGATGCACTTGTGGTCTGGGCACCCATGAGTTCGTCACTACCATAAATTCTTATTTTCAGTAAGACTTTTATTGATTATACGTCTATAAAATTATCACCACAGTCATACAGACATGAGGACCCTCCTGAAAACAAGATGTTGCTTTTCAAGAGGCTAACCTCTAATAAATTTGTTTCCAGCAGAAACAAATTTGACGACAACAGGTCTATGATTGGTCCGAGGATCTGTCACTAGCTTTAGTTCTTACGTTAGTCCACTTGTTTCCGCTTACCTCCCTCCCTTCACCCACACACCATGTTGGGTGTTGGATGTATATATTTGTATATATATGTATATGTGTATTTTATATATGTATATAAGTATCAATGCATATATGTATATAAGTATCAATGCATATATGTGTATCAATAAAATGAAGAGTTTATGTTCAGCCTGCTCTATTGTAAAGTGTCTTGAGATAACACTTGTTATGAATTGGTGCTGTACAAATAAAGATTGATTGATTGATTGATTGATAATCATGAATTGCCGTTTTGCTTTAAAAAATATTCAGATATCATTTTTCTTTAGTCCACGGTACCCAGCCCTAGGATAAGAGCTGGATCCAACAGCGGAAACACCCAAAATGTAAAAAAAATAAATAAATAAATAAATAAACATCACTTAAACATGTGAATTCTGCAGAAACAGGTCCTTTATTTTTATTTTTGTGATTGAATAACAAAAAGTTCTTCAGATGTTTTCCATGCAATCAGTTAAAAAAATTCTGTAAATCTCATTTTCTTTTTGTTTTTGTTACAAGAATGATTAAAAAAGTCCATTAATCTGATCTGTTCATTTTTGTTATATGAATGATAGAAAAGTCAGTTAATCTGGGTTTTTTTTTTAAGTTTTTTTGTTATAAGAATAATAAAAAAAAATTAAGGTTATCTGAACTTTGTTTTTGGTTTATAAAAATGAAAAAAGTCACTTTATCCGTTTTTTATTTATTTTTTGTTATAAGACTGAAAAAAAGACCTTTTTTTTAAATTTTGTGTTTATAGTAATGATAAAAAAAAAAGTCTGTTCATCTATCTGAAGGTCTAGATCTGGTCGCCCAGCCTCATGTCTGCGGCGGCTGCTCCAGCATGAGCTCACAGGTCCGTCCCAGCTCACCCAGCTTGACCTTGGCGTACTCAGCCCTGTTCAGGGCCATCTGACAGTCCTTCCTGGCAGAGTAGGTGGAGCCTTCATGAGGCTGACCTGTGGCTACCTGCGGAGAGGACGGAGGATTAAAGAGCTTCTCTAATGATTGAGGCACTGTAAGTCATTATGTTGGAGCTCTAATCATGGTTGGATAATCACCACGCTGTGAGTGATTGTGTTGGAGCTCTAATCACTGATTGATAATCACCACGCTGTGAGTGATTGTGTTGGAGCTCTAATCACCGATTGATAATCACCACACTCTGAGTGATTGGGTTGGAGCTCTAATCACTGATGGATAATCACCACACTCTGAGTGATTGGGTTGGAGCTCTAATCACTGATGGATAATCACCACACTGTGAGTGATTGGGTTGGAGCTCTAATCACTGATTGATAATCACCACACTGTGAGTGTTTGTGTTGGAGCTCTAATCCCTGATGGATAATCGCCACGCTGTTAGTGTTTGTGTTGGAGCTTTATTTCCTGATGGATAATCACCACGCTGTGAGTGTTTTAGTTGGAGCTCTAAACACTGATGGATAATCACCACGCTGTGAGTGATTGTGTTGGAGCTCTAATCACTGATGGATAATCACCACGCTGTGAGTGATTTTGTTGGAGCTCTAATCACTGATGGATAATCACCACGCTGTGAGTGATTGTGTTGGAGCTCTAATCCCTGATGGATAATCACCACACTGTGAGTGTTTAAGTTGGAGCTCTAAACACTGATTGATAATCACCACACTGTGAGTGATTGTGTTGGAGCTCTAATCACTGATGGATAATCACCACGCTGTGAGTGTTTGTGTGGGCGCTCTAATCACTGATGGATAATCACCACACTGTGAGTGATTGGGTTGGAGCTCTAATCACTGATGGATAATCACCACGCTGTGAGTGATTGTGTTGGAGCTCTAAACACTGATGGATAATCACCGCGCTGTGAGTGTTTACGTTGGAGCTCTAATCATGGTTGAATAATCACCACACTGTGAGTGTTTGTGTTGGAGCTCTAATCACTGATGGATAATCACCACGCTGTGAGTGATAGTGTTGGAGCTCTAATCCCTGATGGATAATCACCACGCTGTGAGTGTTTTAGTTGGAGCTCTCATCATGGTTGAATAATCACCACACTGTGAGTGTTTGTGTTGGAGCTCTAAACACTGATGGATAATCACCGCGCTGTGAGTGTTTAAGTTGGAGCTCTAAACACTGATGGATAATCACCAAGCTGTTAGTGTTAAAGTTGGAGCTCTAAACACTGATGGATAATCACCACGCTGTGAGTGATTGTATTTGAGCTTTAATCCCTGATAGATAATCATCATGCTCTGAGTGTTTAAGTTGGAGCTCTAAACACTGATGGATAATCACCACGCTGTGAGTGATTGTGTTTGAGCTCCAATTACTGATGGATAATCACCACGCTGTGTGTGATTGTGTAGGAGCTCTAATCACTGATGGATAATCACCACGCTGTGAGTGATTGTGTTGGAGCTCTAATCCCTGATGGATAATCACCACACTGTTAGTGTTTGTGTTGGAGCTCTAATTCCTGATGGATAATCACCAAGCTGTTAGTGTTAAAGTTGGCACTCTAAACCCTGATGGAAAATCACCACGCTGTGAGTGATTGAGTTGGAGCCTTTAATCACTGATTGATAATCACCACGCTGTTAGAGTTTGTGTTGGAGCTCTAATCACTGATGGATAATCACCACACTGTGAGTGTTTAATTTGGAGCTCTAATCACTGATGGATAATAACCAAGCTGTTAGTGTTAAAGTTGGAGCTCTAAACACTGATGGATAATCACCACACTGTGAGTGTTTAAGTTGGAGCTCTAAACACTGATAGATAATCACCATGCTGTGAGTGTTTAAGTTGGAGCTCAAAACACTGATGGATAATCGCCACGCTGTTAGTGTTTGTGTTGGAGCTTTATTTCCTGATGGATAATCACCACGCTGTGAGTGTTTTAGTTGGAGCTCTAAACACTGATGGATAATCACCACGCTGTGAGTGATTGTGTTGGAGCTCTAATCACTGATGGATAATCACCACGCTGTGAGTGATTTTGTTGGAGCTCTAATCACTGATGGATAATCACCACGCTGTGAGTGATTGTGTTGGAGCTCTAATCCCTGATGGATAATCACCACACTGTGAGTGTTTAAGTTGGAGCTCTAAACACTGATTGATAATCACCACACTGTGAGTGATTGTGTTGGAGCTCTAATCACTGATGGATAATCACCGCGCTGTGAGTGTTTAAGTTGGAGCTCTAATCACTGATGGATAATCACCAAGCTGTTAGTGTTAAAGTTGGAGCTCTAAACACTGATGGATAATCACCACGCTGTGAGTGATTGTGTTTGAGCTCTAATCCCTGATAGATAATCACCATGCTCTGAGTGTTTAAGTTGGAGCTCTAAACACTGATGGATAATCACCACGCTGTGAGTGATTGTGTTTGAGCTCTAATCACTGATGGATAATCACCACGCTGTGTGTGATTGTGTTGGAGCTCTAATCATGGTTGAATAATCACCACACTGTGAGTGTTTGTGTTGGAGCTCTAATCACTGATTGATAATCACCACACTGTGAGTGTTTGTGTGGGCGCTCTAATCACTGATGGATAATCACCACACTGTGAGTGATAGTGTTGGAGCTCTAATCCCTGATGGATAATCACCACGCTGTGAGTGTTTTAGTTGGAGCTCTAATCATGGTTGAATAATCACCACACTGTGAGTGTTTGTGTTGGAGCTCTAATCACTGATTGATAATCACCACACTGTGAGTGTTTGTGTGGGCGCTCTAATCACTGATGGACAATCACCACACTGTGAGTGATAGTGTTGGAGCTCTAATCACCACGCTGTGAGTGACTGTGTTGGAGCTCTAAACACTGATGGATAATCACCGCGCTGTGAGTGTTTAAGTTGGAGCTCTAAACACTGATGGATAATCACCACGCTGTGAGTGTTTAAGTTGGAGCTCTAATCACTGATGGATAATCACCACGCTGTGAGTGATTGTGTTGGAGCTCTAATCACTGATGGATAATCACCACACTCTGAGTGATTGTGTTGGAGCTCTAAACACTGATTGATAATCACCACGCTGTGAGTGATTGTGTTGGAGCTCTAATCACTGATGGATAATCACCATGCTGTGAGTGATTGTGTAGGAGCTCTAAACACTGATGGATAATCACCAAGCTGTTAGTGTTTAAATTGGAGCTCTAAACACTGATTGATAATCACCACGCTGTGAGTGATTGTGTTGGAGCTCTAATCACTGATGGATAATCACCACGCTGTGAGTGATTGTGTTGGAGCTCTAATCCCTGATGGATAATCACCACACTGTTAGTGTTTGTGTTGGAGCTCTAATTCCTGATTGATAATCACCACGCTGTGAGTGATTGTGTTGGAGCTCTAATCACTGATGGATAATCACCACGCTGTGAGTGATTTTGTTGGAGCTCTAATCACTGATGGATAATCACCACGCTGTGATTGTTTAAGTTGGAGCTCTAAACACTGATGGATAATCACCACGCTGTGAGTGATTGTGTTAGAGCTCTAATCACTGATGGATAATCACCACGCTGTGAGTGATTTTGTTGGAGCTCTAATCACTGATGGATAATCACCACGCTGTGAGTGATTGTGTTGGAGCTCTAATCCCTGATGGATAATCACCACACTGTGAGTGTTTAAGTTGGAGCTCTAATCACTGATTGATAATCACCACACTGTGAGTGTTTGTGTGGGCGCTCTAATCACTGATGGATAATCACCACACTGTGAGTGATAGTGTTGGAGCTCTAATCCCTGATGGATAATCACCACGCTGTGAGTGTTTTAGTTGGAGCTCTAATCATGGTTGAATAATCACCACACTGTGAGTGTTTGTGTTGGAGCTCTAATCACTGATTGATAATCACCACACTGTGAGTGTTTGTGTGGGCGCTCTAATCACTGATGGACAATCACCACACTGTGAGTGATAGTGTTGGAGCTCTAATCCCTGATGGATAATCACCACGCTGTGAGTGACTGTGTTGGAGCTCTAAACACTGATGGATAATCACCGCGCTGTGAGTGTTTAAGTTGGAGCTCTAAACACTGATGGATAATCACCACGCTGTGAGTGTTTAAGTTGGAGCTCTAATCACTGATGGATAATCACCACGCTGTGAGTGATTGTGTTGGAGCTCTAATCACTGATGGATAATCACCACACTCTGAGTGATTGTGTTGGAGCTCTAAACACTGATTGATAATCACCACGCTGTGAGTGATTGTGTTGGAGCTCTAATCACTGATGGATAATCACCATGCTGTGAGTGATTGTGTAGGAGCTCTAAACACTGATGGATAATCACCAAGCTGTTAGTGTTTAAATTGGAGCTCTAAACACTGATTGATAATCACCACGCTGTGAGTGTTTGTGTTGGAGCTCTAATTCCTGATGGATAATCACCAAGCTGTTAGTGTTAAAGTTGGCAGCTCTAAACCCTGATGGAAAATCACCACGCTGTGAGTGATTGAGTTGGAGCTCTTAATCACTGATTGATAATCACCACGCTGTTAGAGTTTGTGTTGGAGCTCTAATCACTGATGGATAATCACCACACTGTGAGTGTTTAATTTGGAGCTCTAATCACTGATGGATAATAACCAAGCTGTTAGTGTTAAAGTTGGAGCTCTAAACACTGATGGATAATCACCACACTGTGATTGTGTTAGAGCTCTAATCACTGATGGATAATCACCACGCTGTGAGTGATTTTGTTGGAGCTCTAATCACTGATGGATAATCACCACGCTGTGAGTGATTGTGTTGGAGCTCTAATCCCTGATGGATAATCACCACACTGTGAGTGTTTAAGTTGGAGCTCTAAACACTGATTGATAATCACCACACTGTGAGTGATTGTGTTGGAGCTCTAATCACTGATGGATAATCACCACGCTGTGAGTGTTTAAGTTGGAGCTCTAATCACTGATGGATAATCACCACGCTGTGAGTGTTTAAGTTGGAGCTCTAAACACTGATGGATAAACACCACGCTGTGAGTTATTGTGCTGGAGCTCTAATCACTGATGGATAATCGCCGGATGGCTGGATGATGGCAGCAGGCTGTGTGAGCCTTACTTGAGTGAGGTAGCGGATCTGGGCGCTCAGCTCGCTCTCCACTCTGTTGACTGAGCTCTGGAACTGGACCAGCTGTCGGTCCAGGAGACTGGCGTTGTGTTTGTCTTTGGACAGCTCCAGGACGATGTTACCTGAGGGACAGACAGGTACAACACCTGAGCAGGGGGACAGGTGTGCTGAAGGACAAAGTTACCTGAGGGACACCTGGACAGTATTATTTGATGGATGAATTATTAAATAGACAGATTGTTGGATTGGATGGATGGATAAATAATTGAATGGATAATTTAATAAACAGATGGATTATAAAACATGTCTCCAGAGACATCTGAATAAGACTAATACAGTTCAAAATTCTCCTCCGATATCACTGGTGCACTTGCAGGTTATTTAGATCAGGGCTAAAAGACAGCCCAGAGTGTTGGAGGAGAAGCAGGGTAGGATGGTGGGTTGGTTGTTCTTTGCAAGAAGGAACCCTAAAGCCATCAACCACACGGTAAAGCCTTTGGCTAGCTGGGTCTAGACAAGAGTCATGACTGGCAAACAAATAATAATGAGGAAGTGGAAAGATGTGGTGGGCCCATTATTTCAGGAATGGGCCTCAGAACTGGGTAAGGTGGCAGCATTTAAGAAAACATAAATATAATACTAGAAAAGCACTCAGAGAGCGCAGACCTCCACCAAACAGCTTCAGTCCACCCCTAACACACGTGCATACATGTATTAGACAGATACATGTATGCACATGTCTGTATTCCCCGTTTTGGAAATCCCCCAGTCTACGGTTACCATGACAACGGAGCACTTTCTGTCCCTTGAAGTTTCACGCAAAGGTGTTCTGGTCTTTGATTGGCCCTTTGATGCTGAATTCTGGAAATGCCCGGCAGTCGCCCAAGCAACCCTCACGATTTCCGTGGAATCCTTGAAAGAATGACAGACAAACCAACGCTGGCAAAAACATAACCTCCTTGGCGGAGGTAATGAGGCAGAAAAGTTTGACCATAAATGGGGAACATTTCTGCATTTTCACTCATTACACAGGACATGACAGGCTCAGGCTGTTTGTTTGTTACCTCCGCAAAGTAGGTTATGTTTTTGCCGGCGTTGGTTTGTCTGTCTGTCTGTCTGTCTGTTTGTGTTCAAGATAACACCGAACACTTGAGGTCATTCAGAAAGACAGAGTAAAAGGCACCACATAACACGGTGACCTGGTGAAACCGAAACACCGTGCTTTAGTCTGTCTGATTATTAACACACCAAACATCACACCCCTAACATCACAGCTTAAAGACTTCGCACAGAGATGCACACCGACATGAGCTGACACGGTAGCAGTTCTCACCAGCACACTGCAGGATCATCGCGATCTCCTTCTCCACGTCCTCGAGCGCTCTGAGCCGCTCATTGGCCATCACAGCGCGGGAAAATGATCTTGTCAGCTGATTATTGACCGCTTATTAACACGATTAATGAGGAAATTCAGACTGTAACGCCTCTGAGAGGACGATCAGAACGGATGAGGCAGAACAGCACAACAAAGAGCGCACTTATTCTACGTCACCAGCGTGTTGTTCGCGAACGAGCCGTTGAAACGGCTCTTTGAAAAGAACCGATTCTTGAAAAGAACAACTAGATCCGATTCACTTTTAGTTCCCTTTCTTTTCCCACCAGATATTACACAGAGTCATGGGACATGAGGGAGAAAGCAGAACTGAGGAGGGGAGGAGTCTTTTCCCCCAGCTGTTTTAACGTTTAATAAATTGACTTTTTTCCATAAAGTTTTCTAATCATTAAAAAATAATTCCAGAGCGTGACTTTTTTTTTTTTTTTTGACATTTCAGCACTTTTTCACATATGAACTTCATTCTTTTAATTTATTTCTTTTTTTAACCTTTTTTCTTTACATTAAAGTATTTTTCTTAGCATTTTCACTTTATTCTTAACTTATTGAAAACTCTGTCACATCTTTATTTTATTCTCAAATCTCAGATTCTGTTTTTAATTTGACTTTTATCATAATAAAGGTTGAATTCTGTTTCCGAAAACGTATCTACTTTCTTAACATTTTTTCTTGACAGTTTTTTTGACCACTTTTCTCTTCATATTTGTACTTATTTGTGAAAAATTAAACACTTTTCTTTAAATTTAAACTTTTTTACATTTTAACTGTTTTGTTCTCAATATTTTGACCTTTTTTGTAGCTATTTTAACTCTTCTTTCAAAGATGTTGACTTTATTTTTGAAAGTTTGACTCTTTGTTGTCAAAGTGTCTTTCTTTTTTTCAACAGTGTGACTTTTTTTAAAAATTCTTTTCATCCCTCTTTCAACATGCATCATGTAAAGTCATAACAAAGCATCAGTAATACTTGTAAAAGAAAAGGAAGGCTAGTTTCATCTCTTAAATGAATAAGAGAGCTGTTCATGAACTGAAAGAGTCGACTCATCACTTGATTCGAGATAAAACCTCCAGATCATCTCAAAGAGCCGAATTCCCATCCCTCGTCTCGCTTGCTGTGACGTAAGCTCGTCGGCCGGAGCACGGCAGTGAATCAAAGATGGCTACCTCGGCCTGGCTGCGTGGCCCGTCGGCGCTGCGGTTAACGGAGGGTCTGGTGTCGGTGCTGAAGGAGCAGCGAACCGAACTCCTGCCGGCGCTGCTGTCCAGCTACAGAGAGCATGGGGCCTTCTCCGGACAGGTGAGAGCCTTAGCACAGGGCTAACTGTGCTGCAGCAGCTGGGAGTGATGCTAACGGTCAGCCTGCTTTGTCCACACCTGGACTCATTCACTGATGTTTACTGCGATACACCTTTACCTGTCCGTGTCTGCAGGGCCCGAGCGTCGCTGGGAGTCTCGTGGGGTTCTGTAATGCCAAACTAAGCTCGAGCAAGACCAGGTGAGTCTGCGAGGTCATCGCCGTACACGGTTATTACCGAGATAGACCAGGTGAGTCTGCGAGGTCATCGCCGTACACGGTGATTACCGAGCTCGAGTCAGTCTGGTGTTGTGGTTCAATGTTTGACCATGCTGATTGGTGATTTTTCAGTTGGAGTAATACCTGCAGCCTGTCCATGTTTTAGCCTCCGTTGGCGTCATGAGTGCTGTTGTTTAAATACTCACCTGTATGTGACGCGTGTTACTGGAGGACACACTAAACACCTCAGGCTGTATATGCCTGCTGAGTTAGAAATAAACTGCAGTCTGAGACGCAAAGTTACTAAATCAAAATCAATAAATTCCTGTTAACAGCAGATGGTCAGAGGTCACCATCATCATCGTCTGTTTCTGATATTTTCCTTCGCACCCATGTCTGAACTGTCTCAGTGTAATGAGTTACCGTGTTAACTCATCATCGTATTTATATGTGAGAAAATACAAAGAAACCAAGCTGACACAGACATGGGCAACCATGGGGTCAACTCAGAGTCACCAACCTACACGGTCACCAGTTTAATTATTACACCAAACTTATTTCCTTGTTCCTTGACTTCTAAAGGAAGATTTTTCAGTCATGTTTGTGTTCAGTCTCTTTATTCAGATGTTGATGATGGTGATCTTGATTCTTCAGTCTTTCTGGTCTTGACTCTGTGATCAGTCTGTCTCCGCTGCCACAGAAGTTTGGTTTCTTTGACAGTATTTCCTCACAATTACAGACATAACACATATTTGGCCATCTCACTCCAGTTCATAATCATTATAGCTGTTAATGTTGATATTAACATGATCTTTCTATCCATGGTTGATACATCTATAGTAACTATCTCTAGCTCCACATGGACATGAGATCCCTCTTGAAAATGAGGTGTCACATCTCAAGAGGTCTACCATTAATACATTTATACTTAACGGAGACAAATATGGTAGGGATGCACTTGTGGTCTGGGCACCCATGAGTTCATCACTACCATAAATTCTTACTTCCAGTAAGACTTTTATTGATTATACTTTTATAAATTTTTCACCACAACCACACAGACATGAGGACCCTCCTCTAATAAATTTGTTTGCAGCAGAAACAAATTTGACGACGACAGGTCTATGATTGGTCCATTGATCTGTCACTAGCTTTAGTTCTTACTTTAGTCCACTTGTCTCCACTTACCTCCCTCCCTTTGCCCACACACCCAACACAGCATCGTGTGGATTTGCTGTTCATCATGAGACTGGGGTCCACATTCAAGATTTCCTGCTGCTTAACAGAAGGTTTTTTCTTGCCGCCATGATGGAGGGATTCATGATTGGCTATATGGATTCATGTTGGGTGTTGGATGTATATATTTGTATATATATGTATATGTGTATTTTTATATGTATATATGTATCTATGCATATATGTGTATCCATAATATGAAGAGCTTTGTGCTCTATTGTAAAGTGTCTTGAGATAACACTTGTTATGAATTGGCGCTATACAAATAAAGATTGATTGATTGATTGATTGATTAATCATATATATGATAACATTAGACAATGTCAGACATAGCTCCATGTGGTGTATATATGATATAGAAGTATGTCTGATATGTGTATGTATGATTTGTATAAAAATGTCAGACATATTTCAGATGTGCTTCTTTATTGTCCATGTCTCTTTTTCTCCTATCCATGGGTCCAGGTTGGAGGGCCTGTGTCTTCTGTCCATGCTGGTCAGAGACAGCTCCAGCGATGTCTTCCAGCAGCACTGTCTGTCCTGGCTGCGCTCACTGCAGCAGGTCATCCAGGTGAGACGTATGGCGTCAAATTTGGGTCAGAAATTACTCGCGCGCAAAGCACTCACTGACTGTAAAACACACTCTCCATAGAGCTGGGGCCTCTCGGTCAAGTTTCTGATGTAGAAGAAGAAGAAGAAGCTTTATTTATATAGCACTTTTCATACATCAGAAAATGCAACCCAAAGTGCTTAACAAAATAAAACGGAATGAAATAACAAAAACATACAACAATATATAGACCCACCCCCCCCCCCCCCCCCCCCCCCCCCCACCCCATACACACACATACGCCCAGACTCGCACACGCGCTCACACTCACACATACAGTAAATAGACTAGTAACATGGCCTGGCACTGAGGTGAGGAGAAGCCACCTATGGGTGGCCATCCACACTGAGAGGTACCAAAGTCCACAGCCACAGGGAGCGCCGCCAGGAAGACGTCCCTGTGGGCAGACCAGACTCCCAGTGTGGAGGGCCCCCATTAGGAAACACTGGAGCTAAAAAAAAAAGAAGATTAAGACAGTGGAATAAAAACAGGCAATAATGATAAAATGTCTAGAAATGTGAGGGTTTAGGAAATTTTAAAAGTAATAAAATGCACAAGATTTAAAATATGTAAGAATTAAAGTAAATAAAATAAAGTAAAAAAATAGTAATAATAATAATAATAATAATGAAAAATTAAAGATTAAAGACATAAGAATAGTAAAATATGAGAAATAAGAGAATAAAAGAAATCAGTTAAAAGCCAAATTAAAAAGGTGAGTCTTTAGCTTCCTTTTAAAAATATCTACAGTCTCTAGCGTAAAGGTCATGACCCTCTGACCTCTGCCCCCTCTCTCACCTGTCCCATTCAGTCCCAGGCCCCGGTGCAGACCGTCCAGCTGGCCGTGAACATCCTGAGAGATGTCCTGCAGTACTCGTCCCAGCTGCCCGAGCTGGCCCGGGAGGTCGGCCTGAACTGCATCCTAGGTATCCTGACGTCCCTGCTGGGGCTGAAGACCGAGGTCAGGGTCAGGGACCGGCGAGGGTGTTAGTTCTTCTGTCTGAAACAGCACGGGACATTAAGGTGTGTCTTTGTCCTCTGTGTCTCAGTGTGAGCGTGCTGCCATGGAGGGGATGGAGGCCTGCATGACCTTTTACCCCCGAGCCTGCGGATCTCTGCGGGTGAGACAGAACAACATTCAGGCCTTTTCTGACTTTGACAAACTGAGTTTCACAGTTCTTCTACCAACATCTGTAGGCCTGTGCTAAAATCAGCCCGCTGGTTTTTGGTCCTGAATAAACTCACGTAGGTGACGACCGTCTGATCAGACTTTGTTGTTTCAGGACAAACTTGGAGCTTATTTCCTCTCAAAGATGGACAGCACCAACAGGAAGACTCAGGAGGTGCGTCCCCTCACCTGTCCACGGGAGAAACATATATATGAATATGTCGCCCCGCCCTATTTTGCGGCGATACTCGTGGCTGAGCTGTTGGTGTCTCTCCATCTCTGACCTCTTTTTTCTGTCTCTGTGTCAGACGGCGTGTCAGTGTTACGGCCGTCTGCCCTGCCTCGGCGGGCTGCTGGATCGGGGGTTGGGTGCAGGTAGAGCCGAGGGCTGGACCAATCAGATCCACTGCCTGCTGGCCTCGGCCAATGGGTTGCTGGCTCAGATTTACCAGGGAGCAGAAACAGGTACACAAAAATGATTCATCTAAATATGTTTTATTTCTATTCTTTGAATAATCAACGCTTAATCAAAATTAAACAACTGAGGAACATCTTTATTTGATTTTTATCACTGACTTCAATTATTGTTTTATTTTTATCACTGACTTCAGTTATTGTTTTATTTTAATCACTGACTTCAGTTATTTTTTATTTTTATCACTGACTGCAGTTATTGTTTTATTTTTATCACTGACTTCACACAGAGGACGCCTTCACTGAAAAAGTCTTATTTTACTCTGAATCCAGAGAGATGATGGTGATGATGGTGATGGTGATGATGATTAAGATGATGAAGGTCTTGAGGGCTTTTCTTCACAGATGGGACACTGCAGTACGAGGGTCCAGGTGTTGAGCTGGCCTTTTCTCCCCTCGACCAATCAGATCCTGTGTTACTGCTGCAGCTTCAGCAAAGATACTCCGCTGTCTGTAGAGCACTGAAGTACACACTCAGGTAACACTCACACTCAGGTGGTACACACACTAACACGCACTCAGATAACACACACACACTAACACACACCGACGCACACAGTACACACACTCAAGTAACTCACACTAACACACACAATACACACTCGTGTGCTCTGGTCCACCTGTCCCCTGTCGGTCCATCTAATTTCCGTCACGTCTCTGTGTCTCCTCAGGGTGGACCCGTCCTCACCTGTACGCCTACCTGTCAGACCGATCCTCAACCTGGTGTGTCGAGCCCTGTCCGTCAGCTCCAAGAGCATCGTGAGTGTCAGATATAAAGTTTGGTCACCTGTGCTCACCTGTGCCCCTCCCTGTCCTTTGTTTAACTCACCTGTACCTGTGTGCCAGAACCTGACAGGTGACGGCGGCCTGCGGTTGTTGGTCCTCCCGGTGGTTCACACACAAACTCTGGACGTCCTGTCAGCCCTGGTCACAGTGTGAGTACAGGAGGTCACCTGAGGGTGTGGCTTTATTTTTTATGGTGTAAGAACAACACTGAATTTCCAGTCCTCCAGGTGAATGTTTTACAGTGCAGTGAGTCAGTGGTACATTTTTACAGTGTACACTGCAGGACAGACATTAAGTGTTTTTTTACAGTATTAAATGTTTATTTTTTACGGTTATATGTATGTTTTACAGTATTTAGTATTTATCTTTTACCGTATGAAGTGTTTATTTTTTACAGTAGTAAGTGTTTAGTTTTTACAGTATTAAGTGTTTGTGTGTTAAGTGTTAATCTTTTACAGAAGGTGTTTTTCTTAAACAGTATTAAGAGTTTATTTTTTACAGTTTTAAGCATTTATTTTTTACAGTGTAAAGTGTTTTTACAATATTAAATGTCTATTTTTACAGGGAAAGTGTTTATTTTTTACAGGATAGAATGTTTTTCACAGTATTAAATGTCCATTTTGACCGTGTTAAGTGTTTATTTTTTACGGTATGACGCATTTACTTTTTACAGTTCTAAGTGTTAATTTTTTACAGTGCTAAGTGTTTTTTTACAGTAATAAATGTCTATTTTGACAGTGTTAAAAGTTTATTTTTTAAAATACGAAGCATTTACTTTTTACAGTTTTAAGTGTTTTTTTTGTTTTTTTTTTACAGTGTACGCAGCAGTATTGTCCAGTTCTCAGCGGTGTTACAGCGACTCTTCTCTCAGACCCTGTCTGCGTGGACACCTTTACCTGAGACCAGTCTTGGGCAGCAGAGAGCGTACAGGTGAGTTTGCTAGTCAGACCTCATCTGAGCTTCTGCAACAGACCTGTAGACCTGTCCAGAAGACCCTCTTCATACCTGGACCTGCTCCTCTCCCCCTTCAGCTCAGTCCGGGTCGCGGTCTACAGAATGCTGGAGCTCTGGATCCAGGTGGGCGGAGCTTCAGCCGGCGTCCTGCAGGGGAGTCCAGGTCACTCTGAGCTGCTGTTCAGCCAGCTGCTCAGTGACATCACACCGGGGGCGGAGTCAGTGAAGGTGAGCTCAGGTTACATCACTAGCAGCTCCCTGGGTGTTTCACCTGGAGGACTGCAGGTGAGCTCCATTAGGTGTACCTAATAAAGTGGCCATTAAGTGTAGAGCAATTTCTCTAGAAAACTCCTCGTGTCTGTGTCCTTGACTCCACCTGTCCTTGTCTCCTCATCTCCTCATTTCCACCTGTCCTTGTGTCCTCATGTCCATGTCTCCTTGTGTCTTTCAGCTCCGGGCCGGTCTGTCGGTGGACGTGGTTCCAGGGGGTAAACCGGGTCCTCGGAGGACTAAGCCCCTGGTGATGGCGGACTCTGTGGGGTCGTCCCTTCAGAGGAAAGGAGACCTGCTGGCCAATCAGGACACATGTCTGTCAGCACTGCGAGGTGATTGGCTGTTACTGATGCCTGATCCTGATCAGCTGTCAGGCTCTGTAACAATGTATGATTAGTAATTAATGGTTGATAAGAATTATGTAGAAACAGTTAATTACTGACTAATAATAATAAATCAATTACTTTTAATAGTTAATTATTTATAATAATAATAAGTTATAATAATGAATAATAGTGAACATTTAGTTGTGTTTCTAATGTTTGGTTAATGATGTTTAATCTGCAGCTCTGAGACAGATCATTCTGACCAGCGGCACTCTGCTGAAGGACGACATTCACAAGGTAAACACACCTGTCCTCATGTTCAACATCAAACATCAGTTTGTTTCCTTTTCAACACGGTAATGATGTTAAATCAGGGGAGAGCAGGGTCTGATGCCCAGGCATGGTCAAAATAATCCTGGACAGGATCACAGATTATTCTGATTAACTTCTTTAAGGATCAACTGGTGTCATGTGGCCCTGGGGCCGAGGGCTACAGAAATTAAGCTGGATTTTATTTTAACTAAACATTTCCCCCAGTGTTTTAAATAATAATAACACATTTTATTGAAAAGCGCCTTTCTCAGCACTCAAGGACACTTTACAGAGATTAAAAAACACAATTTAAATTAAAGCTGCAAGCAGCATTTGTCGGGTCCTCGCTCTGTCGTACGTCCCTCGTGCACGTTCGACCTCCATTTTGGCAGTTTCATCCCTTTTTGACCCTTTTAGAGGCATCACAGTTGAAGTGATGTATTTTTTCTCCTCCTCAGTCTTTATAATGGGTGTGTATTACACACTCCATTTTCCCGCCTTCAGTGAGTCACATGACCAGCTGCTGTCAATCAGTGAGTGACATCATCCTAACAGCTCCTGAGGGACAGTTAGATTTTCACTCAATTTCACTCTCTCTCACAGCCTCGCAGATGCCGCAATTTTGACCAAATCTCTTTACAAATAAGATATTTTAATAGAAAATTTTATCAGGAATCCATCCATGTCATTTTTAATGCTGTAGGACTTTTTGTTTTTTCTGTAGAGGCCTCACTTCCACAGGTTGTCTGGAGCTGTATTTTCTTCCCCCATTCATTTGAATGGGAGGAGCTGGGAGGGCTGCATCAGGGTTCATCAACTTTGAGGTTGTGGATGGCGTTTAATGTATACAGAGAAATTAGAGGTGGATTCTGAATTTGACCAGGAGCCAGTGAAGCTGCTGGAGGACGGGGGGTGATGATGTGGGCTGCAGAGTTTTTGTCTTTCATATGATAAACTAAACTTTTGTCCCCATTCTTTTTGTCTTTTATTTGATAAACTAAACATTTACCCTCGTCGTTTTTGTCTTCAGCGTCTGCACGAGGTGGTACTCCCTCTGTGTGTGCGTCTGCAGCAGCAGCAGTCCAGCAATTCCTCCTGTGAGTCTGCAGGGGGCGTCAGTGGGCAGTACAGCAGCGCTCTGAGCAGACGAGAGCTCTACAGGTACACACCTGAACAACATCGTTAACTTAATCCAGTCAGATTAGACCTCAGTGCAGAGTCTATGGTTAACTTAATCCAGTCAGATTAGACCTCAGTGCAGAGTTAATGGTTAACTTGATCCAGTCAGATTAGACCTCAGTGCAGAGTCTATGGTTAACTTAATCCAGTCAGATTAGACCTCAGTGCAGAGTCTATGGTTAACTTAATCCAGTCAGATTAGACCTCAGTGCAGAGTTAATGGTTAATTTAATCCAGTCAGATTAGACCTCAGTGCAGAGTCTATGGTTAACTTAATCCAGTCAGATTAGAACTCAGTACAGAGTTAGTGGTTAATTTAATCCAGTCAGATTAGACCTCAGTGCAGAGTCTATGGTTAACTTAATCCAGTCAGATTAGACCTCAGTGCAGAGTTAGTGGTTAATTTAATCCAGTCAGATTAGACCTCAGTGCAGAGTTAATGGTTAACTTAATCCAGTCATATTAGACCTAAGTGCAGAGTTTATGGTTAACTTAATCCAGTCAGATTAGACCTCAGTGCAGAGTCTTTGGTTAACTTAATCCAGTCAGATTAGACCTCAGTGCAGAGTTTATGGTTAACTTAATCTAGTCAGATTAGACCTCAGTGCAGAGTCTATGGTTGACTTAATCCAGTCAGATTAGACCTCAGTGCAGAGTTAATGGTTAATTTAATCCAGTCATATTAGACCTCAGTGCAGAGTTTATGGTTAACTTAATCCAGTCAGATTAGACCTCAGTGCAGAGTCTATGGTTAACTTAATCCAGTCAGATTAGACCTCAGTGCAGAGTTAATGGTTAATTTAATCCAGTCATATTAGACCTCAGTGCAGAGTTTATGGTTAACTTAATCCAGTCAGATTAGACCTTAGTACAGGGTAAATGGTTAATTTAATCCAGTCAGATTAGACCTAAGTGCAGAGTTAATGGTTAACTTAATCCAGTCAGATTAGAACTCAGTATAGAGTCTATGGTTAACTTAATCCAGTCAGATCAGACCTCAGTGCAGACTTAATGGTCAACTTAATCCAGTCAGATTAGACCTCAGTGCAGAGTTTATGGTTAACTTAATCCAGTCAGATTAGACCTAAGTGCAGAGTTAGTGGTTAACTTAATCCAGTCAGATTAGAACTCAGTATAGAGTCTATGGTTAACTTAAACCAGTCAGATCAGACCTCAGTGCAGAGTTTATGGTTAACTTAATCTAGTCAGATTAGACCTCAGTGCAGAGTTAATGGTCAACTTAATCCAGTCAGATTAGACCTCAGTGCAGAGTCTATGGTTAACTTAATCCAGTCAGATTAGACCTCAGTGCAGAGTTTATGGTTAACTTAATCTAGTCAGATTAGACCTCAGTGCAGAGTCTATGGTTAACTTAATCCAGTCAGATTAGACCTCAGTGCAGAGTTAATGGTTAATTTAATCCAGTCATATTAGACCTCAGTGCAGAGTTTATGGTTAACTTAATCCAGTCAGATTAGACCTCAGTGCAGAGTCTATGGTTAACTTAATCCAGTCAGATTAGACCTCAGTGCAGAGTTAATGGTTAATTTAATCCAGTCATATTAGACCTCAGTGCAGAGTTTATGGTTAACTTAATCCAGTCAGATTAGACCTTAGTACAGGGTAAATGGTTAATTTAATCCAGTCAGATTAGACCTAAGTGCAGAGTTAATGGTTAACTTAATCCAGTCAGATTAGAACTCAGTATAGAGTCTATGGTTAACTTAATCCAGTCAGATCAGACCTCAGTGCAGACTTAATGGTCAACTTAATCCAGTCAGATTAGACCTCAGTGCAGAGTTTATGGTTAACTTAATCCAGTCAGATTAGACCTAAGTGCAGAGTTAGTGGTTAACTTAATCCAGTCAGATTAGAACTCAGTATAGAGTCTATGGTTAACTTAAACCAGTCAGATCAGACCTCAGTGCAGAGTTTATGGTTAACTTAATCTAGTCAGATTAGACCTCAGTGCAGAGTTAATGGTCAACTTAATCCAGTCAGATTAGACCTCAGTGCAGAGTCTATGGTTAACTTAATCCAGTCAGATTAGACCTCAGTGCAGAGTCTATGGTTAACTTAATCCAGTCATATTAGACCTCAGTGCAGAGTTAACGGTTAACTTAATCCAGTCAGATTAGACCTCAGTGCAGAGTTAATGGTTAACTTAATCTGGTCAGATTAGGTCAGATATGATATCTCTGATGATCTGGGTCTCCAGGTTGCTGCTGGCCCTGGTCCTGGTCCCGTCCCCCTGCTGGCCGCCCCCCCTCACTTGTGCAGTCTCCATCCTGAGCAGTGGGTGCACGGACAGAAACATCAAGGTGACCTTCAGTTCTGGCCTCTGTCTCCTCTGGTTCAGTTTTTTAGTCACAGCGAGCGTTTCTGTTGTAACTGTAATTATTCGCCCGTTTGATGGTGACAGTAAACACGAGCAGTGCCCTCACCATGACCAGGGTGGCCCCTCCCTCCCTGTTGGTGTGTTTCACCTACTCATGGCTCCGCCCCCTCTTTCCTCTCCCTGCAGGTGTCGTCGTTCTGCTCCGAGGCGCTGACCGTCTGTAACTCCCTCCTTCACCCCCGTGTCCCCTCCATCTCCCTCCCCTTACCCCCCCTCACCCTGAAGCCCACCCCCTCCTCGGTCCTCCCCTCCTCTCAGGGACCAGGACTCACCCTCCCCACCCTCCTGGGAGGCCCTGCCCCTGGCCCTCCCTTCGCCGACCGTCACTCCCTCGGCCTCGGACCCGCCTCCCTGCTGGGCTCCCTGGAGAACCACCTCTCTCTAGTGCCGGGTCTGCCGGGCCAGTCCCCCGCCCCAACCGACATGATCCTGTCCCACCAGGCGGACCCCCCGGGGCTGGGCCCCCCTGAGGGCCAGAGGCCGGTGTTTGTACGTTACGACCGCGAGGAGGCGGAGGACGTGGAGATCTCCCTGGGCAGCGACTCTGACGACAGCGTAGTCATCGTGCCCCCGGGCATGCTCAACATGGAGACCCAGCAGGAGGAGACCCCGCCCACTCTGGTGTCTGCACCACCAGGGGGCGCTGCAGTCCCGCTGCACCCTGTCACCACGGCAACAACATCCACCATGGACGGGGTCTCTCTCCCTAACGACCATGCCACGTCCTCGCCCCTCCTCACCACCTCTACCACCCCCATCAACTCCTTCCCCCCCTCCGGCACCTCCACAGCCTCCCTGGTCCTGCCCCCCAGCTCTGGCTCCCTCGCGGCTCCCCCTGGCGTCATGGATGAGGCATTACCGGGGCGACCGCAGCTGCAGCAGATGCTGATGCAGCCACAGGCCCCGCCCCCTCACCTGCCGATCCCGCAGCACCTGGAACAGCTCCAGAACCAGCTGTTTGGGCCGCAGGGCCGCCACATCCCCCCACACCAAGCTCCGCCCCCCAGCAACGAAGATTCAGGCGTGATCAACATCAACAGCACGGACGACGAGGACGAAGAGGAGGACATGGAGGACGACGAGGAGCTCGACGAGGAGGAGGAGGGGCTGGACGAGGAGGATGATGAAGAGGAGGAGTTCTACGAGGAGGAAGAGTATGAGGACTACGACGAGGAGGAGGGCGAGGAGCTGGAGGAAGAGGAGGAGGAGGAGGACGGAGATATCCCCCCTCTGGAGGGCGCCGAGGAGAAGGCAGAGGAAGCGGCAGTGGACGAAGAAGGGATGGCGTTCAATGTTGAGGCTGAGGAGGAGGGAGGCGTGGAGGAGATCCAGACCAACAGGACCACATTTGGGGTAAGACCTTCAGACTTTAAGCCATGTTCTGATGTGGTTCAGGTTTTTCATTTGATCCCTAATGTAACCCGAGGACTCAGGGCGAGCTTAGACTCAGGTCTACAGGTCAGAGGTCGTCTCCTCGGCGACTGTCTGAATCAGCCGGTCAGGATGTCTCCATGGTAACACCAGGATGTTTGATGGTCTCCAGGTGGGCGAGGACAGGATGAAGGTGCCGGAGGTGGAGAGCATCGGCGTGCTGGAGGAGGCGCGGGAGGCCGAGGGCGAGGAGGACGAGAGCGAGAGGATGGACGACCCCACCATGCCGCAGATCCTGTGTGTGACTGGGGGAGCCATGGACGACAGGGAGGAGGCCGAGGAGGAGGAGGAGGGAGGAAGAGGGGATGGAGGGCTGCGGGAGGAGGCGGGGCCGTGGCAGGAAGGAATCAGTGAGAGCGAGCGGACCACCGCCTCAGAGGAGAGCACAGCCAATCAGAGTCAAGAGGTATGAAAGTCATCGACCCACCTTCAAGTTTGACCTCATCCTAAATATTCAGCTGGTATGGCAGCCCTGAAGGGACAGCTCACAAACCACGACATAAGGATAAAAAACAATCACAAATCAGACACAGCAACAACAAATGAACATAACAACAAATCTGCAACTCAACAAATCAAAAACACAACAAATCTGAAACACAACAACTCAGAAACAACAACAAATCTGAAACACAACAAATCTGAAACTCGATAACAAATCACACACAGAACAACAAATCAAAACACAAAAATCTGAAACACTTCTACAAATCAAAAACACAACAACAGATCTGAAACACAACAAGTAAAAAAATTCAACAGCAAATCCCCTGAAATAGTTTCCAACAGTCCTGAAGGAGTCCCAGAGGTGCCTTCACCCTGCTGTCCATCCCAGACCACTTCGATGGGGTTTAGGTCAGGTGACTGTGGAGGTCAGGTCATGTGATGCAGCGCTCCATCACTCTCTTTCTTGGTCATATAGTCCTTACTCAGCCTGGAGGTCTGTTTGGTGTCATCCTGTCGAAAAATAAGTGATGGTCCAACCAATCTCAAACCCTGTGGGGTGCTGCGGTCGCCCTGCTGGGTCACGGTGCCAAAGATCTCAGATCTGGACTCATCAGAGTGAGGCACAGATCTCCTCTGGTCTGACGACCTGATTCTCCTCTGAACAGTTTTTGTAGAGATGAGTCTGTGTCCTGGACTCTGTGTGTTATTTACCTGAGTCTCGAGTCTGAGGGGACTCCTGGTCTTCCTTTCCTCGTGAGCCAGTTTGGTCAACTGCACGCGGGGATACATTCAAAGTTTTTGTGATTTTTTTTTTTTTAGACCCAATGACCTTCAGTTCTTAAAGTAATGATGGACTGTCTTTACTTAGCTGATTGTTTCTTAATATGGACTCTGACATTTTTTAAATAGGGCTGGAACACAACAACAAATCAAAAACACAACACAAAAACAAAAACATCCACTGTGTCATAAAGAAGACAAGAACAAGGCACACCTGTGCCATGAAACTGTTTCAGGCCTCGTGAAGGTCAGAGAGAAGGCCCAGGGTATACAAAGACAAGAATCTAAATATAAATCATATTTGGAGTTCTTTCACAGATATCTGTTTACTACATAATTCCATGTATCTGTCCTCATAGTTATGATGTCTTTAGTGTGAATCTAAAACGTAGAAAGTCATAAAAATAAAGAAAAAGCTTTGAACGAGAAGGGGTGTCCAAACTTTTGAAGTGTACATTTTTTGGTAGTCTATGTTGAAAAAATCAACATTGATTTAAAAAAACAAAAACAAAACATATATATCCAACAATAACAACGTATACGGATTTGGAACAAAGAATGAACTTAAATCTAGAATAAAAAAGAATAATACGGAACAAAACAGGAAAAAACACAGCAGGAATAAAAAATAACAACAAAATTACAGAACTACGGCAAAGAAAAACAAAGAAACTGAAAATAAAAACAAAAGATAAAACAAAATTACAAGAGTTATGAAGAAAAACAACAAATTAAAAAATGCCCAAAGAAAAAAACAAACACAGAAGTTAAAAAGTCCCACAAATAAAACAAATGAAAAAAAACAAACAAATATAACAACAAATATAGCATCGTGGCCAAAAAATATCAGCTCTTCTATTTAATAAACAAAACTGAATTTGACATAAAGAAATAAAAACTCACAACAACAAATAGAGAAATGTAATAAAACATTAAGTGGAAACATAAATCAATAATCAAACAAATCTGAGAATCAGCAGGAAGTAAAAAAATTCAGCATCTGATGAAGGAACTTAAATTTAATAACATAAACATTCCATTAAAAAAATAAAAAATATAGAATAAGCAAAATAATAATAAACAATATTTAAATGCAACAAAAATGTTTTTTTTTCCCCCAAACAAAGAGACAAACAACTACAAATAATGAAAATTAAAAGTAAGAGCACATGACCGCATTAAAAAATAGACAAACAAATGATGAATGCAACAACAAATTCAGAAGAAAATCAAAGTCAAAGGAGCAGTTTCCTTTGAAGAGCTTTTCTCCCTTACTAAATGTCAGCTGTTGAGAGGGCAGAGTCCTCAGCTCATAGCAGTAAGTGTGCAGCAGAGGCTGGCAGAGCTGACAGCGAGTCCCACATTCATCTTTAGTTATGCTGTGGTGTGGAGCCCCCTGCTGGCTGAACTCACCTGTGCTGTCTACATTTTAAAGATGATGATGATGATGATGTCTTCCTCAGCAGGAGTCTGCCCAGCAGGAGGTGACGGGGAGTGAAGATCAGACGTCTGCTCAGCAGGAGGAACAGAAACCATCTGAAGAAGAAGAACCATCAGCTCCAGAACCTCCTGAGACCTTCTCAGGTCCTAAAGAAGAAGGAGAGAAGGAGGCTGAGAAAGGAGAGAAGGAGACAGCTGAGGAGAAAGAGAAAGGAGACAGTGCAGGAGAGGAGGGTAAAGGAGTGAAGAGGAAGAGGGATGAGGAGCAGAAGGAGCAGAAGGAGGAGGAGGAGGAGGAGGAGGAGGAGGAGGGGCAGAGCCTGGAGAAGAAGAAGGTAAATCCTGAGGCTCAGGCTGGTTCATTAGGTCACATAACCAGTCTGACAGGGACCCCACTATTTTAGTAGCAAAAAGAGACCAAGGGTGGGCAACTGGAAGCCCGGGGGCCTCTGAGGCCCTCCTCCTTTATCACTGTGGCCTGTCAGTCTGTTTCAGATGATCATAAATGACTAAGGATGAATAACCTTTGACCCCCATGCTTGCAATCTCAGAGCTTTGTGCAAACACCATTTAAACTCATTAATTATTCTGTAGTATTATAATTATCTTTATTATTATAATTATTTTTATTTATTGTAATTATTCTATAGTATTATAATTATCTTTATTATTGTAATTTTTTAAAATAATTGTAAATATTCTATAGTATTATAATTTTTTAAAATAATTGTAAATATTCTATAGTATTATAATTATCTTCATTGTTATAATTATTTTAAATTATTGTAATTATTCTATAGTATTATAATTATCTTCATTGTTATAATTATTTTAAATTATTGTAATTATTCTATAGTATTATAATTATCTTCATTGTTATAATTTTAAATTATTGTTATTATTCTATAGTATTATAATTATCTTGGGGTGGACGGATGGATGGATGGGTGGATTGGTAGGTAGGTGGGTGGGTGGGTGGGTGGATGGATGGGCGGGTGGGTGGGTGGGTGGGTGGATGGATGGATGAATGGATGGACGGATGGATTAATGGATGGATGGATGGGTGGGTTGGTGGATGAATGGAAGGATGAGCGGATAGATGATGGATGTATGGATGGGCGGATGGATGATGGATGGATGGATGGATGGATGGATGGATGGACGGACGGACGGATGGATGGGTGGATGGACGATGGATGGATGGCCGAACAGACGGACGGATGGATAATGGATGGCTGGGTGGATCGATGGATGGATGGATGGCCGGCCGGACAGACGGATGGATAATTGATGTCTGGGTGGATGGATGGATGGATGATGGGTGCATGATGGATGGCTGGGTGGATTGATGGATGGATGATGGGTGCATGATGGATGGATGGATGATGGGTGCATGATGGATGGCTGGGTGATGGGTGCATGATGGATGGATGATGGGTGCATGATGGATGGATGGATGATGGGTGCATGATGGATGGATGGTTGGATTGGCAGATGGACCTTTTTCTGGTGCAAAAATGGTCACCTGTGCGCAGCAGACAACTCAGTCTCTTCTTCTTGTCTCTGCTCAGCGGGAGGATGAGTCCATGGCGTCCATGTTGGCTGATTTTGTGGCGTGTCCTCCAGACGACGAAGACGGAGCGTCCGGATCAACACACTCATGAACATGGACACGAAGGCCACATCATTAGGGACATTACCTCTGATTTTTGTTGGTCTTTTTCTTTGTTTTAGTAAAAGTGGAGCTGAGAGTGTCTGTCTCTGTGATCAGCTAATAAAGGTCAAAGGTCAGATGAATGAGCTCACAGCTACTGTTTACTCTGTCCTCAGTGTTGTTCTTCGCTCTGATTTATAAAGGAAGCCTCAAACATGGCCCTGGTCTCTGAGTTTATTTCAGCACTCAATAAGAAGGTCTTTACTCCAGTCCACAGTCTTTGTCCTCAGTCCAGCTGCTCTGCTCTCTTTGGAGACATCGGGGGGCAGACATCTCTGCAGGTCCTCAGTCATCCAGGTCCTGGTCTCAGACTGAAGCTGAATCTAATTCCTGAAGATGTCTCTTCTCTTCTCCAAAACCAAAGGAGTCTTTTAGAGTAGAGAAGAGATGTCACTTTGAACAGTGGCATCTCTGATCGTTGTAGATACCCGATCCATACCTAAACCTTACCTGATCCATACCTGATCCATACCTAAACCTTACCTGATCCATACCTGAACCATACCTGATCCGTACCTGATCAATACCTGATCCATACCTGATCCATCCCCGAACCATACCCGATCCATACCTGAACCATACCTGATCCATACCTGAACCATACCTGATCCATACCCGATCCGTACCTGAACCATACCTGAGGAGTCATTTCTTCATCACAGATGCTGTCCTGAGTTTTTCCCTCTAAAGGTCCAGACAGGGACATCCATGAGCCCTGTGCACTCAAAGCTCAAATTTTACGACCACGCAGACTTTTCGCTCTGTGCTCTGATGTCACAGGAAACACTGCTCGGCTTGAGTTTTCACATCAACCTGCATTAAATGGTGCCCAACCAGATCATGGAACTTCTCACCTGACATTCAGAAGTGTTGAAAATGTTTTCTCTCTCTTTCACCTCTTGCGCATTTATTGGCTGTACATACCACTGTCTCTTAATTTTAAAGCTTTGCAAAGCCAGCAGGCAGAGCAGCTCCTCTTCCTCATTGTCCACTTATTTGTATTTGTCATATTAAGTTTGATATTAGTGGAGCTGCTCCATCAGTGACATAAAAACCCAAACCACAGGACAGCCCATAATAGGTCCTTGTCCTAGAGGGACTGTTCTGCAGGGACAAGGGTGCCGCCATTTGTCCATACCAGAGGTACCAACCAGAAGTTGGTCTTCTTTGTGTATATGATTACTATTGTTAAAATTAACTTTATTGAAAATTAACAATTTACAAGCATAACGTCAAGTAAAACATATAACAATGCTAAACAAAAAAGTTATATACAGTACAAATACAGCTAAAGTGAAGAAGAAGATAAAATTAGTGAGAAATAAAAAAGGAAAAGAGGGCAAGAGTGGCACTTGATGACAACTGAAACACGTCAAAAGATTTGCACGCATTAATTTTATGGATTGTTTTTTTGTTCTGTGAAGGGTAAATTGTCAAAATGTACTGTTCAATTTCCTTCAGAAGCACAATATAATTTTTTTGTTTGTAAATTTACATCGGTGAATGTGAAACTTAGTAAGAAGCAGAATTAAATTAATGATAAAGAATGCATCTCCATTGTTGTTACTATAATCATAGCAACCAAAAACAATATTTCTATAATAAAGAGAGAAATTAGATCAAATTTGGAAAGAATGAAATCATTAACAACTTTCCACAGTTTGGGAGCATGTTTCAGGACACAAACCACAAAAAGAGCAGTTTACAACTGTATCGCTTTATAGCTTTTCCAAAAAATGTTTCACAGGATAGAATCTGTGAATCAACTTATAACTTCTTTCATTTTCCAGTTGATATTACTAACAAATTAACTCCAACAGACTGCTGCTGTGGGAGTGAAAACCTTATCTACCTGAAATAAAGCTCTGATTCTGGCGTTACCACCTCTATTAAAATTAAAGAATAAACAGACTTTACCTGAAGGAGAATTACTGGGTCAGAAGGTGACACTGACAGGGACAAAAAGTGTTCAACACATCTAAATAACATGCACACACCAGACGGGATGGCATCACAAACTGTAGAAAACCCTTTTGGAGTCACTGGTATATTGTACCTGGAGAGAAATTCTGAGTAGTTGTGCAATAACCTTCATTATTAAACAGCTGTCGGACTAAAATAATACCATTACTGAACCATTGATCATTGAATAGTGACTTGTTCTCATGTAAGATATTACAGTTGTTCCAAATATAACACCTCCGCGGAGGTATTATATTTGTAATTAATGTAATTATACAGTTACGAGTACCGGTAAATATGTAACTGCAAAATATAAATAACATAAACGAAGAAGACCAACTTCCGGTTTGTTCATCGGTTTGTGTTTGACATATGGTGGCGCCCTTGTCCCTGCAGACAGGTCCTCTTGGCCTCGTCCTGGACAGTTCTTGTACCCGGATGGGCTCCAGTGCAGTCCAGGGCCTGAGAGTTCCTCACAGAAAGAAAAAGAACCCTTAAATGTAGGGATGATACCAGTGCCGTTATCGACTCTGCTTATTGATCTGACTCTTTAGTGATTCTTTATTGATTCGTTGGGATTTTTGGTTTGGGAGAAGTTTGTACAAAAGTTTTCAGCAGCCCCGATGTCCAACACGTCCCTCCTTCAGTGCTGCTGATGTTTCCTCCCTCTAAACTGTAAAATGAGGGTTTTTGTCTAAAATCCCACAGTTTGACCGCTCCTGTCCCCGTCTGCCATGAAGACGTTCCTGACTGTCGTCTCTGCTGATAACAGCGGGATGTCCTGGACTCTCAGGTGGAGTTGGTTTTCCTGTCCCTAAAGACAAAGTGGACATCTGTGAGGTCTCTTAAGATGTCACAGTAACAAGCAAATGGTGACCAACAGGGGCCATGACCTTTGACCAGTGACCTTTAAAGTTTTATCAGTTCATCCTTGTATCACAGTGGACATGGGGTAAAAGTTTGAAGGTGATCCCTTCAGACAGAGACCTGAGCCTCTGTCCTCGGGCCTCTGAGTTCACTCTGGACCCACTGTCATGGTTCATGGACCCACTTTAGGTCCAGACCCACCAGTTGATCTCCCCTGCTCCCTAGGAGGCGGATGTGAATCCAGCTGCAGCCTCTTGGCTCCAGGCCTGACCTCCCAGCTGTGTTTACTCTGAGCCGGGACAGGCCCATAAACCTCCCACACACGGATTTCCAAAGAGTCTTTGGCCCCGTTCAGGCCCCGCCCTCCAGACGCTCGCGGGAACATCTGAGCATGCTCAACACTCACTCGGAGGCAGAGACCCTCCTGAGGTGCTCTGGTCTCCCCTGAGTCCTCATACCCCCTGTCTCTAATATCAGGCCTTTGGAGACAGAACAGAGAGGGGATCTCCTGACTCCCTCATTCAGTTACAGGGGCGTAAATGTCAGAGCCAAGCTTAAGACTGAAGGTCCTGGACCAGGACTGAGTGAGGTCAGCCGTCGGGTCAGCTGTAGTCTCAAACCTCAGGCAGGAGCTGGAGTGATGCGGATCACACCCCTCATCAGGTGTTAGTGTTCTGCTGATCAGGCCAGGACACCTCCAGAGGGCTGAGCAGTGAGACCCAGTGTCAGGACTTTTGTCCCCTGACCTCTGACCTCCCTCCTTTGCAGCACCCGAGTGATGTCATCATGTCACCATGGTGTCTAAGCTGAGGCTGTCACGCTGCACCTAATAAAGTGTCTGGTGAGGTGGGTTGTAGTTTACATCAGGAGCAGCAGAGGGAGGCTGATGTTTGACTTTCCAACGGTGGAGAGGAACTCAGACCAGAAAGAGGAACCTCAGACAGGACACTTTAAAGGGATTCAAGTGTGAGTGTTATTAAAGTTATTAATGTTATTAAAGCTCTAAAGTTTGAGTCTGTGTCTCTGGAGCTGCTTGTGTAAGCAGAGTTGGTCTTTCAGGTTCTCTCAGCCTCGGCTGTTATCTGAGCTAACTTCCTTTACGCAACCAGTGAGGAAACACGGGGGGGACGCCCCGCCTGCACAGACACCATCCCAGCACAGCACAGTCAGCCAGGAGCAGAGCCAGAGACCATCGAGGAGCTTCACGGAGAGAGAAGGACCTGGAGGACCTGGAGGTGAGTGACTTCATGTCTCTAAACTGGATCCTGAATCTCTGGGGTGGGACAGGTGACATTCCTGACCACCAGCCAAACATTCATGTCCCCTCCTGTCCCACAGGCAGGTTATCATCAGGCAAAGATCTAAGTTATTCTTCACTCACCGGCCACTTTATAAGGTACAGCCTAATGCAGTGGGGACAGGCTGGACTTTCTCTGCCTTCAGAGCTCCAGTTTGCACCTTTTTACCTCAAACCAGGACAGTTTTGAGTCTGAAAGTGAAGGTGAGTCTGGACCAGGGGCTCATCCAGGTGTGAACTGGGGAGACTGAGGCCCCTGAAGTCTGATTGGCTGCCCAGAATATTATTATTATTTTTATTTTAATTAATTATTTTTTTTAGTTTTTTATTGTCCAGTTATACAGTCCTTACATTTACAAGTAAGAAAATGGAATGGTAAATGATCACAACATTATGTATAATCAAGCATTCCGACAGGTCTTCATGTACCGAAATCCAATTCTAGGTCTTTGCTGACATGCATTCTTTTGGACATTTTTTTTCTGCTCAGAAGAGTCAGGAAAAGGAAACTATGTACATCCAGAGAGATAGCGATACAGAAAAAAAGAAAAGGAAAATAATAATAATAGTGAAAAATAATGATATAAAACATCCAAATAAAAATGGCAGTTTTCATCTTACCATTTGCAAAAGACAATAATTATGCATTAAAGAGAAGAGGAGAGAAGGAACATGATTACCAAAAATTTACTAAATCCAACGCTCCCTAACCATGCAATGTTCACAAAAGCAGGTCTTAGACACTTAACATATTGCACCCCCTTTTCCCAATGCAAATTAAATTTTTCCAGTTTAAAATTAACACAAAATGTGATCCTTTCCATCTGATAAATCTCGGTTGTCACATCCAACCAGTTGTTAATTGTAGGTTCGACAGGTGTCATCCATCTTTTAGTAAGAGCCTTTTTACCTGCTGTAAACAAAACAGCCATTAAACAATTATCAATACCTTTTATGTCAAGGGAGATATAATTAAGGTATATAATTTTGAAATCAAATGGTATTTTGGCCTTAAAAATATCTTGCATTACTATATGTATTTCTTTCCAGTATTTTTGCATTTTTGGACATTCCCAAAAAATATGGTAATGATTTGCATTTTGATGACCACATCTCCTCCGACATTGACAGCTACCATTGTCATATTTTAATTTCATGTGTTGAGTAATAAAAAAACAGATAACATTTTTCCAGCAAAATTCTTTCCATGCATGAGATTTTGTACATTTTCACTGAAAGGAACATATAGTCTCCCATTCTTTATCCGTTACCCTAAAAGTGCTTTCTTTCTCCCATCTTTCCTTTAAGTACTTTGGGGAGTTAAAGTTTAGGTTCTGGAGGCTCTTATATAACTGAGAGATAACACCTCTTTTAACTTTAGATTGATATGCATTTACAAACAACCGGATAAAGGGTTTACTGGCTTCTCTTATCTCTTTCTTCTTGATTTGTTGGTTATAATAATTTCTTAATTGAAGGTACCTAAAGAAATCCTGCTGTTCCAGAGTGAAAGCTAACCTCTTCCTTCTGTACAATGTTGCACACAGCCGTTATGCCTTTACTTATCCAAGATTAGTATCTATTATCTAAATTATTCGGTTTGAATTCAGAATCATAGGCACACCAAGTTATGATTTTAATGACATCATCTAATTTGTGTTCTTTTATCACTATTTCCATAACTTAAAGATGGATTTTACCCAGGGACTTTCTAGTCTCTATGTAACTCTGCAAATTTGTATCTGTCAACACTGCCTGTACATGAACATTTGATATTAATTTACATTCTGTATCTTTCCATTGTGCATTGTAAGAAGAGTTGCACCAACACAACAGTGTTCTAATCTGAGCCAAGATGTAATATGTTTTCAGAGATGGTAAACCCCATCCTCCCATGTCTTCTGGTAACTGTAATTTTTTATATTGAACTCTTGTCCTTTTTCCCTGCCAGATGAATCCTGAGATCAATTTCTCCCATTATGTGAAATGATTTTTACTTATTGTTAACAGGAGGGACTGAAAAAAGATATAAAAATCTTGGCAGAATGTTTATTTTGACTGTTTCGATTCTTGAACTAAGACTGAAAAAAGGGATGAGGTTCCATCTTGCAAGATCTTTTTTGATTTTGTCCTGCAAAGCTTTAGAATCTTCATTAAACATTTTTGATAAATCTCTGGTTAATACCACTCCTAAATATTTAATTCTTTATTCCATTTCAGTGGATATGACCTCTTGAAATTTTAAGTCAAAGTCAAATTATATGTTAGAGTTTCTGTTTTTCCAATACTCAATTTATAGCCAGATAATGGGCCCATTTTTAAAGGAGATTCATCACTTCTAGAAGAGATTTTTCTGGGTTTTTGAAATGCAGGAGGACATCGTCTGTGTAGCTTGCAATTTTATGTTCAGTTCCATTAATGTTAATACCAGTAATTTTTTCATTTTGTCTAATGTGTTGTGCAAGTGGTTCCAAAAAATGTGCAAACATAAGAGGGACCAGGGACAGCCTCGTTTATTTTAATTCTTGCTTTTGGATGATCATAAAGTGCCTTTATAGTATCAATAATGGGCTCACTAAAGCTAAATTTGTATAGGACTTTGTAGGGGTTTTACCAACTGACAGAATCAAAAGCTTTTTCTGCATGTAAGCTTAAGATCATAGCTTTTCTTTATGATGCTGAATATAATCCATGATATGCAGAGTACGTCATACATTATCCTGAGTTTGGCATTTGTGAATAAATCTGGTCTGATCGTTGTGAATTAAGTTTGGAAGTAATTCTTCCATTCTCAGCATCTATCTATTAAAAATAATAATGTGATTAATTATAGTGTGTACTTGGTGGGGGTTAGAACAATGTGTGTACTGTCTAGCGTTAGAATACATTTCTCTCCACATATCTATAAGGCCAATGTCTTTCATTAAGTCCCTAAATTTCTTACTAATAAGCTTTAGATACAGGTTTTGTTGTAGGTGTAAGTTTAAATCACCCGCACATATTAATACACCTTCAGATTGGCTGACTATTGTATCAAAAATCACCTTGAAAAAGTGTAAGTTACTTCCTGGAGGGGCATAAATATTAAACAAGGTGACTTCATTCCCAAGTATTGTCACTCTAACCAAAATAAATCTGCTTTCCTTATCTTTTTGTTCATAAGTCCTTTCAAAGTAATCTTATTGGAGATCAAAATGGCAACCCCTCAGTTGTGTTTTAATTTGTTTGATGAGAAAAATATTTTTGTACAACCCATCTTTGTCAGTTTCTCATGTTCCCTGTCATTCAAATGAGTTTCTACACAATATGTGCACCCTCTTTCTGCATTTTAGATACAATCTTGCTGTGTTTTACAGCATTTAGTATACAGCTTACATAAAAGGAAACTACTTTAAGCATGTCACGTGTCATTCTTTTTGTAAAACAGATATGTCTGCCAAAATAATCCTGTCTATAAACAATCTCTCTGGTAAGATGTAAAAACAACAGTACAGAACATCAGCAAAGCACTTAGAACTATAAGAAGCAGTCATTTGCCAAAATTAAACTTCCAGGGTAAGGGTTTCTGTTGAATGACCCTTTAACTGACCAGAAAAACATCTGGACGTGAAGGGAAAACCTCTCCGGGTGTTTGTAGGAGTAGGGCCCTCCCCAGCAGCATTGTCAATGTTAACTTTGTGTCCATCTGAGTGCCAAAATATAAAATAAAGTCTAATTTTTGTCCTCTAACTAAGTATTAAACTCAAAAATTCAGGGAAATCAGTAAAGAAGTGTCCATATTATTCTGTCCATGGTTAAGCAGAATGAAATCCTGACAAAGAAGTAAACAGAATAGTCCAGGAATTTTGTTCAGCTTCACTTTTAAATCAATCAATCAATCAATCAATCTTTATTTTGTATAGCGCCAATTCGTAACAACTTTTAAATGTTATTTATATCGCCTTGCCTGGAATTGTTTTCTACCACAGATATCAGTTTTCTCGCCAGATGTGTTAGCTTAGATGTTGACTTTCGTTGTCGTTCTCATCCTCTTGGTTTTCAAACGGGAGTTTGGAGTCTGTAAGCCTGAAGTTTTTCTCTGATGTCCACTCTCCTGGATGAGGCTCTGTCGCGCTGTAACCGACCTTCCCCCCGCGGTGTTCCAGGCCTGGCTGTTGAGCAGCTCCGACATTCACCAACAGACCTCTGTCCTTCATGTCTCTCGTAGCCTCGTTGATCGTGTGGTATCGTAGAAGACACGGAGCTTGGCTGGGCTTCCTCTCTTTAACACACACTTCACCTTGTTGTATTCTTTTCATTTATTCAGAATTGTAGCGGGATAATCGTGGTCAAAAAAGATTCTGTGGTTGTTAAGTAGAATCTCTCTCTTCTCTCAGGCTCTACGTAGATCCTCTTCTTTTGTTTTGTACCGGTGAAATTCAATCACAATGGTCTGTTGTCGAGGGAAAGTCCAGTTTATCACGGAGAAGTTTCTCCACAAAACTTATCATCGAGCTGCCTTCCTCATTTTCTGGTACATTGTGCACTCTGATATTCTCTCTTCTCGACCTTCCCTCTTGATCACCTAGCTTGTCCTCGTGCTGAGCTTGGACCTTTGGCATGTTTCTCATCACCTGCTCCTCAGCCTGCAGCCGCGTTTCAACCTCATCAGTACGGCCCTCTGCCTCTCCAGTCCACTGATGGTTTTATTCAGTTCATCTTTGATGTCATCCAGCTGATGGTTGTTCTCTTTCCTGAAGTCTTGTATCTCCACAAGAATCCTCTCCAAATTCACTCCTGATCTTTCACTAGTGTTTTGTTTTCCGCCCTCCTTCCCGGCGCTAGCTTGCATCTTGTGTTTCTTTGTCTTCTTCAAGTAAAACCTGCGTAAATTTCTTACTTCTTTCCCTTGTTTCCATATTTATCCCAAAAACAATAAGTTTTAGTATAAAAATCATTTTTTTCACTAGCATTGGGGATATTTATAATTCTGTCGGAGGACACAGCGCTCTAAGCTGCCATCTGTAGTGGGCAAATTAATCCTTTTTCTAAGAAATAATTCATTCATGATTAAATAGTGAACAATAATGAAATTTTAGACAGCTATTTTTAGTGTCCCTGCACAGAACATCATGTCTTTAAAGTTCTTAGAGTTTCTTTACACTTTAGTCACATGATCAGCTGGATTTAAGGGTGAACTTTAAACTTTAGTCACATGATCAGCTGGATTTAAGGGTGAACTTTAAACTTTAGTCACATGATCAGCTGGATTTAAGGGTGAACTTTAAACTTAAGCCACATGATCAGCTGGATTTAAGGGTGAACTTTAAACTTAAGCCACATGATCAGCTGGATTTAAGGGTGAACTTTACACTTTAGTCACATGATCAGCTGGATTTAAGGGTGAACTTTAAACTTAAGCCACATGATCAGCTGGATTTAAGGGTGAACTTTACACTTTAGTCACATGATCAGCTGGATTTAAGGGTGAACTTTACACTTTAGTCACATGATCAGCTGGAGTTAAGGGTGAACTTTGAACTTTAGTCACATGATCAGCTGGATTTAAGGGTGAACTTTAAACTTTAGTCACATGATCAGCTGGATTTAAGGGTGAGCTTTTAACTTAAGCCACATGATCAACTGGATTTGAGGGTGAACTTTAAACTTGAGCCGCTTGATCAGCTGGATTTGAGGGTGAACTTACACTTTAGTCACCTCATGTCAAATGTTGTGCTTTGGAAATAAGTCATCAGTTTGTTCTCTCAGCAAAGATGAATCAAACTAAGATGATTATTTGAGTCCATGACAGTGTTGAGCGTTGGAGTGTGGGGCTGTCTGAGAGAGCAGTGGGCCGGCTGCAGGAGCTTGTAGACAGCCCTTCATTGTCACTGTTATCTGTTGTCATCTGTTTATTTGCATCAGTGCGGGCTCTCATTTGGTTTGTCTCCACAGAGGTATTCAAATCATCTCCAACAATAATCAACACATCAACACACCAGGGCCTAGGGCAGGAACATCAGCAGATCACATCAGACATGAAGGTCCACATAGAGGTCTTCAGATCTGAAGAATCTTCTCAGAGCCTCTAATGAAATGGTTTGGTAGATCTGGACCCTTTTGGTACATCAGCATCAGTTTAAAGCATCCAGAATAAATTCACTCAACGCTCAGGTTAAACTAAACAGATTATCCCGATGATGTTTTCAAGTTGTAGATGTTTATTCTGTGATATAATTGTTATTTTTGGGAAACTGGACTGGGCCCTCCCGGCCTGGTCTGTCCCGTTGGGCTCCTGGGCCCCCCTGGCCTGTCCCGTTGGGCTAAAACCTTGAGGAGCTTTGTTTCTGTCCTCCATCAGAGCTTTTCGGTCAGTAATTGATGTGAAGGTGGAGATGCTGCTCTGCTCTGATGGAAGTCAGTGAAGGGGTCAGGTGTTTGCTCACCTGCAGTCAGGTGATGATGGCTCAGGTGAAACAGGAAGCTCAGTGTTGACTCAGAGCTCATCATAAACTTCATCAGGTGACCTCAGAGTGTGTTTTTCAGGAAGCATCCTGCTGACAGGCTGAGTTTAAGGACCTTGGGCTCTAATTTCGTAGACCAGGCGCAGGCACGGCGCACCTGCCCTGTGCCGCGCCTGCGCCGCGCCAACGGGGTGTGTCCAGGGCATTTTGCAAGTTTCATTCACGGCGCAGTCTGGCGCAGGGAGGCGCACCCACGCCTCCGTCTCTCCCACCGGCGCAAATGGCAGAGAGGGAGGAGAGAAGGCGTGAGTGGGTTTAACACAGCTGAGTGTGATCTTCACCAATCAAATTAATGCCTCTCCTCGCCTTTAAATGCGCCGCGGGCGAGGCACAGTGACAATTTCACCTCGGTGGAGAAGAAGGTCAGAGCCGCTGTCACTTTTGCAGCAGCTGGGAGAGCGCAGGGGCCACCGGGCCGCGCATTGGAGGCCACGATGTGCATCACCGTGTGGACCACCTTGCAGGACAGATGTAATCTGTTCCTGTGTCATAATAGGAGTACAAAATTAAGTTATAATTACATTTAAATACAGCAGCAGGCTAATCCATTCATCATGCTTGTGATCCACTTGCATTCCTGGTCTGTCATCGCCAAATAGCAGAACCTTTGGTGAAAATATATCTCCTCCTCATCCTCCTTGTAATAATGTACTCCATCTTTTTAGATCACGTTATGAATAAAGATTAAAAGAGTGAAATATGGGCAATCACAGGTAAATCCTTATAAAAACACTGAGTGACATACATTTATTCAGCAAGTGTCTCTCTCTTTTTTCTTTTCTTTTGAATTTCATGAGATGAGAGGAGCCGGATACTCCGTATAGGATGATGTGGCTGTTTGTGAATGGTTTGAGAGATGTGAACTCGTTAGTTATGACAAACGTCTCTGATCTGACATCAGATGTGACAGGACAATTAATATAGATACAAATGTATATGCTGGTTCAGATGGTTACATTAAATAGTGGTTGCTTTGATTGTTTATTGCACTGAAATGTGCCTGACACTCTGGATACCTGCCTGTGAGGTTTTGGTGACGTGTGCGCACTGTGCGCCTGTCAGCCAAATTACCACTGCTCGGGGTGCGCCTCTCCTGCGCCGAGAATAGACCAGGTTGGAGCTGGTGGGCTTTCAGCGCACCTTCCGCGCGTTTTTTTGGCACGAAATTGTCACTGCGCCAAGCTGAATCTGTCGACACCTCCCCCTGGTGCGCCATCACACCCATCTTGGCGCAGCCGGTCTACCAAATTGCCAAATTGGCTGCGCACGGTGGTGCGCCGGATGAAACTACCACTGCGCGGGGTGCGCCACCCTGCGCCACCCTGAGTTGCGCCAGGAAATTAGAGCCCCTTATGATAATGTTTCCTCAAAGTAAGAGGGATAACGTTAACCTGATCAACCAGAGCTCAAACAAACCCCTGAGAAAGAAAAGAACAAATCAAATCAATCATTTATAAACATTCATCTGTGTTAGGGCCGGGTGATACAACCTCAAATCAGATTCTCAGAAAACTGGATTTACAGTTGTAATCATTTCCCCTAAAACACAGAGATAACCTCAAACCTGTTTGACCTCTGATCAGAGCGTCTCTGAAGGGACAAGGTCACACCAGAGCTGTGGAGAGAGAGAGCTACGTCAGCTCTGTAGACGCCAACAGGCCAATGATTGACAGCAATGGCAGATCATTGATAGTTTTAAACAATGTGACAGGTTTGTTTCTCACATTTGTCGAAGGCCTATTTACAGGTAGGATGCTACAGCGGACATTTTATTAATGACCATTTTTCAAGCACATTTAAATCAAATTAACAATGTAATTTAAAGCATGATAGCTCGTCAATTATAAACAAAATATTATTTTTATTGTGGTCACTGGTCTGCTACTTATTACATCTCACATACTTGATGAAAATTCTTTGCAGACTTTGCAGACTTAATAAAATCCTCCCTATTTTATCCAACCACCAGCTGTCACTTTCATAATACACACACACACACACACATATATATATATATATATATATATATATATATATATATATATATATATAATATACAGTTATGTTCATAATAATAGCAGTGTGTTTAAAAAGGTGAGTAAACCTCAAAATTCTTCAAATAAATTTTATTTTAATGCACACAAATGCATTGGGGACACTGCACATTCTATTTCAAAGCAAGAAAACTGGGAAAAAGTAATTGAATTTGATAATATTTTACAGAAAGTCAAGAAATATAATGTTCAAAAAAATAGCAGTGTTGACATCTTTTTTTACAAACTCAAAGATGTGGTGTATAAACTAAGAATTGCTTGATGATTCAACTCTCCTGAGAATCATAAACTAATATTTAGTTGCATAACCACGGTTTCTGATAACTGCTTCACATCTGTGGTGCATGGAGCCTACCAACTTCTGGCACCGGTCAACAGGTATTGAAGCCCAGGACAATTGTACTATGCTCCACAATTGCTCTGCATTTCTTGGTTTTGCCTCATGAACAGCATTTTTTATGTCAGCCCACAAGTTTTCTATGGGATTAAGGTCCGGGGATTGTGCTGGCCACTCCATTACTTGAATTTTGTTTGTCTGGAACCATGATTTTGCTCGCTTGCTGGTGTGTTTGGGGTCATTGTCTTGTTGAGAGACCCATTTCAAGAGCATTTCCTCTTCAGCATACAGCAACATGACTTCTTCCAGTATTCTGATGTACTCAAACTGATCCATGATCCCTGGTATGCCATAAATAGGACCAAAACCATAGAAGGAGAAACATCCCCATATCATGATGCTTGCACCACCATGCTTCACTGTCTTCACTGTGTACTGTGGCTTGAATTCAGTGTTTTCAGGTCGTCTGACAAACTGTCTGTGGCCCTTAGACCCAAAAAGAACAATCTTACTCTCATCAGTCTGTTGTTGAAATTTTGATCCGCCTATGGAGAGTCAAAAAACAAGACTGGAAAAGGTAGCAATGCACCAAGCCTTTATTCTCATGAGAAGGAGACAATACAGAGAAGCACACGGCAGAAAGCAGTTCAGAGTATTGTCCCACTGAAACAAATGTGACACCCCCTTATATACCTCTCAAGGAGGCCTCTTGCTTTGGGGGAAGGAGAAAAAACAACAACACAGAACTCCTTACCAGCTGTTAATTGGGGTGCAATAAAACAGTTGGAGACTTTCCTCAGGAAATTTCTCCTAGGTATAATCTCCTGTGTTATTCCAGATCTCTCCCTGACCTCTGTGCCCAGAGGGTGACACAGAGGGGTGTGAAACAGGAGAGTTCACCAGGTCATTCACACAGCAGTACAGTTGAAGTTACAGAACTAACCAGGTAAATAATAAATGCATGCAAAATTTCCACCACAACTCCCCCCTTTTTATCATTTATGATAAACTATTTGTCTGTTGGTGGAGAAAATACTTACAGATTAAAACAAGGGTTCAAATATCCAATCATGATACCCTGCTGAGTCATTAAAAATACGCACCTTCTTCTGTGAAAAGTCAATAACACACACATTAAGTATTAATAAGGAATCAGTAAGATTTCCTAAAATGCAACTTGATTTATATTTATATTGTATATTTAAATCAACTGATAGGGCTGTGGATATCCCAAAAACTACAGATGGATTTAAAACCCAGGGGATAGCTGGAATAACTGATGCAGGGTGTTGAGATAATTGTTCACATACATAAAACCTGTGGTGATGTTTAGTTTTCTGTCTAACTACATTCGCTTTCTCTTTTAACATTGACTCAGCTTATCAATTTTATTATCTGGCTTAACCGCACTTTTTTTCTCTCCGATCTTTTGCCGTCAGATGATCCCACGTAGATCAGCGCTCCCTCGGTGTCCCTCGTTGGGCATTGAAAAGAGCCTCGTGTAGTGTGTTAACTCTAGGTCCCTGTGAGTGCATTGTGTGATTCGTCGTGCAGCTGGGCTGGTCATCGCTGCCTTGCTATAAGTGTGTGTGAGAGCAAGTGACTTTTTAAAATAATTCATCTTTGAAACAAGGTTGTCTGCAGGTCCTGGCACCTTCCTGCAGTGGCTTGCGTGTATCCAGGTTACTCTTTCCTTAATTCTCGCTGCAGTGTTATCAGAAGGACTTGGTATGGTCCTAGCCTGGCTCCACCTTTTGGCTGTCACAGCTTTCACCATCACCCAGTCGCCTGGCTGGATCTACTGGAATGTGCTGGCCGCTGGATCTACTGGATAGGCCTCAGTCTCCCAGTATTCAAATATGGCACCTGGTGGAATAATTCTCTGCACACACTTGAAACATTTTGTAAATCAAAACTTTGTTGCAGCTTTAGACATCCCCCCTTTTGACATGTGGTCCAACCCATGTGTCAATTTTAGCAGAGGAATCAATGCTGTAAGGAAGCAAGGCTTGTTATCTGGATTATACAACACATCGTTAACTTTACTGCAGGCACTCGCTTTCCTGCAGACACATCCTCAGGCATCTCTTGTGGTTGCACTGCTAAAAGTTCCTTAGGAGAGACATGTTAATATTGGTCGCAAGCATCATATAAATGTCCTTAGACAGCAGTGCAGATATTGTTGCCAAATGTGCTCTGGCATTACCCCCAACAGGTTTCATTTCTTTAAGAAATTTTTTTTTCAATTGTCATTTTACCAGTGCCTGCATCCCTGGACGATGAACCATCTACAAAATAATCAATTAAGGGTTATTCAGATCAGCTCTCAGGCTGCACACTTGTTGCAACATTATGTTGCAGTCATGGATCTCTTCCTCATCATTTCTCCCTGAATAGGCAGAAGAGTTACAGGATTAAGGATAGTACATGGTTATACTGTGACATTAGGCATTTTCAAAAGAATTGTATTATGTGGTAACCATCTTGCTGTGGATAAGTGTTAAGGTTTCTGCTGTAGGAGAATCATAGAGACAGAATTTGGCTCAAAAAGTGTAAGACATGAATAATCTACTATTTCACGTAATGCAACCGTTGCTTTTTCTGCAGCTGCGGCTGCAGGTACACATTCAAGGGAAACCTGCTTAAAGGATTAAGTTGGCTAAAAAATAGGCAACAGGTTTTAGTTTGCCTCCATGATGCTGTAAGAAAACAGATTTCATAAAACAAATTAAAATTCTCCATTAACTTCAACTGATCCAGAACTCAGCAGGACTCATCATTTCAAGGACACCATCCACTCATCACATCATACCGATTCTGCAACAGCTCTACTGGTTTCCCATTACACACTGCATTCAATCCTACTCCACACATACAACCCTATCCCCAGTCTCGCCTTTCCATAGCTTTCTCTGACCTCGTTCACATTTCTGTACCTGTCCGTACCCTCTGATCCTTTTCCTCTGTCAATCTCTCTGTTCTCCCTGCTCACCTCGTCACCATGGGGTTCGATCATTCAGGAACTCAGTCCCCCTGACCTATGCAACACTGACTCCTTACCCCTCTTTCAACCCAGACTCAAAACTCATCTGTTAAAACTCTCCTAGTCCCTCTTATCTGTGGCATTGTAATGGTGCTGCGAAACACAGAGTATTCAGGTATAAACACACAGTAATAGGAACACAACCCAAAAAAAAAAATGAAATCACTTCTTGTCTTTAGTTTTTTGGTTTAAGGATATTTTTGTATGACTTGAATAAGTATTAGCAGTGGTTGTTTATCCATTTGTTTAATAAGATAACCCACATCATATTTCTCTTTGGCCTACAGTTTGTCAGGAATTATGCTTAATGAATGGTGCAATTGCTTTTTTTTTTTTTTCAACAGACAAACATGGAAACATGCAGATTAGGTCATTTACATCAACAAACAAGATTGTTATGCTGCGCATGCTGTGAACATCAGCAGAAAATGGCTTTTTAAATAATTTACTTGTGCACAGTATTGGACACCTTCAGTACGAGGTATTTGTTAAGTCAGTTGGTTGGGAACAGCTATTAACAAATGGTCCTATGTCCTCCCACCTGCAGCTGTTTTAGTTAATGCTACATGAGGGACTGAATTAGGAACATCAAATAGCATGGTCAAGTCTTTAGGCAAGCTTATGGCTGCCGCACATTATCTGCATCCCAATAAATGTCATTAACGGTCCGTACGTCAAAGTCATCAGCTGATTTGTTCTGGTACCAGTCAGTTTCATATGACACATCCCTTTCTTCAGATACATGTGAAATACTATGCAGGTCATGTATGACATGTATATGTAACATTAGGAGCTGTCATGAGTGTCTCTGCCTCTTCAATTAAAGAGCTGCTTTTCTATGTGACCAAATGCCATTGATATGCAAACATCAATGGAGAACAATTAGCATTCACCATTAGATTGACCATTGTTGCAGTTATTATTTTAAGGCCCCTTATCATTGTTAAATTTGATAACCCCAGTGTTATCATTAAGTCTCTTCCCAGTGGATTAATTGGACAATGGTCAGACAACAGAAATGCATGTTTGTTTTTTTAAACATTATCAGCATCTATTAGGGAAAAGGAACAGTAAAATGTTCTTTACTGCAGTGCCTGTTGCTCCCATAGAATATACATAGCACCCTTTGAAGAGGGAGAGAGACCACATGCTCTTGTAACAGTTTGTTGACCCTGAATCAACCAAATCAAGAAAAAACATAAAATAAATAAAATAAAAAATAAAAAATGTAACCCTTACAGTAAACGTATTCTGGTAATCCTTGGTATGCCTCTGTGTAAAATTAAACATACGTGCCTTGATCTAGGTTTGCTTTGACATTATCAGTGTCCTCACTGTTGTAATGTCTGAGTGTGCAGTACCTCTTTCTCCTGTCACAGTGGCTTGGCTGGGTCCTTTCCCTCTCCTCCTCCTGCTCTCCCCTCAGTCCAATTTGTTTTTTTATTGTAGCTGTCCTTTGACCAGTCCTTTCTTCTCACATGTGTAAGACACATCATCTGCAGTGAATGGTCTGCTTGGCTCCTCTGCGTTCTCGTCCTCTTACACGCTCTCTTTCCCCAGCTGCTGGTTGTCTGTCACCTGGAGTGTTGTTCTGGACAGTTTTCAGCATGGTGAAGGTTGCGCTGTAAAGATCTGCTGTGTCATGCTTCTTCTTCTGTTACATGCTCTCATAGATGTACGCTGCATTTTTGTGGAGCATCTGCAAGACGAGCATCTTGAAAACTCAAGCAGAAAGTTTTCCCATGGTCGCAGTCACTGATGTTAGTCCATTAAAAAACAGTTGTGGATCTTCATATGTTCACAGGGTTGCTCAGATCAGCTGGTTGATTGGTGCAGCTGATAAAACAGTCCTCAATGTTTCTGAGTTTCACCTCAGGCGATGGATCCCCTGCTGTGAGCTTTTGCTTAGGGTCCCCCTCCTGCACTGACAGTGGCTGGGCTGCTGCTGGTGCTGCTCCATGCTGTGCTGCTGTGGCTGTTGAGCTGAGCTGGAACATATGGCGGTGGTTGGGTCAAGCTGGGTAGGAGTCGAGGTCCAGGTCAACCTTTACCAACTGTGAAAGAGATAGATACAGGACAGAGCACTGAGGCATTGTCTGTTCTTTTCATGTCAGACTGATCTAAAATATGCATTAGGCAGCAATTTACTTTTCATTTGTCTTCTTTTGTCTTCCACATGCATTAAATGTTGCTCTTGGCTGTTACATATCTTTTCAATCTTCAATTGACACTTGTTTCCTTTTTTAAATCTTTTTTTTCCCATTTATGCAAGTATACTTTACTTTTACTTCTTTTGCTGTTAACTCAAAAGAACCCCCCTTAGGAAACTTCATTTCTTCACATTACTGTGGCATAAACTTAATTGTTTCCCATATTTGTCTTTCATGCACTTCTCATTCGGCGGCGCAGGATCATACTCTTTACTGCTCTAGATCCCTCCACGTGAGCGTCCCCACGGTTACTACGTGTCCACTTGTATAAAATTAGGCTACGTATCCTAATTTTCACTTTATAGTCTCCCCGAGACTAAAGGCCTTTAACCTAAAGGGCTGTATTCCCTGAATACCTGCCCGACCCCGTAGTTGGATCTAACCCTTGCTCTCTCTACAGAGGCACAACCAAAAAAAACAAAACAAACAAACAAAAAAAAACAAAAAACAAAATTGAAGGTCCCAGACCTCCCCTGGTATTCCCAGAATACCCCAGCAGCATCGCGATCTGTGAATATGCCTGAAGCCTTGCCTAAATGAGAAGACACACTATGACAACCTCCCTTTTTTTTTTTTTTTAAACATCATTATTATTATTAATTTTTGTATTTCCCCCAGAATTAGAGCGTTGTTTTTTTGACTCACCCGACAAAACACAGTCGTTGTTCACTTTGATCTCAGCGGTGATGGTCCTCCTGCCCAAGACCAGTCAGTTCTCACTCTCTCTGAATATGGCGAGGTTTTGAGACCAAACCTTTTTCTTTTTGTGGTTCAGGGTGATCAACCCCTGGCTGTCTAAAGGCAGTTGGACGAATCACTCGTGAAATCCCACTTCTGACACCACTTTGTTGTTGAAATTTTGATCTGCCTATGGAGAGTCAAAAAACAAGACTGGAAAAGGTAGCAATGCACCGAGCCTTTATTCTCATGAGAAGGAGACAATACAGAGAAGCACACGGCAGAAAGCAGTTCAGAGTATTGTCCCACTGAAACAAATGTGACACCCCCTTATATACCTCTCAAGGAGGCCTCTTGCTTTGGGGGAAGGAGAAAAAACAACAACACGGAACTCCTTACCAGCTGTTAATTGGGGTGCAATAAAACAGTTGGAGACTTTCCTCAGGAAATTTCTCCTAGGTATAATCTCCTGTGTTATTCCAGATCTCTCCCTGACCTCTGTGCCCAGAGGGTGACACAGAGGGGTGTGAAACAGGAGAGTTCACCAGGTCATTCACACAGCAGTACAGTTGAAGTTACAGATCTAATCAGGTAAATAATAAATGTATGCAAAATTTCCACCACAAGTCCACAAAGTGTTGCGCCATTTCTTTTTAGGCCAGTCAATGTGTTCTTTGGCAGATTGTAACGGCTTAAGAACGTCTTTTTTTTAACAATGGGACTTTGCGGGGGCTTCTTGTTGGTAGCTTGGCTTCACATAGACGGTGGTCTGATTGTTACAGTACTCACAGGCAACCTTAGATCTTCTCTGATCCTCCTGGAGCTGATCATTGGCTGAGCCTTTGCCATTTTGATTATTCTCCGATCCATTCGAATAGTCGTTTTTCTTTGTCTTCCTCGCCTTTCTGGTTTTGGCTGCCACTTTAAAGCATTTGATATCATTTTAGCTGAACAGCCTATCATTTTCTGAACTTCTTTGTAGGTTTTCCCCTCTTTTATTAACTTCTTAATCAAAGAACGCTCTTCTTCTGAACAATGTCTTGAACGACCCATTTTACTCTGTTTTTCAAGGACAAATGCACAGCCAGCATATGCAGCGTCAGTTGCCTTGATCCTTAAATAAGGGCCACCTGTTTAACACCTATTTTTTTCACACAATCAATTACCTCACTAATTGAACTCAGCACTGCTATTTTTTTGAACACGCCCCTTTCAGTTAATGATTCAGTTTCACTGAATCAGCAGCATGCACGTCATGCCTGTTGGGTCTGTTGGTTTTCTATACCTTTACTAAACCTTCTAGAAACTTAATGCAGTGTAGAAGTTGAAATTGTAACTAAAACAGTGATTTATCTTGCTAGTGATTTGGGACTGCTATTATTTTGAACACAACTGTATATACATTTATCAGCTGATAGATACAATTCACTTAGATATTTTATCCTTCACAGACAGAGTCTCATGTTTTACGTCCGTGAAACATCTGAACATGTTTGCTTTTCCGGAGGATCACACAGGCTTCTTCATCTGAAATGTTTCAACAAAGCACGTCAGTATTTCTCAAAATCACCAACTCTGATTTTATTAACGTGTGCCAGTGTTTGTTCGCTAGTCAAGAATATAAGGAAAGCCAGCTAGTTTAGGGCCCACATTCTCCCTTTTCAGAGGAATTATTGTAGTAATAATATTCCTACACATGCACATATACTGTGAGTCGTGTTTGAATATATTCATATCAATATATGAATGTAAAAAATGGACAATATTAGTAAGTAATTACCAGAAATTGTGACTAAGCTGTTTATTTAAATAACCTCGAGCGTTGTTTGGAACTATTCAGCTGCTTCACAAACCAAGTGACCCTCTAGCCATCTGACCCCTCAATGACCCAACTCTTTCTTCCTAGGGCTCTGGGTCATACTGTTTTTAAAGGGACAGTGCGGGGTTTATAAAGATAATGATGTTCAGTGCTGGGCGCCGAAGCAGAAAACAGTGAAAAGAGACTGAAGGTCTGCACACGTGAAGAATGACCAGCAGAGGGGGCTAGAGTCTATTTTAACCATCAGAGCCCCGCCCCTCACCCACATATTCACTGCATCTGACACTGAAGGGGCTGCAATGATCCAACCATCCATCCAACATCCAACCATCCAGTCCAACATCCAGCCATGTTACAAACTACCCATCTAACCATCCATCCAACATCCAACCAACCAACATCTAACCATCCAGTCCAACATCCAGCCATGTTACCAACCAACCATCTAACCATCCATCCAACATCTAACCATCCAGTCCAACATCCAGCCATGTTACCAACCAACCATCTAACCATCCATCCAACATCCATCCATCCAACATCCAACCATCCAGTCCAACATCCAGCCATCTTACCAACAACCCATCTAACCATCCACCCAACATCCAACCATCTAACCAACCATCACACCATACATCCAACCATTCATCCAACATCCAGCCATCTTACCAACCACCCATCCAACCATCCATCCAACATCCATCCAATGTCCAACCATCCATCATCCAACCATCCAGTCCAACATCCAACCATCTTACCAACCACCCATCTAACCATCCATCCAACATCCATCCATCCAACATCCAACCATCCAGTCCAACATCCAGCCATCTTACCAACCATCCAACATACATATAACAATCCTTCCAACATCCAACCATATTACCAACCACCTAACCATACAACCATCTATCCATACATCTAACAGTCCATCCAATCACTAACCCAACCATACATCCACCCATCTAACCAACCAATTAACCTTCCATCTTACTAACCATCCATCCAACCATATATCCATTAATCCAACAATCCATCCAATCACTAACCCAACTATACATCCATCCATCTAACCACCCAATTAACCATACATCCATCCATCTAACTTACCATCCATCCAATCATCTATCCATAAATCCAACAGTCCATCCAATCACTAACCCAACCATACATCCACCCATCTAACCACCCAATTAACCATCCATCCATCTAACTAACCATCCATCCAATCATCTATCCATAAATCCAATAATCCTTCCAATCACTAACCCAACCATACATCCACCCATCTTACCAACCAATTAACCATCCATCCATCTAACATACATCCATCCAACCATCCAAAGATCTATCATACATCCAACCATCTGCCAAACCACCTATCCAAACATCCAAACAAACCATCCAAGATCCCACCATCTAACCAACCATCCAACCATCTATCCAACATCCATCCAACCATCCATCCAACAACCAACCATCTTACCAACCACCTAACCATACATCCATCTATCCATACATCCAACCATACGTCCAACCATGCATCCAACATCCACCCATCTAACTAACCATCCATCCAACCATCTATCCATAAATCCAACAATCCACGCAATCACTAACCCAACTATACATCCACCCATCTAACCAACCAATTAACCATCCATCGATCTAACTAACCATCCATCCAACCATCTATCCATACATCCAACAGTCCATCCAATCACTAACCCAACCATACATCCATTCATCTAACCAACCAGTTAACCATCCATCAATCTAACTAACCATCCATCCAATCATCTATCCATAAATCCAACAATCCATCCAATCACTAACCCAACTATACATCCACCCATCTAACCAACCAATTAACCATCCATCCATCTAACCAACAATCCATCCAACCATCTATCCAAAAATCCAACAGTCCATCCAATCACTAACCCAACCAAACATCCACCCATCTAACCAACCAATTAACCATCCATCCATCTAACATACATCCATCCAACCATCCAAAGATCTATCATACATCCAACCATCTGCCAAACCACCCATCCATACATCCAAACCAACCACCAACATCCCACCATCTTACCAACCATCCAACCATCTATCCAACATCCATTCAACAATCTATCCATACATCCAACTAACCATCCAACATCCCACCATCTTACAAATCATCCAACCATACGTCCAACCATACTTCCAACCATCCATCTATCCAACCATCCAACATCCATCTATCCATACATACAACCATCTTTCAAACCATCTATCTAACCATCCATACATACAACCATTCATCCAGCCATCCATCCACCCATTTACTCAACCATCTTACCAACATCCATCCAACCAAACAATCATCCAACACCCAATCATCCAACCATACATCCATCAACAATCTATCCATACATCCAACCAACCATCTAGCCAACCATACATCAACCATCTATCCAACATCCATCCAACCATCTTACCCACCTACCAACCACCAATCCAACCATCCAACCATCCATCCAACCAACCATCTATCTAACCATCCATTCAAGCATCTATCCATCCATCCAACCATCCCTCCTTTAACTATTTGTCTTCTTTCCTGTCAGATGGAGGTCTACACGGTAACCGTAGCGACAGGGACATCGGATTATTCTGGAACTAACAACTACATCTTTGTGACCCTGGTGGGGGAGAAAGGGGAGAGTGAGCGCACCCTGCTGGACAACCCTGGACTGGACTTCTGCAAAGGAGCAGTAAGTGGTCTGTTAAAGCCTGAGCCCGTTCACACTGCACACCCACAAATGATCCTGGAATTATAGGTGAGCTGCAGGTGTGAACATATAAGCTGACTTTATAATTACCCTGACATTTACCTGCTGCATCCCACCAGGAATCCATCCTCTCCTCCCTCCTGTCCCTCTGTGGTTGGACAGGCTCTGTCCCCTCTCCTCCCTCTTGTCCCTCTGTGGTTGGACAGGCCCTGTCCCCTCTCCTCCCTCCTGTCCCTCTGTGGTTCGAAATCCTTTGTCACTCTCCTCCCTCCTGTCCCTCTGGGGTTGGATAGTCCCTGTCCCCTCTCCTCCCTCCTGTCCCTCTGTGGTTGGACAGGCCCTGTCCCCTCTCCTCCCTCCTGTCCCTCTGTGGTTCAAAATCTTTTGTCACTCTCCTCCCTCCTGTCCCTCTGGGTTGGGTAGTCCTTGTCCCTTCTCCTCCCTCCTGTCCCTCTGTGGTTGGACAGGCCCTGTCCCCTCTCCTTCCTCCTGTCCCTCTGTGGTTGGACAGGCCCTGTCCCCTCTCCTCCCTCCTGTCGTTCTGTGGTTGGAAATCCTTTGTCACTCTCCTCCCTCCTGTCCTTCTGTGGTTGGACAGGCCCTGTCCCCTCTCCTCCCTCCAGTCCCTCTGTGGTTGGACAGGCCCTGTCCCCTCTCCTCTCTCCTGTCCTTCTGTGGTTGGAAATCCTTTGTCACTCTCCTCCCTCCTGTCCTTCTGTGGTTGGACAGGCCCTGTCCCCTCTCCTCCCTCCTGTCCCTCTGTGGTTGGACTGGCTTTGTCCCCTCTCCTCCCTCCTGTCCCTGTGAAATGTCCCCTGTCCTCCCTCCTGTCCCTCTTTGGTTGGACAGGCTTTGTCCCCTCTCCTCCCTCCTGTCCCTGTGAAATGTCCCCTTTCTTCCCTCCTGTCCCCTCTCCTCCCTCCTGTCCTTCTGTGGTTGGAAATCCTTTTTCACTCTCCTCCCTCCTGTACCTCTGTGGTTGGACAGGCCCTGTCCCCTCTCCTCCCTCCTGTCCCTCTGTGGTTGGACAGGCTCTGTCCCCTCTCCTCCCTCCTGTCCCTCTGTGGTTGGACTGGCTTTGTCCCCTCTCCTCCCTCCTGTCCCTGTGAAATGTCCCCTGTCCTCCCTCCTGTCCCTCTTTGGTTGGACAGGCCTTGTCCCCTCTCCTCCCTCCTGTCCCTGTGCAATGTCCCCTTTCTTCCCTCCTGTCCCTCTGGGGTTGGACAGTCCTTGTCCCTTCTTCTCCTTCCTGTCCCTCTGTGGTTGGACAGGCCTTGTCCCCTCTCCTTCTTCCTGTCCCTCTTTGGTTGGACAGTCCTTGTCCCCTCTCTTCCCTCCTGTCCCTCTGTGATTGGACAGACATTGTCCCCCCTCCCTCCTCCTGGCCTTTAGTGGTTGCACAGCCTCCCCCCCAGTCCCTCTTAACATTCCTGTCTCAGTATCTTGGATCTGCAGGAGCCGGTCTCTCCTCAGAGGCCGTGACGAGGTGAGGGCTGGAATGTAAACAGGAGGACGGATGTCTCCGAGGGCCTCAGGTCCTGCAGTCAGAGGACTCCATGTGAGGACAGGGTTGATTAATGTGGACAGAGGTGGGGGGGTGCTCTCCTGTGGCTCCGTCCACATGTCAGGGCTGCTTGTTTACATGTGTTTCTGTTAGCCACCCCCCGGTCAACGGTGTGATGTAGGTCATATTCCTCACTGTTCAACAGACATGACATCACCAAAGACCAAGGGTGGGCAACAGGTGGCCCTGGCCCCACCAGCCAGTCCAAGGAATCAGAATCAGAACACTGAAGCCGAGCTGTGATTGGCTGTCATTGTTTCTGCTGCTCTCTGAGTGTTGCTGTGCCTCTGAGCCAAGCAGCAGGCTGAAACAGGTCCAGACCTGAAGCTGCATTCCCTCCAGAGTCCACTGGGGGTTTTTACCTGAATAAACATCTCTACAGTCAGGAGGTGACACACCTCCACGCCGAGCTGCTATTGGTCAGGAGGCTCTAAGCCCCGGCTCTCTGTCTGTGAGTAGGTTGATCTGAAGTTCAGCTGAGATGACATGAACAGACGTCCCATGACTTTGTCTCTTACAGTCTGTGGGCTAATCAAACTCTGGTGTTTTTAAAAGTGTTAAAATGACACTAATCATCAGTTTTATTTCTGTTTTAATTTGTTTTTGTGTTTTTAAATTTTTTTATCAGAATTTGCAGATTTTATTTTTGCCTCACTTTATGGTATTTTTATTATTTTAAGCCTTTGTTTTCCTGTTACTGTTGTTATTGGATGTGTTTATTGATTTATTGTTTAATATTCTCTTTAATATTAATCTTCAAGTGCTGCAGAAATGAAACAGAGTTGAGTTAAATAACTAGGACATGCTCTGGTGGTCTACTCAACAGACTTAGACTAACTACATTTGAGTTTAAATATTAAAATGCTGAAATAAAACCACTTTGTCAGAGCTGATTGTTCCTCTCCTGAGACTATAAGGGACTGTAACTGTAAATGAGCGCAGCCTAATGTTCAGCCCTCTGGAACAAGAACCGAACTATTGGTGCCACTATTTGTGGTACCTGCTGGACTCTCCTGGACTCTGCTCGATGGTGCTGGACTCTGCTGGACTCTGCTGGACCTGGCTCTGTTTGGGTGCGTCCTGCTCCATTTTCCATGGCAGCACAGACTGGATTAGTCCCTGTGTCAGGTATGAGGTCCATCCTTAATGAAAACCAGAACAACAGCATGGGTGGATCCGAGTCCAGCAGATTCCGTGTGAAGAGAAGTTCCGTCATGTAGCCCTGATGGAGACTGAAGTCCTGATACCTGTCAGACTGGAGAAGGACCTGGTCAGAGACGTGTGGCAGCAGCTAATTGGTTGTTAATTGAGACTAAAGGTGTTGTTGAGGCACCGTTCTGTAAACCCCTTCAACTGAACTTTGGATCAACCTACAGACATAATCCCAAAACCAGCACTATGCAGACGTATTTACAGATAAAAAGTGTCAGTCATGGCTTGACCTAGGTGAAAGATTGTCTGACCTGAGGTGTGGTGGATATGTGGACCAATCAGGGAGCCAGTAAGAGGTGAATAGTCTCTCCTTCTCCTCCAGGTGGACCAGTACAAGGTGAGCAGCAGTGTTCCTCTGGGCTCCATCCTGCTGGTCAGGCTGGAGAAGCAGAGGTACTGGGTGGAGGACAACTGGTTCTGTCGCTACGTCACTGTGGAGCCTCCAGGGGGCAACAGAGTGCTGACCTTCCCCTGTTACCGCTGGCTGATTGGAGACGTCAAGCTGGAGATCAGAGAGGGCACAGGTAGGAGAGACACCTCATGATGGACGGGAGGTCCAATCATCTGAGTCCACCTGACTGCTCTGTAAACAGCGTGAGTCAGGATTCATGAAGATGAGTCTGTGAACATTAAAATGAACCTGAAGGTCATCTTCAGACAGACCAGGTCCACCTGACCCCGCACTGAGACTGAGTCCTACTATGGTCCTTAATTCAGTCTGTGCAGGAGGTCTTTGTGGAGGACCGGGATCTTCAGTGGGAACGAAGGAAGCCACCACTGACATGGAGAAGCTGCAGCACCCCTCAAGTCAAATAATAATAATAATAACAACATTATTATTATGATTATTACTATTCTTATTATAACAATAAAATTAACAATATTTTAAATAATAATGATGATAATAATATTAATGATCAAATGATAATAATAAAATAATAGTTATTATAAAAATAATAATAATTATTATTATTATTAAATTTTAAAAATGTAAATCATTATTAATAATAATATGAATATTAATACCAATTATTAATTTTATCAGTATAGCATTTTTCAAAAGCAGAGTTACAAAGTCCCTTATGAGGAGAACAAAAAAATTAAACAAAATGTCTTTGTTGGTCTCTCTGTCTTTGTTTGTCTCTGGCTTTGTTTGATTGTGTCTCTGTCTTTGTCTCTCTGTTTTTGTTTGTCTCTCTGTCCTTGGTTGTCTCTCTGTCTTGGTTTGTCTCTTCATCTTTGGTTGTCTCTCTGTCTTTGTTTGTCTCTGTCGTTGTTTGTTTGTCTCTTTGTCCTTGTCTCTCTGTCTTTGTCTCTCTGTCTTTGTCTGTTTCCCTGTCTCTGTTTGTCTCTCTGTATTTTGTTTGTCTTCCTGTATTGGGTTGTCTCTTTGTATTTGTTTGGCTCTCTGTCTTTGTTTGTCTCTTTGTCTGTGTTTGTTTTTGTCTTTGTTTGTCTCCCTGTCTTTGATTGTCTCTCTGTATCCATGTTTGTCTCTTCCTCTTGATTTGTGTCCCTGTATTTGTTTGTCTCTGTTTTTGTTTGTCTCTCTGTCTTTGCCTGTAACTCTGTCTTTGTTTTTCTCTCCGTCTTTGTTTGTCTCTTTGTCTGTGTTTGTTTTTGTCTTTGTTTGTCTCCCTGTCTTTGATTGTCACACTGTTTTTGCTTGTCTCTCTCTTTGTTTGTCTCTCTGTATCCATTTGTCTCTCTGTCTTTGTTTGTCTCTTTGTTTGTCTCCCTGTTTTTTTTTGTCTCTCTGTTTTTGTTTGTCTCTCTGTCTTTGCTTGCCACTCTGTCTTTGTTTGTCTCTCTGTCTTCGTTTGTCTCTTTGTCTTTGACTGTCTCTCTGTCTGTCTGTGTCTTTGTCATTGTCCTCCATAGCAAAGCTGCTGAGAGACGACTCGTCCCCTCAGCTGCTCGCTCACAGGACATCCGAGCTCCAGGAGAGGAAGAGCACTTACAGGTCCCACAGACGTCCTCATGGGTCACACAAACATGATCGTGTGTAATATTGTGTTTAATATCTGAACTACAGTGTGTGTTTTTTTGTTTGTTTGTTTGTTTGTTTATGTGTCAGGTGGATCACGTGGGCTCCGGGGATTCCTCGGTGTATTGATGCTAAAACTGAAGCAGATCTGCCTCAGGACGTCCGCTTTGACAATGAGAAGAGGAGCGATTTCGAGCACTCCCTGCACTACGCGTAGGTGCTAACACGCACTGACATGGAGGCCTTCTACATCTCTGGACCAGGGGTTAGAGGTCAAAGACTCTGCTCCAGTCTGGGCTCTTTAATCACGCAGGCCGCTGTGATTCAAACACAATGAAGGGATTCACCGTACTGGACGTCCCACCATGATGGGTTGCCATCCAGCGCTCTCATTGGTCAGATTAGGGTTTGTCTGAGGTGAAGAGGTAGAAATTTGATAATGGGCCAAAAAGGGGTTTCAATTCAGGTACTCAAACATGGGACAGCCCATCAGATAATGAAGGTGTGGTTATTGGGAGAGGGCCCATAAGATTTTCGAGGTGTGGTTATTGAGACAGGGCCCACCAGATTATGAAGGTGTGGTTATTGGGACAGGGCCCATCAGATGATGGAGGTGTGGTTATTGGGACAAGACTCATCAGATTATGGAGGTGTGGTTATTGGGACAGGGCCCATCAGATTAAGTGAAAGTGTGGTTATTGGGACAGGGCTCATCAGATTATGGAGATGTGGTTATTGGGACAGGGCCCATCAGATTAAGCAAAAGTGTGGTTATTGGGACAGGGCCCATCAGAAGATGGAGGTGTGTTTATTGGGACAGGGCCCATCAGATTATGAAGGTGTGTTGATTGGGACAGGGCCCATCAGATTAAGTGAAAGTGTGGTTATTGGGACAGGGCTCATCAGATTATGGAGATGTGGTTATTGGGACAGGGCCCATCAGATTAAGCAAAAGTGTGGTTATTGGGACAGGGCCCATCAGAAGATGGAGGTGTGTTTATTGGGACAGGGCCCATCAGATTATGAAGGTGTGTTGATTGGGACAGGGCCCATCAGGTTGCGGGAAAGTGTGGTTATTGGGACAGGGCCCATCAGATTATGGAGGTGTGTTTATTGGGACAAGGCCAATCAGATGATAGAGGTATGGTTTTTGGGACAGGGCTCATCAGACTATGGAGGTGTGGTTATTAGGACGGGGCTCATCAGATTTAAGAGGTGCAGTTATTGGGAAAGGGCCAATCAGATGATGGAGGTGTGGTTATTGGGACAGGGCCCATCAGATTAAGGTACAGCGTGGTTATTGGGACAAGGGCCATCAGATTAAGGGGGATGCTGATATTGGGTCAGGGCTCATCAGCTTATGGAGGTGTGGTTATTGGGAATGGGCCCATCAGACTAAAGAGGTGTATTTATTGGGACAGGGCCCATCAAATTAAGGGAATGTGTTGTTATTGGGACAGGGTCCATCAAATTAAGGGAAAGTGTAGTAAATGGGACAGGGCCCATCGGATTATGGAGGGGTATTTTTTTGGGACAGGGCACATTGGATTATGGAGGTGTGTTTATTGGGACACGGCCCATCAGTTTCAGGGAACATGTGGATATTCGGACAGGGCCCATCAGATTACAGAGGTGTGTTTATTGGGACAGGGCCCATTAGATTATGGAGGTGTGGTTATTGGGACAGGGCCCATCAGTTTATATAGGTGCCACTATTGGGAGAGGGCCCATCAGATTAAGGGAATGTGTGGTTATTGGGATAGGGCCCATCAGATTAAGGGAATGTGTGGTTATTGGGATAGGGCCCATCAGATCAAAGGAATGTGTGGTTATTGGGATAGGGCCCATGAGATTAAGGGAATGTGTGGTTATTGGGACAGGGCCCATCAGATTATAGAGGTGTAGTTTGTGGAACAGGCCCATCAAAAAAAAGAGGTATGATTTTTGGGACAGGGCTCATCAGATTATGGGAAAGTGTGGTTATGGGGACAGGGCCCATCAGATTACAGAGGTGTGGTTATTGGGACAGGGCCCATCAGATTTTGGAGGCGTGTTCATTTGGACAGGACCCATCAGATTATGGGACAGGCCATTAGTGTTTGAATTGATCCTTGACCCCATGTCTCATCAGCCTCCTGGAGCTTTCCCTGAAGAAACTGGCCATCAGGTTTGGAAAGTCCTGGAATGACCTTGAAGACTTTAAAAGAATCTTCTGGAAACTTAGGAGCCCCATAGCTGGTGAGCTTCATGCATATTTGATCCTTTATGATTTTTTTTTTAGAACAAAACTTTTTTATTGACCATTTCGGTGCTTAAGTCTTGGGCCGTCCCGTCTTTTCCTCAGACCTCAGCACCTCTGCTCATATTTACAGCTGACATATCAGCCATGTGATTGGCAGTGGCATGTACAGAGGAGATACTGCGAAGTGTCGTACTAAGCAATTGAGCCTGGGGGATGGGGGGCAACTGGCAGCCTGGGGCCCACACCCAGCCCTCCTCTTCACTCATTGTGGCCCACAGGTCCATATCAAGTTTCCAAATACAGATAAAGATACCATCAAGATGAAAAATGTGTATTTCAGTCTAATTTAGAGCCATCTGTTACTCCTTAAATAAGCTACTAGACATGTTTTGCTGTCATCGTATTTTATGAGGCATTTCTGATGTGTTTGGGAAAAAAATGTAAATCAATAAATTTAAAAAACACCAATAATTAATATTCTTGTGACTGCATCAGAGACCAGGTTGTTTTTTGAAATACTTTTTAATTTGACTAACAGATTAAATGAAGGTAAGATGAATTAGTTAACATTTTGTCCTTGTATATTGCATTAAAAGATATTTAACTGGCTATAATTCAGCAATTGGTTCATTTAATATTTGCTTTTCCATGATCATATCCACATACATTCTGATAAGCATTATCTGTTGTTGTATTTAATAACAGTTATTGACAGTTTGATTTAATACTTGAGAATGTGGCCCTCATCTGCTTGTCCCTGGTACAGCAGAGCCAAAGATTTCTTTTTGTTTCTTTGATAATTAATAAATAAATCAATAAATTCAAATCTGAGTTTCTTCATGTCCTTCATCGGTTTTTACGCCCTCGGGGGTCCAGAGTACTGCATGGAGCACTGGAGGGAGGACCGGTTCTTCGGGTATCAGTGCATGAACGGCTCAAACCCCAGGATGATCCGAAGCTGTAAGAAGCTTCCAGAGAACTTCCCCGTCACTGCAGACATGGTGCAGAGCTCCATGGCTCCCCGCACAGACCTCCACAAAGAGCTGAAGGTAGAAACACGAGGGAGATCACCTGTGCCGGATCCGGTTCAGGTATGAATCAGATTTCTCAGTGTCCTCTCTGTCCGGTCAGGCAGGTAACATCTTCCTGTTGGACTACGCCATCACAGACAGAGTCCCTGCCAACACCATCCGAGGAAAGCTGCAGCACATCGCTGCCCCGCTCTGCCTCCTGTACCAGCACCCAGACCAGGGGCTCATACCTGTGGCCATACAGGTGAGCAAGTCACAGTTCAGAATCCTGAGGGGACATGTATATATGTATGTGTGTGTATATATATATATATATATATATATATATATATATATATATATATATATATATATATATATATTTAAACATACATATAAGATTAGATTATATTAGATTGTACTTTATTAATACCTTTGGAAAACTCCTCAGGGAAATTAGAATTCCAATAGCAGTTACAAAAAGTACGTACAAAGATACATAATAAAGATAGATATAAACAGAAATATAAATAAAAACAAATATAAACAAAACAAAATAAAATAAATAAACAAAAATATCAATAATAATAGTTAAGTGAAACAAAATAAAATAAAATATGGCTACTGGTTGGCTACTGGCTACCAGCCACTCCTCCTCCCCCAAGCAAGGAGCCCCACGGGGGGACAAAAGAATCCCCCAACCTGATGGCCCAACACCGGGGAAGCCTCTGGTGGCCAATGACCGCATGCAGAGGGGGACAGGCATCGTCCAAAATGTCCTGCAGCCTGTCCAGAGCTCCAGCCTCTGCCACCGTCACCAGAGAGTCCAGCCTCACGCTGACCACAGAGCCGGGTCTCCTCCTCACTGCTGCCGGGATGTGGTGCCAAATCCTAGCTAGTCTTTTTAGAGCCAGTAGTTCCTCTCTTGAAAAGCTGATGAAACTGGCTTTGGTAGCATTTTTTGAGAAAAAACAGTCTGCTGGTAGCTTTAGAACTGCCTCCTGGTAGCGTTGATAGTTAAAAAAATATCCATAGGAAATATATAAAACAAAAGAAATGTCTTCAAAGAAGAGCAGAAAGGTCAAAAAGATGGGAAAAGGCTAAAAACTATACAAAACTGTTAAAAATTGGAGCAAAAACTAAAAAAAGAGCTAAAAACTGGAGAGCTATTGGAGAGGCAGCCATTTACATCCAGTGCCATGGCAACAATATATGCTACTTAAAAATGAGGAGACATGAATAAGTAAATAAATAAATAAATAAATATATGTATAATATATGTAATACATGTGTAAAAATATATGTTATATATATGTGTGTGTGTGTAATATATATTAAAGATAGGGGGAAAAATACATAAATAAACAAATATATGTATAATATATGTTAAATAAAGATGAGAGGAAATAAATACATAAGTAAATAAATAAATTCATACATATACGTATAATACACTGCCTGGCCAAAAAAAAGGTCACCACCTGATTTAACTAAGCAAATAGATACGAGCCTCCTGAATGATGGTGATTGGCAATCACTTAAACGTTTGGCTAAATCAAATCAAAGAAAAACAACAGCAGAACTCAGGGGTGTGTTTAATAAGATAAGATAAGATAAGATAAGATATGCCTTTATTAGTCCCACAGGGGGAAATTCCAAAATATACAGCAGCTGCAGGATACAAGAGAGAAGTATAAGAAAGAAGCATTATACTGAAAATAAGCTAATAACAAATCAAATACAGTAATGTAAAAATAGAAATAAAAATTTAAAAAAGTATAAAAAAGTATATACTATATAGTAAGTGGCATATTTACAGTCCTTATGTACATGAATATATTTTACAGGTTGAGATTTGAGATATTATAATATAAATATGGTGGCTATGTACATGTTTGGTATTTTTACAGTGAAACATTTTAGGTATCACATATAAATATGGTTTATTGCACACTGGAGAGGTTTTTGTTATAAAGTCTAACGGCTGCCGGAAGGAAGGACCTGCGATACCTCTCCGTCACACACTTTGGGTGGAGCATCCTGTCACTCACGGAGCTCCTTAGTGCAGTGAGTGACAGTAAGCAGTGAGCCCCCCTGCACCCCAAAAGACCTCAGCCTCCTCAGCAGATAGAGTCTGCTCTGTCTTTCATAAATAGTGAAAGTAATACCCCTTTCAGGCTGGCCCGAAAAACCTGTGTAAATCCTCCAACAATCGGCTCCTGTCCACAGTTTGAAAGGGTCTACTCGGCATTTCGACCTGGGTCGACTTACCCTGCAAGCGACATGGGTTTTTATCGGCTCGTCTCCGACTGGCTTCAGTATGAACATCACACCCGGGTGCTAAGTTACGGATGACGTCGGCGTTACGTGCTCACAGCATAATATTGCGCAACATGATGACATCAGCTTGATGCACCAGAGGAAAAAAAAAGCCACACAGCTCGTCTGCTGCTGAGTAGACCGGGTCTGCTGGCAGTGGTAAAGGAGTAACTCGCGGGTTAACCAGCGTTGAAAAAACCAGCGTTGACCCGCAGATTTTAGTGTGAAAGCGGTATAAGAGCATTTTTCACACACACAATGTGAAGGGAACTCAAGGGATTGGGACTGAACAGCTGTGTAGCCTTAAGAAAACCACTAATCAGTAAGGCTCACCAGAAAAAAGGCTTCAGTTTGCTAGGGAGCATAAAGATTGGACTCTGGAGGACTAGAAGAAGGTCATGTGGTCTGATGAGTCCAGATTTACCCTGTTCCAGAGTGATGGGAGCATCAGGGTAAGAAGAGAGGCAGGTGAAGTGATGCACCCATCATGCCTAGTGCCTACTGTCCAAGCCTGTGGGGGCAGTGCTATGATCTGGGGCTGCTGCAGTTGGTCAGGTCAAGGTTCAGCAACATTATGGCCCAAAGAATGAGGTCAGCTGACTACCTGAATATACTGAATGACCAGGTTATTCCATCAATGGATTTTTTCTTCCCTAAAGGCACGGGCATATTCCAAGATGACAATGCCAGGATTCATGGGGCTCAGATTGTGAAAGAGTGGTTCAGGGAGTATGAGACATCATTTTCACACATGGATTAGCCACCACAGTGCCCAGACCTTAACCCCACTGAGAATCTTTGGGATGTGCTGGAGAAGGCTTTGTGCAGTGGTCAGACTCTCCCATCATCAATACAAGATCTTGGTGGAAAATTAATGCAACACTGGATGGAAATAAATCTTGTGACTCTGCAGAAGCTTATCGAAACAATGCCACAGCGAATGTGTGCTGTAATCACAGCTTAAGGTGGTTCAACGAAATATTAGAGTGTGACCTTTTTTTTGGTGGCGACTTTGTTTTTTGGCCAGGCAGTGTATGTTCCATAAAGATGAGGGGAAATAAATAAATAAATAAATAAAAAAATATATGTTCAATAAAGGAGGAGGATGTAAAAATGTAAACTTGTAAACCTGTAAATGTTGAACTAATCCTTTTTTATATCTACACACCTCAGTGACTGTAAAGGTCTGACTTGCTCCCCTTCCCCATCAGCTGGAGCAGACCCCTGGCTTGGACACGCCCATTTTCCTGCCCAAAGACCCGCCCCTCAGCTGGCTGCTGGCCAAGATGTGGGTGCGTCACTCAGAGTTCCAGGTGTTCCAGCTGCTGTCTCACCTGCTCAGGACTCACCTGGTGATAGAGGTGTTCTGTGTGGCCACTCTGAGACAGCTGCCTGCCGTGCACCCCCTATACAAGGTGATCATGTTACGATGGTAAACATTAGCTCACATCCAGGTGTGCTCACATTCAGGTGTGCTCACATTCAGGTGTGCCTACATCCAGGTGTGCTCACATCCAGGTGTGCTCACATTCAAGTGTGCTCACAAACATCTTTGCTTATATCCAGTTGAGCACAGGTATGCTCCCTCTGTACAAGTTGATTATACACCTACAGATCCTTTTCACGTCTAAACACAATGGTGACATCTTTTGTGGGTGGAGCCTAAACCTGTAGAAAGTCTTTTCCATAAAGAAAAGAAAACAAAAGATCTTTAAAGGACGGTTGCTATCAAGCTGCTAACGAGGACCACATACCTGGCTGTAGACCTTAAATGTTCCTGATAGTCTTTGAAAAAGCATGTAACTGGTAAGATGGAGCCAGCCATGGACCTGACATGATCACGTCACACTGAGAAGGCGCCTCTCATTGGAGGAAGTAAAACCTTGGGATGAGAGTTAGAGCTTCTTGGCATAGTCAGAGCTGGTTAGCAATGTTTGCCTAATATCAGACATTTAGCATTATGGTTGGTCTACAAGAAAACTTCATCCTTGTACTGTTCTTTAGGCTTTAGCACACTTTTCAGATCTTGAAGCTGTGTTGCACTTTTAATTTATTACTCCCCTCTTATTTCAGCTGTTGGCTCCTCATCTGCGTTACACTCTGGAGATAAACTGTAGGGGGCGCACTCAGCTCATCTCTGATAACGGCATCTTCAAACGGGTAAGAGCATGTGACCACAGCCCTGTCTCCTCAGTAAACTTAGTCAGGTGTGGGTGTGTTTGTGTATGTTTATTTATGTGGTTTAAGGGGACACATAGTCTGAATGCACTCTGTGCTTCGGGGACATTTGAATTATGAGGAAAGCTCTCAGTTCCTCTTTGTTTGGACACCGCAGAGGTGTTTCCTCATGCTGCAGAAGCTCAGGTTAAAGTTTAACAACAGTTCCCATGGTCCAGAACAATCAGATTTTTGGTGTGATCAATGTGCTGACATGACGCCCCCTAGGGTGGGTCATGGTAGTGTGGCCACTCCTTTCAAGACATAAAATTGTCTTTAAAAGTTGCAGAATACAGTTTTTGTTTTTGTGTTCAGGTGGTGTCCACAGGGGGGGATGGGCTGCTGATTTTGGCTCAGAGGGAGTATAAGGTGTTGACGTATCGCTCCCTGCAGCCTCAATACGACTTCATTGACCGAGGGGTGACACAACTACAGAACTATCACTACAGAGAGCACTCACTGCTGCTGTGGGACGCCATCCACAGGTATGAACACACAGGTACATGCCATTATAGCTGAACCAGAAAACAAAATATCTTTAATTTTTTCTTTCACTAAAGTGTAACAAGGCACTTCAAATGGTTTTCAGATAGAATTCATATTGATGGAAATTTAGTGGTGTTCCTGGTCCAGATCTTGACATTTTAGTCCTCATAAGGGGGCCCATTAATTAGTCCTTTCAGGGCCCTGCCATTTCTATGGGCGGGCCTGAGTGCAGGTGACAATCCATGTGTTTGTTAAAATGAGGCTGAGCCCAGCATGCACCATGGTTTCACAACCACATCAGGTAATGCAGAAGGCATGAAGGAGCGAGTGGCTCTTCCTCGAGCTCTCTGAGGAAATTTATTAAAGTCCAGGGGCCTCATTTATAAAACATTGCGTAGGACCCATACTAAAAGTGAATGTGCGCCCAAAAGCTGAAAAAGACGTGTGCCAAATAAAAATTTGATTTATAAAACCATGCGTGCGCACACTTGCAAACACTTTTCCCTTTATAAATCACAGTCCACTTGGAAAGTTGCGCAGGTGGTTTTACCTCACATCCCGCCCTCTACACACCCACATGTTACCATGAATGGTCAATGCAAAGTACCTCATGAATGTTTTTGCATCGCCAGCCCGCAGTCTTTTCCTGACACGGCTGTGTGTTACAGGGGGCAGAGATACACCTTGGATGCGTAAAGTCTACCGAAACCAAAGAAGACGAAGAAGCTGTGCGTCTGGATGAATGATTCATGTGTTGACCCAGGCCACTGTGCCACTTAATTTGTCAAAACCATGTTTGAGGAACAAATAATTTCTACACTGACTGTAGGCACATTTTTTTCATTTTCACTCGGAGCTCTTATAGCAACGTCAGTGCAGACTGTCATTTACCCAGATTACATTTGGGAAACTGGACATTGCTGCAGAGCCTTTTAATGTTGGCCTGTTCACCCACAGTGTAAGGAACCCTGATGTAGCCATCCAACATGGCTGGCAGTATTGTGCTGAGGGATGGCTGCGATATCCCAGACCTAAGAACAGAATTTAACTATATTATGTCATACCCAAAAGGGGCTTTAGACAGAAAGTGTAACATTATATATTGATAATCATATCAAACACATACCTGTCGGCTTATTCTGGCTGGAAGGAGCCGGTTCCCAGAAACCCCTGAGTTTGTCAGCACCTATACCCACGGGGATGGCACAGTTCCGGCTGGTGGTTTTGTTTAACACTGGGACCGGTTCAGCGCATAGATCCAAGGGCACTGCTCTGTGGTATCAAAATCAGTTTATTATCCAGTCATCATTATGGGCCAGGAAATCTTCATGGTCCCTAAAAACTCTCTCCATCCTGATCTACAGTCTGTGTGATCTTCAGCAGTGCCAGCGCATCCATTGTGCAGCATCACGCACAAGTGTCACTGCACTATTTATGTCCTTACTCAGCAATTAGACTGTTTGTTTCACACCTTGTCACAGCTAATACTAATCAATCAGTGCTACCCACTGCTCTATATCATGTGAATATGAAGTATGATATATGAACATTGCATACAGTAGTGTAGCAAGATTCAAACTCCTCCAAAGGACAAGAATGCCTTCATTCCTTTCTCCTTTCTCTAAGGGCTGGTTGTAACTTACTAGAGACATGTGGAGCCATAAAGTCACTCTTTATTTCCCGCCATCTGTGACCAACAGACAACTTTGTTGATGCTAAAGATGTATTTATTGCCCTGAACTTCCTGGCCTAAACAATGATTGGCTAAGACCTGATAAGGTGTTCGAACAGACTACGTTCCCAGAGACTTAAATAATTCTGTTCTACTCCCAGAAGATTCTTCTGTGACACCTAAAGATGACTTTTGACCTCCTGGGTAGTGGACCCCTCATTGCTGCCCAAGAGTAGAGAACAGATGTTTTTCAGCCAACAGAAAACCACAACCTTATAAACTCTTTAACGAAACAATGGACACATCTAACAATGTGATATTTGATTCTGTCATGAAAAATGCATTCTGATGATGTGATTTCTGTTTCTCTAACCTTACAAATGCCCAAGTTATGAATATAATGCATTAATCTTCTTAAAGCCTCGTCTGAAGCTTTGCCTTCCGACAAACCAAGAGCGCCCCTCAGTGGAAGACTGAGGAGAGAACTTTATCCAGGAATGCATCTGTTATATCTGTATTATTGCCTGTTTCTATTGATGAAATGTTTATTATACATTTTCTATACATTAAGTTTTGGTAGCATAACATCTTAAAGGCATACAAACTTATATATCTAAGTTTTAACCACATATATGTTGTTTGGTTGTATTTTTAAGAAGAATTTCACATTTTATTCTTTCTTTTCTTTTAGATATGGACTGTTTGGTATCAAACAATTTATCATAAGATTTTCTGCTCAGTTGGAGTGTTTATATTGGGTGGTTATCAAAGTACAACTTAATATTTTGGCCAAATATAAGTTGAAAAAGTCTTTGTTACTCATCGAAGGCCCTCCTCCTGTGAGACCCTCCTCGACAGTCAAAACCAGAGAGACGCATTCCTCTCTCTCTTTTCTTCTTTGACTTTTCATCCCTTCACTTTGTTTTTACGTCTTCTTCTATAGTCATGCGTATTTCTTTTTGTCAACACGGTTCTCCAATATCCTCTCCCATATCTTTTTCTAAGTTTTGTCTAAGTAATGTAACACGCCTGCCGGTTTTCTTGATAAGCCAGTAAGCTATAAGACTACAAAGATTTGTTTCATAGTAAATGGACTTTTGTTATTAATTTCGGAATGATTTTCATCAGGCCAACGAATAATTAATTTTTGAAATTAATTACGAATCGTTTTTTTCATCTAATCGAGACCTCAAAGCTCCAGCTCCAGCTTCACCTTTAACAGAACCTGCTAGTCCAAACTAAGACGGCACCTCTCTCCCGTGAAAGCTACGGGATCAGCTCATGTCGACAAACCCTCTCCCTGGATCCCTCGTGCTGGATTGAGTGTGGACTTCTCAGCCTCCCTTTGGGATGAATCCAAACCAGAACAGTCCTAAAAGGCTCTCCAGTAACTCACGGACCAGTTTGAGATCCGACACCAGAAGCAACGCCATAGTAAGACTGCGGTTCTGAACTCCTACAGATGGGCCTGAGTGTCTTGGTTTAATTCCCCATTAGTTACCCCTGACTTGGCCTTTCTAAAGTAGATTAATTCGTTAAATTAGTCCTCTATAACCACTCAATATACTCAAATGTTTCTTGAGGGTTCATAGCTTTCCTTATTCACAGCATCATTGATTAGTATGACTTTGACATTCATTCCTTCTTAAGTGTTTTGTTTTGTTTTATTTTGTCTTCTGTATTCATCATATACTTTAATAAATCACCCTTAAATTTAAAGTTCTGTCTGTTGGTATTCTATTTGGAAGATTGACATCACTGTAGGAGAATTCTGTCTTTAGACTTGAGACTGACGAAATTGATAAATTCTGATTTAACTGATTTATCTGATTTTAATTAAAAATAACTAATAAATCAATTAATGAATTAAATTTTGCCTTTTTTGTATAAAAAGGATGGTTCCCCTTTAATTAACGAGAGCAAATGAGATATTAAATGAATATTAATTTCTTTAATTAATGTTAATTAATATCCAGAAAAATAATCGCTACAGTAGTAAGTGAACATGTCTATGACACTGCAGACTCGGGTGTTTATGATGACGAGGGTCTATAATCTGATATGTGATGACATTACATGTATGAGATGAATCTGGCTTCACTTCACCCCCTCACCATCCGTGCCACCAGTTTCCCACATCTCCAAAATGTTCGTACGCCAGCATCAAAGTTGACGTACCGGTGCGCACATTCTCTCGCGAAGTTTATTTTCATAAATCACAACCTTTGCTTGCGAAGTTACTTACGCCACTTTCAAGCCCCGTTTTGTGCATAAGCAAGCTTTATAAATGAGGCCCCAGGTGAGCTGAACCTAAGCCACAGGCCTTTGTAAGAGTTTTAAAGGTCAGAGGTCAGACCAGATTTTCTAACTGAAACTCTTTCCAGAGCTCATTGTGTCTCCTGGTTCAGCTGCCAAACTGATCCATGTTTTTCTGTTAAAGGATTTTGGATTCTGCTCCTCGTATAATTATGATTTTTAACTCTAATTAATCAGTTAACATGTGGGTCCTTCCACAGGTTTGTCTCAGGGATAGTGGATCTGTACTACCTGTCGGATCAGGATGTGAAGGACGACCTGGAGCTGCAGGCGTGGATTAGAGACATCACCCAAGAGGGATTCACTGAGCTCCCAAAGTTCGGTCAGTTCATCAGGCCACCTGGTTTCAGGTTTAGGTCGAGAAGAGACGAAATGGACCAAAAGACCAGAAGAGCCTTAGGTTCACAGATGATCAGATATGATCCATGAGGAGGAGGTCATGAGTTTGTTTGCTGGATTGTGAAACACCTTTCACACCTTTCGATCAAAGTTTCAGTGGATGTTGCTCACGGCTCGAGGAAGAACTGATCAGATTTTGGTTGTGGTCTAATGTGGATGTGGGTCCTGGAAGTTTTAAAGGATTTGTTGACATTGTGAGAGAGAACAGTTTTCTACATTTTTGACAATAATCCTCCTGAAAATGTTGGAAATGCCTCAGAGGAAGTTTGAGCTCACGGAGCACTTTGAGTTTTTTATTTTCATGATATTTTTATTGAATTTAAGCTTCCAGTAGGCAGGCACAGAACAGAACATACTGCCCCACATGATCAGGAGAGAAGAGGGATGATTCATTATCACAACGATGACAAGAGTGGTGATAAAAATCAATAATAATAAAAGACAGTCCTTATTAAAGCTGCAGTGGGTAGAAAGCCAGAAAATGGTTGATTTTTGAGTCTCATCTGCACACAGCATGCAGCGCACACAGAGTCACTATCAAGCCGCTGCTGGAATTCACCGGTCTACTTAGCACTATTCTGAGTAATGTCCGAGTCAAGCTTCAACCGCACTCTTTGCTAACGGTAAGCAGACGGCTAAACTGTTAGCAGCATTCAATTTACCTGTAATCTGGCTCTGTCTGAGTCTGTCCCTCCGCTCCAGGGCAGCAGGCCCCTCCCGCTTCACTGTGAGGCTCTCTCTCTCCCCCCTCTTCTCTCTCACCAGTAGCCTGGCTCTGTCCCTCCGCTCCGGCTCCACCGTGGCGCTCTCTCCATCCTCTCCCTCTTCTCTCTTACTGGTAGCCTGGCTGTGTCCCTCCACTCCTAGGCAGCGGGCCCCTCCCGCCCAGTTCTGGGCACCCCCTCTAGCCTGGGCCCGGAACAAAAGACCTGTTTGTCCCCCCCCGTCGGCGGGCGTGTAGGCAGTTGTAGTCAATGCTGGAATAGCTATTTTACCTGGTACACCGTCCGCCATTGTCGCTTGCCCTCGCCTTCTGCCTGCGGCACGGAAATGTGCATATGCAGTAGAACAGCCAATAGGAAGGTAGTGGTCTGAGCTGACCTTTGATTGGTTGATGCACATCGTCCCGAATCTGATTCTTTAGAGGCTGAACACAGAGCCATGGTGAGGTGCAGAACCTATTGCTTGTCTCAGACCACTTGACTTACATTATGCTTGGGGGATATTAAACATTTTTTACTCAGTTATACTAAAACAATGTTGCCTACTGCAGCTTTAAATAAAACATAATAATAATAATATCAATGATGAGGTCATCAAGACTCAGCAATATTAGTAATAGATATGACAATAAAATAATAATAAAAATGTGCAAACATGATGAAAAATAATCACAGCAGAGGGGCTCTCTGAGTTTTTTGATATTGTTAGCTCTTTACCTGGGGACCAGGGAACACAGTCAGGATACTGGTCCTGGCTGATGGGGGGTTGTACATGAACTGGTTCCCTGAGAGAGTGAATGGGTAGGTGTGACCTGTGGTGTATAGCTGCTTTGAGTAGTCAAAGACTAGAAAAGACTTATATAAACTCAAGTCCATTTACCATCAGAACTTCACAGACCTGGATCATATCAGTCTTGGCCTCTGTCTGCAATTTTCTTTAAGGTTAGATTGTCTCTGGTGTTTCTGTGATGCTACTACCTGGTGGCAAACAGCAGTAATGCAGCTTCAGTTCTAAGTTTCAGCTTTGAAGGCAGAGCAGATGAGTCTGTGCTGCAGCAGAATATCGACCTCTGCAAGTGTTGGATAGACAGAATTGCTTTTATGAAGCTATCAGAGGCCACATCCTTTCACGGTCATCAAACTAAAGGACAATGCCACTCCTTTGATCAGAAGCTTTCCTGAGCCTAAACTGCTTCAGAATTGTAATTTTTAGAGCTTTTCTGCAGGATGATCAGAAGAGGGCAGCAGTTGGCCCCGCGGCCATAGTTTGGACACCCCTGTTATAAGGACTGTAGAGTCCTGCAGGACTTTCTGCTGATTATATGACCACTATACCATAGCCACAGAAACATGAATACTGTCAGTTTGGCCTCTGAGTGCAGGGTAAACTGTAAACAACATAAAACAATGTTGATTAAATTAATTCAATGGTCTCAGTGTTTTATAATAAAACTGAAAAATGATTTTTCAAAAGTTTACTGAGAAGTGCTATATCGCCAGTATATATTCTGCCGGCGACCCAGCACCTCCAATTTTTTTATGGTTTTGATTAAAAACAAGGTGCTATTGGTCACATCCACGTTGGTGGGGGGGGTTTGTATATTTTAAATATATTAAAAGTTAAAAAAATCCTTTTTAATCTGGACAACAAAAAGGTATTCATTCAGAAGGGAAGCTTTTCCTTTCCATGTAAAGTTATAGTTTCAAGAGCCGAGCTTTTAGCCCAACAGATTCACTGTCATTATGTTTTTTTTATTATTTAATTGATTAATTATATTTATTTGATTTATCTGAATGTACATCAGTGCCTGTAATGCTGTGTGTGCAGGTCTGAGCAGCAAACTGAGCAGCAGAGAGGAGCTCTGCACGCTGCTGTCCGTCATCATCTTCACCAGCACGGCCCAGCATGCAGCCACCAACAATGGGCAGGTAGGGATCCTCAGGGGCCTACAGGGGCCACAGTGCTCCAGGGGTCACAGGTTGACCCTCAGGTTTCTCCAGAGAGAGAAGCTAGTGAAGGAGAGCCTTCAGGAGGAGCAAGGTAGATCAACCATGGTGATGTAGTCACTTCTGTTAGGGCCCAGGACAGGGGGGTCTGGTTGGGGGTCTGGACCTTATAGTGGGTGGTGGGTCTTCAGAAGGTTGTGGGTGTGTGCCTAAAAAAGTTCAGAACAGACAGACAGACAGGTGTCCATTAACTGTCAATAATATTAAACCTGGTCCCTGTTGGTTGACTGTTTGTGGCGTCCTATCATCTCAGGGATTCTTGGTAATCTCCTGTGGTGTGATGGTTTTAGGGGTCACTGAGGCTCACTGAAGGTCAGGCTCTGGTTCTGGTCTCAGTTTTAAGCTTCTGTCTCCGTCTTTAGTTCGACTGGTGCGCCTGGGTCCCAAACACCCCCTGCACCATGAGACACCCCCCACCCATCGATAAGGACGCCGTTACCATGGAGATGATCATGGACACCCTGCCTGATGTGAGCCAATCGTGTGTTCAGATGGCGATCACGTGGCACCTGGGACGAGCTCAGCCAGACGCAGTGAGTCCTTCTGTCTGAAAATATTTATACTTGTAAATATGTTTTTATGTTTATATTCATATTTATTCTGATTCCCTCAGCCTGTAAAACAAGGATAAATAAGTTTTAACCTCAGAAAAAAACCTGTTCATCCTTTGGACTGTGAGCTAACTTCATATCCTAAAATCATGAACCTTAAACAGAGATTAGTTCATTTCATTTATATTTATTAATATAATATTTCATGAACTGAAATATAAATGTGAACAGCTCTGCTCATTCACTGGGGCACATCTCCAAACATGACTGGCTGCTGAAACAAAAGCAAGACCAAAGTTTACAGTGACAGACTCTGCTCCAAATGTATATACAGTATCTCACAAAAGTGAGTACACCCCTCACATTTCTGCAAATATTTCATTATATCTTTTCATGGGACAACAGTGAGGAAATGACGCTTTGATACAGTGTACAGTAATGAGTGTGCAGCTTGTATAACAGTTTAAATTTACTGTCCCCTCAAAATAATTCAACACACAGACATTAATGTCTAAACTGCTGGCAACAAAAGTGAGTACACCCCTAAGTGAAAGTGTCCAAATTTGGCCCAAAGTGTCAATGTTTTGTTTGGCCACCATTATTTTTCAGCATTGTCTTAACCCTCTTGGGCATGGAGTTCACCAGAGCTTCACAGGTTACCACTGGAATCCTTTTCCACCCCCCATGACCACATCATGGAGCTGGTGGATGTTAGAGACCTTGTGCTCCTCCACCTTCCTTCTGAGGACGCCCACAGATGTTCAATAGGGTTCAGGTCTGGAGACATGCTTGGCCAGTCCATCACCTTTACCCTCAGCTTCTTTGACAAGGCAGTGGTCGTCTTGGAGGTGTGTTTTGGGGTCATTATCATGTTGGATTCTGCCCTGCGGCCCCTTTTTCAGAGGGAGGGGATCATGCTGTGCTTCAGTATGTCACAGTACATGTTGGCATTCATGGTTCCCTCAGTGAAGTGTAGCTCCCCAGTGCCGGCAGCACTCATGCAGCCCCAGACCATAACACTCCCACCACCATGCTTCACTGTAGGCAGTGAGCACCAGGTGCTCCTCACCTGGTTGCTGCCACACATGCTTGACACCATCTGAGCCAAATAAGTTTATTTTGGTCTCATCAGACCACAGGACATGGTTCCAGTAATCCATGTCCTTGGTCTGTTCATCTTCAGTAAACTGTTTGTGGACTTTAATGAGCATCATCTTTAGAAGAGACCTCCTTCTGGGACGACAGCCATGAAGACTGATTTGATGCAGTGTCATGGGGGGTGGAAAAGGATTCCAGTGGTAACCTGTGAAGCTCTGGTGAACTCCATGCCCAAGAGGGTTAAGGCAGTGCTGAAAAATAATGGTGGCCACACAAAATATGACACTTTGAGCCCAATTTGGACACTTTCACTTAGGGGTGTACTCACTTTTTTTGTCAGCAGTTTAGACATTAATGGCTGTGTGTTGAGTTATTTTGAGGGGACAGTAAATTTACACTGTTATACAAGCTGTGCACTGACTACTGTACACTGTATCAAAGTGTCATTTCCTCACTGTTGTCCCATGAAAAGTTATAATAGAATATACACTCCTGATCCAAATTTTAAGACCAGTTGAAAAATTGCAAAAATTGACATTTTGCACTTTTGGATCTTAAGAAGGTTCTAAGTAGAGCTTCAAAATGCAAAAAGAAGAAATGGGAGAGAGACAAAAAAATCTGAGTAAGCAATTTATTGCAAACAACCATTAAATTGAAATAGGCTGTTCATCAGCTGATCAAAAGTTTAAGACCATAGCTCAAAAAACCCAGAAAACCCCCTAAAATAGAAATAAAATTTTAAAAAAGGACTCAGTATGAGTAGCTGTGCCATTCTTGTTAATCACCGCCAAAGTTCATTTCTGCATGCTTGATGCCAGTGTTTCCAGGAGGCTAGTGGGAATGTTGCTCCAAGTGGTGAAGATGGCTTCACGGAAGGTGTCCACTGTCTGGAACTGATGTCCATTTTTGTAAACTTCCCTCACCCCCCATCCCCAAATGTTCTCAGCTGGACTTAGATCAGGGGAACAAGCAGGATGGTCCAAAAGAGTGAGGGTATTCCTCAGGAAGAAGTCCTTTGTCAGGCTGGCATTGTGAACTGCAGCGTTGTGCTGTTGGAAAAACTCAGTCATCACCACACAGACCAGGGCCCTCAGTCATTACCACACAGACCAGGGGCTTCAGTCATCACCACACAGACCAGGGCCCTCAGTCATTACCACACAGACCAGGGGCTTCAGTCATCACCACACAGACCAGGGCCCTCAGTCATTACCACACAGACCAGGGGCTTCAGTCATCACCACACAGACCAGGGCCCTCGGTCATTACCACACAGACCAGGGGCTTCAGTCATGACCGCACAGACCAGGGCCCTCAGTCATTACCGCACAGACCAGGGCCCTCAGTCATTACCGCACAGACCAGGGCCCTCAGTCATTACTGCACAGACCAGGGCCCTCAGTCATTACCGCACAGACCAGGGCCCTTAGTCATTACCGCACAGACCAGGGGCTTCAGTCATCACCACACAGACCAGGGCCCTCAGTCATTACCACACAGACCAGGGGCTTCAGTCATCACCACACAGACCAGGGCCCTCAGTCATTACCACACAGACCAGGGGCTTCAGTCATCACCACACAGACCAGGGCCCTCAGTCATTACCGCACAGACCAGGGGCTTCAGTCATGACCGCACAGACCAGGGCCCTCAGTCATTACCGCACAGACCAGGGCCCTCAGTCATTACCGCACAGACCAGGGCCCTCAGTCATTACCGCACAGACCAGGGCCCTCAGTCATTACCGCACAGACCAGGGCCCTCAGTCATTACCGCACAGACCAGGGCCCTCAGTCATTACCGCACAGACCAGGGCCCTCAGTCATTACCGCACAGACCAGGGCCCTCAGTCATTACCGCACAGACCAGGGCCCTCAGTCATTACCGCACAGACCAGGGCCCTCAGTCATTACCACACAGACCAGGGCCCTCAGTCATTACTACACAGACCAGGGCCCTCAGTCATTACCGCACAGACCAGGGGCTTCAGTCATTACCACACAGACCAGGGCCCTCAGTCATTACCGCACAGACCAGGGCCCTCAGTCATTACCACACAGACCAGGGCCCTCAGTCATTACTACACAGACCAGGGCCCTCAGTCATTACCGCACAGACCAGGGGCTTCAGTCATTAGATTTCAACCTTTTCTCCCATCGATCATTATGGGGAACGTGAGGTCACTCGCCAACAAGGCTGATGAGCTGATGGTGTTAGTGAACAGCCAGCGGATCTACAGGGGGAGCAGCCTGCTTGTCTTCACGGAGACACGGCTGCAGGGGACAACACCGGACATTATGATCGACCTGACTGGCTTCACGCTGGTCAGAGCGGACCGAGGGAAACAGAGCGGTAAGAAGAGAGGAGGGGGGCTTGCTGTCTTTGTGAACTCTAAATTATGTTGTCCTGGACATGTGACTGTGAAGGAGACTGTCTGCGCCCCTGATGTGGAACTTTTAGCGGTGGGATTATGTCCGTATTACCTACCGCGAGAGTTTTCACTTGCCATTGCTGCATCCCGACATTTTTAGATTTGAACTCCAAATGCCGTGCGCCAAACTTTCCTTGTGGCAAAATCATCTATGATGTTATTTAAGTCCAGTTTCTTCTCTGTGGAGAGCATTGCCGAACTATTGAGCCTCTCTTGGGACATGTTAGAGGGTTACTGAAGGCACGTTTACCTCCTGCCACAGTCACAGGCAGAGACAGGAAGATGCGCAGCAGGACACACAGGTCTCCATAAATGCTCTGTGGTCCCACTGTGTATATGGCATTAAGTAGGTCCAGAGGTCTGAGTCCGTCTTCAAAAGTTGCACTATATATTTTCTTCAAGTGCTGAATTTTGTCTTCAAGATACTCTGTGAGGTCATTCTTATATTTCTCAGAGAGCTTTGAGCATGATGCAGTGATTCTGTCCTGTGGTATATCTCTGAATTTCCACAGGACGCAGAACTCGTCACATATCTGCTGCATTGATGAGAACCGTACGTGTAGTTGAGAGATTATGTTGTTCATTGCAACATGAAACACTCTATCTCTGAATAGGGCCTCTGGGCTTTGCTCCTCTGTCCCTTGCTTTTCTGACTCATCAAAGAAACGCTTCCTCTTTCTCTGTTTCATTTCTAACTGAGATTTGATGCCCATGGATGTGGCAACAGCAGTTGCCTCTGTCAGAAAACTGTCCCATGATATACACATGCAGGCAATCTCCTCCTCCAGTTCCTTTATGTTGACAGCTTGGTTGAGGACTGGCTATGGACTATCCGGGCACTCCATCGTGGCTCAGGCAAGCTGTGCAGAGAACAACCCAAAACTCTTTATAAGATTTCCCATCGGTGAGGGCTGCCACTGAAAAGTGTGTACAGCTAAGAACAGCTAAGCAAAGAATATATCAAATTCTGGGCAGGCCCGGGCTGCATGGGCCAAAAAACCTGTTTAAACCCGGTAACAATCGGCTCCTGTTGGCAGTGGGAAAGGGTTTAATCGATATTCAGACCCAGGTTGACTGACCCTGCAAGCAACACAGGTTTTTATTGGCTCGATCAGACCCAGGTCAGCTGGCAGTGGGAAAGGAGTCACTTGCAGATTGTTAGCGAGTTAACCCACGCTGAAAAAACCTGTGTTTACCCGCTAATTTTAGTCTGAAAGCGGTATAGGTTTAACGTGTGAGATGTACGTGGTGAGTATTTGTCCAAGGGTACGCGAGCTTGCACTCCTCTCACTTTTCCTGCCACGTTAGCTCCATTATCATAGCGCTGACCCCTGCAAGCAGCTATATCTATCCCATGTTGACTAAGTGTTTGTTCCACCATTGTGGCAATTTCTTCTCCTGTCTTTTTTGAAAAGTCCTTAAATTCATGGAAACATTCATTTATTTCCCACCCAGGAAAGTTTGACTGACATACCTCAGCAACAGTACATTTTGCTCCAAGTTTGACACATCTGGGGTTGCATCACACATTATGGAAAAGAATGTTGTTTCTTGTCTTTCCTTCAAAATAGTATTTAGGACACACTGAGCACAAAGTTCAATAAATTCGTTTTGGCTGTCAGGTGAAAGGTAATGAGCTTGAAGTCTCTTTCCCTGTTGCCGGTGCTCTCTCATGTTTTGTAAATGGTCATTAAGGATGCTATCATACTGTCAGGGAATTAATCCAAAAGAAACTAACAAAAACAAAGATGCAGGACCCAATTGCAGAAAAATAACCAAAAAGGCTTTATTTAAACTAAAAGGATCAAAGTCCAGCAAAACAAGTCAAAAAACTGAAGCTCCAAACAGTTCACCAAAAAGCCAAACTCAAAAACAGAAACTACCTGAAAAGCTCTGGAGAACATGAGGGAGCACACGAGACATGGTGTGGAGGAAGACGAATGACCCAACAAAGAGAACAGGGAAAGCAGAGACTAAATACACTGGGGAAACAATCAACCACAGGTGAAACAATGACACAGGTGGAGGGAATCATCATCAAGGAGGCACAGAAGGGAGGGCAGGAAAACACCACGAGGAACAAAGGGATTTCAGAATAAAACAGGAAACAGAAGAGACAAGGGAAACAGTACACAAAACGGGTAACTTAACCAGGATAACAGGGACAAGATAGTAACACGGGAACAACAGGAGGTCTAAAAGAGGAACAAAATAGAAAACAACAAAACAAGTCAGATCCTGACACATACTTTGCCAGCCGCTCAATTATGCCAAGAAAATTTCCATTGTCTGGCTCATTTAGTGTATTTGAGCTGCCCCTGAATGGCAGATTCCTGGAGGCTAAGTGCAGTGTTACATCCAGCGGTCGTGCAGTAGTGCTTTGTTTTTTTTTATTTCTGTCTCCAGCAATTTTTGTTGTTGGCTGTCAATTCCAGCCGTCTGTAAGACAGAATGTTGTAGGTTCTTCCATTTCCAATTACAATGCTTGTGTGCACAGTTTCTTTTGTGTTCTGGAAATCTCGCATAAAGCTTTTTGTATTTTATATTGGAAATTTTCATCCATTTTCTCTACTTCAAAGGAGAACAGCAAGCATGGTAGGCAAAGTAAGGCCCTTTTTGAGCTGCTATATATTATCCAGTCCCTATCAATTTTTTCCCGTCCACTGTGGGATGTGGAATATGTCAAATAGTATTGGAATGCCCTGCCCTCTCTAAGAATGCTGTTCTTTTTGCCATCACAGGATTCTTATAGAAGTTTAAAATGGCTGTCTTACTGCGTCAAACCTCGGCAGAAATGGTGTGCTGTGAGAGGCTTATGCAGCTCAACAATCTGACCGCGTTCACAGAGGGAAAGCTTTATGCCTTTGCCATCAGGAGGTCATGACAGTGTGAATACCTGACAGAAAATGACATCGGATCCACATTTTTGCGAAGATTTTGGCTTTTAAAGGCTGTGGTCTTGAACTTTTGATCAGCTGATGAACAGCCTATTTCAGTTTAATGGTTGTTTACAATAAATTGCTTACTCAAATATTTTTTTTGTCTCACTCCCATTTCTTCTTTTTGCATTTTGAAGCTCTACGTAGAACCTCCTTTAAGATCCAACAGTGCAAAATGTCATTCTTGCAATTTTTCAAGTGGTCTTAAAATTTTTAGCAGGAGCGTATATTTATACATATATACATAAAGACTCAAAAAGAACTGCATGATTTTTGTGTATACGCCAAAAACAAAATGCATCAAAAATCATGTAAAAGGATTAAAAGCTGCTGAAGATCTAAGAGAACACCTGTGTTTACACTGGTTGACCTCTGACCCCCTCAGGGTCTGACTATTAAATTATGTTTCATGTCTCTAACTGGTCTGTTCTGGTCCCACAGATCCCTCTAGGTCAGTACACCGAGGATCACTTCACCGAGGGGCGGGCTCAGCAGGTGATTGACAGCTTCAGGGTGCAGCTGAAGGAGATCGAGGAGCAAATCAAGAGCGAGAATGAAGGGGCGGAGCTTCAGTACCTGTACCTGCTGCCGAGCCGCATCGAGAACAGCATCACCATTTAAACACACACAATGGACCTTTAATGCCTGTGATTTAGTCTACATTAAGGTGAGCAACATGTTTGAAATGCTAAGAAAAACAAAGCATCGATGCATAACAAAGGATTGGGAAATAAAAGTCAATAACAGTGAAATGAAATAATATAAATGAAAAGGTTGCTGATGGTGGAGATGTGGGACCTCCACAGCAGAGAAGGTGAATTTACAGGCCTATATATTCATATTATTATTACTATATTAAAAAAAATGGAGGTGATCACAACATTTAATCCGTGTGTAAAACTTGAATGCTCTTGGATTGAACATTAAATAAACAATATGTGAGTGAAATCTGTGAATCTGTTTTTCTTTGAGTCAAACACAATCCAGCTTCGAGTTTGGACTGAACGTCACAGTCTGCCCGCAGCAGCATACCTGAGAACTTGATTGTGCAACCTAATAAAGTGGCCGTTGAATCGATACTGTGATGTAAAACAGACTGGACCACAGATGAAAAGCAGCATTTGTCTGTCTGACCCTAGAGTTCCTCAGGGCTCCACCTCGGACCCTTTGTCTCTGTCCCTGCAGTGTGAAAGAGCTGTAGAAGCAGGACATTCGAGAAACGCGGTGATATCAGCAATGCAAAAGGAAAGAATCTTATCGCCTGAGATTATAAAATATTCACATAAATAATTTCTAGAATGCTGGAACACCTCCTTCTGACTGAATAAATGAAGACCAAACTGGGTTCATAAAGGACAGTAATAGACACACACTTCATATTATAGAGCAAATTAATAAGAAACTCAGTGCAGTGCTGATTGGCCTTGATGCCGAGAAGGCATTCGACAGAGTTGTCTGGCCTTGCTGTATAAAGGACTGGAGAGGTTTGCTTCAGTAATCTGATTATTAGTTCTATAAAAGCTCAATGGTAACCCTACGGCCAGGCTGAGGATCAGCGGCTTTTTGACAGGCAGCTTTAACCTGTACAGAGATACTGGGATGCTGCCTCAGCCCCTCCCTCTTCGCCTTCTTTATTGAGCCATTAGCTCAGGAGATCAGGCAGAATAATGAATTGGAAGAGATAAACACAGAGAGATAGAGGAGCTTAAAACAGGCCTGTGTTGCTGAGGACATTACCACCTACCTAAAGAACCCAAACTTAACAATTCCCAGACTTTTGTCCACTTTGGAAAGTTTTGGTACAGGTACTATGTTGAGATTACACACCAAACAGCAAGATCAGGAGTAACTGTAACTGAAGTGGGACACAACATCCATAAAATAGGAGTAACCATCATACAAAACCTAAATAACCAGTATGAATCAAATTGGTGCTGATTTGGCGGGGTGGTAAGCAACCAGGCACGACCCATGTGCATACTTCTGTCGGCCCGGGTTCGAATTCAGCCTGTGGCCAGTTTGCAGAGTGTCCTCCCCTACTCTCTCACCCCCTTCACAAGCCTATCCGCTGTCTCTCTCTCTCCATCCTGTCAAATAAGGCACAAAATCAAAACAAATTAATAAAATAAAGTTATTGTACCTTGAGTGATAAAATTCTGAAAGATAACAGGCTAGTCAACGTTAATTTTAGATCTCAGTTTGAGGATAGAGGTGATAAAAATGAATGTACTGTACTCTTACTCCCTGTCAGGGTCCCAGAACCCCAGCTCTCCGCATGGAACAAATTAATTTCCAGATTTATTTGGGCAGGTGCTAAAACAAGGATAAAACAACAAGGAGGTCTCTGCCTGACTTTAAACAATACTACTGTGCAGATTCACTGTTTATTGGCATTCTCCTGCATATCAAGGTGGAAACATACTGAATTCAATAGGTAAAGTGCCACCTCCTGCTAAGTTAGGGGGGAAAGAACGTAGAGACCATAAGGACAGATAATACTATCTTGAGGGACACTTTGGTTTAACATTGTGCAGAAAAACAAAATGAGGGTGACAGTAAACACGCCCCTCTCACTCGCTCAGTTTCAGTCCCAGTGAGTCAGACGATACGTCCATCAGGTGGACAGAGAGGGGAATCTCAGCAACACCTGAAGCGAAAACCTTTAAGACCTTTGGAAAATTCAAACAGAGCTTTACCTTGAAAACAGAGACCTGTGCGTTACGACACTTTAACAATAGGAAAGTGTACAGACACTCATCAGCAGGGGTTAATGAGATGATTCTACTTCTGACCGGTGCATATAAAGGCATCGCTTCAAAGACTGTATTGAAACTGTACAGCACTCTCCAAAAATGTAATGGCAGAAGTTAACTTTATGTCAAATCAAAGTGGGAGCAAAAATCCAGGATCACACTGTCTGAGAGTGATTGGTTCTCCATGTGCAGCACACAACAATCTCCAACAAGCTCGAGAAGATGGTGGGAATTCAGATGGAAAAACCTCATATGCTGTTTATCACCCCACACACAGGCTAAACAACTACATCTACAACGATTCTGGAACGTCACTCAAACAATGGACATTTTAAACCTAAAAGTGTCCAGGGATCCATGGATCATTTATCTGGACTTACCTGGTGAAGTCATTGAACAGAAAGACGCTTACCTCTTCAAAATATCGACAGCTGCTACCAAGAAGACCTCCACAAGGAACTGGATATAAAATGATCCCCAGGCCAAGACAGTGAGGAAATAAATGCCATGGAAAAATGTACTTTTCATTTAAGAGTTAGAGAAGGGGATTTTGAACAAAAATGGCAGAAATGGACTACATCCAAGGTCCAATCCCAGCCACAATGATCTTGAAAAAAGAATAAGACTGTGAAACACCTCCCCCAGTATGTCACTCTTCTTATTTCTGTTGCTGTTGTCGTTGTTTTGCTTGTAACTTGTAAATGGTAAAATAAAAAGTAAAAAAGCAGGATATTCTGCTCTCATCATAATTAAAACCCTCTGATAAAATCATTTTAATCAGTTTTATTGTTTGAAATTCTGACCATGAAAACACAGACGTATAAAATCACCGTTGGCTCGATTCTGAAGCAGATCCTGATTCTCTGAGGCACACTGGTACAAAATTAAACCAATAAATTAATAAAGAAAATAATCATGGCAAAGTCTACAGTACGTATGAAACATCAGCAAAAATAAATTACATCCTTCAGGTTATCAAACAAACATTTAAGATCTGATTTCATCCATCCTTCTCGTGTGATCAGATGCAGAATATTCTGAATTTAATCCAATAATCTGCTCACACTTGGCTCTGTGATTGGCTTAGAATTCTCCAGCAGGCGTTGACCATCAGACTCCACTCCAGCAGGGGGCACTAATGCACCATGTAGTCCTATGAAAGAACACAAAACATTAAAAACATCACATTTTTACTGATTCTATCGTCATTTATCCTTCATTTTTTATTCCCACCCTGGAGTAGGCCTGGGGACTGATCTAACTGACACGTTCACTAATCACAGGGATAATGCTCCTAATATTTCGTCCGGTGTTTTGCTCGGTCACTCTCGTCTGTTTTTATCCATCATTGTCCTCTTTTAGGATCAGGGCCATCATAACCCTTTTATTCACTGATTTTTCAGACTCATCTGTGAGGTACTGACTATCTTTAAAGCACATTTACAGAGTCAAATTCAACCTTCAGCTGAGAGAAGAATATTAAAAAATCTGAATCCTGTAGGTTCATAAACCACTCTAGAAAATTATTTTCATTTCTACAGTGACGTTTTTGGGCATGCATGGATATGTTTACTGGACACTAAAGAACATTAATAATGTCAAAAGAAAGATAGAACCTCCTTTAAACACAAAAACTCGATCATTATCTCGTTAGAAAATAATAAATTAATCTGTCAGACCGACCTTCTGCTTGTTGAGTCTCATCTGGCAGCATGAAAATGCTCCCAAGAAAAGGTAGACGGCAGCGGCGATGATGCAGTTATAACCCACTTTATCAAAGAGTTCGTACATCTTCTGTGGAGGGTTTGTACTGGAAAAAAAAATAATTAAAATACATTTATCAATATCTGAAAACACAAAAGTAACAGTTACAAAAAAAATCAATAGAACGTGAGCTCATTTTGAAGACAGAATTAAATGCATCAAGAAAATTTACGTTTTTCAAAGTAAAAAGTGCTGAAGAATAAAAAAGGAGAACAGTTCTGAAAGAAATCATAAATACCAGGAAATAAGAGAAGCATCAAAATTATAGTTATATTTTAGTATTTATTTCATTTTTTCAAAGGATAAAATAAAATAAATACATTTAAAGAAAATCAAATCCTCAAAAAGAGCAAAATCTTTTAATTAAAGGATAAAAAATATCATAAAGTTCGTCCTTAGAAAGAAAATAAAGAGATAAAAAAATTATTATCCTTTAAATAGAACAAAAACAAAAAATAATCACAAGATAAAAAGCTTAAAGTATCAGAAACAAGTAACACTTTCTAAAAAAAAATCAAAAGTATCCAAAGAATAAAAAGAAAAGAATGAAAGGTCTCTGTCCAGCCGAGCTCCAGGCTCTTGGTCTCTGGAAGGTCCTGGCAGTCCAGTACAGGACGTCCCGGCTGGGAAATGATTCTTAAAGTCTGGAGCACAGAGCTCTCTGTACCGTGGGTTTGGAGAAAATTAGATTTGAGATTTCAGAGAAATCAATGAGGATCCCCATCACACTTCAGTGTTTTGAGTTTGAATACTTCTTTATAATTTCCCAAAAGTATAATGTGATTACAGAGTACAGATTTTACTTTGCTTTTCTTCTAGCCTGCTTTGGGGGAGGGGGTGGGAAGAAAGGGGTCATTGCTCAGGTAGCTATTTATCTGGATGTTCTGTTTTGCACATCTGGAAATGAATACATAAAGTATTAAAAGAAAGAATATGAAAGCACATAGAACCAAAATAAAATTAACGTATTAAAAAGAATTAAGAAGTTTCAAAAATTACCTTAAAGATCAAAAGACTTAAATTTGTTAATAAAAGGGTAATTCTTACTCTTTTAGATCATCCTCTGAGAATGGGACGTCTTCGATTAGCACGGCCGAGTGAGTGATGAAGAAAACACCCAACATGGACTGTGAGGACAAAAAAAGAATTAATGAAATATAATGAATAAAAACTGAATGTTAATACATTTTTACAAAATAATGAACATGGACAAAAAAGAAGATTGTCTAAAGGTCCTGTTTTGCTGCACGGATCAATGAACACGAACTATTGCACCATCATGAAACAGAAACTCTTATTAGCATGTAGATTTTCAATTTGGTTCAGCAATTTTTTACATCAAAAAAAGTCCAAAACGTCAGACTAGACTGTTTTTCTGCCTGAAAAATGCAAAAAAAAAACCCAATCCATCATGTCATGAGTTTGAAGGTATCTGCAAATGTGATACTGATTCATATGTATTTGATTTAAAAAGGCATTTTAATGATTTTTAACACTTTAAAATAACTTTACTTTGAGATATTCTAAAGTTGTCACTGAATATATTTGTTTTTCATAGTCTGGTTAATTTAGCTGAATGATGTTTATGGGGCCTCAAAGGGCCTCAAAAGTGGCCCTGAATGACCAGCAGACTCCAAATGTCACCACTGGATCTCCTCAAAAAAAGGCTGGGCTCAGTGTTATCGTGCTAAAGGAACAAATCACACATAAACTCTGAAAACAAATGAACACCTCTGCCAAACTGACTTCAGGTATTGATTAGCTTTGACTAAAGAGGATTGTTTATTTTAAGACTGTGCTTATAACAAAAATATAAAGTTTGTTGTAAGTCTGACATAGTTTAAAGGCCTTAATTCTTGTTAATGTCAGACTTATGTTTAATAAAATACAGTTATAACTTCTTATTCTTAAAATACTACAGTTATAACCCTTTTATTCTTAATAAACTAGAGTTAACCCTTTTATTCTGAATAAACTAAAGTTATAACCCTATTATTCATAACAAACTAAAGTCATAACCCCTTTATTCTTAGTAAACTGAAGTTAGAGCCCTTTTATTCTTAATGAACTAAAGAAATAACCATTTTATTCTAACAAACTAAAGTTACAAACCTTTATTTCTTATTAAACTAAAGTTAAAATCCTTTTTTAACTAAAGTATCACGCTTTTATTCAGTATTAAAGTCATAACCTCTTTCCAGACTCACCAGCATGATGACCCCCCACAGACTCAGCACCATCCCACAGGCCGCCATCTTAGGTCCACAGATCAGGCCGCGCATCGTTGATCACTGATTATCACTGACTTTTATATTTAATTATTTATTTATTATTTATTAAAGACAAACTAAACTTCCTCTCGCTGCTCCAACTTCTCTGTCCTGGTCACGTGGCAGTCAGCTGGTCAGTCAGGTGACCGTGAGTCACTCCTTCTTCTTCTTCGGGAGGAAGCGGCGGGAAAACAGCAGAGAGCAGAGCTGTCCGCCATCTTACGGCGCGGAGGAGAAACGAGCACGGACTCTTATAAAAAGAGGCCGATAAATAAAATGAAACAACATGCAGGAAAATAAAAAAAACAAATACAACCAAAACAAAAAAGTGTAATAAATGACGGAATAATAATAATAATTGTATTATTGTTATTCCGTCAAAAACACTTTGAGTCCAGTGAAATCAAATGAGAGCAATTAACTGAAACAACGGAGGACGACATAAAACCAAATTTAAAGAAATATTCATCAGTAAAATAGAAAAAGGGGTTGAGGATTATCAAAAACATAAAACTGACAAAAAACAGAAACAGACCAATGTGGGATAAAGAGAAATGGAAAAAACAAACAAACAAACAAACAAACAATATAAACATTTAACAAACAAAAAGATCAGCATTTCACAATAAGGTGTAAAGTTGTATGAAATAAAACAGAATTATAATTGAACTCTAAAAACATTTTGGTATAGATGCACTGAATTGAATTTAAGTACTTCCATTAAATCAAAAAGGATGGCATAAATTAAAATACAAAAAACAAATAAAAATAAAAAAATAAACGTAGTTCTACCATGCATCATTTTGGATATATGTAAATTCAATAAATAAAACTGATCAAAAGATAATAAGGTATACAGAAACATAATTCCTAAACTGAATAAAAACGAGACAAAATTAAACTTGCAGAATATTCAGTAAACTAAATTAAAGCCAACGGCACAAAAATGAAATATGGTATTATTAAAGAAATAATACAATTATAATAATAAATAATTAAAAAAAATGATCATTTAAATCACCGTATCCTGTGCTGCATTCAGAGTGTCGGAAATAAGAGTGATTATTCATATCAATAGTCAAAAGTGAGCGTTGTGAGTAGAAGTCTTCACAGTGAAAGAGAATCAGTGTTTTAATCTTAAAAAGCTCTCTTTCTCTACCTGGAATGAGTTTTCAGTCTCTGCAATAGTAAGTGTAATTGTTAATTTTAAGTATCTATCGTAGTTGTTTATCATTTTAAAAACACAGCATTATCATTAAACCTCAGGATAACGAGGATCCGTGAAAGCACCTTCCGTGTACCCACAGCGCTAACAGGTCGCCGTCCTGCTGAAGCTGATGTCGCTGATTAAAGGCTGAAATCTGCTCTAAACTGGTCTTTAAACGTATCATCAGGCGGGCTTTGGACGGTTAGTTGATCTGATCATCGGAGCAGCTTTAAACCTCACCTGTTAACAGTAACATGCTAACAATGCTACGCTAGTTAGCTGCACAGTGAGCATCTTTGCAGCAGCTCCAGGGTGAATTCATAACATGAAGATTTAAAGGAAACACTTTTAACAACCACAGAAATCATCAGCATGACTTCAGCTTCTACCAAAGTAAGTCATCTTCATACCCACCACACTCTAACGTGGACATTATACCCTCTACACAGAACAGCATCCTGCTAACTGTCAAAGCTGTCCCTGAACGCACCACGGCATCAGCGTTTATGTTCGGTAATTTCGATACTCGATACCTCCAAAGGATACGGCGATATTATCATGATAGTGTTTGGTCAGGAGCTGCACACACAACCTGCACGTGTGACGTCACTAATGTTTGACTGCAGGTCAGGACTGAAGCATCACCTGTATGAATATAGAGATACACCATTAGATTGTCACCTCTGTAAATATAGAGATATATTAAATTATCACCTCTATAAATATAGAGTTATAACATTAAGTTATTACACAGAATAAGGTTTGAAACAGCTGAACAGACATATCACATGAATATATTTTATTTTCAATCCATGTTCATATTAAAGGCAGAAGTTTTTGCCCAACAAATTGTCCAAGTCTATTCTTAATAAACCTTATATCAGCTGTAATATTGTCCATGTCCATCCCATACATTGTCTGCTAAAGTTAAATATATGATATAATATAGTGCATCCCCAGTATCAAACTCGAAACATGATATGAAGCTAGAAAAAATAATGAAATGTTAAGCCACTTAGTAAGACATAAAATTGTTTTGTGCCTCAACAATCATTAAATAAAAGTTTGAAGCACTTCACAAAGCACATTTTGTACTTATTCATTACAAATATATAAAAACTGATGTTTGTTATATTATTACCTCCACCAAGGAGGTTATGTTTTTGCTGGCGTTGGTTTGTCTGTTTGTCTGTTTGTCTTTCTGTCAGTGTTCAAGATAACTTGAAAAGTTAAGGACGGATTTGGATGAAATTTTCAGGGAATGTGTGGAATGGAATAAGGAAGAAATGATTAGATTTTGGGACTGATCCGGATCACCATCCGGATCCAGGAATTGTTTATGTCTATTTAATGTTTTCTCCTCTTATTTTTATTTTACAATAATTCTACATTAAAATTAATTTAGATTTACAGATGAATATTGAAATAAAAGAGCAAAAACTGCAAAGAACAGACAGAAAATGAAGCAAGAATATGCAGAAAATAACAATTTGTTCTCTCTCTGTACATAAAAGTGTATATATATACATATATGTGTGTGTGTGTATATATACGTATATATGTATATCTTAAAGATATATATATATATATATATATATATATATATATATATCACGCCGCCACTGGACTCTAGAGCAGTGGAGACGCGTTCTCTGGAGTGACGAATCGCGCATCTCCATCTGGCAATCTGATGGACGAGTCTGGGTTTGGTGGTTGCCAGGAGAACGATACTTGTCACACTGCATTGTGCCAAGTGTAAAGTTTGGTGGAGGGGGGATTATGGTGTGGGGTTGTTTTTCAGGAGCTGGGCTTGGCCCCTTAGTTCCAGTCAAAGGAACTCTGAATGCTTCAGCATACCAGGACATTTTGGACAATTCCATGCTCCCAACTTTGTGGGAACAGTTTGGAGCTGGCCCCTTCCTCTTCCAACATGACTGTGCACCAGTGCACAAAGCAAGGTCCATAAAGACATGGATGACAGAGTCTGGTGTGGATGAACTTGACTGGCCTGCACAGAGTCCTGACCTCAACCCGATAGAACACCTTTGGGATGAATTAGAGCGGAGACTGAGAGCCAGGCCTTCTTGTCCAACATCACTGTGTGACCTCACAAACGTGCTTCTGGAAGAATGGTCAAAAATTCCCATAAACACACTCCTAAACCTTGTGGACAGCCTTCCCAGAAGAGTTGAAGCTATTATAGCTGCAAAGGGTGGACCGACGCCATATTGAACCCTATGGATTAGGAATGGGATGTCACTTAAGTTCATATGCCAGTCAAGGCAGGTGAGCGAATACTTTTGGCAATATAGTGTATATATATATGTGTGTGTATATATGTATATATAAACAGTCGCTGACCATTGCAAAGCTACACCTGTTCAACTGCTTATCAACCCATATAGCTAATCAGCCAATCACATGGCAGTCATTCAGTTAATTTGGACATGCATACATGGTGAAGACAACCTGCTGAAGTCCACTGGAGCTCCAGGATGGAGGAGAAGGTGATCACAGAGACTCATACGGGCTGGTCTGTCAGAAACTGCTGATCTGCCCCACATTCAGATGGTAGGCTCAGAGTTTGGTGTGAACATCATAAAGCATGAATCCATCCTGCCTTGGACCAGCGGTTCAGGCTGCCGGTGGTGTGATGGTGTGGGGGACATGTTCTTAGCACACTCTGGGCCCCTTAGTCCCACTTGAGCATGGTGACGTGGAACGTCCTGATGGGGGATTAAAGACACTGCTGTTTGTGTGTTGGTGCAGGTTGGAGAGATCTTCTCAGCAGCTGGGGCGGCCTTCACCAAACTGGGCGAGCTCACCATGCAGCTCCACCCGGTGGCAGACTCCAGTCCTGCAGGGTAACGAACACAAACCAAACATCAGCTTCAGTTATTAATGTACTAGCATGCTACTGTGAGGCACCAGTAGCGCCATCTTCACAGAATGAAATGATGCTTTTCTTGTTTCACTTCTTTTATAATGCAAACAAATGTCACAGAAAACAGAGTCTGTTTCAGCGGAGACTGCTGACTCAGAGACAGGAGCTTCCTGCTGTGTGGACCTTTTTGTCTTTAATTATCTTTAATATTTACCATGTCACCATGCAGATGCTCATTCTGACCTCGTAAAAACATTTAAAGAACCTCTCCAGAGTGAGCCAGTTTCTCTCTGAGGCCGATGCAGAGACTCTCCTTCATGCTTTTACCGCCTATAGGATTGATTACTGCAGTGTCCTCCTTCTGCTCTTTCTGAAAACAACATCTCACAGCTTCAGCTCCTACAAAACAGCTGCAAGCATGCTGACGAAGACCTGGGGCCTCATTTATAAAGCTTACTTACACACAAAAGAAAGCATACGCCACTTGTAAGCAAAGTTTGGGATTTATAAAAAACAAACTTGACAGGAGAATGTGACACATCCGCGGCAGCTCTGACCCTGCCGTACGCACAGAATCTGGACAAACGGGAAACTGCGACCCCGACAGAAGAAGGGTGACATTAAAGACAGCTCCGTGGAACTGATACATTTATGTGAAATAATGGACTATTACACATTTTACAACACACATCATATATGAAGGATATATTTGCAAAAATGAAGAAAGAGGAACATTTATATTGATGCCCCAGGGAGTTTGCGAATGCATGTACATGCACGCACTCCTCGATGATCCCGACAGCTTTTTGTCTGTGGGGGGGGCTCAGGTGTGCCCTTTCCCCCACCTGTCACTCAGAGTCTCTTCCTATGGAGAGCGATTTGCCTTTTCACCTCCACTATTATGTCAGATTATTTCTTTTTTCCTTCAGCCACACTCCGACCTTCTGAGGCAGCCTTATTTACAGCATCAGCCACAGGCTTCACTCTGCTCTCTTTCTGGCATTAGTGATGGCCACCTTGTGCCCACCCATTAATATGTCGACCTCATATTGAGTAAAATTTCTTTTGTTGCTCATTTTCTCTCTCGGTCCATAGTGAAATTGGTATCATTCATCATTCACCTGTTCACCTGACCTTTTATAGGCACCATGTGGGCGGGGCAAAGCGTTCCCTCAGGTGTGACAGCTTTAGAGTTGATTGTGATTTATAAATGGAAACCAGCGTAGGACGTGCGTGTGCACTCTTTTATAAATCAGAAAGTTTTTGTGCGCACGCATTTCCTGTGTTTCTGGCGTACGCCATCTGCAGTGAGCTTTCCTACACAGAGTTTTATAAATGAGGCCCCTGGAGAGAGATCACATCAGACCAACTTTAAGGCTACCTGTGTCTTTTAGAATAGATTTTAAAGTTCTTTTATTGGTTTTTATATCCCTTAATGGTCTTGTTCCTTCCTATTTATCTGATTTGGGCTTAGGTCCTCAGGTAGTGGTCTTTTAATAGTTCCCAAAGTAAAGAAGAAAACTTACGGTGAATCATGGTGTCAATATTATGGCCCCCATCTGGGGAACAGTCTACCTGCAGACCTGAGGGCGCCACCTACTGTTCATATTCTTAAAAGCAAGCTCAAGACCAACCTTTGTAGTCTGGCTTTAAGCTGATTATATGAATTATTATTTGATTTTATCTGTTTACTTATTTCAATCCTCTTAATCTGTTTTATTTCTCCATTTTAGTTCAGATTTATTGTTCAGAATTTTATTCTCTGTTAATCGAATTTCTTTTTATTACTTTAGCAGATTTTATTACGCATTTGATGTTTGGCTATCTCATTTTACCATATTATTGTTTTACTCTTTATTTTATTTATTCTCCCCTATAGTATTTTTATCTAATTTCTTATCATGACTTTTTATTGTCATGTTAGTCTTAGCTCCTGTGTTCAAGTCAGCATAGCGTTTCCTCAGTGCTCTAATTCTGTTTTCTGTCAGAATCTCCTCTTCATGTCTTTGTGTGTGTGAGGATCATGAGGGTGGGTGGTCTTGTTGTTCCATTGTATTCAATGTTCTACTTTTTATTTATTTGTTTTCATTTTATCTTATTTTTTATGTAAAGCTCTTTGTGCTACAAGACTTTGTATGAAAAGTGCTGTACAAATAAAGTTTGATTGATTGAGCCTGATCATATTTATGGTCTTATTTCTTCCAGCAGCAGTCAGACAAAGACGGTGAAGAGGAAGTTGTATGAAGATGGAGCCCCGCCCCCTGAGGGGTCAAAGAAGGCAGTTAAAAAAGCCCCAGCGGCAGTGACACAGACCGTTGTCTCCACGACTAAGGCGGTGGTGACGCCCGGCCTGCAGGGCCCCCCCAACACCAACCAGGCCCCTCTGAAGAAACAGAAGACTGCAGGTCGGTGATTCAGAGGCTCATATTCAGCTTTAACGGGGCAGGACACACCTCTGTCCCACATAGGGATGGGACATGATAAGATTTTTAATCCCATCAATGATTCTGCTCATCGGTTCCCGTTCCTTTTTTGTTCAGGCCTTCAGAGGATTTTTAGGGCCAACCATGTAAAACAGGTAATGCAGAGAAGCTGGTGTCTCTGCTCACTGAGTTCTACTGGAAGTGTATGTCCAAATTTAAAACAGTTTTGACCCCGTCTGCCGTGAACTTTGACCTCTCTACTGACTGCCTCTGATGAGAGCGTGACGTCTGATTCGCCAGGCTCACAGAGTTCATGTGGATTCTAAACTGGTTTTCGATTCCCAGCCCTACCCTGTAAGGCTGTAGTTTGGACCATAGGCCGTCTCCACTTGATTAGTTTTTTAGGTTTTTATTTTAACCTTATATTGATCAGTTTAGATGGTTCAGTCCCTCGGGACACAGCTGTTACCTGATAGGTTAGAGTCAGGGGGTGGAGCCGTGAAGAGGGGCGAGAAACATGGGAGAGGCTGGAATCAAACCCCTGACTGCCCACAGCCCTTGTACACAGGGCACATGCGCACAGGGCTGCTGTTACCTCAGTTTAGTTTGTTCCAGTCTTTTAAAAAAGCCTCATATGATTACATTTTAAATCTCTGGAACAAGGCTGATGTTTGTTAGACTGAGATGAACCTGTTAAACTTCATTATTGTCAATAATCTGTCAGTGTTTCTGATTAATAAACAAATGCAAATTATCACTTTATTATTATCATTTGATTATTATTTTAAAACCAGAGGCCCTAATGCTGATCCCTGTGGGACGCCTTTATCTGCTGAAACTTACATTCAGAGGCAAATACAAATAATCCAGAAATTCAAAGGCAAAAATGTGAAGCATGAATATTACTGCCACACTGATACTGGACTGACGATGTCGTGCACCCCTACCATGAACCAGAGTGCTGAAGCACATTAAGCACTGTTGGATCTTAAGAAGGCACTAAGTAGAGCTTCAGAATGCAAAAAGAAGAAATTGGAGTGAGACAAGAAAATTTGGGTAAGCAATTTATTGCAAACAACCATTAAACTGAAATAGGCTGTTCATCAGCTGATCAAACATCGAAGACCGTAGCTAAAAAAAAACAGAAAACACCTTAAAATAGAAATGAAAATTTCAGAAAAGGACTCAGTATGAGTTGCTGTGCCATTATTGTTAATCACCTCAAAAGCTCATTTCCGCATGCTTGATGCCAGTGTTTCCAGGAGGCTAGTGGGAATGTTGCTTCAAATGGTGAAGATGGCTTTACCACTGTCTGGACCTGATGTCCATTTCTGTAAACTTCCCTTGACCCCCATCCCTAAATGTTCTCAGCTGGACTAAGATCAGGGGAACACACAGGGCCCTCAGTCATCACCACACAGACCAGGGCCCTCAATCATGACCACACAGACCAGGGCCCTCAGTCATGACCACACAGACCAGGGCCCTCGGTCATGACCATAGACCAGGGCCCTCAGTCATCACCACACAGACCAGGGCCCTCGATCATGACCACACAGACCAGGGCCCTCAGTCATCACCACACAGACCAGGGCCCTCGGTCATGACCACACAGACCAGGGCCCTCGGTCAAGACCACACAGACCAGGGCCCTCAGTCATGACCACAGAGACCAGGGCCCTCAGTCATTACCACACAGACCAGGGCCCTCAGTCATGACCACACAGACCAGGGCCCTCGGTCATGACCACAGACCAGGGCCCTCAGTCATGACCACACAGACCAGGGCCCTCGGTCATGACCACACAGACCCAGGCCCTCAGTCATGACCACACAGACCAGGGCCCTCGGTCATGACCACAGACCAGGGCCCTCGGTCAAGACCACACAGACAGGGCCCTCGGTCATGACCACACAGACCAGGTCCCTCGGTCATGACCACACAGACCAGGGCCCTCAGTCATGACCACACAGACCAGGGCCCTCAGTCATGAAGCTCCGTTGTTCCATTGAAGGAAAAAGCAGTTCAGATCATGATGGCGCCTCCTCCACTGTGCCGTGTAGAAAACATCTCAGGTGGATCTGCTTGTCATGACAGTAACGTTGAAGCCATCAGGACCGTCAGGTTTACTTTTTCCCATCAGAGAATAAAACTGTCTTCCACCTTTCAGTGTCCCATGTTTTGCGCTCTCGTGCAAACTCCAAATGGGCAGTTTTGCGGCATTGAAGGAGTCGAGGCCTTTGAAAACTTTTTCTGTTCTTAAACCTTCTCTGGCAGACGCCGTCTGATGGTTATTGGACTGCAGTCGGCACCAGTAACAACCTTCATTTGGGCCGAGGATCGTCCCGGGTCTTGACGGACAGCCAATCAGATCCTCCGGCTCAGGGCCGGTGAAATGTTTTTGGGTCTACCACTTGACTTTTTTGTTCCATAACCCTCAGGGTCTTTGAAGAAGTTTAAAGTCCCTGTAAAGCAAAAATAAATTAGTGTTGTAAGTTTGTCATACCACAGAAACATATGTCATTGACCACTGAGCCAAATTTGCAAGATTAAAAAAATTGCTATGTATATAAAATTAAGTCTCAAAATCATGATAAAACAAGCACTTTTCTCTGCTGAAAAACGCTGGGGGCGTGTCAGTTAGAGGCGCTGGAACCACGCCCACATGCGGGAGGGAGCCGCCTTCGTCTGCTTTACAAGGACACTGGGGGCTAGCGCTAGCAGCTTCATCGGACGGACCCAGCCCTACCTGTTTGAGCCATCAGAGCCAGATTTTACAGCAATGATTACTCTTACTTATCATACTTCCTTCATACAGTTACTTTTCTGATGTTACTTTATTACCACAAGCTCCCTAATTACTCCGTCTGCCCAGTTTTTATCAGTTGTGAGGGATAATACCAGCTATGGAGTAGCTTTAGCTTTGAAATAACTGAAACTTGTATGCTTCATGCACACAGAAAATGATAACTCACATATTGCCTCCGTCTGAGCTCGCTGCTCCCGTCTCCCTCTGTATATAAGCAACTAATGTCTGTGGGGGAAAAAAACGCGCTCATTTTAGGTGTCCAACGGTCCATGTTTGACAATACACACAAACGTAAAACCCCAGTGTACATGTATTTCCTTGTCATAGCTGTATTGGTGGCACATCCGACGGCAGATATATAATGCTGGCGGCTGTGATGGTGGCACCTGCTGTCGGCGGGATGGAGAGGGCCAGCGGCAGATACATAATGCCGGCGGCCGGGATGGTGGCACCTGCTGTCGGCGGGGTGGGAGGATGCAAGCCGAGGACGGAGAGGGTCGGTTCGGCCCCACTGACCAGCATTAACGGACTCTTCAAAAATCCAGGCTTTACCTGTTTATAGTTTTTGTAACTATCGGGGGTAAAGTGGGCACTGCAGAGAGGGTGTTGGTGGTGATTTTGAACTCTCCACAGTAGCTTCTCTTGACAAAATTGATCCACCGTTTCCTTACTTCGTCGTCAGTAGGAAACTTAAATAAGCTAACGGAGTCCCTACCCTTCATGTTGTGGCATCCAGGAAAGATGCACGAGCAATGTGGAGGAGACATGACTGGTTAGCTAGCTGCAAACTATCATAAGAGGTGCTGTCCGAGACTCCAGAGTGACCGTGAAAACCACCGAAGCTAATGCGCTGAATGTATTTATACCGCTGAAGCAGCAGGGGTGGGGTTATGCTACTGATGGCTCCGCTACGTAACGCGGCTATGATTTCTGACCCGCCCATTAAATCCTGAACACAGAAACTTTGAAAAACAGCTTGTGAAGCCTAGCTCCACAATTAAATTCTGAATGGTTGAATGGCTTTCACATGTTTTAAGGAAATACATTTATTACCTATTTAAGAAAAGAAAGAAAATGGCTGAATTTGCTTTACAGGGACTTAAAAATGACTGTCTTACTGTGTCCAGCCTCAGCAGCAATGGCGCACTGTGAGAGGCTTATGCAGCTAAACAATCCAACAGCGTTCAAAGAGGGAAAGCTTTATGCCTTTGCCATCAGGTCATGACAGTTTGAATACCTGACAGAAAATGACACTGAATCCACATTTTTGCAAAGATTTTGGCTTTTAATGGCTGTGGTCTTAAACTTTGGATCAGCTGATGAACAGCCTATTTCAGTTGAATGGTTGTTTGCAATAAATTGCTTTCTTACATTTTTTTGTGTCTCACTCCCATTTCTTCTTTTTGCATTTTGAAGCTCTACTTAGAACCTTCTTTAGATCCAACAGTGCAAAATGTCAATTCTTGCAATTTTTCAACTGGTCTTAAAATTTGGATCAGGAGTGTATATATATTTATATATATTTCATCATATATTTATATGTAAATCACTGTCTTTGTGTTTTTATATTTCTGTTTGCAGATGTGACCTTGAGCGCTTTGAATGACTCGGACGTGAACAGTGACCTGGTCGACATTGAGGGACTCGGAGACGGATCAAACTCTAAAAAACTTAACTTTGATCAAGGTCAGGCAGAGGTCATTGATAACATCACAAACCCTCCCCAGAGGGTGAGACGGTGCATTTGTGTCTGAAACCTGAAAATCCTTTTATGACCTTGAGGATTTTTAATGTTCCTCCTTTGTCTCTGTAGATAACCTGAACCTGGACTCATCCCTCATCATGAACCCCAGTGACCTCCCTCTGCTCTCACGCTGACCTCCTACTTCCTGTGGTCAAGACCGTCAAAATAAGACTTTAAACATGATAAACTGTCAAATCCACAAAAACTCATCTGCACTGTTTGGATCAATTTATTTTTTAAGTTTTTATTTGAATCTTTGTCCTCTTGGGTTATTTTTACTTTGTAGGAAAACATCACTAACCTTCAAAATAAAACAAAAACAGAAAAGCTTTTGTATTCTTGAAGGAAAAAGCTGTAAAACAACAGAGGAAGTAATGAACTTCAATCCAAAAGAAGAATTAAAATCAGGAATATTTCCAGTACTTGATGTTTTTTTGGTGCCAGATGTCAAAACAAGTGTATGGGAGGAAACATAAGTGCATCATCTTGTGTATTTAGAATAAAGTCAGTTTGAGTTTTTGTATATTTTCACTCTGAGTTGTCCGAGTTCTTCCTAATACTACATTCTTAATTACAGTGGACCCAGCACAGAGCCCTGGGGTTCTCTGGGGTCGTTTTTGTTCAAACATTAACATAGTCATGCAGTTTGGAGAGACAGCAGGAGTCTGTCTGCAGTTTCATGAACTTAAAAGGGACATTTTTATAACCAAGGAGGTTATGTTTTTGCTGGTGTTGGTTTGTCTGTCTGTCTGTTTGTGTTCAAGATAACTTGAAAAGTTATGGACGGATTTGGATGAAATTTTCAGGGAATGTGCAGAATGGGATAAGGAAGAGATGATTCGATTTTGGGACTGATCCGGATCACCATCCAGATACAGGAATTGTTTAAAGGATTCTTAACATTGCGGAGGTAACTAGACAATTCCACGGAAATCGTGAGGGTGCATTTCCAGAATTCAACATCAAAGGCCATCAAAGACCAGAACACCTTTGTGTGAAACTTCGAGGGACAGAAAGTGCTCCGTTGTCACGGTAACCGTAGACTGGGGGATTTCCAAAGCAGGGAATACAGACGTGCATACATGTATCTGTCTAATACATGTATGCACGTGTGTTAGGGGTGGACTGAAGCTGCTTGGCGGAGGTCTGCGCTCTCTGAGTGCTTTTCTAGTTTATTTTTGTTTTGTTCTATGGACATTTTAAACTCTTAACCGATTATTAGTCAGTAAAGCATTGGCTTTATATTTAATATTTCTTTTACTGTGGGGGCAAATTAACAGAGACCCTGGAGCAGATCCCTGAAGAACACCTGCAACGGCTCTCTAGAATTCAATAAGTTTACAGAATATGAAGATTTAAAGGTCCCATATTTTGCTCCTTTTCTGTAGTTTAACATAGATCCTTGATGTCTTCATGAAACTTTAGTGACATGCTTTGGTCCAAAAAGCCTTTGAATAAAGCACAGCTGCATTCTTTCCACGCTTACATAACTGGATTTCGGCATATGCTAATGAGCTAGAGCAGCGTACATATGGCTATTCACGATGGAGCAGCATAACTCAAGCGAAGCAGGGCGCTCTGGTGCTTCGGCCACGCGCTGCTTACAGTCGTGAACACATACAAACCCTTTATTCATGCCGGAGTAAGTACCAGATCTGTCCCACACCGGTTACTGCATACACATTTACAACAGCGAAGCTCTTTCCCCCCAAACATCACAGGCTTACGCACAACATGCTAACCGCAGAGGGATAGCCACAACTTAGCCTAACTTCCGGGCTAAAGTTAGCACAGACGGACCTGGGGTGGGTAAAGAACTGATTATAATCAGCCAACTATTAAGCTTCTCTCCCGAACACACACGAACCACAAATTGAAGCCCTTTAACAGATAACAATGATGTGGATTCCCCAAAACATCACAGGCTAACGCACAACATGCTAACCTCGGCCTAGTCACCGCAGTGGGACTGATTATATTCGGCCAACTGTTAACTTCTCTTGACTAATGTAAGAATGCTCATACACTGAAGTTTATCCTTCAAACTTTTAACAAGTAACGTGAACACTGACCAGCATGTTGTGCAGCTACCTCTAGTTCACTTCACCCTGCTGTTAGCATTAGCTCGTAGCCATGAGCAAAATAAATACTACACAGCATTAAAATACTCACATTTCCATCATCAGGTTTGGCGACAGATTGTTGGTGCTGAGCCTGGATTCAGGAAAAGTCTAGTTCCCAGTCCTGTGTTGAACTGACTGAAGTTGAAGAAGCAGTCGGACGTGAAGTGACTGACACACACATACAGGTTTTAGCCGACTGTAGCTGCTCATTCCCTTCAAAAATAAAATTAATCCACTGGGCCCTTTGGTCCTCCAAGGCTGGTAGCCTATATATGAAGATATATGTGGCTGTTTACAGCCAACAACTGAGCAGTGACAGCTTCTGAGCTTAGACATGCTGAACACAGATCTCTCACTAAGAATATAAACAACATGGCTGCTCTTCACAGAGGAATCTCTGCAGCAGGGTGGAGGGGGACACTCAGGTAGACCAATCAGGTTAGGTATGCAAATCAAAAATATACTGTTACATAACAGTATACCCACAGACTCAACATCTCACTGAATACCGTGAGTTTACATGTATGCAGCCTGTTAAACACAGGTTTTGTTGTCTACTATCACATTTTGTGGACTGGAAGGAAGGACAAATGCCCAAAAATGTGTTCAGAAGCCTTAAAATAAGTGTTTTTTGCATTTTTTTTTTTTTTTAAACTTTTTATTCTGATATTTTTTGGAGTGTAAACAAAGAATAATACTAAGTTATGTTGATCTAAATAACAATGGCATTACAAGTTATATATACAGATATACTTCCCCATAAAACAAATGTATACTACGGTTACATATAAAAAAAAAGCATATTCATATACATATACAAAAAAACAAAACAAAAAAAAAGAAAAAACACTCTAGACAGAGAAAGCAGACAAAACAGAAATTAATCAAAGAGTAACAAAAACAAAACAAAACTGACAGAACAGTGCTGGCAATATGGATTGTCTTTTTAATATTTCTGGAGGTTTTTTTTTTTTTTTCCCTTCCATTTCGACCCATGTTTTTCAAGTATTTTTATAGTTGCATTAGTTCATTTATCTTTTTCCAATCGCAACTCAAAAACATCACTGAGATTTCTTATCCTATGTGTAATTCTTTCCATGTTATATATTTCTTTTATTGATTCATTCCATTTGTTTATTTGTGGTGGGTTTGGTTTTAACCAGTTTTTCGTTATCTGTTTAATTGCAGTTATTCTCAAGATTCTGTACAAGTATATATCGGATTTGAGGAGGAGGGCCTTAGGGGGGGTTCCCAAGAGTAAGTTTTGGGGGCCTAAGGAAAGGTTGCATTTAAATACTTTTCCCATTTCCGCTTTGACTGCAGACCAGTATTCTTCCAAAATCGGACATGAGTATAAGATATGAGTATGGTCAGCTTTGCTTTCTCCACAGTTACGCCAGCATCTTGGTGTGATATTGCCATTGAATTTTGATTGAATAATAGGAGTTATAACGTATCTGATCTGAAGTTTCCAGGAGAATTCTCTCCAAAATAAAGAGTTTGTTGTTTTCCATGTGTTAAAACATATGTTCTCCCAGTCTTCTTCTGTTATACTTACGTTTAATTCATTTTCCCAGTTAATCAATGCTTTGGGTTTACCCCCCTCTATCTCTCCTTCGATAATTCTATAAATTCTTCCTAGTATATTCTTAGAGTTAGTTTTATTGTATGTATTGGCTATGTACATAACTACGGGGTGAATATCATTTAATGTTTTATGGTTGCCCATCAAATTAATAAGGTAACTTCGTACTTGGAGATATTTAAAAAACTGAGAATTTGGAAGATTAAACCTTTTTACAAGATTCTCAAAGGTGTCCACTCCCTTATCTGTAATCAACTGAAAGTATCTAGTCAAACCTTTTTCTGCCCACATTTTAAAAGTATCATCAATCATACTCGGTTTAAAGTCTTTATCATTTGCTATCTCTCTTAAATACATCAGATCTTTATTGAGTGTTTTTGTTCGTGTGGCTTTTATCCAGGCCCTTAATGTGCTATTTATACATGTGTTATCAATTTTATCTGCAGCTGCATTTGTTAACTTACAAAATATGAGTTCGTTCATCGTTTTTGTCATTTGTGCAGTTTCCAAACTTTTCCATTTGGTTTTACAGTCTTTATTCATCCAAGCTAGAATAGTTTTTATGTGGGCTGCTGTATAATAGTTTTGTAAGTTTGGTAGAGCTAGTCCTCCAGATAATTTTTTACTTTTGAGTGTTATGAGTTTAATACGGGCTTTTTTCCTTCCCCAAATAAAGTCAGTAAATTTTTTATCCCAGTTATGGAAAGTATTTTGAGGTATACATATTGGTAAGTTTTGAAAAAGGAACATAAATCTGGGTAAAATGTTTGTTTTAATTGCTTCAATTCTTCCTGTGACCGAGAGTGGAATCATCAACCATCTTCTTAAATCCTCTTTTACACATTTTTCCAAATTTCCATAGTTGTGTTCAAATAACTTGCTTACATCTTTAGAAATAAAAACTCCTAAATATTTTATTTTATTTTCTTCCCATTTAAATGTGTATTTCTGCTTAATATCCTGTACTATTGGCTCCCCAGTTGCCATTGCCTCCGATTTACCTGTGTTAAGTTTGTATCCAGACACGTCACTGTTTTGTTGGATTTCCTCCATTAATGCCTTGAGAGATTGTGCTACATGAGTTAAATACAGAATAACGTCATCCGCGTACATGGCAATTTTATGTTCTTCATGCCCAATTTGTATTCCTTGTATGTTTTGATTATTCCTTATTTTTACTGCCAGTGGTTCCATAGCTAGGATAAAGATAAGAGGGGAGAGAGGGTCCCCCTGCCGGGTACCTCTTAAAAGCTCAAAAGGTTTAGACAGGGTGCCATTTACTCGTATCCTTGCTTCTGATACTTGATACATCAATTTTAACCAAGATAAAAATTTTCCATCAAATTCAATTGTTTTACATGTTTCAAAGATAAAAGGCCATAGCACCCTGTCGAAAGCCTTTTCGGCATCATTGTCAACATGAGTAATTGTTGCCTTGTTTTCTGTGAGTATTCCACTACGTTAATGGTTCTCCTCACATTATCACTTAGGTGCCTGCCAGAGATGAAACCAGATTGGTCTAAATTTATAATATTGGGGATTATTTTAGCTAACCTATTTGCTATGATTGTTGTGAGAAGTTTTTGGTCAACATTTAAAAGTGAAATTGGTCTATATGATGAGCAGTTTGTTGGGTCTTTACCCTCTTTGTGAATTACAGTTATAATTGCTGACTTCCATGTGGGGGCGAACTCATTTGCATTGAGGGCCCAATTATAAACCTTAACAAGGAATGGAACAATTCTTGTTTAAATTCTTTATAAAATTCATTTGTGAAACCATCGCTACCTGGGCATTTTTCATTTTTAGTTTTCTGTATTGTTTCTGATAGTTCCTCCTCTGTTATTGGCTTTATCAACTGTGCATTCTGGTCTTCTGTAACTTTAGGTACATTTATGTTTTCCAAATAGTTTCTAAGTTTTTCAGTATTGGTATCTAAATTTTCAGGAGTGTACAGTTTCTGGTAATATTTTACAAATTCATCTGCTATTTCTGATCTGTTGAGTAACATTTTTGAGTTAATATCCTTAATTTTAGATATTTTTGCTTTTGACCTTTGTTTTTTAAGCCGATATGCCAAAACTTTTTGTGCCTTTGGCCCACTGTCATAATATTTCTGTTTGGCAAATATGAGGGCTTTTTCAATTCTTTCAAGTTCAATTTCTTCTATCCTTTTTCTAACTTGTCTTATTTCATTTAGGATGAATTCATTTGCTGCCTTTTTGTGTTCATTTTGAAGCCTTTCTAAAGAGGCTGATAATTGTTTTATTTCTTTTTCTCTTTTCTTTAGCTTGAGAGAGGCTAGCATTATCAGTTCTCCTCGAATAACAGCTTTTGCTCCCTCCCACACCATGATGGGGGAGACCTCTCCATTATCATTAATTCTTAAATACTCTTTTATTACTTGTCTTACTTTATTCTTAATATAATCATCGTGCAGGAGTGAGTTATTTAATCTCCAAATAGTTACATTTTTTTCAGTTTGTAAATTTAATTTCATAGATATCATTGCATGGTCTGACATTTCTATTGCACCTATATTACATTCTAAAACTTTTTCCAAATCTGAGTCAAATATGAAAAAATAGTCCAGTCTAGAATATTTATTATGAGCTGCCGAGTAACAAGTGTAATCCCTTCTATTAGGGTTTAGCTTTCTCCATAAGTCTATAAGGCCAATTTCAGTCTCGGCCCTTTTCTAGATTTGTGAGGTCTTCTCAGCTTTGTGTTTTAAGTTATATTGGCAGTCCAGTTTTGGATTCATAATCAGGTTTAAATCTCCCCCCATAACCACTGTCCCTGTTGCCTCTGAAACAATCAGATCTATTATCTTGGATATAAAATCGGGTCCCTGTTCAGGTGGTTTATAAACGTTCAAAAGCGTTATTCCAGCACTATCTATCCTTCCTTTAACTAGAACATATCTTCCATCCTTGTCCATAATAGTTTTTTCATGATGGAAAGAGATATTATTCTTAATTAGAATTGCTACTCCTCTCCTTGCTGAATGGAAGGAAGAGGAGTGTACCTGAGCCTTTACCAATTTTTCCAGTTTCTTATGTTCCTCTTTTGAAAGACGTGTTTCTTGAAGAAACATAATGTCTCCTCCCACTGTCTTCATCTTGTGTAATACTCTTTTCCTCTTAATTGGGTTGTTTAGACCATTAACGTTCAACGAAGTTATCTTAATTTCCCCAGTCATAGTTTTTATGGTCGTTTCTCTTTTTAAATCTTATGTTCTTCTCTGCGTTTGTCTTCTTCACTATGTTGCCAGATCCATTCCAAAACTGAATAAAAACAATAAATACTACATAAAGGAAAAAACACAAACACAAAATAACGTACGGTGACTTCCAAAGGTGCCATCCCCTTACCTGGATGACAATGTATGGATTTCCATGTGACTCTACTCACATGAGTCCAAAGGTCCATAATCAAATGAGACCCTTAAATTGATCTAAATGAAAATGTGTCTGTTGGGACATAAAATTGATACGCAGGCAGTAGAAAGCTTTAATGTTATCTTCCACCTCGGTATAATTCATTTTACTCAAATTGCTCATACCCCTAATCCCTTAAAGTTCATATAGGTTCACATATCTTGTTATTAAACCACTGAATGACTTGATCATTCATAAGTCTTCCAAAAGCAAGATCAAAATGTAAACAAGATTACAGACTTAAAGTAGATTTATCTGCTTCTATTGGTTAGATTGGTGAAATAAGTCTTAATGAGGGCAATGGGTAAATATTTGTTATTTACAGAAATGCACATCTGTGCGTATATACACACCATATGCACTTGCATCCCTGTCTCCTCAAACATACATTCACGCATATACCTACAGTACAGTACACACACACACACTCACACGCACATTCATTCACGTACATTGACCAACCTACCCATACAGACGTAGCCGCCCATATTCACATACCCATGTTTCAGAGTGCACGTGTACCCTGCATACACCCATATCCATATGACCATGAATGAACCAATCTTCCCTGCGTGCCCGTAGGTTTTTGCATTTTAAGGCAAAAAGAGGCCTGCATTTTAGTTACTGTTTTTAAATGATCTGTATTTATTTGACTTGCTCACATTGTATCGTAAAGGTTAATCAAGTAAAGTTTGTCAAAAGTTGCTTTGAAAACAACTTTAGACTCGTGAATATGCCAGAAGTTAGGTGGATACAAGAGGCACACGGGATCAGGCTGAAGAGGGACAACACACCGTGTCCAAGAGCACTGATAATGCATTTTCTCAACCACAGAAATAAGCAGGCGGTCCTCCAGGCTGCGCAGGTCAGAAAGGACATTCGCTACAACATCCAGCTGTTGCGTTTCTGTTTGGATATGGCCACAGGGCCATCTGAGAGGGGCTCTGAAAGATGAACATTAGACATGGAGAGACTGATCCTGCAAAACTTCTGGTGACTGACGGGGTAAGACCTAAGAACATTAAAGAAGTCTGGAGCCATGAAAAGCAGAAATATGGAGTGACTTTATGGTCCATATGAGGCATGTAGACAACAATGACTGACCCTTAATGCAGCATTTCTGTTACCCTGATGATGTTTATGTTATCAATCTAAAGGTGTATGCTACATAGACTTTTTGCTTTATACAATTTTTATTTACCTATACATACCTATATATGTTTTTCCTTTTGAATGCGTACTTTTAGTTAAGTGCTAAGTGTTATGGCATTATGTTTATGTTACAAATTAATGGTGGAGGCTAAGTGGGCCCTCTGTCTTATACATTTGATTTATGTTTCATTACATTCATTTAGTTAAATACTCTGTGTTAAAACTGAAATGAGCAGCAGTGATTAGCAGTTCAGGGAAGTGGTCTGACCGATCCTCTCTAGTGTGGACTGGTCCCTCGCTGTAACTGGAGACAAAGCGGGGGAGGGTGGGGTACACCCGTTGTGGGATGGGGTTAAAGGGAAGTGTTCATGTTCTACCATCCGACTTTGTTGTGCCCAAAACATATAGTTTCATATTGCAAAGCAACCTTAGAGCCAGGCCACTCGCTATATGGTATTTATGTCTCAAGGTATAGATTTTAAGTTATAACATGGGACTGTAGGAGCCTACAACGCCTTCAAACAGTCAAACAAGTTATGAATAAGTTGAAGGAGATGGATTCCAAAATTGTGTTTTTACAGGAAACGTGTCTTCTTGATGACAGTCTTCTGAGGGTGAGGAGGAGATGGAGGGGTGATGTTTATATGGCATCATTTACATCCCAGTCTAGAGGGGTCGTGACATTAATACACGGGTCAATTCCCTTTCAAATTAGAAACATTATTAAGGATAAAAGGGGAAGGTATTTGGTTCTCCAGGGCACTCTTCTCTCTGAATTTCTAAATTTAACAGATGTTTATGGACCTAATATGGATGACAGTAATATTTACTGTGGGGTTGATCAGTCACATATTAGCTGTAGAGCTATAATTCATAGATTTATGAAAGACTTAAAGTGAATGGGTATATGGAGGGAAAGGAATCAGAATATACTCTAGAATAGATTTTTTTCCTTGTCTCCACCATATTGCAATCCAAAGTTTATGACTGCTCTTATGATAACATTGTGATCTCGGACCACGCTCCATGCTGTTTGGTCTACAGGGATGCTAAGCTTAAAAGAGACCCCCCAAGGTGGCAATTTCAGTGTAAATGGCTACAAGATGAAGATTTAGTGAAATATTTAAGCAAACAAATTGGTGATTTTTTTTAAAATTAACACTACACAACCAACGGCATGTACAAAATGGGAAGCATTTCAGGCATACCACAGAGGACATAAAATTAGCAGGTTTTCAATCTAAAAAGAATTAAGAGTTAAGGTCACAATTAGAAAGTAAAATAAAAGCACTTCAGGAGAAGGTTAACAAAGATTATAATTCTCAATTAGAAAAAGAATTATTGATTCTGAGAGCAGAATATGATAAGCACTCTGCTTCTTGAGCTGTGTCAAGTCTTTTGCACCTTAAACAATCATTCTGTGAACACGGGGATAAGGCTGGCAAGCTGTTGGCATGGCAAATAAAACAGCTGGAATAGAAAACACCTATCACATCTATTATAACAAATAGTCAAACCTTATTGGACCCAGAGGAAATTAATATGGCCTTTAAAAGCTATTATGAAGAGCTGTATAAAGCACAAACAACCATACAATCAGAGGATATAAATATATTTTTAAATAAATTAGATATAACGAAGATCTCAAAGGAAAACGAGAATGCTTTAAATTTAGAAATCACTAAAGAGGAACTAGGACAAGCAAATGACAGCATGAAATCTGGGAAAAGAGCGGGGCCGGATGGTCTTCCAGTCGATTTTATATAAGAAATTTAAAGACAAATAAATTGCCTCTCTGTTGGAAATGATTAAAGAAGTCTTTCAGTCAAATTGTCTCCCTTCCACAATGAATACAGCAATGACTTCCCTTTTGCCAAAGTTAGGTAAACCCCCTGATAAATGTGAAAGTTTTAGACCTATTAGTTAATTAAATTCTGATTTAAAAATTATCACTAAGGTTTTAGCTCGGCAATTACAAAACATTTTACCAGATATAATTAATCAAGATCAAAACGGGTTCATAATAGGTAGACAGTGCTTTCACAATGTAAGGAGAGTGTTGAATATAATTTATTATAATAATGAAGCACCAGACACTGCTCTTCTGTCTATAGACGCCGAAAAGGCATTTGATAGAGTAGAGTGGCTGTACCTTTTCCAGGTTCTTGAAAAATTTGGATGTGGAATAAATTTTTTAAAATGGGTGAAGATACTGTATAAAAGTCTGATGGACGAAATTATAGAAATGTTTCAAAACCAATTAGTGTTCACAGTGGGGTTGTAGACAGGATTGCTCACTTTCCTCTCTGCTATTCACATTAGCAACAGAGCCATTTGCAATTGCAGTACGTTCTCACCCTCAGTTTAATGGGATTGTGATTGGATCAACGAGTCATAAAATTTCTCTCTTTGCTGATGACGTAATTTTATTTTTGTCTAATCTAAGCAAGTCAATACCAATCATTCTAGGAATAATCAGTTCACTCAGTAGTATTTCTGGTTATAAAATAAATAAAACCAAGTCTTTAATCTTGTTCCTAAATGCAAAGGAGAGAGCCAATCCAATTCAAGATGTAATACAATTCAATGTTGCTGAGTACCTGGGGATCCAAAATCTTACCGGATCTAAAACAATTAGTAGAAACAAATAATAATCTTATAAATACAGACCTAAAGAATTGAAAGCTGGATATCGTTGCCAATAACTATGATTGGGAGAATTAATATATTAAAAATGAATGTGTTGCCAAATTACTCTTTGTGTTTCAAAAAATTCCCCTGCCACCTCCTCCTGGCATCTTTTCTCAAATAAAAAAGATGCTCATACGGTTTATATGGAATAATAGAAGGTCAAGACTTCGTCTGTCTCTGTTATACCTTCCATATGATCACGGAGGCCGGAAATGCCTGAATTTCCGGTTATATTACTGGGCTGCACAGTTGAGATTCATGATCTATTACACAAATCATTTGCCCCATTGGGTAGACATGGAAAGCCAAGGGTTACATTTAGAACTCCCTTCATACATGTACCCAAATACTATTACAAAACTGTTGAAACAGACAAAAAAACCCAATACTTAAAAACATGATTAGAGTTTGGAGGGACATTAAAAAATATTTAAAAGAACAAAATTGTTTGTCTCAGTTTAGTCCCTTATGGGGCAACCAATTGTTTATACCTGGGAGAGCTGATGCAGTATTTCATCTATGGAGAGCCGAAGGATTGAGAATGATTCAAGATCTTAACTTATCCGAATCCCAATGTTTATGTTTTAGAATAGGTTTTATTTATATCAGACTCGTACTTTTGCAGTTCACTACTTATGCCATCATTTTTATTAACTTCGCTTAACTTTCATCTCATAATATTTGTTTTGCTTATTTTCTCATTTGTTTGTTGATTGATTCTAATTCTTCATTGAAGAATTTCTGTCCATGGACACAAGAGATGGAGTCATCAATTTTAAGGTTTTCATCTGATAACCATTTTATTGTTTTGGGTTTTTAAAAAAGAGGCCCTAATGCTGATCCCTGTGGGACGCCTTTATCTGCTTGAATATATTCAGTGGCAAATACAAAAATTTCATAAATTAAAGGAAAAAAAGAGACATTTGAAATTTACTATTTTATATTATTTGTAAATTAATTTATGCATTTTAAGTATTTTCACACTCCCTTTCCTTTTAAATGAAATGTCATTCTGTTTACAATAGCTTATTATTTTTTTATTCCCTATCTGTCAATCATGTTTATAGCTGTTTTTTGGTCACAAAATTAAAAAAAAGCGCACTCTAAATCAACATAGTCATTTTTTAAATATTTCTGTTTGTTTTAAGATTTTAAAACAGCTGTTTTTTTTTTTAAACTCGATTTATTCTTTAATTTGGCAGGAAGAGCCTGTTTACATAAATTTTTATTAGTATTTTAGTTCACTCATTTTATAAGCTGTTTAATCAGATTGGTGTTATTTTATACCATATTGTATTGATATTGCATTAAAACATTAGATTATTTGAAATACATATGGAGTTTCGTTGATGCTTTACTTATTGGAATGTTCTGATTTTTCATTGATAAACATCTGGTAAGCCTAAGAGATGGCGTCATCAGTTTAAAGATGTTAATTTTAATTTATAGCTTTTTATTGTGTTATAGATTAAAGTGCCCAAATACTGATCCCTAAGGATCACCTTTAAAACTGTCATGTTTTTGAACAATAAAAACATTTAATCTTAAAAGTTTGCTGATTTTAAAAAGAAATTAAAACAGTTTAATCTTAAAAACTTCCTGCTTTTAAACAATAAATACATTTTAATAAAAAACTTTCCTGCTTTTAAATAATAAAAACATTTTAACCTTAAACTTTCCTGCTGTTTAACAATAAAAACATTTTAATCTTAAAACTTTCCTGCTATTTAACAATAAAAACATTTTAACCTTAAACTTTCCTGCTGTTTAACAATAAAAACATTTTAACCTTAAAATTTCCTGCTTTTAAATAACAAAAACATTTAAATCTTAAAACTTTCCTGCCTTTGAACAGTAAAAAGCGCTTTAATCTAGGGGAGAAGAAACAAACCAAACACTTCAGATTAAATTAATATCATTTATTTCATATTTCTCAAACAGGTGTGAATATTACTGGATTATTGATATGATTATATCAGGTTTACAGCTCCAGTACTGTAACACAGATCCCCGCTCCACCTGAGAAACACATGCAGTGTGAGATAACTTTGTTAAATCAAAGTTATTAATCAGTATTTTCATTGTTCAGTGAGGACATGGATAAATAATAATCTAATTAAACATGCAGAGAGCATATGGGCCATAGCCTGGTGTCCTGATATTTTAACGCTTGCAGCTGCTGCAGGATTCTTATGAGTCTAAAATAAATCCAAAAAAAATCACAAGAAGCTTTAGCACCAACAGGAGCAGAGCTGAAACCCCCCAAACTCAAAGGACCAGTGACAGAGTTTATTCTATTTTTAACTCAGGCTTTTCGGTGAGTAATCACCAGTTCACTGACAGAGGAAAAACACAATTTAAATATAAAATCTGTAAACACACTGTGCTGGCTTTACTCTTATTTATGATGTTTATCAGAAACACTTTTCAGTCGTGATGTTACTGGTCATAAAGCTGGTGTGTGATGATGAAGATGATGAAGAGCAGTGTGTGTCAGACAGCAGCAGCACACACACACTGGTAACTCCAGAAATACCAGTAATGATGTGCTGCTACAGACGGACACACAGACACAACAGCCTGTCACAGAAATCATGGGAAATCAAACCTATGACCTCCCGATTAAACTGGTGTGTCGTATTTGAACCAATCACGGGGACACTTACATGGCTAGTGCTGTTCTGGACAGAAATTCGCCATTGCAGCGGCGTTCTGATTGTAGAGTGAAGGTCATGTGACCCAGCCTCTGTGTCTGTGCTGCTTTAACACTCAGAGAAAAAATGATTAGCATCTACCTGTGCTCACGCTAACACAAAATATCCTCATGTTCTCCATGCTGATATGTGTACCAATACAGTCAAGTATCCTCATATGAATCATGTTGTGGCCTCAGGATTGTGATATGAATCGTTTTGTGTCCTCAGTATCGTGAAATTAATTGTGTTGTGGCCTCAGTACTGTGATATGAATCGTGTTGTGGCCTCAGTACTGTGATATGAATCATGTTGTGGCCTCAGTACTGTGATATGAATCGTGTTGTGGCCTCAGGATTGTGATATGAATCGTGTTGTGGCCTCAGGACTGTGATATGAATCGTGTTGTGGCCTCAGTACTATGATATGAATTGTGTTGTGGCCTCAGTACTGTGATATGAATCGTGTTGTGGCCTCAGTATTGTGATATGAATCGTGTTGTGGCCTCAGTATTGTGATGTGAATCATGTTGTGGCCTCAGGACTGTGATATGAATCGTGTTGTGGCCTCAGTATTGTGATGTGAATCGTGTTGTGGCCTCAGTACTGTGATATGAATCGTGTTGTGGCCTCAGGACTTTGATATGAATCGTTTTGTGGCCTCAGTACTATGATATGAATTGTGTTGTGGCCTCAGTACTGTGATATGAATCGTGTTGTGGCCTCAGTATTGTGATATGAATCGTGTTGTGGCCTCAGTATTGTGATGTGAATCGTGTTGTGGCCTCAGGATTGTGATATGAATCGTGTTGTGGCCTCAGTTCTGTGATATGAATCGTTTTGTGGCCTCAGGATTGTGATATGAATTATGTTGTGGCCTCAATACTGTGATATGAATCATGTTGTGGCCTCAGTATTGTGATATGAATAGTGTTGTGGCCTCCGTATTGTGATATGAATCATGTTGTGGCCTCAGTATCGTGATATGAATTGTAATAATAATAATAATAATCATAATAATGAAGTGCTATCAGGTAATATAAGTACTGTGTATCATGACATATCACAATACTGTGAACAGGATGATGACTTCATGATTTTTTTTCGCTAAGTGTTTTTTTAAACAATAACACAAAATATTTGATGCATACAAATACAATTTACAATGATATTGCATTCAATATTACAGAGAAAATAACAAATCTAATGAAATACAATGTCATCTGGGTGAATGTCTTCTGCCAACCAACAACAGAAAGCTGCACTAAAACACAAAACAACCATCTTAAATTTTTTAAAGTGTTGAATAATATAAATCTCACAGTATACTGGAGCATCAGTGTATCCCCATGTGTGATTTATGACTCTGTCTGGGCTTATTTCTGTCTTTAGGTCATATGCTGCTGCAGGGACCTGCTTTATATCAGGGATGGACGACCTTGGTGACCAAGAGGGTCATCCCCACAGCCAGAAGGTCAGATGTTAGAAATGTCACCCATTTAGAATATGTTAAGCTGTAATGAGAGGGCTGGGTGAAATGGCCAAAAAAGAATCCCAGATTCTCCTCACAAAACTCAATTTTTGATTTAACTTTTACCCCCTAAAAGAAAAAGCGCTACAGCTGTCACAGAGTTTACCTCAACCAATCCTAGCCTTAACTTTTATCAAAATAAATACATAACTAAACTTAACTGAACCTTCCTCTGATGGAAGTCCATGCTGTAATCTGATGTAAATGTGCACAGTACAGTCGTGTAGTTTAGGTGTAGGCAGGCTCATTTATTGGCTCTAATAATGTGTAGTAATGTGCAGTTGTATAAGCACAGTAAGCTCGTATGCTCATTTTAAGATTAATATGAAAAAAATCCAGTTTTAACGCAAAATATCAGCAGGAAATATCTGCAGATACTGATATCATACAGATAATGCCATGCATCCCTAGTAATCATGATCAGACAGTTTCATGTTACTGCATTTGGGTCAAAGACGTGGCATGTCAATTCTGGTGTCCAAAGCATATTTATAATGTTACAAATATGTAAAGATTTTAAAACACTATATTATGTTACTCAACTCTCCCCACTTTATTTCCTCATATGAGTATTTACTATAAGAAATATAAATTTAAGGAGCTATTGAGCTCAAAAGTAACAAACTGTCCTTCCTGGGTAACGTCCAGCCTAAAATCCAAGAACAAATATATGCCAAAAATATCAAAATTTAAAAAAAAAAACATTGATTATCTACTATGGCATAATTGTGTTAATGTTTACAGTGATACCTACAAATATAGTAACAACACTACGCTTATTTACATTTTTATGCAAGAAATACTTTTGTCTCCACATTTGGATTTCCATAATGTCCTTCCTTGTAACACACATACAGTAGCTATATTACCATGTTTGGATTTGGATAGTCATGTGACAGGCTATTGCTTCAGCCAACAGATTCTTGAGGACCCCGACCATATATCACAAGGCCAGTAAGTCTCTCTTAAAATGTTGTTTTGATCTTTTCGGTCACTGGTGCACTATGTCCTCAAATCATGTGTCTTTCTGGATAACGCTAATAAAACATTTATAGTGTTTTCACATATAAAAATGACCTATTTCATGTGAAATATGTTGAAGGTTATGCTAACATTTTCCACAGTAGGCCTAGTTAGTGCCTGATTATAAAGGGAAAATTGTTTTTTTGTCCTCCCTGGATAACAAAAATCTTCTGTTACCCAGGACATGTCCTCTGTTATCCAGAATGGACATGTTAATCAATAGAGATTTATATTAGTATCTGTAGCTTTTTAGGCACTGACTTGATATTGTTATATTATCTTAATAACAGTATTATTTATTTTTGAACTTTTATGGCATTTCTTTGTTCTTATTTATCTTGAATTCATATGATTCAATGATAGCAACACAGGTCATTTTCATAGATTTTTGTGAAGTCATTGCCCAAAAATGAACCAATAATTATTCTATAATTATTATTATAATTACATTATTATTATTATACTTTGCTATAATATGATGCGAAGCCTGTGGAGCTAGTTCAGGCAGACAACTCCAGCTGTGCCAATCCTGATCAGCTGATCAGTGACATGCTCTCCTCATCCAAAGCTTATTGTAGCTGCAGTCACACTATATTCACACTCATGTCTGTGATAAAACTAAAAATGTGATCTGAAAGAAAAGTTAAGCTTCAAATGTTTGTTTCAATGCTTCATTCATTAACAAGTTTATGAAAAGAAAATGTTGGTTTAAAAATTACTTGAAACACTGAAATGTTTTTGATCAGCACACAAATTTTAAAATTAGACAAAGATAACCTGACTAAATACAAAATGCAGTTTTTAAATGACGATTTTATTTATTAAGGGAAAAAAGCTCTCCAAACCTACATGACCCTATGTGAAAAAGTGACTGCCCCCCTTGTTAAATCATGAGTTAACTGTGATTAATCACATTTTTTTGAAAACTGAGTTCAGTTTCACTGACCACACGCAGACCTGATTACTGCAGACCTGTTGAATTAAGAAATCACTTAAACAGAACCTGTCTGACAGTGAAGTAGGCTGCAAGATCTCCAAAAGAAACACATCATGCCACGATACAAAGAAATTCAAGAACAAATGAGAAACAAAGTGATTGAAGTCTATCAGTCTATTACAAAGCCATTTCTAAGGCTTTAGGACTCCAGTGAACCACGGTCAGAGCCATTATCCACAAATGGAGAAAACTGGGAACAGTGGTGAACCTTCCCAGGAGTGGTCGGCCTACCAAAATTACACCAAGAGCACAACGACGACTCATCCAGGAGGTCAAAAAGAACCAGAACAACATTTAAAGAACTGCAGGCCTCACCTGCCTCAGTTAAGGTCGGAGTTCATGACTCAACAATAAGAAAGAGACTGAGCAAAAATGGCATCATGGGAGAGCTCCAAGGCCAAAACCACTACTGACCAAAAAAAAACACAAAGGCTCGTCTCACATTTGCCAAAAAACATCTTGATGATCCCCAAGACTTTTGGAAAAATATTCTGTGGACTGACCAGACAAAAGTTGAACTTTTTGGAAAGTGTGCATCCCGTTACATCTGGAGTAAAAACAACACAGCATTTGATAAAAAGATGATCATAGCAACAGTCAGACATGGTGGTAGTGTGATGGTCTGGGGCTGCTTTGCTGCTTCAGGACCTGGACGACTTGCTGTGATTGATGGAACCATGAATTCTGCTGTCTACCAGAAAATCCTGAAGGAGAACGTTTGGCCATCAGTTCGTGACCTCAAGCTCAAGCTCACTTGGGTTATGCAACAGGACAATGACCTGCAACACACTAGCAAGTCCACCTCTGAATGGCTTAAAAAAATAAAATTAAGGTTTTGGAGTGGCCGAGTCAAAGTCCGGACTTAAATCCAACTGAGATGCTGTGGTGCGAGCATGAACTGGGCACTTCATGCTCGAAAACCCTCCAATGTGGCTGAGTTAAAACAATTCTGTGCAGAAGAGTGGGCCAAAGTTCCTCCACAGCGATGTTAAAGACTCATCACCAGTTATCACAAACGCTTGATTGTAGTTATTGCTGCCAAGGGTGGCACAACCAGTTATTAGGTTCAGGGGGCAATTACTTTTTCACAGAGGGTCATGTAGGTTTGGAGAGCTTGTTGTGTGATGATCTGAAACATTTAAGTGTGACAAATATGCAAAAAAAAAAAAAAAAAGAAATCAGGAAGGGGGCAAATACTTTTTCATGACACTGTAAGTTACATTGTTGCATGAAATCAAAGATTAAAATATTAAAAAAAAAAAAAAAAATTCAAATCTTTAACAGTTGTCAGTATCTTTGTAATATATTTGTTGAAAACAATGTTCCTAAAACAGCCTTTAATGATAATGATGATACTGAAATCTTGCAGTGGTCATTCCCGGCTAACAGTATATCATTCCGGGTAACGATGACACAGGCAAGTATTTTAACCCAGATTTTCATGTAATATTACTCAGTTGTGTTTTCTTGAGTTGAGGATACAATAACAACCCTTTTTCATTTACTGTAAACCATTTTAAGACATTTTCCCTCTTTTTTCCCTTTTTGGCATGAAATATTGTATGATCGACAGCAACTAATGAAGCCATTTCATTATAAATGTCCAAATCTATTACATAAACTGTGATGAAAATGTTGTGGTCTGAGCAGTAATTGTTAGTTGAGCTCTAATTATAGTAATCTATAAACTTTTTAATGTCAACAATGATAAACAATTTAATTAATTTTCAAATCCATCTCTGTTATCCAGGAAGGACATTTTCCATGGGAAAAATCCTGTGTTTCCCTGAAAAATGTTAATTCCATTCTTAAAATTAATCCCTGTTGTTGATTTATATACAGAACACTCTAATAAAGATAAAAAGTGGCTAAATGGGCATTTTGAGCCAATTTGATTTTTTTTCATTTTTGAAATCCTTATTCGTCTTTGACCCATTTACTTTTAATTCCTGGAGGGAATTTCAGTTTATTTTTCTGACAAAACCTATTTTGGTTAAATTACAGCAAAACTTGTTTTGTGTTATTTTTCATTTGTAGTTATTTTTCTTTAACCCTTTAACTACCAGCTCAACTGTTTGGCAGAGGTCATCAATAAATTCAGGGATTTAAAAAAAAACAAAAAACAGAACAAATCAAATCATTGTTTGATTCCTTTAACATTTCAGGGAACAGAGAAAACTACAAACAAACAAAAAACAGATGTTTTCTTGTTGTGGGATTTAAAGGTTTAAAAAGCTAACAGTTTTTTATGTGATGACATAAAAATGCACAAATATTTGGGAAAAAATCAATTAAAAAAAAGACAGAAATGTTTGCAAATTAAATAGCAACCAAAAATAAGTTGAAATTGATGGTATTGCGTTTGACACTGTTATTTTGATGAATAACAGATTATACATATATATATATATATATATATATATATATATATATATATATATATATATATATATATATGTGTGTGTATATATATATATATATATATATATATATATATATATATATATATACACACATATATATATATATATATATATATATATATATACACATACACATACATATATATATGTTTATATACATATATATATAATGGTTAAGTATTTTAAATAATAATGATGGTAATAATAATAATAAAGCTTTAAGCTTTTTAAACCTTTAAATCCCACACAAAGAAAATTTCAGTACTTTTGGTTTGTTTGCAGTTTTTTCTGTATCCTAAAACATTGACAGAAACAAACAATGAAGTGTTATGTTTCTTTTTAACACATTATATATTCCTGAATTTATTGACCTCTGTCAAACGATTGAGCTGAGAGTTAAAGGGTTAAGAAGGAAAAATTGATTAAATCAGAAATTGAATTTAGTGAGAACAAAACAGATTGTATTCTAAGGCCAGTGTTTCTGATTTGATTGATTTTTTTCCTTTCAAAGCAAAAAACCATCCAAACCAAACAAAAGTAAATGAAACAAGCTTTGCCTTTATTTCAGTTAAGTATCCCCAAACTAGAATAAATCTCACTCTTAGATTAATGTTGTATTTTTGTTATCAAAGAACATTATGCAGTTGGAAGTGGGCACTCTGAAATCAAAATTGTTTTCAAGGTATTTTGAATTTGAATTTGAATTTGATAAAAAAAAACTAGATTTTTATTGGTACAATAAAAATCAAGTCTTATTGGTACACTCTTATTGGTACACTTTGGAAAAAAAAGAATAAAAAAAGACTCAATCAATGAAATCACTATATTGCCCAGCCCTACTATCAGGGTTCTTACACAATTTATTTCTTCAAATCGGACACTTTCTCAGACGTTTTCAGCCCAAACTGAGACAAAAATGGAATTATTCTCACTGCTGAACAAATGGTGATCAACACAGGTACAGGATACTATCTTCATTTATCCTTTTATGTTTATCGTTATTATTTTTATCTTTAAATTTTATCAAATAATTCAGAAATCTTAACTTTGCTCCAGAGTGACTGTTTGAGAGGTAAGCAGCAGAGAAGTCTTGACCTTGAAGGCGAAGCTCACAGAAAAATTATTGTGAATCACGTCACTGAAAGAATCCACCTTTGTGTCAAATCAACTTCCTGTTGACCTTTGACTTTAAAAAGCCCCCTAACACCTGACCATTGTTTAACCTGACCCATCACAACCTCCTGTTTACATGATCCCCGAAATCAATAAATATGGAAACAAAATAATGCAGACATGTAATGCCTGAAGCTCTGTGTCCTGATTAGAATATAATTATAATTTTGTGTTTTTAATGTTCAGTAAATTCACTTTTGTGTTGTTTTTGTAGTTTGAAAGGCTAAAGTGGGTCTTTGATGGATTTATTTGTGCATTAATCTCCATGCCTGTCCTGCTTAACTCTCCAGCTTTATGCATAAACGTCCTCTTTGTGATTGTTGGATCAGTGCAGGCGCAGGAGTTTTATGATGATTAAAAACTAAAATGAAGACCATTCCCATGAGGACCGGTCTGTCCTGAAAGTCCGTGGTCCTGTGGTTGGTCCAGGGCTCACGGTGACAGCACGTCATGATCTGAAGATTTGAGCCAGATCTGCAAAACATGATGTGCTGCTAGAGCGAGAGCTGGAGTGAACCATGTCCTGGTGTTAAAGCAGAAATTCAGCGTTATTATACAATAATAATCACATTTAAAGCTTCATGGGCTGTATTAAGAACAACAGAGCAGAGGGAAATAAAGGAAATCCAAGCACAGTTTCAATGATAATAATCATTCATCCAGCTGCTCTGAAATACACCCTTCATTTTAAATATAGGACTTAATCTGTTGCACCGCATCAATGTTCAGCTTCACTCTCCCGTTATTTGTATTTTTCACATATATTTTAAATGATTACTTCAGGACGATGATGTTAGGAGGTGAAAACAGTTCAGTTGTTTCATGTGGTTAGGGATGCACAACATTATTAGACTAACATCAAATCTGCAGATATGAACATTTTACTGATATTTACTTACCATATTTTGGAAGCACAAATATCCCCAATACTGGCTGTAATTGTGCCAAAATGAACAAATGTATGGTTATCGTTTATCCCGTCAGCAGTATCATTTATTAGGGGATAAAATGATGTTTTTCTTGTTTTATGTGTTTCAAACACAAATGAACTGGATCATGACAGGAACAGGTCAGCGTTAATAAGATTAGAAATCCAATATTGTGCATCCCTGCATGTGGTACCTTTTGTAAAATGGAGGTGGTTATTGTGGTTTATAATCCTGAGCTCAATATTTATCCAAATAACCTTAATTATGATTCTTGTTTTAATGAGCTCTGTTAAAGTGGATATCAGAATGACCTCTCTATCCGTGGCTCTTATCGATTAAACCTCTATAACACATGTTTTTACAACACCCTCTGAAAATGTCACATCTCCAGGGGTTAACCTGGAACAAATCTGTATTCAGCAGAGAGTGAATTATCACTGTAATAAATTCTTATTTTAGTCCCTCTGTCTCTGCCCACATCCCTAACTTCACACATTTCTCTAAACAGAAGAAAAAAAGGAGTTTGACCTGCTCTTCAGTGTCTTTAAATAACATTTATTATGTAAAAATAAAGACTGATCGATTTTAATATCTATAGTTTCATCACTATGTTTCAACTGTGACTCCATTTTAATAATGAAAAGAATAAAAGTCCTTATTTAAATGTGTTCAATAGAAATACAAATCATCAGTGATTAGAGTAAATTATACACTTTATTATGTACAGTACACTCATTCAAATGCTTTAAAAGACAAATATCTAATCAGCCAATAACATGGCAGCAGCTCAGTGCACTAAGACATGTAGACATGGTCCAGATGACCTGCTGAAGTTTAAGACCCTGAACGTGGCATGAATGTTCACATTCAAAAACTAGAGACCTATTCGGTCATGATTAAGTTAATTAGTCCTTAAAGATTAATTAGTCCTCACACAGGTCACATGTTTGGACATCACAGCTACACGGAGGACCTGAGAATGTGAACAAATTAAAACATACACATTTACATTTCTATGTTCTGCAGTTCGGTTTGTAAAGATCTGGCCTCAGCAAAGGCCTTTCTTTAATGCTGATTCAATCAGCATTAAAGAAAGGCCTTTGCTGTGCATTTTTTTGATTAATCAATAACCAATCGATTGATTATTGAAAAAGCTCAGTAAGGCTTCATCAGATTTATTAAACTTTAATTCTTTATTAATACAATGCATTTTTGGACTTTCTGTGACCCAAACAAAAACAATCATCATAATTTTTAATGTCTTGACCTTGTGGAGTAAAAATGTCTGACTGTCATGACTTTTTAACCACAAGCTCACAGTAAAAGTGTTTTATCTGTTTAAGACTGCTGAGAATCCTCGGGAAGCCTGCTGCTCACTTTGTACACTTCATGGATTTAATTTCTGTGACATTAAGACGAAAAGAAACACGTAACTATTCACATTAAACTAACCAGAAGCAGTTTTTACTTATATGCTTTACTTTGAGCTTCTGGTGTGATAAAAATATGAAACTTACAAACCATGAATTTATTCCAGACTTCAGGGACTGATTTTGACTTTTAATAAAACACATCAGATCTCTTTGTTCTGCAGTTTGGTTGTAGAGTTGGAAGGCTTTTCTTTAGTGTGATTAATTTTTAATTTCTTGATTAATCAACAGCAAACTGAGCCATGAAACATTAGAAAAAGTCCCTTAAGGTTTGTGAACCTTCTGCAGAGTCCTCAGTGCGTAAACAGCCGTTTATTTTATCAAATTAAAGACTAAATTAAAGACTTTTAAAAGAAAATATCTTCATATTTTACCTCATGAGGTCGGGCCTTTATTATATTTCTTGTGACTTTTAGGGTCATGTTTTAAAATGAAATCTAATTTAAGCTTTTGAAGAATCTTTGGAGACCCTCATGTCTCATTAATTAAATCTTTTAAGACAAGAATGACAGGAAACAAACCAAAATGTATTTACGTTGAAGAAGCATTTTGATCTAACATGTTTTACTTGATTCAAACTTCTTATGTGGTTGTTATTGGTGATTTTTTGATACTTTATTGATTAATAAATCTGGACTTTAGTGACTCATATGACACTTTCGGGGGTCATTCAGGGTTTTCTAAATCTTACAAAGAATCTTCACAGGGACATAATTTTCTGCACATTTTAACTGGTATTTAAGGTCAAACCCAAACAAAGAAAAATAAAAGAGCATTTTGCACCTTCTCGGGGTGACTTTGTTTTAAGTCAAGTGACTTTTAAAACCTCACATTTAAAAAGTTTAATTTTTTTTAAAACAGCTTCAGTGTCCTCTCATTTTGTCCACTTCACTAATTTAATTTTTTTGACATGAAAAAGGAAAGAAACCAGAAAAGTTATTTGTTCCTCCCCTTTATTAGTCAATAATTCCTGACTTCAGTGACTCATCTGGAAACTTCAGGGACACAAATCAGGATAAACATATCTGACATCTCTATTTTCTGCAGTTTTGTTTGTAAGGTTGTGGGCCTGGCCTTTTCTTTACTGTAGACTGATTTTTTGTTTAATTGTTTTGATTAATCAATAACCAATGGGTCTATAAAATGAAGGAAATGGTCAGTCAGGGTTTTCTAAATCTTACAAAGAATCTTCACAGGGACACAATTTTCTACACATTTTAACTGGTATTTCAGGCCTGACTGGAGATTTTTTAAACCCAAACAAAGAAAAATAAAAGAGCATTTTTTCACCATGTGGGGTCATTTTTTTTAAAGTCGCATGACTTCTTAACAACACCACATTTAAAAACAAAATCTATTAAAAACAACCAAAGAATCATCAGGTGCATTTTGTCCACTTCATCAATTACATTTTTCTGCCATAATAAAAGAAACTTGAAAATATTCACATTCAACAAACTGTTACATGTTTTAGCTCATTATTTGTTTGATAAGACATTTTCAGAATTTATTTCTCCTTTATTGATTAATTATCCCTGACTTTAGTGACTAATTTGGACTTTTTAGAGCACAAATATTGAGAATAATGAAAGGCCCACATAATTTTTGGTTTGTGGGGTTGTGAGTGTAAACAAAGATTGTCTTTAATGTTGATTAACTCTTAGTTTCTTTTCTTGATTCATCAAAAAGCAATTCTTCAATTATTAAAAAAAGTTGATTTAGGATTTTCTGACTCTTTTAAAGAGTCTTCCCTGTATACGTTATCTCAGGTTTAAGGTTTTTTTAGTTTTTGATAATAAGGAAGAACTGTTTCAGTACTGGTTGTGTTCACTTTAACCTGCATTTGCCCAAACGTAGTCCCATTAACCTCTCGTTAATAAACTCTGATTCATATATTTATTTCTTTATTTATTTCTGGGTACATATATTTATTTCTCTGCACAAGTGTACATACATATAGTATATACACATATTTTTCTCTTTTTCTACTAAGTGTACATATTTTTCTTCTATTCAAATTAGGTGTGTATATATATATATATATATATATATATATATATATACACACACACACACACACATATATATATATATTTTTTTTGTTTTTTGTTTTTTTTCTATTATGTTTATGTTTATATTTGCTGCTGTTATTCTGTAAGCGATACCACCTGCTGAAACCAAATTCCTTGTATGTCACAAACATACTTGGCCAATAAAGATGATTCTGATTCTGATCCTAATAAACTCTGATTCAGACCAATCGTAGTCCCATTAACCTCTCGTTAATAAACTCTGATTCAGACCAATCGTAGTCCCATTCTACGTTTGGGTCTGCAGAGGCTGAGTCCTGTCTATGACAGACTTTACACTGAGGGGTCTGCAGAGGCTGAGTCCTGTCTATTACACTGAGCAGAGCTAGAAATTACTTTTGACTTTGACACTCAAATCAACAAGAGATTAGGGTAAATGACTGGGGCTTTTATTTTGAAAATCTTTACAGTCGACATTTGTGGAAAGTTCTTAGTGCAATTATTGAGGCTTTTCTTTTGAAAGTCCAGACAGAGTGGTGCAGGAGTGAGTTAGCCTGTAATAGGGATGTAACGGTTACCGGTAAAATGATAAACCACAGTGGTATTTCAGACGGTTAGTATTACCCTTCTCTATTTTAAATACCGTTAAACCGAGTTTGATTACCACACTGTGTCAATAACTCACGGTGATGCCGCTCATTGCCTGGAAAAGCCGGAACTGTGTGTCTGCTCCTCGGTAAAGCAGGCGCGGTCCCTCAGACGCAGGCACAGTTTGCATTGTCTGGCCTCTGAAAGTGAAACCCTTTTTTTCATGAGAAATAAAAGTAAACAATTCTGGCAAGTTTTTGTCATTATTATGTTATAAATACTTAAACAGTGTGTGCTTACAACAAAAGAAAAAAAGGGATTTGAGCTTCAAACAGGATTCTCTTCATAAACAATTGTAAATGAACATGGTCAAAGTTTTGAGATGACCAAAAATAAACTTCACCTATTTTACAGACTTTTTTGTTTGCTTGCAGCATTAGTGTCCATGTTACAGCTCGTTATATCAGACCATGTCCAGGCGTTTATTTACTGACGATAGTCCCTGAGGCAGTTAGCCCCCTCCATGACTCTCCTCTGCTCTCCCCTCTCCCTGGCAGATCTCCTCCACATTTCCTCCTCCAATATTTCCAAATTACTACTGATGAAATCCATAAAACACGAACTATAACGGAAAAAGACAATCAATTACGAAATATAGAGAAACAGCAAAAGAACAGCGAAAGAACGACAAAAGAACGACAAAAACACTCTTCAGAATGATACCAATGCTATTATTTACAACATTTATACATTATTTACACAGAAAATACTTATAAACCTCCTTTAACTCACTCAGGTATGGCTCACTGAATCTTCTCTCTCTCTCCGGCTCAGTCAGCTCACTTCCTTGAGGAGTCACAGCAGTTTTAATCACGCACGTCTTTTTCTTTCACCACAGCTCCATGTCGTAGACAGGGTGACCGTCTTCAATCAGTTCATCCTCGGCATCCTTGTAAAATCCAAAATTAGGCCAGGCTTCAGACTTTGTCCGTTTCGGGGGAAAAATCTCCGCTATAGTGTCTGTGCTGGCACCAGCCGCCATACTTTCACTCTCAGAGGCCAAACAATGTAAACTGCCCATGCGTCTGAGGGACCGCGGTGAGGAGTAGACACATAGTTCAGACTTTTCCAGGCAATGAGCAGCATCACCGTGAGTTATTGACACAGTGCGGTAACCAAACACGGTTTACTGGTAATTAAAACAGGAAACGGTAATACTAACCATCTGAAATTTTACAGCGGCTGATCATTTTACTGGTAACCGTTACATCCCTAGAATCAAACTACCGTAACTCCTTGAGTATTCACGCTATCCAAATAATTCCAGGGGGTCGGATTCTGAAAGCTGAGAAGCAGAGCTTTCCTGTGATATACGGTATATTACGGCAGAGGCTGGATTGCCTGAGGGGGAGAGCCAGGAAGCCAGAGGGAAGTCTGAAGAGGATCCAGTGCCAAACGTATGAGGATTTATCTGTGGTTTATCTGTATTTTCTGTGTAAATAATGTAAAAATATTGTAAATAGCATCAGTATCATTCTGGAAGGTTTTCTTGTCATTTGTTTGCCATGTTTAGCCTGTCGCTGGCTAAGGATGACAGAGCTTCACTGTGGTGCTATGAGTTCACCGTACTCCAGTGGCCTCCATGGTCACCAGATCTCAATCCAGCAGAGTGGCTTTGGGATGTGGTGGAGCAGGAGATCCTCCTCATGGATGTTCAGCAGCTGTGATGCTGTCATGGAGACATGGACCAACATCTCTGAGGGATGTTTCAGCTCCTTGTTGAGTTAAGGAGCTCTGAAGGTGAAAGCGTCAAACCTGGGACTAGAGCTGTGCCTAATAAAGTGGCCATTGTATAAAGCTGGAAATCCCCAGTAATTTCAGCCTTTAACCATACCTCTTAAACTTGAGTTTATCATCCTGCTGCGGTCATGATCGTGCTTTGGTGATGGATGGAGACCTCAGTCAGCACTGACGTGAAAGAGGGCAAGGTGTACCTAATAAAGTGGCCAGTGATAGTTTATTTAATTCTAATTTGTTAAGCTTTAGTTTTGCACAATTTCAAAACTAAATTGTATGTCATTGACTCTACTCTACTTTTATTACATTAGATAGTAAAAAAGAAGTTAAAAATGGACTGGTTTAAATACATCTGGTATTCTTAAATTAATACTGATAAAATGATAATAAAGAGATATTTTTTAATTGACTAGATTATAATTTTAACCTCAGTCACGATGTGTTTTTACACAGTATTGGTTAAACAAGGCAGTCATAATTTTCTTTTCTTTTCTTAAATAATTTTTAACTTTTTCCCTAAAATATATTTCACATTATGTCCCCATTTTAATTTTTATGATGATTAAGTAAACTCCTGGCAGATCTTGTATTATGGGGATAACAGGAAAAATTCTGTGGTTGGTGGGGTTTTTAGTTGGTATTTGAATTGTGTGAGTTTATTGATTTTTTTGTCTGTTATTATGGAAGCATGTGTGCAACATTTACAGTTCATAATAAAATTATGGGGATGTACGTTATTATTGTCACGTCTCAAAAGATTTTAAATTTATGTCACTATTTAGACCCCACATATCAGCCTTATATACCGGCTATAATATCTGCACATGCAGCATATTGATTCTCTTTATCATCACTGAACAGCATCATACAAAACAATACAGTATCATTTATTTTAAAAAATGAAATGTTGTTTATGTTTATGTTGTTTTTTATATCTATATCTAACATTAATGGACCAATAAGAACATTTTAGATATCAGGAAAATTCAATCATCATGCATCCCTACAATATTCCCCAAGGGGACAACAAACTGTTTTGTATTTTATAATTAAACAACAATTTATCCTGTAACTAATTATCGTTTCCATACCATAAAAGTATTGTCTTATCAAATGTCATGTCATTCATATCTAAATTATATCTGTGATGATGTTTCACGAGTCAAGTTCCTGTAGACTGATGCAGCCATTTAAGGGATAGTTTCTTTATTAGTACCTGAGGGCTAATTTCTTTTACAGACAGAGGATTAGTCTATTCTATATCCCAACTTGAAAATTAATAACAGCATTGCACAAACAACACACATCCAGATAAATACATTAAAAACAGCACCTAAAAATTGGGTTTCCTTTGTTGCATTTTATCTTAATTTCCTAAATATTTTTTATGATCATTATTACAGTTTGAGGATAATAGGCAATATAATAATTGCCTATTATAGTGAGTATAATAGGCTATTTAATTCTATGTCCGGCCTTTGGTTTAATGTTTTCAATGGTATTTCTTTCAACAGATGTAAATAGTTGTTGTTTGCTTCTATTGTTCTTGTTTATAATAACAGGAGTAAAAACACGTTTGAATACATTTTTAAATTGAAAATTGCAGATGATTTTATTTGTCTGAGGCTGATTTGCTAAAAATTGCTGTTAACTGCTGTTAACATATAAATGTTCCAATCCTTTAACAATAATTCATTTATAGCACAAGAGCTGTGATTTAACATGTCAAGAAGAAGACCTGAAGGGTTAGAAGAGACAAAACCTGATTAAAACACTTAGATGTTGGAATGCAAGTGAATTATATAATCAAGCATTACCATGAAATGAATTAAAATCCACTCAGAGTTTTTAATCCTATCACCTTACATAAGTATTTATTTGATGTTTTTATATGTAAAAGATGCAGGTTTATTTTTATATCTTTAATTGAAAGGGGGTGTGGAATATAAATAAATATTCTTTGGGTTAAAAAGTTTAAATAACTTATTTTAACATGATTTTTGAAGTGATCACATAAATAATTCGTAACTTTACATATATTTACTTAAAATCACAAAGATGAAGGGTATTAAAATTCAAGTAACCTACAGGTAAGCAGAAAAGCCCTGCGATGGAATTTATGTCACAAGTAATCCACAATAATTGAGCAATTAGCTCATATTAATACTTGAAATACAGACCCTATACATCTCAAATTTTATCTTAAAGTTTGTATTTATAATCTAATTCATTCTATAGTGGTAAAATTAATAATAATACTTAAAAATGGCTGTTTTGTTGAATCAAGCAGGTCACTGTTATTCGATAATAGAAAAATTGATTAACCACCTTTTGTTGGACTTCCTCACATTACCAGATCAGTCTAGTCTGCTTAAATGACACATTTTAAACTTTATAGAACATTTAATCCAGCATTATTCTGCAGATTGAGGTTATTCTGGATAACCCTCAAATACGCCCTGAATGATTTAACATTCGCAGAAAAACGATAATTCTGTCCACGTAAGAACACGTTTAACTTTGTTCAATGACTGAACAACAGGCTTAACAGCTCACATCAGAGGTTTGCAGAGTGCGAGGGACATTTTTGGGCCGTTAAACGGTTAAACTTTCTGCTGACTGTTATGTCAGGACGGAAAAATGCTGAGTCAGAGCTCGGCCGATTGACTAACCTGTTAAATCTGAAATAAGACGAGAGGAAAACTGCATGAAAATGTACATTTGAACCTAATCGGTGCGCTTTTAAGGAGATTAAGTCCAAGTCAAGTGTTGTGTTTCGTTGTTAGAGGCGAACAGCTAGTGTAACAGTAAAAAGAGTGGCCGTGCTAACTGATGCCTGCCAGCGGGAAGCGGCTGTCGTGGTTTAAGACGGAGAGTATCCCCACACCTGCCTCTCCGTGTCTCACCTGTCGACACATATCTGCAGAGGATATGATAGCGTCCTTAAATAATTACAGAGGCATTCAGCGGCTCACTCTTCGTTCCCGACATCTGATTTTAACTCCCACTAACATGGACGCTTTCTGGTGGAGGTCGCCAGTTAGCACGGTCGCTCGGTGAGGCATAACACCGGACGGGGCTGGGGTCTTGGGGAGGGGGCTGTGACCGCTGGCTGGGGGAGTGTCTCGCTCAGTTATCTCCTCACAGTCTTTTGTGGAGAAAAATAAAACAATCCAGCCGATGGTGCTGAGTCTGAGCACAAACAGAGCCGCTCAATGTCTGAAATCTGCCCCGCGTTCAGGTCTTTGTCTCAGAGCGGAGCCATCGCTGCGCGGGAACTCCTAACTGTACCGTATTTACTGGACAACTTCTCCAATCGATAATAAATTTCAAGCCGAAACATTTTCACATATAAGCAATAAAACTCAAATATATCACCACCAGTCTCTATAGGAGAAACAATCGATAAATTATTTAATGTGGGATTCACTCACCTTGGAAAAGAGGATATAAAAGGTCCATAAATGTTTTCAGATCAGCTATATTCCAGTCGTTACAGTAAAAATAAAAAGCGCATAAAGTGTTTGAAGCTCTCGTGCTCCCGTCAGTGCGCCGTTTGAAAGTGGCGCCAACGGCTGCGCTGCTCCGCTCCCCTCACCGCGGCACGCACACAAAAAATAAATAGAAATTCAAACGAGCCCGCCGCAATATTTCACACGCACCAAAATGTGCGTGCGGGCCGCGAGAATCGATCCCCGCCGTCACTTTTCTAAAATATGGCCCCTGTGATTTTTATTTATTTTTTATGTGAAATTAAAATCACCGTCAGAGCGGCTGCTGGGCCGCGTTGCATCACGGGAAACTGAGAGGCGGTTGTATTTTGAATTCTAACGGGCGGGAGGGTGGGGGCCGTTCCCCCCGCAGGGACACTGTCAGCATACGTGTGAATGTGAGGGCAGTGTGGAGGACATTTTAACACGAAAACATGATAGGAATCAAAAACAAGGGGACGTTTTAACACTAACACATAACAAAGGACATTTTAACTCCAAGACATGATAGAAACCAACAGTAAGAGGACATTGTAACACTAACACGTTAGAAACTGAAAAGGACATTTTAACTCTAAAACATGATAGATCCAAAAATAAGAGGACATTTGAACACTAAAACATGATAGAAACCATAAATAAGACGATATTTTAACTCTAAAACATGTTAGAATCCAAAAATAAGAGGGCATTTTAACACTAAAACATGTTAGAATCCAAAAATAAGAGGACATTTAAACGCTAAATAGAAACCAAAAATAAGACAACATTTAAACACTGAACAAGTTAGAAACCAAAAATAAGAGGACATTGTAACACTTAAACATGATAGAAACCAAAAATAAGACATTTAAACACTAAACATGATAGAAACCAAAAATAAGAGGACTTTTTAACACTAATACATGTTAGAAATTGGAAAAAAAATGGCATTTTAACTCTAAAACATGTAAGGAACCGAAAATAAGAGGACATTTTAAAACTAAAACATGATAGCAACTGAAAATAAGAGGACATTTTTACACGAAAAATGATAGAAACCAAAATATTAGGACATTTTAGCGCTAAGAGGACATTTTAACTTTTTTTTTCACCTATTTTATTCTGTGTTTTTACCGCCTATTTATTTCTTTTATATTTTTTTGATGGTTAATACCAGGACCTCAGTAACTAATTTCATTCTTTTCTCATGTAAGTGCAGACTGGAATGACAAACAAAACTGTTTTGAATACTTAAATCCTTTGAATCTTTAACAATAAAACATGTTAGATACTGAAATATTAAAGGTAGGGTCTGCAGGATTACTCTTAAAAAATAAAATATCAACTTTTTCAGGAGAAATCCTGCTCAATTGTCTCCTATGGATCTCTATTGATGTGCGCGGTGTCTTTGTTTACCTCAACCACCTCCTCAGCCTGTATTTGGATGTTTTGGTTGTCTCGGGACGCTTTTGGGCAGAGCATAGGCTGGGATACCCCAGCCAATCACAGCACGCCCAGTGCACAAGCGACTTTGGGTGTTATAAAATGCACTTACAGAACGCTACGCCGACCGGTGTTCTGTTAGGCTTTCCCGTCGAAAAAAGCTACCCTCACCCCAACCCTTACCCTAAACCTCACCAAGAGAGAGAGTGAAGACGTAGGGCGCATGCGCAGAACTACTGGCACATGCATGCGCAGTAGGTAGCTCGTCTCGACAGGTAGCGTGTTTCGACAGAGGACCAGCAAAGATGGCAGACGCTACAGCGAAGAAAAGAGGATACAATCAGGCAGAAGCAAAACTTCAAGTGGACAAAGTGCGGTCTAAAACCAGACTGAACCTAGGGTTGGCTTTCACCCGCTTCCGAGCTCTGAAGGACCGTCTCGGGATGAAAAGCGATGCAGAGTTAGACGTCATGCTGTTGTCAAGTAGGTATTGGATTCATTTTCATGCTTGGAACCGGCTGCAGGGCTATCGGGCTGGGGAGGCGTGTTCTCTATCTGCTGCCGGAGAGGGTGGGCCCCCGCATCAGGTAGCGAGGAGCTCAGGGGGAGGGGCTTCGATTGAATGTTGTGTTTACAAACAGTAATGAAAAATCCTGCAGACCCGACCTTTGACACTTACACATTTCTGAAGCCAAAAATTATGGAAGCAAATAAGGACCGGAATCCAAATTAAAATGGATTAACAAAAATGCTCTTTCATTTTCAGAATAAAGCTGCATTTTTTGACTCATAAATAAAATGAATAATAAATAATCCAAACTGAATTTTCATTTTCTTCTTCAAGACTGCTCATTCTGTGACTTAATTAAAATGAAAAAGAAAAGGACATTTAAGATTTAATTTTTAAAAGATGCCCCAGCAAGTAGTTACCCAAATCCAATCTGAATTGTCAAATTAGAAAATGAAAATGCATTAACAGAAATGCTATTTCATTTCAGGGTTATGGCTACAAGGTTATGGCTCCTGCAGCGCAGGAGAGTGACGTCAGTGGCTGCTCTTCCTCTTCAGACCGTACTACACAACATACAAGAGAGGAGAAGAGATGAGACGAGAGTGTGAAGGTTGTGTTGGTACCACAGACTGTGGTCCATGTTTTCAGAAACAGCAGAAATATCACCACCATGTCCATATCTGTGCCAGTGCTGCTGAGGGAGGTCGCAGCTGCCCTCCAACGGCAACAAAATCAGCTGCTAACAGCAAGTTTGGACTAAAGACTGTCTCCCACCACGTTAGAAAGATATTCGCAGATTCAGACTTTCTGGGTCAATAACTCATCAATGAAACACCATAGTTACAAACCCTGACTTCTCTTCTTAATCACTGTCATGAAGACTGTGAGCTACAACCTCATTTTCCTCAAAACGAGCCAGAAAACTTCAGTCTGTCTTAATACGCTGCTGGTGTTGGCTCGACGGTTTAGGGACCGCTGGCAAATTACCATAGGAAAGAAATGATATGAAAGAAAATTAAATAACTTCACCATGAAGGGATGTAACATCTTCTCAGCTTCTCTAGTTTATACTATAGCTCTTACTTTAGAGAAATAGGTTTTAATTCAATGTATGGGTGTTTTTTGAAGACATTATATCTCTTCATGGTGAAGTTATTAAATTTTCTTTCACACCACTCCTTCACTAAACCGTTGAGTCAACACCAGCAGCGTATTGAGACAGACTGAAGTTTCCTGGCTCGGGGATGGCTCGTTTGGAGGGAAACAAGGTTGTCCTGTCCTGTAACTTTCATGTTGTTGAGAGACAAAGACATTAAACTGACTTCATTCCTTTCAAATGTTTTCAGACATGAGCTTAAGTCCAGACCTCAGTGCACAGCATGTTCATATTCATGCACCCTTTAAACCTGAGCTACGGTTTATTATCAGACTGGGCATTAAACTTTGACCTCTGCATTAAGGACTAAATATTCCCCAACAAATCTATTCTACCAATTATTGAGAATTTGGTTCATTTTATAAATGCAGCAACACAGTTTAACTTCAAACAATCCTTTGTTAACTTTTAAAGACTAATGAAGCCAACGTTCCAGCAGGAAGACCAGGGCCAGTTCTAGGCAGGCATATATGAAGGGGCAGTCAGAAATGTGAAGGGAGCATCATGCGTAGTGCTTACACATCATGGTTGAGCACTTTTTCTGTGCTTATAGTAACAGTGTTTTTTTCATGGAATTGGGTTGTTAGTTTTGTGTCCAACCCCAACCTGGAATTGGATTGCACTGTCAGGCCTCTACCTTCAGACCTGTCCAACTTAGGTGTCCCACCTGAAGACTAAGCTTCTGCTGGTATAGCTCTAACTCTTCAGGTCGCAGCACGCAAACCCCCTGATCACAATAAGGTGGCTGGGGGACTTAAAAATAAAAATTAAAAATTAAATAAAATATCCAGATTTTAACAACCAACAACATGACATTTACCTTAACTGGATGTTCTTATTTTCCAATAAATTTGAACCTAGAATAAGACTTCACACAGTATAGTCAATATTTACAAAACTGAAAGGTAAATAATAAAAAAAACACTTCTCAAACTAATTTATAAAAATCAACATATAGGGCAGAACATTTTATAACTTTTTTCTTTTTTTCTCTTTTTTTGGCTTGTTTTTTAAAATTTATTTCTTTGTTAGCAACTTTACAGCTCAGCTTTAGTACAGTCGGGGTCTGTCAGACAGGTCATCTGTCCTCAGTCTGTTACAGGCAGTGGACGTGGACACTCGTCTCTGTGCCTGTGTGACCCCCTGAACTAGAGAAAGGACTGAACAAATATAGATGTTATATTTAACGTTACTTTGTTTTACTTGTTATTGTTATTAATTATTAATGATTAATAATCAATTATTAATCATTAATTATCTGACAGTCACTAAGACGAATTTGGCAGAGCTTCGCTGCTTCTTCAGTGTCTTACGCTCCGTGCTGAAACCTGACACCACAGTCAGGCTCTGTCTGGGCTCATTTGCATACTAACAGCTGATTGGATGATTACTCAGGGCCGGGGGCACGGCTGCAGCCTGTGAAGCTACAACGGAGGGACAGAGAAGCGAGAGGAAGCAGATATCAATCAATCAACTTTATTGATAGAGCACTTTAAATACAAGTAGATACTGTATCTTGTCCGTTTTTCGACGGATTTTTCCGCTAATGCAGCTACTTTTGTCAACTTTTAATATATTACTTTTGTAGGTATACTGAAATGCAGTGTTTCCCACAGAATTTTGGGAATATATGGGGGGGGTCCACCGACCCTGGAACGGGGTCCGGGGGCATCCCCCCCTCCCAAACTGAAATGCATCAATCTAGCGCACTTTGAGAGCAAAATCAAAGACCTAGACACAGGTGAGTAAAACAAGACAGGTGAAGCACATGAAGACATCAACTAAGGCAGGGGAAGCACGAAAAGTAAAACTAACTACATAGGCTACACAAAGAGAAAATATATTTCAAATCAAGACAAACTAAACAAGATGTGACAATGCAGCAATCTAAGGCATTGTTTACATGGAGACATTTTCACCAGAAACGGAGATTTTTTCCTTTGCGTTTTCAAAAGCAATCCGCGTTCACATGGAGACGCCAGAACGGCTGAAAACGCTGTAGCGGGCATGCCAGTCCAGTAGATGGCGATGTAGGTCTGCAGAGAAACGGTGTTACAACACACGTATGAAGAAGGAAAGCTTTGTGGACGCACGAAGACACAGGACTTTCTTGTCTGGACAACAAATGTGTCTGGATATTTTTTCTGGATAACAAACCGAGAACGGTAAGCAGCATACATGTTGCTTGGGAGACGGCTGAAGATGCTGTTGTTCCTGGTATGCACGCGCAGCCTTCATGTGAAAGAGTGCTGCACATGCGGTGACGTCAGCGTTTCACCCTGAAACGCTCTGTTTCTAATCTACATGGAGCCGATACAGATCCGTCTTCAAAACTCTCCGCTCTGGACCCTGGTTTAGAAAGTTTGTGGATTCAGGAACTCCAGGCACCATTCTCATGTAAACAGGAGGTGAAAACGCAATGAAAACTCTCCATTTTGGCTGAAAACGGAGCAGTGTAAACACCACCTAAATCATTCTCAAATCAGTGGTGTAGTCCGGTTTATTCTAGTGTCCTCTGACATACTCTGATGGATGTTTGTCCTCTTAGGGCCTCCATACACTGAAGACATGTTTGGAGCCTCCCACCATATATGAATGGCAGGTACTTCCTTTTGGTACTACCTGCAGTCCATGCTGTGCCTCCTTTGCTCTACAGAGGCATGTCCACCTCAACATTGACCCCGGGGAGGATGTTAGATTCTCTATCGAGCGCTGCTTCTAAGTGGACAACTACCTGCAGAGTGTTCAATCTGTTGGAGAAGCCCAACAGTTAGTACACAAGCTACCTATGTTTCTTGCATCGAGAGGGTTTGAGATTCGACAGTGGGCTAGCAACAGGCCAGAGGTTATTAGCCATCTACCACCAGATGCACGCTCAGACAAACTAGAGCTATGGCTCTCACAGGTCAAGGCTGAGGCACAGGAGTCCACATTAGGTCTCAGCTGGCACTGTGACACAGACACCCTGGGCTTTAAGTATCGTCCCCTGCAGAAGGAAGTACCAACGATGAGGAATATCTACCGCACATTGACAAGGCAGTAGGATCCACTTGGATTTATTCTGCCCTTTACAACCAGAGCCAAGACCATCCTACAGCAACTCTGGAACAAGCACAGAGATTGGGATGATCCTCAGTTACCTGAAAGCTTACTCCAGGAGTGGAGAGCCTGGGAGAACGAGCTGGAACACCTCCCAGAGATACAACTTCCTAGATGCTACACATCACAAGACATGGACCAACCTGAAGTTGTAAGAGAGGTGCATGTCTTCTGTGATGCATCCGAGAGAGCCTATGGATCTGTGGCTTATTTGTGCTCCACTGACAGCCATGGCATAGTTCACCTGTCTTTCCTAATGGCCAAGATCACGGGTAGCTCCAACTAAGCAGCTCTCAATCCCTCGACTGGAACTATGTGCAGCACTAACTGGGGCACAGCTGTTGAAGTTGTTGCAGTCTGAGTTAACCCTGAAGTTGGAAAGCGTCTCCCTTTGGTCTGATTCAACCACTGTCCTCCGCTGGCTTCAATCTACATCCTGCCACTTCAAGGTCTTTGTTGGCACCAGGATTGCAGAGATCCAAGATCTCACAGATTTCAAATCTAGGCGATATGTGGATTCCACCAGAAACCCAGCTGATGACATCACAAGGGGCAGGACAGTATGTGAACTGGCAAACCCGAACCGATGGAGCAAGGGACCAGAGTTTCTTCTCCTGCCTCCAGATGAGTGGCCGTCTAATCATCCTTGAACCATGCAGATCTGTCACAGGATGTGAAGGAGCTTAAACGATCTGCCATTTGTGGTATGGTTATTACCAACCCGAGTCCATCCATCCCAGACCTGACACAAGTACAAGGTTAAGGAGCTACACGGGGCGGCAGACCCTGCATTGACTAAGCCTCCTGCAGCTGAAACCTACACCAAGGCAGAGCAATGCCTCTTAAGACAAGCTCAGGAAGACAGTTTCTACCATCTACTGAAAGCTGGAAAACCAATTCAACAAGTAGGTTGTTATGCCTTGCACCTCAGTATGACAGCAACCTTGACCTCATCAGAGTTGGAGGCAGTCTTCGGCATGCAGACAAGCTGGACCCTGCTGTAACACACTCATTCGTCCTGGACCCCAGCCACCCATTCACAAAGCTACTCATTCAAGATGTGGATGATTGTCTCTGTCATGCTGGGCCAGAGAGAGTGTTCGCAGAGCTCCGCTGCACTGTATGGATCCGGCGAGGATGAGAAGCAGTGAGACGCCATCAGTACAGTTGCAAAGAGTGCCGCAGATGGAGAGCCAAACCTGCATCTCAACAAATGGCAGATTTACCTCCAGCCCGCCTGAGGCTGTTTAAGCCAGCTTTCTATTCAACTGGTATGGATTGCTTTGGCCGTTTTCTGGTTAAGGTCAGAAGACGTAATGAGAAAAGATGGGGTATTTTGTTTAGGTGCCTCACCACCAGAGCAGTCCACATAGACCTTTTGACCTCAGTTGACACCGACTCATTCCTGATGGCCTTCAGAAGGGTCATTGCAAGATGTGGGAAACCAGCAGATGTCCACTCTGACCAAGGGACTAATTTCAAAGGGGCCAAAAGAGAACTCAAAGAGGCTTTTGCTAACATGTGTCCAGAACTGTGAAATCTGCTTTGTACACTACCATCAGCTCTCAAGCAGTGAGTGAAGAAGTGCTCAGAACGATTCTCATCGAGATTGAAGGAATCTTGAACGCAAAGCCCTTGGGATATGTTTCCTCAGATGTAGCCGACATCGACCTAGTGACCCCTAACTACTTGCTTATGGGCCGAGCTGATAGTTCCTTACCTCAGATAGTTTATCCTGCAATTGGAACTGCTTGGATGACGGAGATGGACACATTCACAGATACTGGTAGACAGTTTCTGGACTGCCTTTATCAGAGACTATATGCCCAGTCTACAAACCAGGGGTAAATGGCAGAGACCTATGGAGGACATCAAAGTAGGAACAGTTGTGCTTCTGATGGACCCCCAACTACCAGGATCTCTCTGGCAGACTGGACGAGTGACTCAAGTGTTTCCCGGACCTGATGGCTATATCAGAACTGCAGAGGTGAAGATCCAGAACAAAACCTACACTCGACCAATAGTACGCCTTATTGCTCTGCCAGAGATCAAGGATTAAGATGATGACGAATGAAGCATTCCTCCTTAATCATCAGCCTTTCCATGGAGAACAATTTTCACTGAAAATTGGGGGCGGCTATGTTGGAAAGGCTGGGGACTAAGACTAACTCAGCACCCTCTGGTGGCGAGGTACAAACTGCACCATTCAGGCAGCTGGAGCCATTCAGTCTGGCAGTGGATTAGGAGCAGCAGAACATGTCTGGGCAGAGCAGAGAGCATGCGAGGATGGAGGCAGCTAAATGGTGTTAGTTGTGTGTGTCATTGAAGCAAAAGTGAGTAAACCAGGTTCTGTTCTGTACTTTAAGGACATTTTAAGTATTCTACTGTTTGTAACAGTTATTTCATAGTGTCGTTTGTTCCTCTGATGACTGCATGGCATGCTAATGCTAACTGTAGCGACTGTATTAATATATTGCTGTTAGTTGTGTTGTGTAATGCTGTTTAGCTTATTGGTTCCGTATATTTGTGTCTTGTTTAGACCATACACACACCACCTTTATTAGAAGTAAAGCTTTGGAGCAATACAGTGCTGTTATAATTACTCCTTGGATTATATTGGACATTAAAGCAACACTTAAGAACTTTCAGTTTTTGTTGATTATGGCGGCGCCGGTGGACAAAGGCGGTAGTGTTTTGCCTGAAGGAAGACCACATTTCTCATGGCCCAGCGCGTAGCGCCGTAAAATCCTGATCTCCCGGTCGCCTGCAGTTGGACTGAACTACATTTCTGTTTCCAGCGGCTGTGTGAAGGATGAATAGCGACGAGGTAATGAATCTAACTGTGGCTAAACAATATCATATGACGATGTTGAAAATACACGTGTAACTTTGTTTTGTACCGTTCCCCCCCCCCCCTTACCTGACTCGTCAGCGACTGACGCGCTGACGAGTTTTAGAGCCTTGAAACCGATAAATAAAACGCTGTGTTGGCTAATTTCACAGTAAACACACGTACAGATCCCGGCAGGAAGGTGCTGCATTGCCTGAATATCAACCCTGCACAATTTGCATGAATATACAGTTCAGTCTCTCAGGGACAGTACTACTATTCATTCTAAACAGTTTCTTCACATTGTATTGTTTCCTCTACTGTTATAATGCTATTATTAGGATTCTATATGGAGAGTTATACATACATTTATTACTAAAGTTACTCTGTGCGAGTCTGTTATTGTCACTGTCGTTTTTGAATTACTAAAAGACTTTTAGTAATTCAAAAATGACAGTGACAATGATACAGTATGATACATGACTCAAGGAATTTGTCTTGGAGTAAAAGCCAAGACGAATTCCTGTATGTCCTTGGCAATAAAGTTCATGATTCTGATGCTTATTGAACATCAATTTTTTTTACATTTGTAACATAATATTTCTGTCTGTTGTTTTATCAGGAATTTACTGAATATACAGTTCAGTCTCTCAGGGACAGTACTACTATTCATTCTAAACAGTTCCTTCACATTGTATTGTTTCCTCTACTGTTATAATGCTATTATTAGGATTCTATATGGAGAGTTACACATACATTTATTACTAAAGTTACTCTGTGCGAGTCTGTTATTGTCACTGTCGTTTTTGAATTACTAAAAGACTTGAAGTAATTCAAAAATGACAGTGACAATGATACAGTATGACACAGGACATACAGGAATTTGTAAGCCAAGACGAATTCCTGTATGTCCTAGGCAATAAGTTCAATATGATTCTGATGCTTATTGAACATTTGTAACATAATATTTCTGACTGTTGTTTTATCAGGAATTAAATGTCCCGGACACTACCTCCACCTCTTCTGAGTTTGAGCCCCCACACATTAGTGCTGGCAGAGGCAGGGGCAGAGGGGGGAGGGGAGTAGGTGCAGGCAGAGGGAGAGGAAGAGGGAGGGGGAGGGGGAGGGGGAGGGGAAGAAGTAGGACACCAGAGGACTTGAACCCCGAGACCCAGCAGAGAGTTCAGGATCTGCACGAACACAGAAACACAGAGAGTTCAGGCCAAAATACAAGCACTGGACCACAATCAGAGGGATGAGCTCCTACAAATGGTCCTTACAAGACTACCTGGCCTGATGTTTGACATTTTGGACCTGCTGGAGGAGCCTGATCGTCAGAGAGTCCCAGCTGGAGGGGACCTACATTGGTGCTCCTGCACAAACTGTAAGGAAATGAACACTGACCTGGAGAGACTCTGCTGTGGGCAAACCCGAGAACTGTGTCAGCAACATGGCCCACATGGACATACATACTGGATGAAGGGGTGATGCGAATGGCAAGGGCTGCCTGGAATGACATCTTTGCAATAGAGGATGAACAAGAGCCTGGAGTGGAGCAAAGACAAAACAGGCATACAGCCTATCGCCAGTTTGTGCTCTGGCAGCATGGCCGCCTGGGCGTAGGAAATAGGGTAGTAATACCAAGTTGCTGTGTCTGGAAAATAAGGGACACTTTTCCAGACCTAAGGGGACAGTACACCGGTTTCCAGGTCCGCAGACTATTGTAACATGTTTGAGTGTATTGTAAATAGTTTTGACAGTTTGTTATTTTGTTCAGAATTTGCCTTTTACTTGTTCACTTATTTGTGCGTTTGAAAATAAATACATTTGTGCAAAACTAGACAAACCTTTATTTATACACCCTCTTTCACAGTTTTCAAAATTCAAGTACTTTGTACATTCAAATTGTTATTTTGCCACTTGTCCCTTCACAGTAAAGGCAGTAACAAATAGAGAAAAAAGAAAAACAGGCACATACACAGTGTTATGCAAGAAATATCATGAAAAAAAAGTGGTATAAATGCAATGTGCATTTTTGCAATGACGGGATATGTGTATGATTTGAATAAATAAATAGCACAACAACACTGTATTATAAGTAGTAAATGAATGACAATAACAGTTGAAAAAGTTACTGTTAATTAAAAAAACAAAAGGGGAGTGTGATGCATGTACATGGATAAATAGAGCAGGAAAAAATAAACTATGACAGTTAAAATAAGAAACACTGAATAATCTGTGTGACAATGAAATTACTGAGAATCATTACAATGAGTGCAGTAGCAGCAGACGGTGTGGGTGGGGGTCCAATTAAAGCTGTGATTATGTGTCTATAGTTAGCCAGTCAGAGTGATATGATGTATGCATGTGCATTTATGTAAACAAGGCAGGATCCTCAGTGTTCACTTTGGGGAACACCTTCACCACATTTCACATGCGTCCTAACTAGCTCAGCTGTGGGGGGTGGCTGTACTGAAGCCAGAACCCCTAAATTCTGGGGGTCATCTGGCCTAAGGGTCTGTTTCTTGGGAAGGCCACCTCCACTTTGCAAGCCTCTTCCTAAGAATGCCTCTCTGCAGGTCTGGAATGTAGGAGTAATCCTTCTTTTCCTTCACTGTGTAGACACTCCAGGGTTTGGACTTCTTATTGTAGTATCGTCTGTAACTGAAAGGAAGAACAAATACAAGGACACTTGTTTTACAACTATCAGGCAAACACTATGAGATTCCATCCAGGAGTTGTCCTTAGATATGCTAACAGCGTACATCTTGTGTCCATCTTTGTTTCTTGCTGGGGCACGGCCATTGTGACAGTTGTAGTCTATCGCAGCAAGCAGAGTCCGTGTGTGATACACTGCTGGAGTGTAGGAGAACCGCTTCCCTGCATACATGAGTATGTGATTCTGGAAGTTTTCCAGATCCGATGTCGTCCTGTAGAGTATGAGAACAAACATATACAAATCATTATATACAGACCAGAGTACAATTTATTAGACAGGTATTGACATTTGATATAAACGCAAAAGTTATACCAGCTTTAGCATTTTCATTATAATGTTTTTAGTCAAACACACTGACATTAGTGCTGATAAAAGGAAAAGTGCATACCTGAAGTTGATGAACTTCCTTACATTCTTCAACCATCGCTTGTCGAGGACGATGGCTACAAGAGCCTGGTGAGCTGCTGAACCTGTAATCACACATCTAATTGTGAGATGGATAAAATTCCATGCAAATCAACATAAACACCCCCTGAAAATAGATTAGAATTACCTTGTTTTATCCATGGTTTTTCCTGGGTATCATCACCCAGTGGCTCATGCTCACAAGATCCAGTGGCCCATGTGTGCTAGTTCCGAACGTGATGTATTACAGCATGCCACTTCATCTACAGAATTAGGAATCATGTGTGAACTTGCCTTCTCTTCACAATGAAAACATGTTTTAGTTTACATCATAAATTTACTTCCTACAGACATACCTTGGACTGCTCCACAGAGGATGCTTGCTTAGCACAGTACCAGAAATGGTTAACAATGTCTCTGATCCAGGACAAGATTTCAGACTGGTCCCTCACTGTACCAGCCTGAAACAAGAATGTGCTATTGTTAGAAAGTCGCCATAGAAATGCTGCTGCTTTTCTGCAAGGTATGAAAATGTCACTAAACTAATAATTCATAATGCAGTAAAACTGCTTACTCGTCTGAGTTTCTTCCCCGAATTTTTAGTGGCGTGCCAAATATCAAGGGAATGTTGTAGACGCCATGCTTTGTATTTCCCATGTTCCATATCTGTGGAAAAAGAAGCCCTTAGAGGAACAAATACATCCATCTGAACATCCAGAATATAAATATTACAACCATTTTCCTTATCCAGTAAAGCTGTAATTTGTGGGTAGGCATCGGTGACCACTTCTGTTATATGCAGCTCCGGCAGAAGTGCATCCATTGTTCGGATGAAACACTCCTTCTCCATGATCACAGAGTTTCTGCTTGTTTCACGTTTATCCACAGAGACAATGTGCACAATGTCTCTAGATTCCTGTTCTATTGTTGTGTAGGTGCAATACTGTGCACAGTGGCCTGCAGAATGCAAATCATAGTGGTCAATATGTGAACTGTGCAAATCAAAATCTCCCACTCACACACATATACATACACACATACCTGGAGAGTCCATTCTGCCATCACCTTGTGAGAAGACAAAGCAAAAACAAACATTACAAAGGTAACATAACATGGTATTTATCAGTAATATTAAATGGCAGAAATTCCAATAGCATATAACTGGTATTTCGGTAATATTCACTGACATTTTATAGATAAAAATCACAGTTGACCAAGGCACCAAAACAAGGTCTCACCAAGAACAACCACCTCCTCCTTCTCACGCAAACGGGTCAGAACACCATCTCGGATTTTCTGCCAGAACTCATCAACTGGTTCGATGCAGTAGTTGTCCTGGATTTTGAAGAAGGTAGGCTCTGCCACCATCCCCATTTGCATGAAGTGGAAGAGAAATGCCACTTTCCTGTAATTGTTCCCTGATAACAGAATGTTTGTGGAGAGCATGAAGTCCCCCCCTTGCATCCCATACTTCAAAAGGGGCTGTGAATTCCACCTCCAGAGAATGTGTCCAAAGGGGCAAAGCTGCAATCAATAAAATAAATAAATAAATAGATAACAACAAAATGCAAAACACAGTATCATCTCAACAGACAAACAGAGTGAATCAAACACACACAATTATTGTTTACCTACCCATTCCAAAACAACACCAGTTCCCCGGGGCTTCATTTCAACATGAAATGGTGGTCTTCCTGGGCATTTTACACCAGTTAGTCTGTCACAGTAGTTGCATGCTTCCACAGGAAAATGCAGAAAAGAGATAAGCATCTTCAGGTTGTCTAGATAGGTGATGCAGGCCCTCTTCCCAATCAGGTCATCTTCATGTAAAACTTTGAGGTTGTCAGGAAAATCTGTCATTTCGTCTGTGGGGTTGGGGATAGCTACATCCAGCACAGTCTCGTCCATACTTATTTCTTGAAGCTGCTCGATGTTCGCAGCCTCCGATGCCACACCACCAACACTGCATAAAAAGGAAAAAATATAAAAATCTTACACAACTGCTTACCAATACTAATACAACCATATAAGATGATGAATAAGATGAATACAACATACCGTAGTTGCAGAAAAGGAAGATATTCCTCATCGGAGCTGTCTCCATCCTCACAGAATCTCGGGTCTGTCCAGTTCTCGTCCATTTCAATACTGCACATAACCACACATATCCATAAGCAGGAAAGAAATATCAACAACACAAAATGCAATCCAATTCATTATAAAGACTTACATGCTGTTCCTTGGATCATTGACTGCATCCTCATCTGGAGAGTCATGCCGCTCTTCTTCCTCCACAATGCTCAGAGAATGCATGCTGCAGATAGAGTAGATTGTAAGTAGACTATAGTCAAAATAGAAAAAGAAATATTTGCATTTAGTCAACATTTGTTCAAGCAATCAACATTCAGTCACAGCGAGAGCAAAAACTGTGATGCACTGTTTGTGGCAGGAGTCACTCCCCTACTGTCCTGCACCACTCAGCATACTGTTCCATGTGAGTACTGTGCAATGTGCCTATGCCCATGAGCAAACAGCATGGGAGCTTTGGTGAATGGCGCAACACAGTATGTCAGTGTTGTGAAACAATAGGCAAGTGTTGCTGGACAGATGACCAGGGGCTCACACCATCAACCAAAAGTACTACAGCTTTCATTTACAGAAACTCACCTGGCCTCTAATACACCAACTTCTTCTGCCCCAGCACCTTCTTCCAGGATTTGGACACCCTCTATCGGTTCTTCCCTGAGTCAAAACAGTAAATAGGACATGTTGAAAAATACTAAATGTTGCCCAGAACAAACAAATGCAGGCCCGGGGAAACACAAAGTACCTAACATGGTCCGACTCTTCTTGTAAAGCTGGAAACTATAGGCTGTAGCGGTTGGAGGTGTTGCTTGTGGGGAGTAGAAGTTACTTGCTTCTTTTGATAGCTGTAGAGAAATAACAAGTAAGAAATGTATATGGATCAAGAGTAATGCAGGAGAAACACAAAAGTATACACACTGGAAATAAAGGCACTATATAAACATCACACAATGTAATAAAATGCATCTTCTATGTTATACTAGAGAATTATAAGATAAGAATAACAATAATTAGCAATACAACATCAAATATAAAACGACAGTAACATGAAAAAAATATTATAACACCGTACGCCTTACACAAGGCACAACACAACACAACACAATGTTCAATAGACAGACATAACAATAACAAAAATATCAGACTGACTTGAAGATGTCAAGTTTACTGGCTAACTGATATTGTAAACTTCAAAGTTAGGTGCTTGGTGCTACTGAAGTGAGCTACACACAGACCCTTCAGGACTGACTAAATAAACGTTACATGTAGAATTTAAAACATACAGCAATCCCTGTAATTTGAGCTACACTCAGCGCAAGGTGCTATTGATAAGCAGGACAATGAAAAGTCATAACTCAATACACATTGCACACGGGTTTTGTTTTACTGATTATTTTGAGCAAGCAACGCGGTTTGACTTCTTTTGCAATCACTGTAGTCAACTCAAAAAAAACACGACAAGAATCCTGTTTTTCTCTGAAACTATTACATAACAATCATCAGAAACTACTGTCACGTACATACAAACTGACACGCTGATCTTTCCACAGTAGGAACCTACATATTTTACTCAAACTTTATATTTGCGGTTTGCAGTCATCACATTGTTTTTTCTTTATACAGTACTTTTGAGTTTGCTGCGTGGCTGGTCGTGTCAGCGTGGAACTGCGAACTAGCAAGCTTATGGCTATTTATTCCTACCACACAAATTTCAGATGGCTAACATTAGCATTAGCATTTTGATTTGAGCATCGAAAGCTACTTACTAGTCCAGCAGGAACAGAGCCAAGGCAGCGTCGGACGGAAATCCCTCCTCGTCTTTGAGCTCATGCCAGCGACTGATAGCTGGGCCAATGTTAATCCTTGACTGTCCTTTTATCCTGATAGCCTCCCTCTTTCTTTTTTTTGTCTCCTCAGACAAAACTTTTCGTTTCTTCGTTTGTTTTGCAGCTTCTGCCATGATAGCACTAGTTGCGCGTAGGCGTTCGACTCGACTTCCGTCTTTGTAGCGAATGGGGAAAGGGGGAAGTGACGTATGCGGTAAAGCAGTCAGCACATTTGTAGTCTTTTTGTGTGGCAGGGTTCCTGCCACCCTCCTCAAAGTTGCTTAGTGCCAGTGAAAGCGATACAGACCCCCCCAGGCCATGACAGAGATGTCATTCAACTAGTTGTAAGTCGATGTTTCATCACAAAAGTTATGAAAATATTTTATGAAGGCTGAAAAGTTACTTAGTGTTGGTTTAAGAGGACATTAAAGATATAACCATTACCATAGAGCATCCCGTATATGTTCTTACCGACACCCCAAGGCGAACGTCACTAATACTCAACCATCACCTATACAGTCCCAAGTGAATGCCTAGTCAACATAAAGGCTGACTCGTCATTTTGTAAGTCTCTGTGTTCACTTGAATCATGCACATGAGCTATCAAGACACCGTTTGAATTATAAAATCACACGAGTGACAGATGATCCCTCACTGTCCCTGCGATGCACGTCTATCTGCATCTTTACTCTCACCAGTACACGGAAGAGCGCACAGGGGCGCTGAGCGTTACTGAAATCAGTGAATGTTTCATTCATGTTATGCGATGTTTAACTGAAGGCAGTGTTTGTCTTGTTGAATGTTTTACGTGAATGATCAGACCTTGTGCGGGATAGAGTGGATGGCTTGCGCAGCGAGCAGCAGTGTGAATTTAATTCACACAGTTCAACGTCAAGTACTCTTTGGTCCAAAAGTGCCCGCTTCTTAACACAGAGAAGGTGAATTTATGAACAGGAAAGTGAGAGTTAAAGTCATACAACCATGCTATACGTGTCTTTGTGCATTTTGTAGTGGTTATACGGCATTTCAGGGCGTTTCTAGTGGGTATACGGCGTGTGCCTGCGTATTATGTGGACTACACCACTGCCTCAAATCACACTCTTACAGAACTTTTCTTAAAAAAAATCAAGGCACAATCTGTGTCTTAGAAAATCCAGAGAAGTGCTATGTGAGGGCACAGGCTTTCAGTACAGACACATTTTAACAGCAGCACACAGATGTGTGACTGACTCTGTGTATTAAAGAAGGAGGGGCCAGCAGAGGGTGATGTTGCGCTCTGATTTGTTGAGCATCTCGGTGTGCTTTCTCAACTTCTAAAATTTTTATTTGAGGGGGGCAAACATCCAGTTTTTATGCTGATGACTGTCATATACTGTCACCCACACCAGACCAAGCTCTCTCTCAGTTACGATTTGGTTTTGCGATTCTTCAGAAAATTTTTATGACTTGAAACTTGTTTTGAATGCCGAAAAGAAAAAAGTAATGCTGTTTACCAGTCTTAGATCGAAGCTTTTGACCCTGCCCTCCATTTACACTCTGAGGGGACCCAACCTGAGTCTGTATCGACCTATAGATATCTTTTATTTTAATATATGAGGCTTTCTCTTTTACCCCACATATACAGCAAATTGAAATTGAAATTGAGTTTTTACTTTAGAATCAAATCTCATTTTTCTTTTGAATCCAGACAGAGACTTGTTGCTGCCATGTTTCTGTCCGTGCTTGATATGGTGATGTTTTGTACATGCACGCCCCGTCTCAGAGCTTACATGCCTTTACTGTGTGCCATGGAGCTCTAAGGAGCTCTAGGTCTGCTCCCTTCATACCTTCTGACCTTCATCAGTCAGAGGAGCCCAGGATCTTTGTTTTTTTCCTAAGGTCTGAACTGAGCAGAGAAAAAAGTTCTTTAAATCTGCTGCTTTGCTCTGAACGAGCTGCAAAACCACCTGAGACTCACTGAGCTAGTTTCACCTTTAGGAGGGTGCTGATTGATGTGAATACTGAGGCATCTGGCTGCAGATCTTCTGACAGATGATCTTGTTTCTTCAATAGTCCAGCTTGGTCAGTTAACTCTTTATTATTTTTTCATTGTACTTTAAGTGTTGTACATGGCATGTATACTTGTATGTGATGCTGTTGTTATTGTTAGTAACTTCGTTAACTGTGCTGCTGCCTATCTTGGCCAGGACACGCTTGAAAAAGAGATATTTCATCTCAATGAGCTTCTTTTCCTGGTTAAATAAAAGGTTAAATAAAAAATAAAATAAAATCTTCACACAGTGTGCTCTCTCTCATGGCCTCACCTGCATCAGGTGATGAGGGGCCTGAACTCACTGAGGCACCGAGCCAACAGATCTGCTGTCAGATTGTTGGATCCTGTCTTTGCTCCTCCACAGTCAGCCCTCCTCCACCTCCAGGCACCTCCTCAGAGTCCAGGTCCAGCTCCTCAGCAGCACCTCAGTCCATTGTCTCTGTCCCACCAGCAGATGGTGTTAGAGGTGGAGTCCAGGAGGATCAGGATCAGCTCAGGTTTGACCTTCAGGGGTCAGAAGGTTAAATACATCCATCATTTGTCCCACACTGGATTCAAGCGTTGATTTTTGTCACCATCAAGAGGGATCTCATGTCCATGTGGAGCTAGAGATAGTTACTATAGATGTGTCAACCATAGATAGAAAGATCATGCTAATATCTACATTAACAGCTATAATGATTATGAACGGGAATGAGATGGCCAAATATGTGTTATGTCTGTAATTGTAGTTATTGAGGCTTCATGACTCCACAGGAGCAGGCAGTCTCCACCAAGGATCCCAGGCCACCTACAAGACCAGAGCCAGAGACGAGTACAGGAGCAAACAGAAAGGGGCAGAGGCAGATATGGAGAGAGAGTGTGAGAGAGAGAGGGATAGAGCCCAGTGTGCCAGATCCCCCACAGCTTCCATCAGAGTTTAGGATGCAGACATTTGGACTTTAACCACATCAGACACTAGGGCGACCGTGGACCAGTGGTGGAGCCAGTTAGTCTTCTCCAGAGCTGAACGTCAGGGGTTTGATCCCAACTGCTCCAACATTATACAGCCCATAATCTGCTTTTTTAGTTTTAGATGCCCTCTTAGTATGACCTACCATGGTTTCAATAATACTACAAGCTCATTAGCTTGGGGTAGTCAGCCCAGCAAAGAGCAGAGACAAAAGAATGAATGCAGAGTTGTTGACATCGTGACGCCAAGCGGCACTGAACTGACCAATCATGAGAGAGCAGACCGGTCTACCAATCAGATGGCCCACATGGGGAAGTGAACTCTAGCAGTCATCATGATGACTGACCTGGATCATAGAACACAACTGCTTTCTTGCTCATTCAGTTCATTCATTGGCTGATGTCTGGTTTTATCACCAGATTCATGATTAATGTAATTCATACACCGCAGACACAGCCATCGGCACCAGCCTGATCAGGTTGTTGGTTTAAGAGGAAGTTCTCAATCAGGAGGTCACATTATGATGCTGGAAGCTGCTTCTTAGTCAAACCTCCGAGCAGTGGTGCAACTACCTATTTTTTGAGGGGTATGCAGACCCAACGCAGCCCCCACCCCCCACCCCCCCACCCACCCATCGGCCTGTTTTTGTGTATAAATACTAACCATAAGACTTTGATTCAGACTTTTATTATAAGTTACATATTACAGCTGGTGATTACCTCAGTCAAAACAAAAAAGAATGTATAATAATAACCACATCTTCTTTTCTTTTTCTAACTATCTTCCGGGGCCAGACAGGAAGCTTTGGGGGGCCTGACTTGGCCCCCGGGCCTCCAGTTGATGATCAATGGTGTAAAGCCTTGAAACAAGCATAATACCCCCACTTAAAGTCATGACATCTGAACAGTTTGTACTCATGGACTACTTGTACGTAAAGGAAAGTGAAATAATTCTATTAGATCATGCCATAACTGAGGTTTAAGAATAATCTCTCAGGAAATTCTGTCTGCTGATTCTTTATTTTTTACATTGCAGTTAACATTTATTTTCTCTTTATCATTAGTTAATAAGACATAACTATTATAACGTCCACTTCTTTAATTATTAGTGCAACATTTCCCCCTCTATAATTCTTCATTATCCACACAATGGTATGATGATTTCTGAAAGCTGGACTATTACATCCCAGAAATGCTATTTCTCAAAGGGTGTTCACTTTCAATTTCTGCAACCACCATATATCTGGACCTAGGAACAGGTTTTAGGGTAAAGCTGGCTCTGTGATCTGTTGAATCCTGACTGTATGATGACCTCTGACCTATCTACTCTCTTTCTCAGTCACTGTTAGCAGCAATAGCGTTTCAATTAGAGTAGCATCTGAAAAATGTACTTTTATGAAATTTTTCAGGGGACCAAAGGATTTTGAAAAAAACCCCAAAACACTCAAACAAAGATGTGCCAAAGGGGGTGAGTTTGTAATCAGTCATAATTAAGTGTCACATTACCACGCGGGAGTGAGAGAGAGTGAGAGAGAGAGAGAGAGTGAGAGAGTGAGAGAGAGAGAGGCGGGGGGGACAAAGCACCTGAAGGAGCCGGCATGAAGCATGTCTCTCCTCTGTAAAACTGTCGGGTCAATAAGTGAGGTTTATGAAAGTCTGAATGCATCAATCAGCTTCTTTCCCGCCTCATGATTTTAACACACAGAAGTGCATCTTAAGTAACAGTAAAAACTTGGACACTGAGCCACTTGAATAACCGTCCACCGGTCCACATGAAACACAGCACGGTGAAAAAAGAAAAATTGAAAAGCTTTTTTTCATTCCTTTAAAATCTTTCTCCCTCTCCCTCTTCCTTTTCTGTTTTGTGCCCCTGATAGCTTTCTTTTTTGCCTCTCCATCTTTAGCTTTCTGTAATCTGTCAACACGATTCAAATGAATGAAGAAGAAGTGAAGGGGCGCCCTATCAGCCACTGACGTGCCTGTTCTTGATCATACTATTGACACATGCACAAACTGCCGTTCATTACAGTAAATACAGATTTACAATAATTTCTTCCCCATCACTTTGGCGCCCCTTCTAGCACGGTGCCCCTATGCACCGCATATCGTGCAGACCCCCTTTTTTGCGCCACTGCCTCTGTGTTCTCCACAGAGTTTATTATCACTCAGAATAATCCCAGAGGCTACAGAGACAGAACTTCAGGATGGATACAAACATACATCACTGCGGGTGGGTGGAGGTGCAGTAAGCGGTGGGACAAGACTTTAAGGTGTAGGTGGGCTTCACCGTGTCACTCAAACGGTTTTTACCTGCACGTTAATGCTCTGATTCATGTTACACCAACACTCTTAGTGATCAGACCAGCAGACATATAAGAACAGTTTCTTTGGTTTTCTTTAATTATTGCTCTTCTACAGTGCTCATGTCATATCATATGATCATTTGATTTCCAGAAACAGAAGAAAACCTACAGTGCCTCTAAAATGTCCTTCTCCTTCCTTTAGAGAAAAATGTGACCACAGACCAGGGCCACCGAAAAACTAATACATTAATTTTCTTGAACAAAACTCAGAGGTCATGAATTTGTCAGACTGCACGTGAGCTGAAAATAAACGTATAAAAGAGAATCTCCTCCACATGTGCAGATCCAAAAACCTCATAAATGCACTGATCTTTGCTGTTTGGTTTTCAACGACAGGTCTCGCTGGTGTTACAGTTTAACTGGTGTTCATCTACGAGAGTCCTGGAGGTCAGCTAGCTTGTGGCTACGATAATATCAAGGCTGCGTGCATCAGGTCAGGAACAGGATTCACATGAACAGGATTACAGGGAAGAGCTGTAAATGTCAGTAACTGCCCACGGTGTGTAAGTTTATGGTAATGTTTTATTATTAATCTGAATTTTAGAAATAGTAATAAAACGTAGAGCTTAATCATTTTTATTAACATCTTGACGAGTCTTCAAAGGTCCATGTCCGGCTGTGTCTGACCATCTACATCACGTCCAGGATTTGATTTAAGTCAAATAAAAATGAAAAATGACGTCTTGTAGAGGATCAGATGCAGCTTTCCACATCGCTCCCCTTTGGAAATGCTTTGATCTGAGGGGGTGGAGCCACAAGAGGCTACGATAATGAGCTCTGCTCTGATTGGCTGCCAGAATGCTGTCTGATTGAATGGGGAGGAGGGGTTACAGGCCACAGTGGTGTCTGCCTGTGTTGAGCAGAAAACACACATGTAGGTGGAGTCTGTATAGCTATGACATCATAACCCCCAGGAAGAAAAAACAGAGCGTTTTAGGGTAATTTTTTTTGAAGAGGGAGGAGCATTTCTCTGTGAGCTCAGAGTTTAGTGAAGGTGTCATGATCCTCTGCTCCACAAGCCTCTTCAACAACAGTAAAGAGAAGAAATGTTGAAGGACATGGACCTTTAAGAGAGCTGCAGTACATAGATCAGTAGGTTGATCCAAAGTTGGGCTGAGGTGTTAACAGTATGGCTGTCATCTTTATCAACGTCCCAAACTCTCCTCTGATAATCAAATCATTCATCCAATTCTCTCAACAGTTACTGGTTTCCGTGACCTAAAGTGGCGTTTGCATGTGTGGGTGTGGCCTAATTTGATCAGGCTCTCAACTGCAGCTAATACAAGGCGCCTGGAATGATATTCTTTCACTCTGTGGGACATTATGCCTGTGCTTAAAAACTCAATATGGCAAGATATCATAAGGAACTGCCTGGAAACATGTGTCTCTAAATGGACTTTAGAGAATCAAAGCGCCGCCGCAGCAGCCGTAAAATACACGCTGAGTCATGTTGTCAATGCAGAGCACATATCAGAGTTTAGATCACTATAAGATCTCTAAAGACCTGAAACTTTAGTGCCTTAAGTTATACATCCTTTAAATTTTGTCCTTGCTGTTTCTGTTTTTACTAAAAACATTAAAAGAAGTAAGAAATTCAGTGAAAGTTATTGCCATCGCTGGAAATACCCAGTCCCACAAGATATTTAATCAACTGTAATATTAACACTTAGTTTGGTTTCTTGAAAATTGATGACCTAAAAGTCTCAAACAAGAGTTTTTCTTGAAAATTAATGATGATTTTAACCCTCTGTTTTTTAGAGTGGCCCTGAAATGTGATCATATCAAAGTCATTCAACGATAAACCGAACTTTCGCTCTGTGTTCGTACGGCGGACTGTCGTTGAAGGCTTTATTCTCCTCGTTGTCAAGTCTGTCTTCAATCCCTCCGTCCTCTGCCTCTTTTCCTTTTCCCATGATCCTCAGGGGCAGCAGAGGTCCTCCATGCTGGTGATTGGTCACACTGACCGTCTGGCAGCAGTGAGCCCCGCCCTTGTCTTTGGTCAGGAAGTACAAGAGGGCATTGAGCCACGCATTGAATGACGCCAAAGGCCTGGTGATCTTGTAGCACATGGAGACCATGGTCATGGTGTGGCAGGGGACTCTCTTGGTCACCTTCAGCAGGAGAAAAATGGTTCTGGTGACGTGGAAGGGGAAGAAGCACAGAGCAAAGAGAAGCGTGATCGTGATGATTGTTTTGATGGATTTGCGTCTACGATTGGCGTAAGGGGAGTTGGCACCCAGAAGAATGGAAACCCCTTCGTCTTTCTGCCGTGTCCTTGGCATGCCGTTGCTTCCTCTTTTCCCTCCTCCGTCAATCTTTGGGCTGCTTCTTGAACTCCTGTGTATCCCTTCCCCTTTTCTACTGGACGAGGGTTGAATGTGCAGACTTCTAAAAATAGTCAGAACAACGTGAGAGTAGCACCAGGCGATGATGGAGAACGGCACAAAGAATCCCAACAAATGCAGGATGATTCCGTAGGGCACGTAATCAGGAAACTCCTTATCTATGGCGTCGTCCCAACAGTTCTGGTACTCCTCAATGTTCACTCCAATATTCCCATCCATAGAGCTACCATTCACTGATAATACCTCAAGGCTAAGGTTGACCGTCCCACTTCCATTTCTACCAAGCCTAGCTAATCTTGTTACATGACCAGTCTGAGCAAACCTGAAGATCGGGCAGGTCAGAGCAAACACGACGATCCAAACCATGACACACGTGCACTTCACGGCCTTCTTGGTCTCCAGTGTGATGACTCGCATTGGGTGGCAGATCCCGAGGTAGCGGTGCACTGAGATACAAGTGAGGAAGAAGATGGAGCAGTAGAGGTTAAAGTAGAACAGGAAGCGGACCAGGCGGCACATGAAGTCCCCGAACATCCAGCAGTCCCGCATCACGTAACTCGCCACCAGGAACGGCAGCGAGAGGCCGTACATAAAGTCTGTGGATGCCAGGTTGACCATGTAGATCAGGGAGGCGTTCCAGCGCTTCGTGCGTCTGAAGGAGCGGTACAAGACCACAAAGTTCAGGGAGATGCTGAAGACGAAGGTGAAGGAGTAGCAGATGGGGAGGAAGATGTACTTGTAGGACTCGTCTATGCTGCAGGATGGAGATGGAGGGATGATGGGAGCAGGAGGCGAGAAGGCGTCCGAAGGTGTCAAGGAATTGATGTTGGGAGAAACTCCACCGCTGGACGACATGGTGAGGGGTTCAGTTGTTCTCATGTGAGGCAGAGGGTTCTGTAGGACTGTTCTTCTGGGATCCTGTTGAGCTTGCCCTCAGTCATCCTTCCCATGGAGCATTTAACAGTAATCCTGCAGGGTCCTGAGCCAAAGACTCTCTGAGGGTTTCAGAAGATCCAGGAGAGGGTGTTGACCTAAAGATAAGAGACAAATCAGTTAGTGACCTGTTTTATACAGTATCTGAGGAACAGAGATGATGATCCACTATGGCCCATTTAGATGGTGCAGGATAGAGTCTAAAAAAAACAGAAGGGTGTTAGCATTTTAGCACTTCCTGTTCCCCAGTCTCAAGGTCTGTGGCAGGGGTGGGCAACTGGCAGCCCGGTTAATGAAAACATTAGAAATAGCAAAAACACCAAGAAATGGAGCTTTGATTGCTCATGTTTATGCAGAAGTGAATGCATTTGTCAGAATAAAAAAAAAAAAACTGTTGCTAAAACATTCTGTCATAACCACTGAAGTCTTCAACAGTCGAGAGCATCTCCTTCAAATTTAAAAAATGTGGCCCTCTGGTAACTGTGCAGCTGGATCCTCCAGATTTAATGTCTGTAATCAGGCTGATCCGTCTTTGCAAGCTCCAATCAACGACAACTGTGCTCGACCCAAAGCTTCACGGCACAATCACAGTCCTCGAGATCAGGAAGAGGTGGAGCTAGGAGCGAGACGACAGCAGGAAGTGACTGCTGGTACAGAGATTAGCATAGATGCTAACAGCTTCAGTAGCAGTTTTATCAGATCTGGACCACATTTCTTTATTAAATGAAAACAAACTTCTCCATTGTAAGGACATTTATGCTCCAGTGCTGACATGTTTGGATGAGAGTTTGGCAGTTGGGGCCACCTACCACATCATCTGATTGGCCTGTAAAGGATATGACTGATGGAGTGATCATCCAATCCCCTGCCAGATAAACACTGCCCGGCCAAAAAAAAAGTTGCCACCAAAAAACAGGGTCACACACTCTAATATTTCATTGAACTGCCTTTAGCTTTGATTTCAGCACAAATTTGCTGTGGCATTGTTTCAATAAACTTCTGCAATGTCACAAGATTTGTCACAGATCATAGCACTGCCCCCACAGGCTTGTACAGGAGGCACTAGGCATGATGGGTGCATCACTTCACCTGCCTCTCTTCTCACCCTGATGTGCCCATCACTCTGGAACAGGGTAAATATGGACTCATCAGACCACGTGACCTTCCAGTCCTCCAGAGTCCAATCTTTAAGCTCCCTAGCAAACTGAAGCCTTTTTTCCGGTTAGCCTTACTGATTAGTGGTTTTCTTAAGGCTACACAGCTGTTCAGTCCCAATCCCTTGAGTTCCCTTCGCATTGTGCGTGTGGAAATGCTCTTACTTTCACTATTGAACATACCCCTGAATTCTACTGTTGTTTTTCTTCGATTTGATTTGGCCAAACGCTTAAGTGATCACTGATCATGATCATTCAGGATTTTCTTCCGACCACTTTTCTTCCTCGAAAACGATCCTTCCAGTTTTTAATAATGCGTTGGACAGTTCTTAACCCAAGTTTAGTAGTTTCTGCAATCTCCTTAGATGTTTTTTTCTGCTTGATGCATGCCAATGATTTGACCCTTCTTAAACAGACTAACATCTTTTCCACGACCACAGGATGTGTCTTTCCACATGGTTGTTTAAGAAATGAGAAGCTACTCATTGCATCAGCTGGGGTTAAATAACTTGTTGCCAACTGAAAGATAATCACACGTGCAGTACTTATCCAATAGGAGGCTCGTACCTATTTGCTTAGTTAAATCCAGGTGGCCACTTTTTTTTTTTGGCCGGGCAGTGTACTTTGAAAGGTTCTGTCCATTCAAAGACTTTCGATGGGCTGTTTGTCCTCTGGCACTGAGGAGAAATGAATGTGGCCCCTCCCTGGTCTCTGGGATGTCAGAACAGCTTTTTAGAATGATACCTGAAATAAGGTGTGTGATGAACACAGACATTTTTATCTAGAAACTTAAAATACATCTGTTAATCCAGTTTTGAATTATAAAGCCTTTTTATTTCTTTTCTTTTTTCTCACAAAATTGGTTTCTCATGAATTTACAAATTTATAATCATAAAAATTCTGAAATGGACATCTTTCTGATTCAAAAAATTCAGACTGGTGTCATGTTACTCTGCATCTTCATATCCTTAAATATTTTGACCAAACGCTCTCACAGATTAGCTTCTTTTTTAATCTAGAATTATCTGACTTTGGTCTCTAATGAGGGTACATCCCTTTTCACCCCTGTCATTTTCGAAAAATGGGCCTGGGCAGCCCACCCAGATAGTCCTAAAAATTCTAATCTAGGGTTTCTTGTAAATTTAGAATTTCTTAAATTCCAAAATACTGACTAAACAACCTTGAATATTCTGACTTGGTTTCTTCTAAAATGATGATTTTGCCATTTTGAAAATGCTGACTTGCTGAGTCCTTGATAGATTCAGAGCATTATAATCTTGAAAATTCTTTATTTGACTACTCTAGAATTTTAAAAAAAATTCAAACTTTTGTTCTTGGTCAGTTTACGACAGTATATCCTTGACATTTTGACTTTGGCTTCTCATTAATTATCTGCTTTATAATCTTAAATAAAAATCTAGCATTGGTATCTCGGAAAATCCATAATTTTGATAAATTTTTCTTATAAGTTTAAAACTTAACAACCCTCTAAATTCAAACTTTAGTTTTAAAGTCTTCAACATTTTTTTATGCAATGTTTTTTATTGAGCATCAGTAGTGTAATAAATAGATATATACATTTATTCATTCAGACATTCATCCATTTTCTATGTTGCTTATCCCTTTCGGGGTTGCGGGGAGGCCTGGAGCCTATCCCAGCTGTCATTGGGCGAGAGGCAGGGTACACCCTGAACCGGTCACCAGAGAAGCACAGGGCCACATAAAGAGACAGACAACCATTCACCCTCACACTCACATCTAAGGGCAAGTTGGAGTCACCAATTAACCTAATGAGCATGTTTTTGGTCTGTGGGAGGAAGCCAGAGTCCCCGGAGAGAACCTACGCATGCACGGGAAGAACATACAAACTGACCCAGGGATCAAACCGGCAGCCTTCTTGGTGTGAGGTACATGCACTACCTGCTGCACCACCGTGCTGATATAAAGTAATCACAATGCTCATATTTTAATGGTAACACCCCCCCCCAGAACATGTTGGACACCAAGTGTGTCCATACTACCAAGTGAATAGATGAGAAAATAATAATAATAATGATGATAATAAAATAAATAAATAAATAAAAAAGAGATATACACATTAATAATAACAGTAATAACATAACAATAATAGTTAACAAATAAATGTATAAATAAATAAGTAAATACACAGTCGAAGACCACTATGCAGAGACACAACAAAGGTTTCCAGTTTCCCTTGCCCGGATGTGGGTTACCGGGGTCCCACCCTGGAGCCAGACCTGGGGATGGGGCTCGATGGCGAGCATCTGGTGGCCGGGCCTGCACCCATGGGGCCCGGCCAGGCACAGCCTGAAAAGGCAACGTGGGACCCCCCTCCCATAGGCTCACCACCCGTGGAAGGGGCCAAGGTGGTCGGGTGCAGTGTGAGCTGGGTGGCAGCTGAAGGCGAGGACCCTGGTGGTCCGATCCCTGGCTGCAGAAGCTAGCTCTAGGGATGTGGAACGTCACTTCTCTGGTGGGGAAGGAGCCTCAGCTGGTGCGCCAGGTCGAGCGGTACCGACTAGATATAGTTGGACTCACCTCAACACATAGCTTGGGCTCTGGAACCAGTCCTCTCGACAGGGGCTGGACTCTCTTCCACTCTGGAGTTGCCGATGGTGAGAGGTGTCGGGCAGGGGAGCAGTACTTGTTGCTCCCAGGCTTGGGGCCTGTACATTGGGGTTCACCCCGAAGACGAGAGGGTAGCCTCCCTCTGCCTTCAGGTGGGGGGACGGAACCTGACTGTCGTTTGTACTTAAGCACCAAACGGCAGTTCAGAGTATCCACCTTTTTTAGACTCCCTAGAGGGGGTGCTGGAGAATGCCCCTTCTGGGGACCCCCTCGTTCTTCTGTGGGACTTCAACGCTCACATCGGCAATGACAGTGCGACCTGGAGGGGCGGGAACGGCCCCCGCGATCTGAACCCGAGTGGTGCTTTGTTACTGGACTTCTGTGCTCGTCACAGACTGTCCATAACAAACACCATATTCAAACATAAGGGTGTCCATATGTGCACTTGGCACCAGGACACCCTAGGCCGCAGTTCGATAATCGACTTTGTAGTCGTATCATTGGACTTGTGGCCGCATGTCTTGGACACTCGGGTGAAGAGAGGGGCGGAGCTGTCAACTGATCACCACCTGGTGGTGAGTTGGCTCCAATGGTGGGGGAGGATGCCTGTCAGACCTGGCAGGCCCAAGCATGTTGTGCGGGTCTGCTGGGAACGTCTGGCAGAGTCTCCCATCAGAAAGAGTTTCTACTCCCATCTCCGGGCGAAAATCAACCATGTGGCGGGGGAGGCAGGGGACATTGAGTCCGAGTGGGCCTTGTTCCGGCCTTTATTGTTGAGGCGGCTGATCGGAGCTGTGGCCGTAAGGTTGTCGGTGCCTGTGGTGGTGGCAACACCCGAACCCGCTGGTGGACACCGGTGGTGAGGGATGCTGTCAAGCTGAAGAAGGAGTCCTACCTGGCCTTTTTGGCCAGTGGGAATCCGGAGGCAGCTGACAGGTACCGGCAGGCCAAACGGAATGCAGCTTCGGTGGTTGCCAAGGCAAAAACCCGGGCATGGCAGGAGTTTGGTGAGGCCATGGAGAACGACTTCTGGACGGCTTCGAAGAGATCCTGGACCACCATCCGGCATTTCAGGAGGGGGAAGCAGTGTGCAGTCAACACCATCTATGGCGCGCTGTTGACCTTGACTCGGGACGTCCTGGATCGGTGGAAAGAATACTTGGAAGACCTCCTCAATCCTACCAGCACGTCTTCCAGTGCGGAAGTAGACCTGGGGGACTCTGCAGTGCGCTCTTCTATCTCTGAAGCTGAGGTCGCCGAGGTGGTCAAAAAGCTCCCTGGTGGCAGGGCTCCAGGGGTGGACGAGATCCGCCCGGAGTTCCTCAAGGCTCTGGATGTTGTGGGGCTGTCATGGCTGACACGACTCTGTAACATCGCGTGGACATCGGGGACAGTGCCACTGGATTGGCAGACTGGGGTGGTGGTCCCCCTTTTCAAGAAGGGGGACCGGAGAGTGTGCTCCAACTACAGGGGGATCACACTCCTCAGCCTCCCTGGGAAGGTCTATTCAGGGGTACTGGAGAGGAGGGTCCGCTGGATTGTCGAACCTCGGATTCAGGAGGAGCAATGTGGTTTTCCGTCCTGGCCGTGGAACTATAGACCAGCTCTATACCCTCCACAGGGTCCTCGAGGGTGCATGGGAGTTTGCCCAAACAGTCTACATGTGTTTTGTGGACCTGGAGAAGGCATTCGACCGTGTTCCTCGTGGGGTTCTGTGGGAGTTGCTCCGGGAGTATGGGGTAGTGGACCCCCTGATACAGGCTGTCCGTTCTCTGTATGACCGGTGCCAGAGCCTGGTCCGCATTTCCGGCAGTACATCAGAGCCGTTTCCAGTGAGGGTTGGACTCCCCCAGGGCTGCCCTTTGTCACCGGTTCTGTTTATTACTTTTATGGACAGAATTTCTAGGTGCAGCCAGGGCGTTGAGGGGTTCCGGTTTGGTGACCTCAGGACCGGGTCACTGCTTTTTGTAGACAATGTGGTCCTGTTGGCTTCATTGAACCGTGACCTACAGCTCTCACTGGATCGGTTCACAGCTGAGTCTGAAGCGGCTGGGATGAGAATCAGCACCTCCAAATCCGAGTCCATGGTCCTCGCCCGGGGGAGGCTGGAGTGCCCTCTCCGGGTCGGGGATGAGATTGTACCCCAAGTGGAGGAGTTCAAGTAGCTCGGGGTCTTGTTCACCAGCGGAGGAAGGATGGATCGGGAGATTGACAGGCAGATCGGTGCAGCGTCGGCAGCGATGCAGGCTCTGCACTGGTCTGTCGTGGTAAAAAGGGAACTGAGCCTCAAGGTGAAGCTCTCGATTTACCACTCGATCTTCACTCCTACCCTCACCTATGGTCACGAGCTGTGGGTCCTGTCCGAAAAAACAAGATCTCGAGTACAAGCAGCCGAAATGAGTTTCCTTTGCAGGGTGGCCGGGCTCTCCCTTAGAGATAAGGTCAGAAGCTCGGTCATCCGGGAGGAGCTCGGAGTAGAGCCGCTGCTCCTCCGCGTTGAGAGGAGCCAGATGAAGTGGCTCGGGCAGCTGGTTAGGATGCCTCCCGGACGCCTCCCTGGTGAGGTGTTCCGGGCACGTCCCACTGGTAGGCGGCCCCGGGGAAGACCCAGGACACGCTGGAGGGACTATGTCTCGCAGCTGGCCTGGGAACGCCGCGGGATCCCCCGGGAAGAGCTGGACGAAGTAGCTGGGGAGAGGGAAGTCTGGGCTTCCCTGCTTAGGCTGCTGGCCCACGACCCGACCACGGATAAGCGAAAGAAGATGGATGGATGGTCATATATTTAAACACATGACAAATAAAAAATAATAATAATAAATAATAATAATATTAATAATAATAAAAATAAAAAACAACCAAGGCAAAAGGTTCGCCAATATTAAAGCTGTGCACTACAGAGGTCATGGGTCACATCAATTTAAGCACAAACATAAATGTACAATGGCTGCTAAGGCTAAGTTACAATTAAGTGGGTAAAGTTTTATGTTTGTCAAGATATAATAACACTGGGTCCCAGACAGAGAAAAATTTGTCCTTTGACCCCCTGAGGGTATACTTAATTTCTCTAACAGCAACAGGGCACTGAAAGTGACCAGGGCTCTAAGAGAGGTGGAAATGCAAGATCTCACTTCAAAGTCGCACCAATCAGCGACGGGAGTGTGGAGCCAGTACATGATTTTTTTAACATTTGAAGCCCAATAATAATGACAGAAATTTGCAAGAGCTAGACCACCTTGGTTTTTAGGTCTCTGTAACAGCTCCATATGTGCTGTCTTTACCTGCTTCAGCAGGAGGGTGACTGATGCTTCAGTCAACGTCTGTGGGAGTGAGCCCTGGGATAGAGAGTCTTGAAACAAATCAAGTGAAATTGTTGATAGCTTGTTGGAGAACTTTTTTAAAAACTCTATGGGATACCCATCAGGGCCTGGCGCCTTGCTGCTCTGCATTGCATTTATGATTTCAATGCGATCTAGCGGGAGCTCCGTCTCAGTGCGATGAACTGTTGGAGGTTATCAAAGAAATGGTCCATGTCAGTTAGTAGTAGTTAGTACACCATCATGTTTCTGTATTTGTGGGATTTGATGAGAGGCTGAGCGGCATTTAAGTTGGTATGCAGCTTTATCACCATGTTCATAGACATACCCTGGTGATTTCAATAGGAGATGTACCGTTCTTTCTGTTGATAGTAGATTATATTGTGTTTGGAGGTCCAGCTCAGGGGAAGGAGAAGCAGAGTACTGGGCGTCCACCATGTATACTGCTCTAAAAAGCTCCTTGAGTTTAATTCTTTTCATCTTATTTATTTTGGCTGAGTAAGATATAATCTCACCCCTGATTACAGCTTTTAGTGTTTCCCACAGGACAGAAGTGGAGACGTTATCTTTTTTTATTGGAGTCTATAAAGTCATCTACTTTTTGGGATATCATTTCATAAGAGTTCTCATCGGCCAGGAGATTTCTATCTAATTTCCAGGAGGGGTGTTCTGATTGGTAAAGTGAAAATGCAAGGTCTAGTAATACAGGGGCATGATCTGACTCTACTATAGCTGAATATTCAGTTTTTTTGACAAAGGGAAGAAGAATCTGGTCAATAAAGAAATAGTCTATTCTACTGTATGAGTGGTGTACATTAGAAAAACACAGAGAAGGACACCAGGGGTCAACACCTCCTATCTGGTAAATAAAAACTATTAATAATTTGGCTTTTTTAGAAAGATTTGTAGATGTGGAACTGGATATTTTACCAGAACCACAGGCTTATGATAGAGGAGCCCTGAGACCTTCACAAATTGTCCTTGCGGATCAGAGATAACGGTGGTTGCATTAAACTAAATTTTTTTATGAATCAGTAGCTGTTCCATGAGTTTTAGAACTAAGACTGGAGTGAAATATGTCTCCCACCCACCCTTTTTTAAGCCTGACTTGGTCTTTTACAAGGAGGTGGGTTTCCTGGAGAGATGCAACATCACATTTTAGGTACTTCAGATGATTAAATATCCTGGCTCTTTTAACAGGCCCATTTAAACCCTTTACATTCCAACTAATTAATCGTATTGCAGCCATTGTTTCATCAATACCATTCACCATGTTTAAATGAAGAAAATAAAGCAAAGGAAAAAGGCAAGTAAAGTCTTCAACATTTTGACACTGGTGTAAAGTAAAGTTATCATTTTATAGTTTCATGGACTTTGGTGTTCCATGAAACTTTAGTCTTATAGAATTAAAACGTTTGAGGATGATTACCAGTGAACTCAGTGTTTATCCCAAACATTTGGACTTTCACAAATAAATGTCCTGATACTCTTGAAAGTTCAAGTCTTCTTGAAAATGTGAAACTTGAATGATCTTGAATTTTTGACTTTCACTCCTTGTAGTTGTTTTTGACCAAACAAGACTGAATATTATTACTTATTACTCATAGAATTCTGATTTCATAATTTTATAAATGCAGACTTTGGTCTTTTATAAATCTACAATTTAATAATCTAGAAAATTCTGCATGTTGTTACTTTTAACATTACAATCCCCTGAGAAATTTTAAATTTTGGTTTCTGATCATTTTGCATCCTCATAGTCATGAATATTTACCTCTGCCGAGGAGGTTATGTTTTTGCCGGCGTTGGTTTGTTTGTCTGTTTGTTTGTTTGTGTTCAAGATAACTTGAAAAGTTATGGACGGATTTGGATGAAATTTTCAGGAAATGTGTGGAATGGGATAAGGAACAAATCATTAGATTTTGGGACTGATCTGAATCACCATCTGGATCCAGGAATTTTTAATGTAGATGCTAATGTAGATGTTTTAGGCCTTTCTGAGGATATTTTCGGGGTCCCTTTTCCCCTTTTGGTGTGTCCCTGATGAGTCCCTGGAGGCTGAAGTTGGACTCAGGTTACCGTCTGAGTCCATCCAGCCTGTCTCCCTGGGACAGACACATGCTGTCTTCAGTTGCCCTTTGACCTTGTCCTGTGGGTTGTGTTTTGGGTCCAGTTTCCCATCAGCCCTGCTCTCTGGCTGCTGACCGGGCCTTTGCTCAGGCTGTTTGACCTCGTGCTGCTGATTCTTCTGCTTGTTTGCCTTCCTGTGTACGAGGCTCTGCTGCTGATTCAGTCCTTCTTCTCAGCCCATTAACTCTGCAATAAGTAACCACACTTCCCCTGTCCGCCATTCTCCCGTATCACACAGGCGGACTTTATGATCCAGAGGACTGGGCGCCGGCGCTGTTTGATCCACCATCAAGAAGAGAGAGCAGGACTCATCCAGGTAGAAGCTGCCTGGCTCTCAGCTGAAAGCTTCATTATCAGCACGTTGGCATGAGCACACAGACGCCACTTAACCACAGAGTTCATCAAAGGTCTCCATGCATCACCGAGGCAGGAGGACAACGTCAAGTATGGACGGCACGTTTGAAGATGACAGCAGATTTATATACACACACACTGGCCACTTTATTAGATACACAGAGCTGAAACATCAGAGGTGATCAGAGATGTTGGTCCATGTCTCCATGACAGCATCACACAGCTGCTGAACATCGAAGAGGAGAATCTCCTGCTCCACCACATCCCAAAGCTGCTTTATTGGATTGAGATCTGGTGACTGTGGAGGCCACTGGAGTACAGTGAAGAAACCAGTGTGAGATGATCTGAGCTCTGAGACATGGAGCTGCTGGAAGTCTCCATCAGAAGACGGTCCACTGTGGTCATAAAGGGATAGACATGGTCAGCAACAATCCTCAGGTAGGCTGTGGGGTTTCAACCATGCTCAGGTGGGACTAAAACCTCTGTGAGGTTGGAGTAGGGATGCTCCTGACAAACACTCAGCATCTCCCGCAGAGTGACCACACATCACTCGCCGTGGGGAACTTTCCCATGAGAATACACCCAGCACAGCCCTGCCCTGATCCTGTGGTCATCTCCTGCATGCAGGTTCCTGCTCACTGCCCAGATCATCTTTAGTGTCCCATTATACCCTCAAAAAGATCCTCTGAAGTGGACCTGGGGCAGGACAATATGTGCCAGAGGTCATATCTTAATTTTTTTCAGGCTAAATAGCAATCCACTGAATATTTTTCAATAAAAAAATAACAAATAGATTTCACAAAACCAGAATCATAAACTTTGGTATGATTTAGCAAAAGTCAAACTGACACCAGTTTGAAAGCTTTACAACAAAAGAGATGATGACTACGTGGACATCACACACTCATGAGACTCTGGATCCATGCTTCATGATGCTCACACTAAACTCTGAGCCTACATCTGAATGTGGAGCAGAGATCCAGACTCACCAGAGCAGGAGACACTTTTACAGTCTTCTGTGGTCCAGTTTGGTGAGCCAGAGGAGTGTCCTGTTCTTAGCTGACAGGAGTGGACCCTGGTGTGGACCATCTGCTTCAAGACTGGACATGTGTGCTTGGAGGTGGCCTTGATTTTCCCCTGACCTCTGACATCAACAAAGCATCCTGCTGCTCACTGGATATTTCCTCTTTTCAGACCATCTTCTGTGTGATCGTCCAGCACATCATCAGTTTCTGAAGCTCCGTCAGCCATGCCACATCAAATCTCCTTTCATCTCCATTCTGATGCAGGTTGATCTTCAGCAGGTCTTCTGGACCATGTCTACATGACTTAGAGACTGGAGTTTCTGCTATGTGATTGGCTGGTTAGCTGTCTGTGTTAATGAGCAGTTTAGTGTGAGTACCTGTAAATCACATTTTTATAATAAGCCTCTATCTGATTTAACTTTATTTCAGGTCATGAACTCCTTCAGTGGATTTAAAGTCAGTTAAAAGGCAAATTTTAAACAAGTATTAGTTAAGTATAAAAATAGTTAAGAGTCATTGAGAGTTTAATGGTGTTTGCAAACAGACTGCACTGAAGATGAACGTGTATCAAACAGAGATGTATAACCATGTGATAACCTTTCACTTTGGTAACAGAGCTGTCTAATTAAATCAGTGAGCGCAGACTGATCCTCAGGACGGATGATAAAACTTCAGGGAGTCTGTAAAGACCACAGGTTTATGGATCTGGGAGAAGAAAGTGGAGGTCAATGGCTGCCTGAACTTATCATACGAACACTTTAAAGCATGACAAACATAAATTACGACTAAGGAGCAGAAACCTTGTGTGTTCTCAGATTATGACTCAGATGAATGTCTGCACTCCTGAAGGTTTATGACTTTAAAGATCATTAAATCATAAATGTTGTTAAGATTCAGTGGATGTCAGTGGTAAGTGGTTAGAAATGGCAGAAGAACTGAAAAGATTTGCTTTAGTTAAACAATAGTTAAGATTAATCTGTAGTTTAAAGGTTTTACTGCTAAAACAAACTTCCTGTACCAAAGAAAACAACAATTTCTTTTATTTCTTTTCTTTTCTTTTCTTTTTGCTCTTAGGTGTGAGTGTGAGGGTGAGTGGTTGTCTCGCCTGATTACAGCTGGGATAGGCTCCAGCTCCCCGGCGACCCCGAAAGGGATGAGCGGTATAGGAAATGAATGAATGAATGAATAATAACCCAGCACGGTCTCCATTGACCTCCACTCTACATCTTGACAAAGCTGCCTCATTCATAACAGTGACTTTAAACTATTTACTTTTATTATGGATTGGAGATCTTAGGGAAGACACAAAAGTTAACAAATACCACTGATTTTTACATCCTATCAAATTAATGGAGGTAAATGGCTACGAAAAAAAGGACTAATGAGGAACATCTTTGTAAAACACCTGGATTTGAATGAAGGAGCTTAAAGTTTGTACTCTGCACTCTTGAAACTTTGAGGAAACTTTAAGATCATTTACTTTAGTTATAGTAAGTGGAAGTCAATGGTCAGTTTATTAGAAAAAAAAGTTCAATTCAATACTCCAGTACCACAGATACAGTTTATTTTTCATCACAAACATTTATCAAATCATATTACAAATTTTAGGAATATAGACCATACTATATCTCAGCATTGGTCTCCATTGACTTCCATTCAATTTCTTGACAAAGTGGTCTGATTTTCAATAGTGACATCAAACTATTTACTTTCGTAATGACTGAAAGAAACTTGAGGAAGAACCAACAAATACTAATGATTTTCATGTCTTTCAGATGAGTGGAGGTCAATGGCGGGTTTAAAATTTAATAAATCATAAATCATTCCTAACAAGCACTGAACATTTAAAGCCGCACTATGTAAAATTCCGGCTTTCAGCTCTCTAGGGGCCTCTATGGTTGTTGAGTGTTACTGCACGGTCGTAAAGCAGAGCGCCTCAACGTGCATTTGTTGACATACAGAGGGAGGAGAAGGGACAGGACGTCCCGAGAGACAAATAAACCACGTGGACTGATAAGGTACAGTCTGATCATGTTTCTTTTTGAGTAAATCATCATGTACTTACAAGTCCAACAATAACAGGGCCAAATCGGCATCCGTCGGACATCCCTCCTCGTCTTTCAGCTCACGCCAGCGAGTGAACACCGGGCCATTGTTTATGCCTGTCCAGGCATTTGGCTTGTTACTCTCCCGCTTTCTCTTTTTCATCTCCTCTGATAAAACTTCTCTTTTCTTCAGCTCTTTTGCTGCTTCCGCCATGATAACAACTCTACATTTAGCTTTCCTCTTCTTCTTGTTTAATGGCAGGAGCATAGTACCGCCACCTACTGTGCAGGAGTGTGAGCCAGAGGTCCCTATTTCCATTAGGAAAATAAGTGCATATTTACTTTGAACTAAATTCTGTTCATTAAATCTGTTTTAAAAATTCATAAACTGTTTTATATTCTCCTTTTCACAACGTTTAGCTTTCACCTCGAGGGGGAAGTGACGTATGCCGTAAAGGAGTCAAAGCAGTAAAAATGTGTAGTTTTTTAGTGTGGAAGTGTTCCTACCCTCCACATCGAAGTTACATAGTGCCAGTGAAGGTGATACAGACCCCCTCAGACCATCGCAGAGATGTCATTCAACCTGTTGTAAAGCAATGTACCATCACAAGGACTCTAGAAATATTATATTAGGGTGGAAAAACTACATAGTGTTGGTTTAAATTGTTATTCAGCTAAAACTTCGTCCTCTGCATTCTGGAAAATTCAGCACATCTTTGTCTGCAGATTTGAGGACACTTCAGATCATTAACTCTGGGTGAGATTTAGTGGATGTCAATGGTGAGTCTATCAGGATGCACGTCTGTGAGCTGAACAGAAAAATCAACAATCATTTTAGTCAGTAAAACAGTTTCAGCTGGCAGGTGACAATTTTACAGCCTAACAGCCACACTGGGCAAAAGACAATGTATTCATCCTTGACATTTATCAAACTAAGACTTTCAGAAATGATAATTAACCCATTTTTGGTCACCATTGACCTCTGCTGACGTCTTTGTTCAATAAAAGAAACTTTTAGAGAAAATAAATGCAGCTGTTGTTTACTTTTAATGATCATTAAATCTGAGTTTCTCTGATGGTTGTGAAGATTAAGTGGATGTAAGCAATACATTTTTAGACAGAAAAGGGTTTAAAAAAGATTTAAAATGTACTTTAAGTTTAGTTTAAAATAATTGTTTTATTTTAGTTAAGAAGATTTACAGCTTCATCAAATATTCTGGACCACAGTTAATGTTTGTTTTTTAATCCTTGACATATATCAATCAGTAAATTAGAGTGTTAGAAATTATAAACCAGCCCAGCCCTACTCTCCATTGACTCCCACTCACTTTCTTCATAAAGCCATTTATTCTGTAATAGATTAAATCACCTAAAGGAGACGTGTTAGTTCACAAATACCACTTTTAAGATGATTAGGAGTGTTTAATTTTTAAAAGTTTCTCATACTTGTCACTAAACCTCTGATAAATAAACTGTGATTGTACTCAAGGTCATTTGATACAGATTTCTCCAATATTTTGTAGAGTTAGTGGATGTCAATGGTCAGTGTAAAATATAAAAGTGTAAAAAAAAAAAAAAAACAACTAAATCTACTGTCTGATTATATCCTCTAAAACTAACAAATGATGGAGTGTTATAGAAGGATATGTCCATTTAATCTCCCAGTTTTGGTCACCATTGACCTCCATTCACTTTCATGATCAGCATAACTAAATGACTTATGGAATAAATGGGACTGATGTTTGTTTGTGATGGTCTGTAACACTGTAAGATCATTTAATCCAATTTTTCCTGATGTTTGATTAGACTGAGTGGGTGTAAATGGTCAGTTTTAAAGTACAAATGGGCCTAAAAGAGTTTTAAATGTATTTAAAATTTAGTTTTAAAGGCCTGAACAATGATTGTCATTTTAAAGTTGGACAGCTGTAACAAACAGCTCCTGTAATGAGGCGTCAGAGAAAAACTCATAAATTCCTGCATCGCTGTGATCAGACAAAGAGCTCACCTGGGCGTCCATATGGCTGCTGCTGGATCATCAGAATAATCATGGACTGGTCCAGGAGGCTCCGGGTGCAGGACCTCACCAGGTTCTGACGGGTCCCCACCAAAGACCGGCCCAGGACCGGAGCAGAGCTCAGAGTTCAGACGGACGACGACTTCAGCTGCTGGACGACTTCACATTTTTATTTTTCTGCTGCAGAGGGAGAGAGCAGGCTGAGCCGTCACCATGGAGACCAGTCCCTCCCCCTCACCGTGTCATCCTCCCCCCTCCTCACCCCTCTGTGTGTCCAGACAAGGCACTGATCCGACACTGCAAAAACAGAGCTGTTAGACCTACTCAAAAAATACATTTAACTGATACCACCACCAGCCACTTCATTAAGGACACCTCTCCAGTCTCTGGTTGGACCTCCTTCAGTCTTCATGGAGCTGAAACATCAGAGATGTTGGTCCATGTCTCCATGACAGCATCACACAGCTGCTGAACATCCATGAGGAGAATCTCCTGCTCCACCACATCCCAAAGGGGCTCTTAGTGCTGAGATCTGGTGACTGTGGAGCCACTGGGACGGTGGTTGTAGCTCTGGAGTAGATCTAGCGGAGTGCTTTGTTAGTGTAAATATCAGAGCACATGTCCGCTCTGTTGGAGCGTCTCTGTTTTCTGCCCTCGTGAACTTCTGTTTCCACAACACCGAGCCCCAGGAGCTCCGGGTCCTGGTGTTGTGTTGTGGTTGGTCATTGGATAAATACTGGCCTGGTCTTCATGAAACCTGAAGGGTGAGGTGGCACGTTCAGCCTCAGGTGCAGCGAGTATCCAAACAGATGAATTATGGGATAAAAGGAAACCAGATCCAGATGATGGCCCGGGCCGCAGGTGTCCTGCTCCCGCCTGATCCATCCGTCCGTAGTTTTGTAGACTTTAATGGATGCCCACAAACACTCATGACCTGATCAGCATCAAAGGTTAAAAGTCATCGTTACACAACCAAGCTCAACCCTCACTGTTGAAAAATGAAGCCAGTGCAGAAGCACATAAGCTGCAGTTCCTCAGATGTCCACTAGAGGCTGAGAGCAAAGCAGCAAAAGATCTATGTTTACCACTGAGATAATACTGTTTACAGCTAAATCAACATGTAAAAGAAGTAAACATCTTTACAATGGAAATGAACATGTTAACAACGGAAATAATCAAGTTTACAGAAGAAAAAAACATGATTACATCTAACCAAACATGTTAACAAAAGAAATAAACATGTGTACAGCTAAATAAACATGTTTACAGTGAAATACTCATGTCTACAGCTAAATAAAAATGTTTACTTCTAAATAAACGTTTGCAGCAGAGTTTAACATGTTTACAGCACAGATAAACATGTTTATATCTAAATCAACATGTTTATGTAAATGTAAATGTTCATTATTTATACAGCCCTTCACAACAACCCTTTCGGTAAAGCAAAGTGCTTTACAATAGATAGTTAATAAAAACGGAATAAATAAGAACAATTAGAAACAATACAAACAGTTGAAGCAATAAATGCAATTAAAAAAAAGATAAAATACAATAAAATAAAGTAAAAGTTAAAGTTTATAGCTAAACAGAAATGTTTTCATGTAAATAATCATGTTGACAATGGAGATAAACATGTTTACAGTAGTAAGGAACATCTTCACATCTAAATAAACATGTTTACAGCTAAATAGAAATACACTTTATTGCCAAAAGTATTCGCTCACCGATCCAAATAATCAGAATCAGGTGATCCAATCACTTCCATGGCCACAGGTGTATAAAATCAAGCACCTAGGCATGCAGACTGCTTTTACAAACATTTGTGAAAGAATGGGTCGCTCTCAGGAGCTCAGTGAATTCCAGCGTGGAGCTGTGATAGGATGCCACCTGCGCAACAAATCCAGTCCTGAAGTTTCCTCGCTCCTAAATATTCCAGTCAACTGTCAGCTGTATTATAAGAACGTGGAAGTGTTTGGGAACGACAGCAACTCAGCCACCAAGTGGTAGGCCACGTAAACTGACAGAGCGGGGTCAGCGGATGCTGAGGCGCATAGTGCAAAGAGGTCGCCAACTTTCTGCAGAGTCAATCGCTACAGACCTCCAAACTTCATGTGGCCTTCAGATTAGCTCAAGAACAGTGCGCAGAGAGCTTCATGAATGGGTTTCCATGGCCGAGCAGCTGCATCCAAGCCATACATCACCAAGTGCAGTGCAAAGCGTCAGATGCAGTGGTGTAGAGCACGCCGCCACTGGACTCTAGAGCAGTGGAGACGCGTTCTCTGGAGTGACGAATCGCGCTTCTCCATCTGGCAATCTGATGGACGAGTCTGGGTTTGTTTTGAACCCTATGGATTAGGAATGGGATGTCACTTAAATTCATATGCGAGTCAAGGCAGGTGAGCGAATATAGTGTATGTATAGCTAAATAGAAATGTTTACAGAGACAAACACGTTTACAGCAGAGATTAACATGTGTAGAGCTAAATAATCACGTTTACAACAGAAACACCCCTAAATCAACATGTATACTACTGAAATGAGTGTATCATTTTGACAGCACTTTTTAATTTAGTTTAAGTTGAAGTATTTTGCCAAAAATATCTTTAGTTTTAGTCATAATTTAGTCTCTAAATTGTTTTAATTTTAGTCTGGTTTTAGTTGATGAAATTTCACAACATTTCAGTCGATGAAATCTGCTGTAAATTTAGTCGACTAAAATATGAAGTGTAAAGGGTAAGGCATTTTTTATGTTTCCTTGAATTTCTGAAGTCATGTTTTACACTTGGATAAAATCAAACATCTAATAACCCTTTATTGAACACTAGTAAAGTCTGAATGTATCAATGAACAGAAACAAATTGAACTTTTGTGTGAAATGCAGTCACCTTTATTTAGGCTACCTGGCAGAGCATCTCAGTTACAATACCAGAACTGACAACAAACAGTGAACCTGCTCTACATGAATATATCAATTCATAAAGAGAGGAGCTCTGATTGGATCGCTCCACAACTTATCCCACCACCACCAAGCTAAGGCAGCTGTGATTGGATGTCCCTCTTAACTCATCCAACCTTTCCACACAACCAAAGTAGCTGTGATTGGATATATTCCTAACTTGTCCCTACTTTCTACATGACCAAATTAGGTCTGATTGGATTAAGTCTCTGTCAAACATTTTAGTCTAGTTTTTATTTGTTGATGAAAATGTCAGTTAATTTAGTTTGAGTTTTTGTCCATGTGCACTTGTTTTTTATTAGTTACTGTCTAGTTTTCCTCAGAGGAAAAAAGGTTGTTCACGAAAACTATGATGAAAATAATTAGTCAACAAATGAACACTGACTGCAATAAGATCAAGAATCAAAGTTGACGTTAGTCCAAAGTGTAAAGAAAATCCTGACGATCATGATGAACGGCCCACAAACGATTCTCTCAGGTGTTGTCAGCACACGGCTGAAGAGCCTGAAGCTGCAGTTCCTCCTCCAGAGTCCACTGGAGGTTTCTACCTGAATAAACATCTCTACAGTCAGGAGGTGACGCCCCTCCACGGCAAGCTGCTATTGGTCAGACGGCCTTAAGCCCCGCCTCCACTTGTCCTCTCTGTCTGTGAGTAGGTTGATCTGAAGTTCAGCTGAGGTGACGTCAACAGTGGGTTGGAGACAGGATCACCTGACCGCACCTCAACTTCCTGTTTTTACCTTGAATGTTTTAAAACACAGTGGAGGACACGGGCGGCCTTAACGAGACTAATTAAATAATAACGAGTTACAGAAGAACATTCACCATAACAGAAACAGATTTTATTTAAAGGTCACAAAGAGAAGAGGATGCTGTGACTTATTCAATGTTAAAATAAAATATGAAACAGAAGAATGAAGATGGACAGTATAAAAACACAACATGTAAACATTATTTCTAAATCATTTTTGTTAAAATAAAGTTTAAAAAGTGTGCCAGGACTAAAAGACGAGGACCAAAACAATAAAACCCCAAATTTTTCTGTAAATACTGAATCCCCCCAATAAACAAATGAGCCAAACAAAAATCATTTTCAGATACAAAACTAAAAATCCACAGACACATGACCACATAAAACAGATTGTTCAGATTTAGCAGCTTCAGCATTTTTCCCTTTTTATTTTAAAAACTTACACAGGTTTTTAACATTCATGAGCACAATACGTCCCAAAATTACCTTTATCATAGATATTCCAGTTTAAGACGTAAACACTGAGTTAACCAAACATTAAAGTCATTTTTTATTTGTCTCTAAACTTACCCAAACCAGCAGTACGTCCCTTTTTCCACTTTAAACATTTTAAGTGATTTTAAGCCTTATAATTTTTGACATATAAACAACATTATTGCCTCATTACTTTTTTCTCATTGTTTTCCAGAAAAAGATGTTAAAACAAGGTTAAGATAATGTTCAGCTAACTTTTGACTGAACTGATGATTTAGATTTGACATTTTATACGTTTTTTTCTTTATTATGCCAGTTTAAGATATTAACATAGCTACTGTAACATGATGATTTTATATTCTGATGTTAAGATGACCAAGCTCCATCACGGACGTTTGATGGTTGGAGCTCCATCACGGATGTTTGATGGTTGGAGCTCCATCACAAACGTACCTCCATCTCTGACTTATTAAAATGAAATATTCAGTGTTTTATTAAATGATTTTTGATCAGATGTTGAGACAAACTGGTGAAATTCTAAAAGGAGCTTTAAAAGAGTTTAGATTTTTTTTTTTAAATAGAAAAATGTTTAAAAAAAAAGATTAAGTTTGAGGACAATACACTTTTGACAGTTGTTAAGATTGAATTGTTTTTAGATCTGTTTAAAAGACTTTGGAAAATTTGAACTGTTAAAAGTTTTAATAATTCAATAAAATGTTTGTGACTTTGAAGTTATTGTTTAATTTTTTTTTCTGTATTTTAACATGTAAAGACTGGTTTGTGAACCCACAGATTAAATGTTTGAACTTTTAAAATTAAAAATCTTACTAATTAGAGTATATTCTACAAACTGTTCAAAAAAATTTGAGGTAAAAGTTGTGAAAATGTTTGACCAAAATAATAGAAAAGACTCTGCAGATTTATTTGGTAAATTATTAACAATGAGCTCAAATACATCTTTACTAATATGTTGACTAATTTTGAAGTCCCTTGAAATAAAAATAAAATGCTTGAATCAGTTTTAGAATTGTCCAGTAACATTTCACAAATTTTAAATATTTTTAAATAATGACCAGTTTAATTGATTGACCTCACATTATTTCCATAAAATGATTAAATAATTATAAAATGAAGTTTTACAAAAATTTTACCAGAGTTTGAAAAAATCTAAAGACCTTCAAAAATGAATTTTATATTGAGAGTTCAAAACTTTTTAACAAAAAGGTTTAAAAAATATTTTTGACCTTTTTCAATATTTTGATGAAATGTTTGGGTAGTTATAAAATCATAAATCAATCTGTCTCCGATTATTTGTGCAGTTTCCCCTCTGAGTGAGAAACGGCTGAAGCTCTTTGGTTCCTCCTCTGAGATGTTTAATACCATCCTGCAGCGATCGGCTGGTTTTTGACATTTAAATGTTTTTAAGTCCAAAGGATCTGAATAAACATCAGACAGACAGACGGACCTCAGCCATCAGTCATAGTCAAAGCAGATCATTTTGGTCCTCCAGGATGAAGTTAGTCAGAGATAAAAACCTTTGTCTCCCCCTGCTGGTATGAGGGAGGAACTCCTCCTCCTGTTTGGTCCTCCTCGGATCCTTCAGTCCTGGAGAACCCTGGTCCACAGGTCTTCAGTCTGCAGTAAACCCTTGAAGACCTGAGGTCCACTCAGAGGAGGTGGATCTGCTCCACAATTAAAATCAAATCCAGAAGAGACCTGCTGGACTCCAGACCGCTCAGGTGTGAGTCCTGGTCTAAAGCAGGTGTCTTCTTCTGAGCTCTGTGATTGGCAGCTCATCGTCACCTCGTCACATGCCCCCCTCCTACCCCTCAGAGTGAGTTCAGGTCCTGGACCTCCAGCAGCATGGCGTCCTGCTCCGTCCTCAGCTGGTCCCGGACCTGCAGCAGCCCGACCAGCTCGGAGCTCAGATCTACGAGAGACCACCAGAGGGTCAGTTTGGAGAACATCACAATCACACTGCAGCCACACAACGCAGCTGAGCCCTGACCAAACAGCAAAGATTAAGACAGAGGCCATAACATTAGGGACGAGGGGACACAGGTGAAATAGGCTTAGACTGCCGGGGGGATCTGGCACACTGGGCTCTGGCACACTGGGCTCTGGCACACTGGGCTCTGGCACACTGGGCTCTATCCCTCTCTCTCTCACACTCTCTCTCCATATCTGCCTCTGCCCCTTTCTGTTTGCTCCTGTACTCGTCTCTGGCTCTGGTCTTGTAGGTAGCCTGGGATCCTTGGTGGAGACTGCCTGCTGCTGTGAAGTCATGAAGCCTAAATAACTACAATTATAGACAATAACACATATTTGGCCATTTCTTTAGCCCCATTCCAGTTCATTCTCATTATAGTTGTTAATGAAGACATTAGCATGATCTTTCTATCTATGGTTGATACATCTATAGTAACTATCTCTAGCTCCACATGGGCATGAGACCCCTCTTGAAAATGAGGTGTCACATCTCAAGAGGTCTACCATTAATACATTTATACTTAAGGGAGACAAATGTGGTAGGGACACGTTAGTGGTCTGGGCACCCATGAGTTTGTCACTACTATAAATTCTTATTCCTCATCATCATCAGCTGAAATTACATCACCTATAAATTCTGATTTTGATGCTGTTGTATTCTTCAACATTACTGTAAAAATTAGATTATTACTCTTTTCATGATTATTAATGATTACACTTCTATAAAATAATCACCACAGTCACACAGACATGAGGACCCTCCTGAAAACCAGATGTAGCATCTCAAGAGGGTAACCTCTAATACATTTGTTTTCAGCAGAAACAAATTTGACGACAACAGGTCTATGATTGGTCCATGGATCTGTCAATAACTTTAGTTCTTACTTTAGTCCACTTGTCTCTATATATGCATTTTATATATGTACCTTGGATGGTCTTGGTCAGTGGGGGGATAACCTTGTATGGTCTTGGTCAGTGGGGGGTAGTACCTTGGATTGTCTTGGTCAGTGGGGGGGTGATCCTTGGATGGTCTTGGTCAGTGGGGGGGTGTACCTTGAATTGTCTTGGTCAGTGGGGGGGTGTACCTTGGATGGTCTTGGTCAGTGGGGGGGTGTACCTTGGATGGTCTTGCTCAGGGACTTGTTGAGGGCGCGGAGCTCCTTCAGGCTGATCTTTTGCAGCTCTCCTCTCTCCAGGTGCTTCCTCTGGACGGCAGGGTCACTGCGAGCCGACGACTGAAACCAACAGTTTGGTGAAATATGAGGGAACATGGAGGAATTCTTACAATCAAGTTCAGAAAATTACATTAATGTTTTTATTCTAACAATGAAGAAAACAGTCTATAAAAGAGATGATGCTTTCATTCAAAATTGAAGAATCATAATATATTTTGAGGTTAAATGTTTGAGGAGGATTAGAGATTGTTTCAGAATGTTTAACAGAAAACTGATTAAAAAAAAATCCTCTCAATACATTTTTTTTCCTTTCAAAAAACTTTTTAGTTTAAAATGTTTCACTTGATTAAATTTTCTTTCTTGCACATTTAAAATAATTTAAGAGTTGGTCAAATGATTGTGGGGCACGGTGGTGCAGCAGGTAGTGCACCAGCCTCACAGCAAGAAGGTTGGGGGTTTGATCCCCTGTGTCGGTCAGGGCCTCTCTGTGTGGGGTTTGTGTGTTCTCCCTGTGCATGTGTGGGTCCCTCCAGGCACTCCCTCTTCCTCCCACAGACTAAAAACATGCTTGTTAGGTAGACTGGTGATTCTTAATTGCCCTAAGGGATGAGTGACAGTGTGAATGGTGGTCTGTCTCTCTATGCGGCCCTGTGATTGGCCAGTGACTGGTTCAGGGTGGGATAGGCTCCATCTCCCTGTGACTCCCAAAGAGATAAGCGGTTTGGACGATGGATGGGAAAGAGTTCAAAACTTTTCAGGGAAAATGTTTAATGTGGTTGAAATTCTTTTTGACTTTTTCAGACGTTTGTTTGTTTTTCAACTTCCTGAAATATTTAAAGAATTCTTTGTGATTTTTCTCTAAAGGTTTAAACTTCTCAGAAACATGTCTTCATGACCGTTTGATTAACTCAGCTTCATTTTTTACTCTTTCCAACAAGAAGTTCCTCAGGTTCTTGACTACATTTTTTTGGAACCGTTAAGAAAAATGTTCAGAGTTTAGAAGAGATGAAAACATCTCCGGGTCAGAGAAAGTCCTACACAGCTGAAACCAGGTCAAAGGTCACAGGTCAGCTCTTTTTTCTTTCATTTAGAGACGACAGATAATCAGAGCAGTTTTTGGGAGGACGAGGGAGGGCTGGCTCCTGCACCAGGACGTCCTGCTGTCTCACCCTGGACTTGTGGTCGTTCCTCAGGCGGTCCCTCAGGTTCCTCAGCGTGTTCCTGAAGCCTCTGGACTTAGGTTTGTCGGGTTTGGCTGCAGGCTGAGGACTCTTCTGGACCTGCAGCATCAGGAGGGACAGGAGACAAACTGTTGTTTATTAAATCACACTTTACTGACCAAACTTCAGCACACTGAAATAAAAGAGAGGCGAGTTTAAAGAGAGGAGCAGAGGTCAACGTGGACAACAGGTGAGTCCAACAGAGACCAGAGCACGACCACGGCGAATAAAACAAGCATGGTCAGACATATTTCAATGATGATGAATTCGAGTAATACTAAGAAGAATTTCAATAAAATAATAAGATGAATCTTAATAAAACAGTAAGTCAGATGAATTTTCCAGTCCCACAGTTTAAACTGTGATGCAGACGTGAAGTGAAGGTCAAACATCATCATGGTCTTTACGTGCGAGCTGCACGGTGGTCCAGCAGGTACGGCTAGAAGGTTGCTGGTTTGACTCCAAGGTCATGTGAGACGCCTCTGTGTGGAGTTCACATGTTCTCCCTGTGCATTTTAGGGTTTCCCCGGGTACTCTGGTTTCCTCCCACAGACTAAAAACATGCTCGAGAAATTAACTGATGACTCTAAATTGACCTCAGGTATAGATGTATGTGGCCCTGTGATTGGTGACCCAGAGTGTACCCAGTCTGTGACCTCTGACCTTCATGTCACATGTCCATCATGTTACCCGTGTGCTGCTGCTGTCCGTCTCGGTCTCCTTCTCGTCCTCGTCCTCGTCCTCGCTCTCACTGTTGTTGATGAAGCAGAGCTGGAGGTTCATCTGAGTCTGCAGCCTGAGGGTCAAACAGGAGAACCATGAGAATCTGCTCTGGACAGAGAGAAGTGGACAGGACAGAGAGGACAGGACAGGGGGTCAAACAGGAGGACAGAGGGTTCATGACAGGGAGGACAGACAAGGGGGAACTGACAGAGAGTACAGGACAGAGGGGACAGAGTGTGAGGGGGCTCACCGTGACGTCAGGGCGAGGATGTGACTGTTACAGGCATCGTCTTGATCATCCCAGCTCTCCGTCCTCCTCCCTTGGTCCTCCATCCAGGTGACAGGAGCTCTGCTGCGGTCCAGAGACAATCCCTAAAATATGATTATTATATTAACAAAATCAACCCAGAGATAATACCTAAAATCTAATTATTATATAAATATAATAAATGTACAGTGCCATGAAAAAGTGTTTTCCCTCTTCCTGATTTCTTATTTTTTGCACATTTGTCACACTTAAATGTTTCAGATCATCACACAAATTTTAACATTAGACAAAGATGACCTGAGTAAATACAAAATGCAGTTTTTAAATGATGATTTTATTTATTAAGGGACAAAAGCTCTCCAAACCCACATGACCCTCTGTGAAAAAGTAATTGCCCCCTGAACCTAATAACTGGTTGTGCCACCCTTGGCAGCAATAACTGCAATCAAGCGTTTGTGATAACTGGTGATGAGTCTTTCACATCGCTGTGGAGGAATTTTGGCCCACTCTTCTGCACAGAATTGTTTTAACTCAGCCACATTGGAGGGTTTTTGAGCATGAACTGCCCGTTTAAGGTCACACCACAGCATCTCAGTTGGATTTAAGTCCGGACTTTGACTCGGCCACTCCAAAACCTTAATTTTATTTTTTTAAAGTCATTCGGAGGTGGACTTGCTAGTGTGTTTCGGGTCGTTGTCCTGTTGCATAACCCAAGTGAGCTTGAGCTTGAGGTGATAGCTGAACGTTCTCCTTCAGGATTTTCTGGTAGACAGCAGAATTCATGGTTCCATCAATCACAGCAAGTCGTCCAGGGCCTGAAGCAGCAAAGCAGCCCCAGACCATCACACTACCACCACCATGTCTGACTGTTGCTATGATGTTCTGTTTATCAAATGCTGTGTTGTTTTTATGCCAGATGTAACGGGACACACACCTTCCAAAAAGTTCAACTTTTCTCTGGTCAGTCCACAGAATATTTTTCCAAATGTCTTGGGGATCATCAAGATGTTTTTTGGCAAATGTGAGACGAGCCTTTGTGTTCTTTTTGGTCTGTAGTGGTTTTGGCCTTGGAGCTCTCCCATGATGCCATTTTTGCTCAGTCTCTTTCTTATAGTTGAGTCATGAACTCTGACCTTAACTGAGGCAGGTGAGGCCTGCAGTTCTTTAGATGTTGTTCTGGGTTCTTTTGACCTCCTGGATGAGTCGTCGTTGTGCTCTTGGTGTAATTTTGGTAGGCTGACCACTCCTGGGAAGGTTCACCACTGTTCCCAGTTGTCTCCATTTGTGGTTCACTGGAGTCCTAAAGCCTTAGAAATGGCTTTGTAATAGACTGATAGATTTCAATCACTTTGTTTCTCATTTGTTCTTGAATTTCTTTGGATCGAGGCATGATGTGTTTCTTTTGGAGATCTTGCAGCCTACTTCACTGTCAGACAGGTTCTGTTTAAGTGATTTCTTAATTCAACAGGTCTGCAGTAATCAGGTCTGCGTGTGGTCAGTGAAACTGAACTCAGTTTTCAGAAAAAATGTGATTAATCACAGTTAACTCATGATTTAACAAGGGGGGGCAATTACTTTTTCATATAGGGTCATGAAGGTTTGGAGAGCTTTTTTTCCTTAATAAATAAAATCATCATTTAAAAACTGCATTTTGTATTTAGTCAGGTTATCTTTGTCTGATGTTAAAATTTGTGTGATTATCTGACACATTTAAGTGTGACAAATATGCAAAAAAGCAAGAAATCAGGAAGGGTGCAAATACTTTTTCATGGCACTGTAGAGAACCAGAGATAATCCCTAAAATAAAATTATTATATAAATTTATAAAACCAGAGAGAATCCCTAAAATATAACTATTATATAAATATAGTACACATATATAAAACCAGAGATAATATAATTACTATAAATTATAATAAATAGAAATATATGAAACCAGAGAGGATCGCTAAAATATAATGAATATATTAATAAAATAAATATGTAAAACCATGGATAATTCCTGAAATCCAATTGTTACATAAATATAGTAAATATATAAAACCATAGACAATCCCTTGAATATAATAAATATATTAAAATAATTAATACATGAACCCAGAGATAATCCCTTATAATTAATATAAATATATAATACCAGAGAGGATTGCTGAAATATAATGAATATATAAATAAAATAAATAGGTAAAACCATAGATAATCCCTGAAATCTAATTGTTACATAAATATAGTAAATACATAAAACCACAGACAATCCCTAAAAAATAATAAATATAAACATGTAAAACCAAAGAGAATCTTTGGTTTTACATGTTTAATATAATTAATAAATCAATATAATAAACATATAAAACCAGAGATAATCCCTTAAATAAAATTAATATATAAATATAATAAATTTATAAAACCAGGTTTTAATCTTTGGAATATAATCAATAAAAATATGTCAACCCAGAGATAATTCCTGAAATATTATTTATTTAAAAGGATCCCCATTAGTTACCAAAGCAGCAACTAGTCCTGTTGGGGACCATACATCCAACAGTCATCCATAACAGACGTTAAAAGACAGCGAACATTTACAAAAATACAATCCACACCCCCCATCAGTAAATTCCAGTGAGTATCAAAGATGTCAACGACACATGAACATCAGCACAGATTTAATGAGAGAACAAAGAAGCCCTGCTTCACCCTGAAAATATGCTCTAGCAGCTCATTCTACATTTTGAGTTCAGTGTACTAAATTGAGTCCATTAAGAGTTTTGCCTGCAGTATTGACAGTTATGTTAAACAAAGAACTATTGTGAAAAAAAAAATGGTGACATAAAAACACTTACATTACTTAGAATCCCTAATTCATGAGAATGTTGTCAGCCCAAGTATGCAAACATATATTATTTAGCTCCTTTTTAAAGTTAATTTTACTGTAAGTTTTTCTGATGGAACACGGCAACTTATTCCACTGAGCAGCTGCTCTGTGTAGAAACGTTTCTGCATAGCACATGTTCTTGGCCTATGACATGATCATGTGTCACTTGTCTTGTATGATTGTGACTATTATTGATATGCAGGATTTTTTTAGTGCAGGTATTTTGGCTTTGAGGTTGTGCTTATCTGATATAAAAAAGACAAGGAGATTAGAAGACAATCTATCCCTGACTTTTTGCCATGAGAGAGCCTGATGCATATACAATCGATGCTCGCTCTTGACGAACAGCGCAGAGCTCGACGTGCGGCTTTGTTCTGTACGAGCTGGAGCTTGTTCAAGTCTTTCCTTGATGCACTTGACCAGATAACAGAACAGTGATCAAGCTAAAACAAAACCAGTGACTGTATGACCTGTCTGATTGAATGATCAGTCATGAAATATACGCATCTTCGAAGGGCAGACACAGCTCTCCCCGTTTTTGTTACAATACCATCAATGTGATGTGACCAACGTAACTGTTGATCAAGGGCAACACCCAAAGCTCGACCTCACGGACCTGCTCCAGTGTGACACTCTTCATGGTCAGAGACAGAGGTAGCCTCTCCTTTAGTGCATGGTTTGACCCAAAAATGATGCACGTGGTTTTAGTGACATTTAAGAACACTTTGTTGTTATGTACCCAGTTGGCTACACAGTGAAGATCTTTTTACAATGTTTCATTTAACTGGTTAACACTGTGAGCAGACCTATAAATTGTAGAATCATCAGCCTAAATAGTAATTGATGAATTATTTAATACACAAGGTGTTCATTAATAAAAATGGTGAAGAGGAGTGGACCTAGGCAGCTTCCCTGAGGAACTCCACACACCAACCTATTTGTTCTTGAAAAACTGCCATTAAAATAAACCATCTGAGTTCTGTTTGTTAAGTAACTTTCTAACCATCTATCTGCCTCTGCCTAAAAACCATATGCAGTACGTTTGTTTAATAAAAGTTTGTGATCAATCACAACAGAAGCTTCACTGAAATCCAGCAGAACTGCACCAACAATCTTTTGATCAGTTTGGCACAGCCAATCGTCAGTCATTTGTGTGAGTGCAGAACAGGTAGAGTGGCCAGCCTTGTAGGCATGTTGAGACTCAGAGCCAAGGTCATTGACAGAGAAGTATTGTGAAATTTGGGAAGATACAAGTTTCTCCATGATTTTACTAAGAGTAGGGAGAATGCTGACTGGTCTACTATTAGCACCAGATAAAGTAGTTCTATCATTTTTAGGGATTGGTATACTTTTAGCAGCTTTCCATGTTTGTGGGAATACATTTTGTTTTAAACTGAGATTAAAGATACAACATACAGGTTCAGCAATGTAATCTGCAATTCTTATCAATTTTCCATCCAAATTATCCAGACCATGCTGCTGATTATTGTTTACTGCTTGTAGAAGCTTTTTCACTTCATCAAGTTGTATTGGTCTAAAATTAAATTTACGATTTCTATTTTTTATAAAAACCTCATTAATGAGTTCAGTGGATAACTTATTATTAGGATAATTCATATTCTGTCTTTAACTATAAGCCTTATCAATAAAGAAATCAATGAAATAATTAGCAATGTCCATAGGCTTAGTTATAAATTTGCCCTAAACCTCTACAAAAGTAGTTATCCTTGGTCCTTCCTAATATGTTAGTAAAAGTTTGCCAAAGTTTCTTTCCATCATGCGGTGCTTCATAAATTTTATTGAATAGTAGGTTTTTTTCTTTTGATTGTTCATTTTTGTTACCTTGTTCCTGAGTTCCCTGTAGTTTTTCCTCATAGCTGGGTCACCTGATTTTATAGCAGCTCGTTTTATTTCATCCCGATTAGCAATGCATGTTTTTAATTCATTATCAAGCCATGGGGCAACTGTCTTTTTTATTGTATTATGTTTTAATTGGTGCATGTTTATCTACAACTGTTTGTAACAATTCTAGGAATAGGCTGAGTGCACCATTTATGCATTTCTGAGAGTAAATAATATCCATTTCAGGTGTTTTATGTCAACAATAAATTTCTGTTTGCAAAAGGATTTATATGACCTTTGTATTAAGACCCCAGGCCCAACCCTGGGTACTTTAGCTCTCCTTACCACAGCCACCATATTGTGGTCCCTAAAACCCACTGGGATGGACATGGCTTTAGAGCAACGTTCATTAGCATTAGTATATATATGATCAATGCATGAGGAAGATAGTACTGCAGAGATGTTAGAGGTAATCCTTGTAAGACAGTTTACTATCTGAGCCAAACTACATACTTTCATTATAGCAACCAATCGTTCTTTCAGAGTGCAGGATGAGAGCCAATTAATAATGAGATCCCCTAATAAATATATTTCTCTGTCTGTGTCAGTTGTTTTTAAAAGCATTTTACAGTTTTGTCAGTGTATTGTACGGTGGAACTGGGAGGTCTATAACAACCTACGATTATTGGTTTTATGTGAGGTAAATGAATTTGTAGCCAGAGTATCTCAATAGAATAGACCATAAGGTCATGCCTGACTTTGCATGGGATGTGACTTGGTACATAAATTGCCACTCCTCCTCCATGCTTATTTCTATCATGCCTAAAAATGCAATATCCAGGTACTGCCACTTTAGAGCCATTGACAGTAGTATCTAAATGAGTTTCAGAAATGGCCATAACATTAAAATTGTTATTACTGAGCAAAGCAGAAAGTTCTTGAACTTTGTGTAACAAACTGCAGTTGTTAAGGTGAGCTATTCTTAAGCCTTTCTTTAGCAAAACTTGTTCACTTTTTAACCTCAACCTTGTATGTTGTTGTGTAAACATTATGTATGTTGTTTAGTGACGATCTGGACATACCTAATTTGACACTGTAAAATTGTCCTCATTAAATTTAATTGTCACTTGTTGGCCGAGGAGTGCTGCTCCGAGGATGGATGATGAGTTTATCATGCCTCAGGAAGGCAGTGTCCCCTCTCTGACGCGCAGCTCTCATCTTCGGCAGAAGCTCTTTTCTTTTCAGTCGGACAGCCTCTGTGTAATCCTCGTTAAGAAATATTTTGGTGCCTCTGAGGCTCTTGGCTTGCTGCAATACAGCACGCTTGTCCTTATACCTCAAAAGCTTGACCACCATGGATCTCTGTCTATCACTGCCAGACGAGGGTGCACTCGCTCCACCTCGACCTTCCGCTGGAGCTGCAGCCTCTCCGTGAGGAGCCCTCTAACCTTCCCCTCCGCTTCGGCCCGGGTCTCCTCAATCCCGTTGATAACCAAATTATTCCTCTTGGTCTGTCCCTCCAGATATTCCATTTTGTCAGTGATTGTAAGTAGGCTGTCGCATAATTTCATTACATCAGCCTGCATTGAGCTTTGAATATCAGTTTGCTTTGTAATGTATATTCTGATATCGTCCACTTCCTTCTGTGTGAACTGGAAGCTTGTTTTGATTTCCTGAAGCTCCTGAGATAGCGTGTCCAGTGTAGTGTTTGAAGAGTCCTGGATAAGTTTGACAAAACTTTTAAAGTTGTCTTGTTGCTGCTGTTCTTGTAGCTCGTTCACCTGAGTGAGCGAGACATACTCCTCGTCAGGTTTCATGTCAGGTTTCGGCTTTGGAGGCATTTTACAGCTTGTTAGCGGTGGTGTAGCCTGTAGCTTGTGCTAGTAGCAGCTCGAGTTCTTCCACTGTTGGTGTTTATCAGCCACTCATTTATTTGCAACCTAGTAGGCACGTTGGTGCTGACACTGCAAAGGTGATTAAAATTCAGCCAGATGTGAGTGAAAAATCAGTCCAAATACCAAAAAACAGCCTCCAGAAGCATATTGCCGTCACGATCTGTTCTCTTTCTCTGTATGCGGGGGTTTATTAATATATAAATATAAAAAATATATAGAACAAGAGATAATTCCCCAAATATAATTAATAAAATAAATAAAACAAGAGATAATACCTAAAATACTGTAAAATATAAATATAAAAAATATATAAAACCAGAGTTAATCCCTAAAATGTAGTTATTATATAAATATAATAAATATATAAACACCAGACCTTATCCCTGAAATATAATTAATGTATGAATATAATTAATATATAAAACCAGAAATAATCCCTAAAAATAATTAATGAAAATATATAAAACCAGAGATAATCACTGAAATATAATTAATGTAAATGTAAATATTATAAATATGAATCCAGAGACAATACCTTAAATTTAATTAACATATATAAAACCAGAGAGGATCCCTGAAATATACACTGCCTGGCCAAAAATAAAGTTGCCACCTGGATTTAACTAAGCAAATAGGTACGAGCCTCCTGTTGGATAATTGCTGCATGGGCGATTGTCTTTCAGCTGGCAACAAGTTATTAAACCCCAGCTGATGCAATGAGTAGCTTCTCATTTCTTAAACAACCATGTGGAACGACACATCCTGTGTTCATGGAAAAGATGTTAGTCTGTTTAAGAAGGGTCAAATCATTGGCATGCATCAAGAAGAGAAAACATCTAAGGAGATTGCAGAAACTACTAAAATTGGATTAAGAACTGTCCTGGAGGAAGGTCATGTGGTCTGATGAGTCCAGATTTACCCTGTTCCAGAGTGATGGGAGCATCAGGGTAAGAAGAGAGGCAGGTGAAGTGATGCACCCATCATGCCTAGTGCCTACTGTCCAAGCCTGTGGGGGCAGTGCTATGATCTGGGGCTGCTGCAGTTGGTCAGGTCTAGGTTCAGCAACATTATGGCCCAAAGAATGAGGTCAGCTGACTACCTGAATATACTGAATGACCAGGTTATTACATCAGTGGATTTTTTCTTCCCTATTCCAAGATGACAATGTCAGGATTCATGGGGCTCAAATTGCAAAAGAGTGGTTCAGGGAGCATGAGACATTTTCACACATGGATTGGCCACCACAGAGTCCAGACCTTAACCCCACTGAGAATCTTTGGGATGTGCTGGAGAAGGCTTTGCATAGTGGTCAGACTCTCCCATCATCAATACAAGATCTTGGTGAAAAATTAATGCACTGGATGAAAATAAATCTTGTGACATTGCAGAAGCTTACTGAAACAAGCCACAACGAATGCATGCTGTAATAAAAGCTAAAGGTGGTCCAACAAAATATTAGAGTGTGTGACCTTTTTTTGTGGTGGCGACTTTTTTTTTGGCCAGGCAGTGTATATCATAAATAAATATAAATATTATAATATATACATATACTGAATATTCAAAAAAGGTGACAGGAGCTCTGCTGTTGTCCAATGATAATCTCTGAATTATTATTATATACTTAATCATTTATGGTTCATCCTCCAGATTATTGTCGGATTATTTTAGAATATTAAAACATTTATGGTTCATTCTTCAGATTAGCATATGAGTTTTTAAATTAATCTGAGCACTGTGTTCTTCAGTTGACCTTCTCTCACCTTTGCCTTCTTCTCCTCCTCCTCCTTCTCCAGCTCAGCAATCCTCAGGCTCAGTGCCTCCCAGTGCATGATGGGAAGGCCCAGGTTGTCCTCGCCGTAGCCTTCCTGCCACACCATGGCGGCGCCCTCTGAACCCTCGTCCTCCTCCTCTTCATCGTTGTCCTCTTCTTCGTCGGTGACCCTGTCGTCCTCGGCCTCGTTACTCTCCTTCTCCTCGGCCTGGTGCTCCTTCTCTCCCTCCATCTCTGCAGGACCAGAACCTTCAGACTTTCACCGTGACTGAAGAGGACAAGAGGACAGACAGGACATTTAAGGACCATGAGACCTAACCCCTGAAGAATGTCTCTGCCTCAGGACACTCTGGTGTCCACTGTTCAGAGGGTAAACCAGTGCAGAGGCTACTTGGCTTGTATGCTGTGTAATTAGATCCTCAATATGGAAATTAGCATCGTTATAGTGAAAAAAGAAAAGTAAAACAAAAGTACTAAAAAAAGTAAGATATGACCCAGAGAAAAAATAAAACTGCAAGAACAATATAAATGAAACAAATTTACAAGTTCAAAAATATCTTCACCATCACACATGGGTAAATATCAATATCATTTGATTAGTTGTAACTGGTTCAGTGCTCAGTGCAGAGACAGTTATCATTATAACTAAAGGGCCTGTTGATCCATTTAGGTTTTTACTGTATGTATGAGTTTTACATGTTTGACGTATCAGCTGTAGAGATGTCTGCCTTCCCTCTGGTATAATTTGACTAAATGGCAAAAGTCCTGTGATGCTCAGAGCACCAAAAACACATTTGACAAATTCAAAACCAGAGTCTCAGTCTAAAAATCATGACCTGGTTGCTCAGAATAATCTGCAGACCTTGTTGTAAGCAGTTCTATGTAGGAACTACTTTTTTACCAATATATATATATAAAAAAAAAATAATAATAATAATAAAAAAAAAAAAAAAATATATATATATATATATATATATATATATATATATATATATATGTATATATATAAATATATATAAAAATATATACATAAATATATATATGTATATATATATAAATAAAAACATATATGTTTATATATACATATATAAAAACAAATATATAAACATATATAATGTGTACATATATAATGTGTACATATATATGTATACATATATAATATAATATAATACATATATAGATATATATAAATCAATTAATCAAACTTTATTTATAAAGCACTTTTCATACATAAAAATGTAACACAAAGTGCTGTACATTAAAAATAAACAAGAATATCAGAGTAAGGGAATACAGAATAAAATAGAAAAACCCCACCCACCCTCACACCAGCCCACATTTAACACACACACACACACACACACGACCCCCCCCCCCCCCCCCCCCCCCCCCCCCCCCCCCCACACCCCCACACACACACACACACACACACACACACCCCCACCCCCACGCAAGGACTCTAAGCCAGGACTCTTCAAAAAGCCACAGAGGACTGAGGAAACGCCATCTTGAATTGAAAATGAGGAAACACAGGAGCTAAGACTAAACTGAATAAATATAAAACCATGATAAGACAGAACAAAGGTAATAAAATGCTAAAAGTTGATTAAGATAAAACTGTTTTAAAAACCAAACAATAAATAAATAAGCAATGGAGTAAAACCCATGTGATGCAGATTAAAAGAGTAAAACATAATTCAGCTAAAAGCCAGACTAAAAAGGTAGGTCTTGAGTTTGCCCTTAAAAATATGAACAGTGGGTGCTGCTCTCAGGTCCTCAGGTAGACTGATTCACAGACGGGGGCTGTAATGTTGAAACGATGCTTCACCGTATGTTGTAGATCAAACTTTGGGAACTGTTAAAAGACCACTACCTGAAGACCTGAGGGCTCTACTGGGCTCATATGGTAAAGCAAATCAGGTAAATAAGAGGGACCAAGACCATAAAGAGATTTAAACACCAACAACAGAACCTCAAAATCTATTCTAAAAGATACAGGAAGCCAATGCAGAGACTTTAAAATCAGTGTAATATGGGCTCTCCTCCTGGTCTTCATCAGCATGCGTGCAGCTGAGTTTTGAAGTAGTTGAAGCTGAGAGATGTTCTTTTTAGGAAGACCAGAGGGGAGGGCGTTGCAGTAATCAATTCTGCAGGTAATAAAAGCATGAATAAGAGTCTCTGCATTGGCTTGAGAGAGAAACTGGCGCACTCTGGAGATGTTCTTTAAATGATAAAAAGCCTTTTTGGTAACATCTCGGACATGTGGCTCAAAACTGAGGTTAAAATCAAAGGTAACACCCAAATTTTTAACTTGTTTGCAGGGATTAAAAGACAGAGCTTTGAGTTTGCTCTCCAGTTTCTCTCTCTCTCTGGACCTGTACCAATAACTAAAACCTGAGTTTTGTCCTGGTTGAGCTGCAAAAAGCTGTCTGCCATCCAGGACTGGACGTCTAATATACAGTTAAAAAGGGCTGAGTGTCATCAGCATAGCTGTGAAAGTTAATGCTGTGTCTCCTGATGACGTCTCCTAAAGGTAACATGTAAAGATTAAAAAGTGTTGGACCTAAAATAGAGCCCTGGGGAACGCCACAATACATTTCATAAATTCTTGATGAGCATTCCCCCATGCTTACATAACATTTCCTGGCATTGAGATATGTTTTGAACCAGTTAAAAGCAGTACCAGAGATGCCAATGAGGTTGTGGAGTCTGTCTAAAAGAATAGTGTGATCGACCGTGTCGAAGGCTGCACTCAGGTCCAACAGAACTAAACAGAGATCAGTCTTTTGTCCATGTTAGACCTGAGGTCACTTACAATTCTGAGCAGTGCTGTTTCTGTACTGTGATTTTTTCTGAAACCAGACTGAAATGTGTCACCGATATTTTTAGAAGTTATAAAATCATTTAACTGATTAAAAACAATCTTTCTAAAACTTTGCTTAAAAATGGCAGCAAATTTGCTTAAACAGTGTAAAATAGGATTACTTTACTCAAATGTGACTGAGTTGATCTACATAAACTACAGAGGGTAACAGGATTTTTGTTTCTCTAATTACATCTGTTTCACAACTGTAGTTAACTTAAAGCTGCAGTAGGTAGAAAGCCAGAAAATGGTTGATTTTGGAGTCTCATCTGAGTTAGGTTTCGTTTGTCTCCGCCCTGAGCCCCTCCTACCAGACGAGCACACGCGCACACAGCATGCAGCGCACACAGAGTCACTATCGAGCCGCTGCTGGAATTCACCGGTCTACTTAGCACTATTCTGAGTAATGTCCGAGTCAAGCTTCAACCGCACTCTTTGCTAACGGTAAGCAGACGGCTAAACTGTTAGCAGCATTCAATTTACCTGTAGTCTGGCTCTGAGTCTGTCCCTCCGCTCCAGGGCAGCAGGCCCCTCCCACCCAGTTCTGGGCCCCCCCTCTACCCTGGGCCCGGAACAACAGACCCGTTTGTCCACCCCCCCGTCGGCGGGCGTGTAGGCAGTTGTAGTCAATGCTGGAATAGCTATTTTACCTGGTACACCGTCCGCCATTGCCACTTGCTCTCGCTTTCTGCCTACGGCACGAGAACGCGCATATACAGTAGAACAGCCAATAGGAACGCAGTGGTTTGAGCTGACCTTTGATTGGTTGATGCACATCGTCCTGAATCTGATTCTTTAGAGGCTGAACACAGAGCCATGGTGAGGTGCAGAACCTATTGCTTGTTTCAGATCACTTGACTTACATTATGCTTGGAGGATATTATAAAATGTTACTCAGTTATACTAAAACAACATCGCCTACTGCAGCTTTAAGTTTGTATAATACAAAGCTAACAAGATCTGCATCCTTTAAAATGCAAGCCCTCTACTGTTTCAGTGGGCACATACACCGTTCATTTTTTAATAATGATTTGAATGTGAATCATCTGCAGGAAGGTGTTGTTGGAAAACTCATTAACTTACAAGGTTCAGGTTAGCAATTAGAATTAAGCGAATGTTACAAACAAGCAAAGAAAAAGATGATCATGGAGCTGCAGACAGAACATCGCTGAAATGATGTGATATTTCCCAAGCAGTCATTCAGTGGTGGCACACTTAACCCCTTGACGTCCGAATTTATATACAATTACATAAAAAAATAAATTAGTTTTGTTTTTGCTCTCAAGCAGATGCTAAATTAAGTAGAGATTGTTAATTTGACTCTAGCACACAGAACAGATAGAAATTCTGGTATGATGCAAATTAGCTACAACAGGCATCAATGGAAAGTAATGTTAGAGAGTAGGACAGTAATTAAACACATTTTCCCATCTCAGGTGTATGATTCATTGCATTTATTGCAACAAACAACACACAGTTCAGCTGTCTTTGCAGTCTGATTTATAAACACTGCACTTTGAACAGTGTGTGGTTTATAGATGTAGACACATTTATAGATGTAGAATAGAATAAACCTTTATTCGTCCAACACGGGGAAATTTGCAAGTCAGGTTTATACATAAAGCCAGGGTTATAGATGAGGTCAGGTTTATAAAAAAAGTAAGGTTTATAGATGAAGTCAGGTTTATAGATGTAGGCAGGTTTAAAAATAAAGTCAGGTTTATAAATGAATTCAGGTTTATAGATAAAGTCAGGTTTATAAATAAAGTCAAGTTTATAGATGAAGTCAGGTTTATACATGAAGTTAGGTTTATAAATGAAGGCAGGTTTATAGATGCATTCTGGTTTAAAAATGAAGTCAGGTTTTATAGATGTAGGCAGGTTTATAAATGAATTCAGGTTTATAGATTAAGTCAGGTTTATAGATGAGTCAGGTTAATTACTGAATTCAGGTTTATAGATATAGGCAGGATTATAGATGGAGTCAGGTTTATATATGAATTCAGATTAATAGATGTAGTCAGGTTTACAGATGTACTGTTAATTTCGGGCTATTGGGCGCACCTGAATATAAGCCACACCCACTAAATCTAAGAAGAACTCCACACATATAGGCCGCACTTCTCTATATCTTCTCTATAGGCCAAAGGCATCTGGTAAGCGCAGCCGAGCTGGAGTGAGGGTAGCGCAACTGGAAGGACTTTGGCCAGAGCGCAGAGCGTTTTTTTTTTTTTAAAAGCTGGAGCGTTCACCTTATCTTTTGCTCCTTCCAGCTCCACTTTCGCTCCAGTACCGCTCACACCATGCGTCTGAAGATAAGCTGGTGGAAGATGGAAGGATATACAGTTATGTTCATAAAAATATCAGTGTGTTTAAAAAGGTGAGTAAACCTCAAAGTTCTTCAAATAAATTTTATTTTAATGCACACAAATGCATTGGGGACACTGCACATTCTATTTCAAAGCAAGAAAACTGGAAAAAGTAATTGAATTTGATAATATTTTACAGAAAGTCAAGAAATATAATGTTCAAAAAAATAGCAGTGTTGACATCTTTTTTTACAAACTCAAAAATGTAGTGTATAAACTAAGAATTGCTTGATGATTCAACTTTCCTGAGAATCATAAACTAATATTTAGTTGCACAACCATGGTTTCTGATAACTGCTTCACATCTGTGGTGCATGGAGCCTACCAACTTCTGGCACCGGTCAACAGGTACTGAAGCCCAGGACAATTGTACTACGTTCCACAATTGCTCTGCATTTCTTGGTTTTGCCTCATGAACAGCATTTTTTATGTCAGCCCACAAGTTTTCTATGGGATTAAGGTCCGGGGATTGTGCTGGCCACTCCATTACTTGAATTTTGTTTGTCTGGAACCATGATTTTGCTCGCTTGCTGGTGTGTTTGGGGTCATTGTCTTGTTGAGAGACCCATTTCAAGAGCATTTCCTCTTCAGCATACAGCAACATGGCTTCTTCCAGTATTCTGATGTACTCAAACTGATCCATGATCCCTGGTATGCCATAAATAGGACCAAAACCATAGAAGGAGAAACATCCCCATATCATGATGCTTGCACCACCATGCTTCACTGTCTTCACTGTGTACTGTGGCTTGAATTCAGTGTTTTCAGGTCGTCTGACAAACTGTCTGTGGTCCTTAGACCCAAAAAGAACAATCTTACTCTCATCAGTCCACAAAATATTTTTTATACTTTTTAGGCCAGTCAATGTGTTCTTTGGAAGATTGTAACGGCTTCAGCACATGTCTTTTTTTTAACAATGGGACTTTGCGGGGGCTTCTTGCTGGTGGCTTGGCTTCACATAGACGTGGTCTGATTGTTACAGTACTCACAGGCAACCTTAGATCTTCTCTGATCCTCCTGGAGCTGATCATTGGCTGAGCCTTTTGCCATTTTGGTTATTCTCCGATCCATTCGAATAGTCGTTTTTCTTTGTCTTCCTCGCCTTTCTGGTTTTGGCTGCCACTTTAAAGCATTTGATATCATTTTAGCTGAACAGCCTATCATTTTCTGAACTTCTTTGTAGGTTTTCCCCTCTTTTATTAACTTCTTAGAACGCTCTTCTTCTGAACAATGTCTTGAACGACCCATTTTACTCTGTTTTTCAAGGACAAATGCACAGCCAGCATATGCAGCGTCAGTTGCATTGATCCTTAAATAAGGGCCACCTGTTTAACACCTATTTTTTTCACACAATTACCTCACTAATTGAACTCAGCACTGCTATTTTTTTGAACACGCCCCTTTCAGTTAATGATTCAGTTTCACTGAATCAGCAGCATGCACGTCATGCCTGTTGGGTCTGTTGGTTTTCTATACCTTTACTAAACCTTCTAGAAACTTACTTGCAGTGTAGAAGTTGAAATTCTAACAAAAACAGTGATTTATCTTGCTATTATTTTGAACACAACTGTATGGGCTCCTCTGAGGACGAGCAGGCGCATGAACAGCTCTGTGCACAAGGACCTGGTTTTTCATCGCTCCACTCCGCTCACATGCTCTGGCACTGTCCATGTTGTAACATGAGATTTTTACACACACACGTTACACAGACAGATTTTTTAACCCTAGATTAAATTTGATGTGACGAGGCTAGATGTAATGTAAAAATACTTTAAATTAGCTGCATCACAGGGTTCAAAGCGTGGGAAAAAAGTAGCAGCTAACAGTAGAAATTACGGTAGTCAGGTTCATAGATGAATTTGGGTTTATAGATGGAGTCAGGTTTATAGATGAGTCATCTATAAAGCACCTTTCAAGATACTCAAGGACACTGTACAGGATGAAAGCAACAACAATGAAATCAACAAAACAATACAACTATAAAATCAGCAAAACACAACAGACGATGACGATAAGTGGATGAGAATGGCAAATTCATGTTAATTGGAGTATGCAGTCCTGAACAGATGGGTTTTGAGTCTGGATTGGAAGAGGGAAAAGAGAGTTCAGATTTCAGAGGTCCAGGGGGAGAGAGTTCCAGAGCTGGGGTGCAGAGAGACTGAAGGCCCTGCCCCCCATGGTGCTGAGGCGGGCAGTGGGCACAGTGAGGTGGAGGGAGGAGGAGGATCTGAGGGAGCAGGCTGGAGTGGCGATGTGGAGGAGGTCAGACAGAGAAGGAGGGGCGAGGTTGTGGATGGCCTTAAAGGTGCACAGGAGCTGTCTGAATTCTATTCTGTGCTTGACCGAGAGCCAGTGGAGCTGCTGCAAGATGGGGGTGATGTGATGGTGGGAGGGGGTTCTGATGATGATACAGGCAGCTGAGTTCTGGACCAGTTGAAGTTTATGGAGAGACTTTTGGGGAAGGCCGAAGAGGAGAGAGTTACAATAATCTAAACAGGAGGTGACAAGGCTGTGGACCAGAATGGAGGCACTGTGAGGAGTGAGGGAGGGGCGGAGATGGTTGATGTTGCGGAGGTGAAAGTAAGCAGACCAGGTGATGTTATTGATGTGAGATTGGAAGGACAGTGTGCTGTCGAGGATGACACCCAGACTCTTAACCTGAGGGGAGGGGGAGACCGAGGAGCTGTCAATGGTGTCAACTTTAAAGAGTGTGGATTCAGTGCCAATGAGAAGGATTTCTGTTTTGTCACTGTTTAACTTGAGGAAGTTTGAGGTGAACCAGGATTTAATTTCAGATAGGCAGGAGATAAGGGAAGGGGGTGGGAGTGTGGAATTGGGTTTGCATGAAAGGTAGAGCTGGGTGTCATCCACGAAGCAGGGGAAATTAATATTGAATTTGCGGAAAATATGGCCAAGGGGGAGGAGGTAAGTGATGAAGAGGAGGGGCCCCAGGACAGAGCCCTGGGGCACACCTGTAGTGACTGGGGAGGGGTCGGAATGGAATGACTGAAGCTGTATGAACTGAGTGCGGCCTTTGAGATAGGAGTGGAACCAGCTGAGGGGGGGAGTAATACCAATGGAGGAGAGTCGACTGAGGAGGATGGGGTGAGAAATGGTGTCAAAGGCTGCACTCAGATCCAGGAGGATGAGGATGGAGAGTGAACCAGAATCAGCTGCCGTGAGAAGGTCATTGGTGATTTTGAGAAGGGCTGTTTCAGTGCTGTGACGGGGGCGGAAACCGGACTGGAAGGGCTCATAAAGGTTATTGTGGGTTAAGTGGGAGTGAAGTTGGCTGTCGACTGTTTTTCAAGAATTTTGGAGATGAATGGTAGGTGAGAAATGGGGCGGAGGCTATTGAAGTCATTGGGATCTGGACCAGGTTTCTTTGGTATGGGGGTGACGGCTGCAGATTTGAATGATGAAGGAACGATCCTGGTGGAGAGTGAGGAGTGAATGATGGCGGATATGAGAGGGAGCAGAGAGGAGAGGGAGGATCGGACCAGGGTAGTGGGGAGGGGATCGAGCTGGCAGGTAGAGGGCTTAGAACTGTGAATGAGTTCAGAGATTTCAGACGGAGCGGGGAGATGAAAACTGGAAAAATACTGAGAGTGCAGGAGAGGGGGTGGGGGGGGAGATTGGTGGTCCGGTCAAGCATAGGTGCTGGTGGATATTGTTACCTCTGCCAAGGAGGTAATGTTTTTGCCGGAGTTTATCTGTTTGTCTGTTTGTTTGTGTTCAAAATAACTTGAAAAGTTCTGAACGAATTTGGATGAAATTTTCAGGAATTTTCGGAAATGGGATACGAAAGAACTGATTAAATTTTGGGGGTGATCCGGATCACTGTCTGGATCCAGGAATTTTTTAAAGGATTCTTTAACATTGCCAGGACCATTTTAGCCAAAGTGGACCGAAGTTGTTTGGCGGAGGTCTGCACTCTCTGAATGTTTTTCTAGATGATTTTGTCATTGAAAAATTGCATTATGGAAGTACAGGTGTCCGTGGAGTACGGATGGGGGGGGGGGGTTAGGTAGCTGGGTGATTTTATTAAACAGAGCGAAGAGGGTTTTGGAGTTGCCATTATTGGAGATGATGAGACTGGAGTAATAGTTTGATTTGGTGTGGGTAATAGAGTCCTTGTAGAGCAGTAAGTGATTACTGTATATGTCCTTGTGGATGGTGAGACTATTTTTTTTATAGAGACGCTCAAGTTGTCTACCCCTGGCTTTCAGTGTTTGGAGCTCAGGGGTATACCAGGAGGCAGATGAGGAGAAGGAGACATAACGGGTTTTGACTGGGGCGAGGGAGTTGAGGATGTCCTGAAGGCTATTATTGTAGAGGGTGACCAGTTCATCAGGGTTGGAGAGAGTGCGGGAAGGAGTGGAGTCAATGTTGGAGCAGAGCAAATGCTGACCATTTTCAGCATTTGTGCATATAACTCCACAAAAAAAAAGGTTGGATCCAGGAATTTATTTTGAGGGATACTTTGTCATTGGGGGATTGCGTAAGGGGTGGACTGAAGCTGCTTGGCGGAGGTCTGCGCTCTCTGAGTGCTTTTCTAGTATCCCTGAACGAAATGAGACGGGGGACTTGATGGTGGAGAGGGAGAGTGAGGTGCTGAATGTGAGGAGGAAGTGGTCCGTGACATCGGCGGTGCAGTTGGAGGGGATGAGGCCAGAGCAGCAGATTAAGAAAATGTCCTTTTTTTATGAGTTGGGAAGTTTGTGAATTGAAGAAAATCAAAGCTGTCCAAACATGATAAAGAGTCTCTGGTGAGGGGCAGATTAGTATTGTCAATGTGTATAAGTCTCTCAGCAGAATGACATTTAGTGAGAGAGTAGACAGATGGGTGAGGATGGTTGAAAAGTCATTTAAAAATTCACTGTGGCCCATACTAGGAAATGTAGAATTTCTACCATCACTGTGTGATAATGCTTTTAGAAGATGGGCCGGGAATGGCTTATTTATAATCAATCAACTACTGGGTGGAAACACATTTAAATCTTTTGCACAGTTACAAGAAAAGTTTGGTCTGCCCCCTAGTGACCTATTTAGATACCTACAAATAAGGCATAATGTAACAAATCACACAGGAATATATTAAAAAAGAACCAAGCAACACTGAACACTAAAGATGAATTCTGGTTTATAGATGGAGTCAGGTTTATAGATGTAGTCCGGTTTACAGATGAAGTCAGGTTGAAAGATGAATTCTGGTTTATAGATGTAGTCAGGTTTATAGATGGAGTCAGGTTTATAGATGGAGTCAGGTTTACACACGACCAGATCTTGAGCTGTGGTTGGTAAATGGTAAATGGTAAATGGAATTGAGCTTATATAGCGCCTTTCTAGTCTTTTGACCACTCAAAGCTGCTTTACACCACAGGTCACACTTACCCATTCTCACCCATTCGCTCTCACATTCACTCACTGATGGTTCAGAGTTTCTATGTTAGTTATCCAACAGTATCAGATAACACTTTCACGCCCTTTCATGCCCATTTACACGCCACTGACACAGCAGTGGGAGCAACTTGGGGTTAAGTGTCTTGCCCAAGGACACATCGCCATGTGTCACCCGGAGCTGGGCTTGAACCTGCAGCCCCCCGATCACCGACCAAGTGCACTATCCAGCTGCACCACCAACGCCCCGCCCGTTGGATGGACCTGGGCGTTGCTGTGGACAGAGTTCACAGGTTAAGAAGATAAACATCAGAGGATCACTTTAAGCGGTTAACAGCCGTGTGGATCAGATTTAGTGAAGCAGACAACTGTATATTTCAAGAGAATCGTTCACTTGGTGATGCAAGCATGAAAGTTGGTGCAAATACTCTTATTCACTCTTTTGAAAAATTATATTAGACAATTGAAAATTCAAGATGGTGGCCATTTTTAAAGATGGCCACCATTTCTCTTGAATATTATGTACCATTATTGTTTTAATTGTTCAAATGGTGATGTAAGAATACAATAGGCAAAAATGCTCTCTAAGGGCCGCTCCTCTGGAAAAAAGCAATGGCCAACAAAAAATTAATGATGGCAATGACTTTTTCAAGATTGATGCCATTTCTGTTGAATGATGTACAGCACAAAACACAGAAACACACTTTTTACACTTGGTTCCCGAACACCTGATAGGGACCTTGTTGACCCATGCGTCGTCCGAGCCTATAGTTAGTTGATTTGTTCCTCCTGAGGTTATTGGACCGATGAAGACCAAAGGTATACCTGTGAGGCCATCTTTAATGCCCTCACAGGCTGTGATACTGTTTCAGCCTTATGCAACAAAGGCAAAAAGACTGCCTGGCAAACATGGGACATTTGCCCTGAGCCCTCTCCCATCTTTATCTTGATGCTGATTACCACGCAGGAGGCACTGGATGCCACTTTAAACAGTCTTTGGTATGACTCAGTCTTCATGTTTTCAGGTGTAGACCAACGGCTCAGCTCTCCATCACCACATCGGTGAATCACATTTCTGGTTTAGTTCATTGGTGTTGTTTTCCACTGGCTAATTATCAGTGACAGATATTTTTAGTTAAGTTACTTAGTAATGTCAGCACCTCTACCCTCCATTTGTGAGGTTTTTCCTGCTCAGCATGGTTCCACGGCTGTGTCAGTCAGAACTTCTGTTGCCTCTGGACCTGGCCATATTGCCATTCAGTACTAATTTTTTTTTTTTTTTGGAGCACTGTCCATTCTATTCAGCACCGTTACTGTGCTTCTCTTTTTGTCTTTTTGTTTCCCCTCCCCCTGAATTGCATTGACAAAGTAACTGTTTCTACATACATACAGGCGTGGATAAAATTGTTGGTCCCCTTCCATTTTAAAGACAGAAAACCCACATGGTCACTGAAATAACTTGAAACTGACAAAAGTAATAATAAATTAAAATTTACTGTAAATTAACTAATGAAAATCAGACATTGCTCTTGAGTTGTGGTTCAACAGAATCATTTTAAAAACAAACTAATGAAACTGGCCTGGACAGGAATGATTCTACCCTTAACTTAATGTTTCGTTGCACAACCTTTTGAAACAATCACTGCAATCAGGCGATTTCTGTAACTCTCAATGAGACTTCTGCACCTGTCCACAGGTATTTTGGTCCACTCCTCATGAGCAAACTGCTCCAGCTGTCTCAGGTTTGAAGGGTGTCTTCTCCAGACTGCATGTTTCAGCTCCTTCCACGAATGTTCAATAGGATTTAGATCAGGGCTCATAGAGGGACACTTCAGAATAGTCCAGTGTTTTGTTCTGAGCCATTCTTGGGTGTTTTTAGCTGTGTGTTTGGGTCATTATCCTGTTGGAGGACCCATGACCTGTGACTGAGACCAAGCTTTCTGACACTGGGCAGCACATTTGGCTCCGGAATGCCTTGATAGTCTTGAGATTTCTTTGTACCCTGCACAGATTCAAGACACCCTGTGCCAGATGCAGCAAAGCAGCCCCAGAACATAACTGAGCCTCCTCCATGTTTCACAGTAGGTACAGTGCTCTTTTCTCTGTATGCTTCATTTTTGTGTCTGTGAACATAGAGCTGATGTGACTTACCAAAAAGCTCCAGTTTTGTCTCATCTGTCCAAAGGACATTCTCCCAGAAGCTTTGTGGCTTGTCAATATGCATTTTGACAAATTCCAGTCTCGCTTTTTAATGATTTTCTTTCAACAGTGGTGTCCTCCATTAAGTCCACTTAGGCTCAAACAGTGACGGATGGTGTGATCTGATACTGATGTACCTTGACCTTGGAGTTCACCTCTAATCTCTTTGGAAGTTGTTCTGGGCTCTTTGGTTACCATTCGTATTATCCATCTCTTCAATTTGTCATCAATTGTCCTCTTGCAGCCACGTCCAGGGAGGTTGGCTACAGTCCTGTGGACCTTAAACTTCTGAATAATATGTGCAGCTGTAGTCACAGGAACATCAAGCTGCTTGGAGATGGTCTTATAGCCTTTACCTTAAACATGCTTGTCTATAATTTTCTTTCTAATCTCCTGAGACAGCTCTCTCCTTAGCTTTCTGTGGTCCATGTTCAGTGTAGTACACACCACCATACCAAACAGCACAGTGACTACTTTTCACCCTTTAAATAGGCAGACTGACTGATTACAAGCTTGAAGACACCTGTGATGCTAATTACAGGACACACCTTAGTTTAACATGTCCCTATGGTCAAATCATTTTCAATCTTTTCTAGGGGTACCATCATTTTTGTCCAGGCCAGTTTTTATTATTTTTTTTTTAATGATTCTGTTGAACCACAATTCAAAAGCAATGTCTGATTTTCATTAGTTAATTTTCAGTAAATTTTAATTTATAATTACTTTTGTCAGTTTCAAGTTTTTTCAGTGACCATTGTGGGTTTTTCTTTCTTTAACTGAAGGGTACCAACAATATTTTTTTTCAATTTTTCCACATCTCTCTCTCTTTCTCTCTCTCTATATATATACATATATGTATATATATATATATATATATACATATATAAATATATATATATATATATATACATATATATACATATATGTATGTATGTATATATGTATACATACATATACATACATACATACATATATGTATATATGTATATATGTGTATATATGTATACATGTGTGTGTATATATATATATATATATATATATGTGTGTGTAAGGGCCCTACCAATATGGATTTTTTGAGGCTGATGCAGATGCTGATATATGGCAGTAAAAACATACTGATTACCGATTAATCGGCTGATTAATTTAATAAAATATAAAATGAATTTAAAAACATTTGGTCCCTTTACACTTACAACCATGAATATATGAATTACAGGCAGAACATTTTACTGTTTTACACTACTTCGTCCTTCTTTAACTTTACAACAGAGAGGAATTTTCAAGTAGTAAACCATGCAAAAAAAAATTCAAACCTCTTGGAAATTAACTATATAACCTTAAAAAAAGAGCCACTCTATATCTTGTATTTCTTGTTGATGAAAGGAGGTAGGTTATTGTACAGGTACAACAACTTTTTGCAAAGTTTTAAACATGTCATTGTGAGAGTGAAGCAACAAAAACACTCAGGTAAATTCTTTTCATAGGCATGTTTTGTTTTCTATGCAACCTTCAAAACAAAGAACTTTCAAGTACAATATAATCAATTGTGCAAAACTGCAGCAAAATCCTGCAAAATAAAATAAATAACTTCATTTAAAATGTAAATATATGGATGAATTATGAACTCTATCTGGTCACATCTGCCTTTCAGCCCCAGAGTCCTCTTCAGTGTATCAGAAGTCGGCTTGTTCAGTATACCAGTACTAAATTGGTACCGGGGTACTGAGGCATTTGAAACGGTACTATACTGCGCTTGGATGAGACCGGTACTTTTTTTTTTTCGAGTTGCCGAGTGACATTACTGCATTGTAATTTGAGCCGAGGCAAGCGAGCAGGAGCAAGCAGACGAGCAAGTGAGCGAGCAGCGCCCAACTGAGTTTGGCGACAGTGATAATCTGATGCAGCCACGGTTCGCTCTGTGGACGACAGGCCTGATATTTTCCATTTAAATGTGGCTGTGACTGTTGTTGTTTGTCAGTTTTACATTTTGCAGTGCAGCCCATGTACATGTGAACATTTGATCTACTGTAAATCCCTCCTAAATCGCTCAGCGTCCTTTTTCGCGTGTGTTCCTCCATGTGCTGGTAAAGATGCAGATAGACGCACATCACAGGGACAGTGATGGATCATCAGTCACTGTGAGTGATTTTATAATTCAAATGGTGTTTTGACAGCTCATGTGCCCGGTTTAAGTGAACACAAAGACTTCAGAAATGGTGAGTCAGACTTTTGATGAATCAAAACTCAACATTCTTCAGCAGTCCAGCTCTTGTTTTCACTCTCTCACTGTTTTCTAAATAATAAATTCATCCTGAGGGATCCTCCATCACTTATTCTCCATGATATCAGAACAATCTTTGAAGGACCAAGCTTCAAATACAATCTACTACTGCAGCGGTTCTCAACCTGTGGGAGGAGGCCCATAAGTGGGTCTCAGAGCTGTTTTCAGTGGACGGTGTATAAATCAGGTAAAACTGTGGCAAAAATGTCTTAAGTGTATGGAGGCCCTAAGAGGACAAACATCCATCAGAGTATGTCAGAGTATACTCACTAGAATAAGCCAGACTACACCACTGGGGACAAAGGGGAGAAAGAGAGAGAGACAGGAGCGGGGAGAGAATGGCAGCTGCTGCAACCTTCACCACGCTGCAACTCGTAGACAAACCAGGTGTACAATTACTTAGGCTTTAAAACAAATGAGCACGGTGAAGCCATCAACACCGAAGCACCACTGTGCAAACGGTGTTACAAAACATGTCTGGCCCAGGGTGGAAACACTTCCAACCTGGCAAAACACTTGAAGGACAAGCACCCAGACCTGCTTAAGGAGTTCAGAGAAGCACAGGTAATAACTTATATACCCATGAAAAAAGGCCATGTTAAGTGCTAAAAGCAAGCAACACCAGCCTCCTTCACTCTCCAAAAAAGTAGCTCTGGAAAAAATTTTTTGTGTTATGAATCGTATTTTATTTTATTTATTTTATAATTGCGTTGTCTGTGCATTAGAAAAGTCGGTCTTCTTTGTATTTTGTTTTATTTCCTAATGAATAGTTATTGTTCTAAGACTTTCTATTAAAATACAGTCAATAATGACATTTTTTGTGTTCTCTTTTTATATGGAAAAGGACACTCTCAAAACAGATGTGTTAAAATCCAACACACTATTTGTTTTACCATTTTGTCAACACTTGTGTTAAAAAAATCAATATATGTGTTAAAAACCCGAAAGAAATATCACACCCTGGAATAACACAACATGTGTTAAGTTAATGTCCAATCATATTGTCCAGCTGTCATTTGATTTTGCACACAGTGTGAATTCCCTCCTTCTTTACTTGGATGCTGGAAGCTGCGGGTCTGGGGAACGAAAGGACACTGCTGGTAAGTTAGCTTTATCCACTATTGTTTTTAGTATTATAACTTCATTTACCGGACTGAATTTTTCACCTTTCTGGCTATGTCATTATAATCATCAAGCAACTGGGTTAGGTCTGTGTATCTTTAAGGATTTGGTTTATTATTTTAATAGTGGTTTTCAGGAACAGTCAGTCAAATATCATAATGGTAATCGAGTGCGGAAATATGAGGAATTGTTGCTCAAAAATGATTCCCAAGGTTAACATGACATCGAAAAGTCACTTGCAGTATTTAAGCCATATTTTCTGCTATTTGTGTCAAGGTAAATTGGTTTGTGTCAACGTTTTGAAATCCAGGGCTGCTCAGATCCAGGGCTGCTCGGCGGCCAAACTAGCTAGCAAGCTAACCGCCGTGAGCTCGAGTGCTCTGCCCCTCCCATACCTGTTCGTTCTGCGAGGAGGTGAGGGTTGGGTCATACACATCCTGCAGCAGAGAAACACAAGCAGGGTAGGACAGGGACTGTGACTACATAAACGACTGAAATGTTTCACAACAAACTAAGAACTTCCTCTAACGTATTTATGTTGTAAATAGTGCGAGGTATAACCTAATCTATCACTTTGCCTATGATGGCCTGAGCGTTAACTGACAGTACCCGTTGTACCGATAATTGCATTAGCTTTGCGCTGACCGCGCTTAGAGCTGTAAATAAAAAGTTGTGGTGCAATGCCAGGTGTTGGTCCGGTTTTATGTACCCGTTGCTGATATTTTCTCTTCACTAAAAGGACTGTACATCGTAAGCAAAGCGTTTATTCACTCTACAGGGTAACCTAATGCTAACGTTAGCTCGGCGCTAGCCCCGCTTAGATGCTGATGTAGGCTACTAGGTCATGGTTTAGGGTTAGTTGTAAGCCCGGTATCAGCATTGTTGCTGGCGTTTTTCTCCTGCCTTAAACGGGTATTTGTGACTTGAAACTTTGACACGCCAGTGTCCTAGATTGAAAGGAGTCAATTGAGCATAGTACGGATAACGTCTGTGAACGCTTGCCTTTGTAACAGCATTTCAAACTTGTGTTTTGACTTCTGAGTGGCCTGTCCTTTCAAAGAGGCAGACTGAGATCAGATTGCGATGGAATAGCCTGCTGTAAACATGAACACTGCACTTGCTGGTGGAATTTGTTGTGCTTTAATTCTGATGATAATAAACGTGCGACTCTGCACATGTCTTTGATTTTCAATACAACGTGAACATTGTCCTGTAATCGTTTTTGATTGTTTAATTAAAAACGGTCCATGAGTTGATCCTGCAATCACATGCCCTTAGTATAGGGAGTATGGAACTGAAAATATGTTTAAATAATCATATATATTTAAATGTGTGAGCCTGTTCAAGCAAATATCGTCAAATATGGGCTGAATCAGGTGGATGCTTTTTGCAAGCTTCACAATTAGTGTTATTTAACAAAATTTCACAACCAAAGCCCAAGTCCTTGTTTTGTCCTTTGTAACTTATACCCCTTTCAGACTGGCCAAAAAACCCATATAAATCTGCCAACAATCGGCTCCTGTCCGCAGTTTGAAAGGGTCTAATTGGCATTTCCACCTGGGTCGACTGACCCTGCAAGCAACACGGGTTTTTATCGGCTCGTCTCCGGTCGGCTTCAATGAGAACATCACACCCGGGTCAAGCTGCTAAGTTACGGATGACGTCGGCATTACATGCTCACAGCATAACATCGCGCCCGTCCCCTCTGTCTGTAACCTACGTGACTCTTTGCCATCGCAGCAACAAATTCCATCCGCCTTTGTATCATCAGCGCCGAGTTTGTACATTTTTAAAGAGGGACAAAAGTACAAAGTACAGAAAACCGTGTCCATGGTGTCCATGCTCTTTTCCATTGTTTACGTGGTCATGTTTCGTCGTGCTGATGATGTCATCAACGTGATGACATCAGCTTGATGCGCCAGAGGAAAATAGACAGCTCGTCTGCTGCCGGTTAGACCAGGGTCTGCTGGCAGTGGGAAAGGAGTCACTCACGTGTTAACCCGCATTGAAAAAACATGCTTTGACCCGCTGATTTTAGTGTGAAAGCGTTTTCAATTGTAGACAGTTGGACTCCCAGCTGACTTGTGACTGTGTTCCTTGATGGCATAGAGACTTCTAAGAAAATTCTTCAATTCAGCACCACTGCAGAAATTGTAGATGCTTGCAAAAGTTTACTGACTTGCAGTTCAGAATGTGATAGAATTCTTAAGTAAATCAAAGACTTTAATTACTTTATTGACACAGACTTAGAGGATATTGTCCAAAATTTGGACAAATATCACATTTTGCTCAAGTCAGTCAAACCAAATGACCCACAAGTAGCAGTGGTATGTATACATTTATGAAGTCATTCTCTTGAATCTTGTAATACTGTTATTTTTCTATAAGCACACTGGTGCTTTATGTATTGTTTTTGTCTGATTGGTTATGGTATTGTCTCTTTTAGGCTCAACCACTGAGCACAGGTGCAGCTGGTTTGAGTGCTCAATGGGAGGTACATGCCTAAGAGATGCATTGAAACAAGTATCAGATGTTGGGCTAAAATTGGTGTAAAATGCAGTTGCAAAGAAGAATTAAAAAATTTTCTGCATCATTGAAGAATGATCACTTTCTTCTGTCTTCCTGTGATTGCAATGATATGCTGTGATATATTGTTTGGATCATAAGGGAAACTTTCTGGAGCAGACGTCAATGCAGCGGTCAAACATCAGTCTGTTTGAATCATAGTTAAATTACTGAATATACTGTGTGCTGTGATATGATCTGTCCCAGCTCAGACGCATCAGTTAGTCATTTAAACAGAGATTCTGCATCTTTATATGTTGTCTGTAATCGTTGTCCCTAGAATGGTCCAAGACAAAATGATGGTGCCCACAGATTTGATGCAGCCAGCCTAAAGGCCCTTGTTGAGTGCAAAGCCCCAGGTGTGCTAGCAGAGTATGCAACATCAGGATCACTCTCCGTGACATCCAGAAAACTCCTCCTGACGATTAACGTCAGCAATCTGGTGGAGCGAAAGGGATTGTGAGTTAACTCTTAATGTTTGAATTTATTTACTTAACTAAATTTTAAGAACATATAATGTTGTACATTCCAAGTGAAACTTGTTATTATTAAAAGTAAACAGCAGATCACTGTACTTAACAAATCAGACATATCATTGGAGTCATCTTTGGTGAAATAGTTCATGCAGTCCTTTAAAATTGAATGTATTGTCTGGATTGTTTGTATTTCTAATCTTAATATCTTTTTTTATTTTCACTTATCCTTCAAGTACAGATAAACTGTTGCTGGCTGAAAGTATAGTCACCGTCTTCCCTTCTCTGAAGATAAAGACACAAGAGGAAACAATGGATTTGTAAGTATAAAAGGGTACCTTGCAGAAAAATAAGGTTTGCCTGGGATTATTTATGTGAAAATTAACTTCTCTGCTAACCCCCATACTGGGAAAAAATTGCCATTCACAAAACAATGCAAAAAGTTTTTTGTTGTACTTTCCTGGATGATTTAAGCACACATGGTTAGAATTTAAAATGCAACCATATTGCTCCTCCAAAGTAACCAAATTGACATAAACTCTAAAAAGCTATCACAAAAAACATCACAGATGTTGGTTTTAGCTGTAAAGTTAAACTGTGCATACATGAATGTGGCTTCCATATTTAAACTTAAAGGCTACAGTGAATAGACTAAATACTAAGTGTTAATTAGTGCAATTCCCTAGCAATATCATTGCTGCATTTTCTGTTACTTATCCTACATCTTGGACATAAAACCAGTAGGAAAGCTGACATTATTGAGGATTTTTTTCCTTTAACATTCCTTTTTTATTTTTTTGTTCAATTCTCATTAAATCACATTTCTGAGCAGGTTAAGAAAACTTGCTTTTACAGTAGAGATGTGATAAATGGAATACAATAAATGTGACATAACTAACGACATTTTTATATTTGTGTTTCCATAGACCGGAACAAGCACCCTCAGCCTTCTGGAGGAATCTCCTGAGGCAGCAGTGGGAAGCCACCAGCCCAGACTAGTGTGTCTGGGCCGTCCGAATGCAACAGCTCAGTACATCATTGTGGCACAAACGACAACGTTGCCACTATCTCTCTTATTGACACTGGAAGCTGAAGGTTTGACGTGAGGCATTGATAAATTGTTCAAAATGATCTGGGTTTGCAACGTGGCTTATCCTGCCCACCGTGAATCAGTCTATATTTTTTTGGTGTGTTTATGACATGCCTATTTCAGGTGGGAAGAAAGCAAAAGTCTTTCCGCTTACTACAAACGCTCCAGGCAGTGATGTAAGTTCTACCATGTACACTTGCCCCAAGTGTAAGAAACCAATATCTACACAAGTAAGGGCACCAGTCAGGCATCTGAGACAAGTCCATGCCATTTCAGATGGACAGGACAATACAGTTGTGTGCAGTCAAAATCACTGCCAAAGAACTTATCACAACTTTAACTCTTGTGTTAAGCATCTTAGTAGAGAACACAGTCACGATGCAAATCCAGATCAGTTGGAACAAATGTCAATGTTAGTAATGTCTCAAAGACTTTCCCTACTCCATCCTGCTCGCACACTGTCAACACTCCAGAGGCTGCGTTGGACTGTGATATGGACACCACAATGAATCTTCAGACCACTGTGACTGCGCAGCTGTGTTTGTTGCTAAAATGTACTCAGCATCAAATTCCACTCTAACGGATATTCAAAAAAGCATTGTGTGCACAAAAGAGCTATTGGACAAAATGTTGGACACTTTAAAAAATAAAACTGCATCTGTACTTGAAGTTCTTAGACTATGGCTTGTAAGAATCAAGTCCAGTGTTCCTCTGGAAATTTAGTGATCCATTGACAAAAAAATGTGACCGTCTCAAGCACATTATTACGGAGCCCCTAAGGTGCCACGGAAAAAAAAAAAAAAAAAAAAAAAAAAAATCATGCGCACGAGATAGTAAAACGTGTGCATGTTTAAAATAAAACGTGCACTCGACTTAATTATACAGGCAAGCGGCAACAGACAGCCGGGCTCATCAGTAGATGGCGGTAATGCCCCATAATATTGTGGTCACCTGCCGGTAAAAACCAAGAAGAAGAAGAAGACAGCCGAGCTCGGTTGAAGCATCCCAGTAACCAGCCAACGTTAGCTGTGTCTGTGAATGTAGGAGTGCAGGGTATGTACAGTCCCTTAGGCTATTTATCAGTACCTTCAATAAAAGCTGCACAACTTTCAAGACTCAAGCAAAGCTCGTGTCTTGCTGCCACCTGCTGAATAAGGTGGAGGGAGTTAGCCCCGAAGTTAGCTACAACTTCGCCTCTGTAGGCAGCAAACAAGTCCCCCCTGTGCATCCCAGGTCAGGACACTGACTGAATCTGAGTACTCCTTCCGCCGGCTGAGCCTGTTGTCTTTTAGTATGCTCAGCAAAGTTCTCCAACTTAGGATTATTCCATCTCTCATGGCAAGAGCAGCAAGAATGTCATTATATGACATTCAGAGGTGGAAGTAAAAGTTAAGTAGCTCACTTCTTCTCTCCATTGTGTGTGTCTGTAAACATCTGACGTCATAGTTAAAACGTGGTAAATAACTTTATTTTGAGCGCACGTTTTAGCTAAAACATGCGCACGAATAAGTATTTCGTGCATACGTTTTAATATATCGTGCGCATGTTTTACTATCTCCTGCGCACGATATATATTTTTTTTTCTCCGTGGCACCTTTAGGGCTCCGTACATTATCAGTATTGGTTGGATCTTTAGAAAAAAAGTGATCTTCTCATTGAAGTAAAAGCAGTGGGGTACAATATTAGCACTTGTAGTACAATTCACGTGGCTCACTCTGCCTGTGTGCTTGGTCAAACATATAGAACAGGTTGTGTACTTGCTTTAAAGCGTGACTTGAGAGGAGAGCGTCTCTTTGGAGAAATTGAACACATGGTTCCCAACTGTGAAAAGGAAGAAGTGCTTATCTTTCTTAAATCCTAACTGTGAAATACTGTGATGAACATCTGTATTCATATGTGGTGGAGCGACATGATGAATATGAATTGATCAATGTGAAAGATGGAGCAGACTTAAGACCATTAGACTTGCTATCACCATTCAGTGGAAACCACCTGCATGTAAATCCAAGATAACAAACTGATAATCTGACATTGCACTACTGTATAGTCCCCTGCCTCTGACATACCCAGGCCACTCTTGTAAAAATTTTGAAAGACTGTTAGTTGTTTGTTCTGCCTGACAGATGGTCCTGCAGATTTATGACAGTATTGTCTGATATTCTCTGCAGGTATGTTTTAACAGTTAAATGTTGCCAGAGAATGGTTTTTATATGTATATATCTATACAATATTTTTTGTTACCTACTCAGTGGCAAAATAAGGTTGTGCAACATTGCAAAATGATTTAATAAACATGAATTGCATGAAGCACATGCCTCACAGCAAGAGGGTTGGGCAGGGCCTTTCTGTGTGAAGTTTGCATGTTCTTCCTGTGCATGTGTGGGTTCTCTCCGGGCACTCCGGCTTCCTCCCACAGACCAAAAACATGCTCATTAGGTTGATTGGTGGATTGCCCTTAAGTATGAATGTGAGCGGGAATGGTTGTCTGTTGTGGCCCTGCAATCGACTGGCGACCGGTTCAGGGTGTACCCCGCTCCAGCCTCCCGCGACCCGAAAGGGATAAGCGGTATAGAAACGAACGAATGAATGAATGAATTGCATGAAATGGTTTGGTTCATTGACAACTTAGAAGGATTTTAACATAAAATTACTGCATAAACATCATATATATGTGTGTGTATATATATATATATATATATATATATATATATATATATATATATATATATATATATATATATATATATATATATATATATATATGTATGTATGTATAAACACAGTTTTGTGTTATTTCTAACACATTAATGTGTTTAAATTACAACACACAACGTGTTAAATTAGCTGACACACTGACTGTGTTAGAGGTAACACAAAATGTGTTGTCCTTAACTAGACACATCATGTGTTAAAAATTAAGACATGATGTGTTAATTTTTAACACATCTGTTTTAAGAGTGTATTAAAAAAGTATCGAAAAGTATCAAAATACATGTTGGTACCGGTATAGATACCAAAATGTTGGTATTGGGACAACACTAACATTGACAATCATTCAGATTCTTTTAGCTGTGAATTTTTAAATCTTATTGATTTTATGAACTTTAACCAGCATGTGTCAGGCCCCACCCACAACAGTGGAAATGTCTCAGATCTTTTAATAACATATGGATTATCAACCACTGTGTCCTCTGTTGTGGATGTGGGCCTGTCAGACCATTACTGTGTGATTTTTAAAGTGAAGGATTTTATCCAGCAGGACGTCAGGACACGCTAACTTACTTCTGAAGTGGCTGCTAATTTTAGTGAGACTTTAAGTGATGCCCCAAAAGCTGTTTTACCCTCCTCCTGTGATTTTATTGTTGATCATTTTAACTGGAAACTCAAGTCAGCACTTGATGTTGTGGCACCCATAAATATAAAAAAGATTAAATCAAACCTAAAACCTCCTTGGAGAACTAATCATATTCTCAGATTAAAGAGAAAATGCAGAATTGCGGAGATGGAGGAAGATGGAGGAAAAACAGACTAACAGTACATTATCAAATATTCCAGGAACAAATGGCAGCATACAACAGAGCAATAAAACAAGCACAACAGGATCATTTCTCAAAATTAATCACTGACAACCTCAATAACCCCATTTTAACTCTTCTGAGTCTGTGCTTTTAAATGAGGAAACACTGGAGAGGTTTGTCCTGGTTGATGCTGCAGTGCTTGAAAAGGTTGTCTCCCAGCTTAGACCAGTGACATGTGTTTTAGACCCTATCCCCACATCCCTTTTAAAACCTCTTTTAGTGATTTTAAAGATGATGTTATTAACATTGTAAATTATTCTCTTCAGACAGGGGTCTTTCCCACTGCCCTTAAGACAGCCTGTGTTAGACCCCTTCAGAAGAGAAACAGCACTTCTCAGAATTGTAAGTGACCTCAGGTCTAACATGGACAAAAGACTGATCTCTGTTTAGTTCTGTTGGACCTGAGTGCAGCCTTCGACACGGTCGATCACTCTATTCTTTTAGACAGACTCCACAACCTCATTGGCATCTCTGGTACTGCTTTTAACTGGTTCAAAACATATCTCAATGCCAGGAAATGTTATGTAAGCATGGGGGAATGCTCATCAAGAATTTATGAAATGTATTGTGGCGTTCCCCAGGGCTCTATTTTAGGTCCAACACTTTTTAATCTTTACATGTTACCTTTAGGAGACGTCATCAGGAGACACAGCATTAACTTTCACAGCTATGCTGATGACACTCAGCTTTACATGGCCGTGTCTCCTGATGACACAGGACCCACTGATGCCCTTTTTAACTGTATTTTAGACGTCCAGTCCTGGATGGCAGACAGCTTTTTGCAGCTCAACCAGGACAAAACTCAGGTTTTAGTTATTGGTACAGGCCCAGAGAGAGAGAGAAACTGGAGAGCAAACTCAAAGCTCTGTCTTTTAATCCCTGCAAACAAGTTAAAAATTTGGGTGTTACCTTTGATTTTAACCTCAGTTTTGAGCCACATATCCGAGATGTTACCAAAAAGGCTTTTTATCATTTAAAGAACATTTCCAGAGTGCGCCAGTTTCTCTCTCAAGCCAATGCAGAGACTCTTATTCATGCTTTTATTACCTGCAGAATTGATTACTGCAACGCCCTCCCCTCTGGTCTTCCTAAAAAGAACATCTCTCAGCTTCAACTACTTCAAAACTCAGCTGCACGCATGCTGATGAAGACCAGGAGGAGAGCCCATATTACACTGATTTTAAAGTCTCTGCATTGGCTTCCTGTATCTTTGAGAATAGATTTTGAGGTTCTGTTGTTGGTGTTTAAATCTCTTTATGGTCTTGGTCCCTCTTATTTACCTGATTTGCTTTACCATATGAGCCCAGTAGAGCCCTCAGGTCTTCAGGTAGTGGTCTTTTAACAGTTCCCAAAGTTTGATCTAAAACATACGGTGAAGCATCGTTTCAACATTACAGCCCCCGTCTGTGAATCAGTCTACCTGAGGACCTGAGAGCAGCACCCACTGTTCATATTTTTGAGGGCAAACTCAAGACCTACCTTTTTAGTCTGGCTTTTAGCTGAATTATGTTTTACTCTTTTAATCTGCATCACATGGGTTTTACTCCATTTTAGATTCAGAGTTACTATTTTATGTTTTACCACATTTTTACCACTTCTTACTTATTTATTGTTTGGTTTTAAAACAGTTTCATCTTAATCAACTTTTAGCATTTTATTACCTTTGTTATATCTTACCATGGTTTTATTGATTTATTTAGTCAATTAGTACAGGTTTTATTTAATTATTTAGTCAACCAGCATTCGACACTGTAGATCACCAAATTCTTTTAGACAGACTCAATGGTTTTATTGGAATCTCTGGCACTGTTTTTAATTGGTTTAAAACATATCTCACTGACAGAAAGTTTTATGTGAACATGGGGGAGTGCCGATCAGGACTCTACAATGTTAACTGTGGCGTCCCCCAGGGTTCAATTTTAGGTCCAGCACTTTTTACCTTTAGGAGACGTCATCAGGAGACACGGCATCAACTATGTATCACAGCTATGCTGATGATACTCAGCTTTACATGGCCGTGTCTCCTAATGACATACTGATGCCCTTTTTAATTGTATTTCAGATGTCAAGTCCTGGATGGCAGAAAACTTTCTTAAGCTCAACCAGGACAAACTCAGGTTTTAGTCATCGGTGCAGGTCCTCAGAGAGAGAAACTGGGGAGCAAACTCCGAGTCTTTTTTAATCCGTGTCAGCAGGTCAAAAATCTTGCTGTTTTATTTGATTCAGATCTCAGCTTTGACCTGCACATCAGAGATGTTACAAAAAAATCATTTTATCATTTAAAGAACCTCTCCAGAGTGTGCCAGTTTCTCTCTCAGGCCAATGCAGAGACTCTTATTCATGCTTTTATAACCAGTAGGATTGATTATTGTAATGCTCTTCTTTCTGGTCTTCCGAAAAATAACATCTCTCAGCTTCAGCTGCTGCAAAACTCAGCTGCACACATGCTGACAAAGACCCGAAAGAGAGCCCACATCACCAAGATTGTAAAGTCTCTGCAGTGGCTTCCTGTATATTTACCTCCGCCAAGGAGGTTATGTTTTTGTTGGTTGCGTTGGTTAGTTTGTCTGTTTGTCTGTCTGTGTTCAAGATAACTTGAAAAGTTATGGATGGAATTTGGATGAAATTTTCAGCAAATGTGTGGAAGGGGATAAGGAAGAAATTATTCGATTTTGGGACTGATCTGAATCACCATCTGGATACATGAATTGTTTAAGGATTCTTTAACATTGCCAAATAGGACCATTTTTGCCAAAGTGGACTGAAGCTGCTTGGTGGAGGTCTGCGCTCTCTGAGTGCTTTTCTAATACCTATGTTATTTGTTTGTTTGTTTATTATATTTCAAAGCTATTGACATTCCAATTACAATGTTAAATACTCTTGAGAAATTGAAGTTTATTGCTTTTGATACGGTGTACTCGCATTATTATGCCATATATTATTATTACATTAATGAAAAATGGTCTCAAAATAATGTTGACAATAATATCGTTTATCTGCAATAATTTGTACGACAATCATCGTCCAGCAAAATTTGTTATTGTGACATGCCTATTGAAAAGTATCGAAAAGTATTGCAATACACGTCAGTACCGGTATCGATACCAAAATGTTGGTATTGTGACAACACTAATAGGTTTTAGTGCAAGTAGAACCACTATTTTTTAACTGTAAACATGAGGAAATATGTGTGAGGAAATCAGAATATTTTGTGGGACACTGCACATATCGCACAAACTTCTTTAAACAGGCCTGATTTTAAGTCCCCAGCTACGATGAAGGCTCCCTGGTGAAGTGTACACATGGAGCGGCTAGTTAGCTCAACTGCAGCATTGGGGACAAGCAGGTGAAGCCAGGTTTCTGTAATAATCATCACAGAACAGTCACGAATAAACCAATACCCCACCATCATAAGGTCCAATTTGTCGATTTTGTGAATGACAGATGTTGCATTGGTCAGGAAAATGCAGGTCTGTGAGGCTGCTTCTGTGGCCAAGCAGAGAGCCTGGTGGCTCTCAGTGATCCATACACACAGCATCAGCAAAGAGCTCAGAGCCACTTCAACAACACATGCTGCTATCTTTTGCAACGCCATCATTCTGCGCAGCTTGGACACCGAAGAGCGTTTACTGTTTTATGAGAAAGTAAGAATATATCAGCGTTACATTGGCAAAACTCTGGCTGATGTTGAATACTTTGAAATGGGCTATAATCAGCCGATTTAATCGGTCGGGCCCTAATATACATATATATATATATATACACACAAACACACATACCTGTATATATACATCTTTAAAAATGGCCACCATCTTGAATTTTCGAGTGTGTAACGTCATTTTCAAAAGAGTGGCCGTTGGACAGCAAGTAACCTGCAACCATCCAACCAGTATCACCATTGCATCTGTCCTACCAGCACCATCACTGCATCATCCAACCAGCATCCAACCAGCCACTGCATCCATCCAACCTGCACCATCACTGCATCTGTCCAACCTGCACCATCACAGCACCCAACCAGCACCATCACTGCATAGTCCAACAAGCATCATCATTGCATCCGTCCAACAAGCATCATCACTGCATCCGTCCAACCAGCACCATCACTGCATCCGTCCAACCAGCACCATCACTGCATCCGTCCAACCAGCGCCATCACTGCATCCGTCCATCGAGCACCATCACTGCATTCATCCAACCAGCTTCATCATTGCATCCGTCTGACCATCATCCAACCAGCACCATCACTGCATCCGTCCATCCAGCATCATCACTGCATTTGTCCAACCAGCATCATCACTGTATTCATCAAACTGTCTTTTCATTTAATTATATACATCCAATGGGCCGTCCAACCACTTGTTTATTCATTTTATTATCGACCAATCACAAATTTTTCACACTGACCCAAAAGCATCCATCCATCCATCTTTTACCTAACCCCCCAATCTGTCTATCCAACCATCCAACTACCTGTACAACTGTTCATTCCTTCAATAATCAACCAGTCACACCTTGACCAATTCAATCCAAGCATCCATCCCATCTCTCTATCTTCTATTCAACAAAAATTCATTTAACTTTCTAATCCATCCATCTGCCCATCCAACAAGCTTCCATTTATTCATCCATCTAACCAAACAGGCATTGATCCCTGGAACCAAGCAATCATCCATTCATCATTACATCCATCCACCCATCCATCCAATCATTAATCTACCTATCCATCATTCACCCAGTCTTTCAGCATCATCCAACCAAACAAATATCCATCAACTATTTGAGTATCCATCAATCAACTATGTCCAACCATCTAACTATGAATTTAAATGTGAATCTATCCATCCATCAGAACAACCATCCATTCAATTTAACAAGGAAGCAACCATCAAAACATCCTACTGACCATCCATCCACTCATATATCAATCTATCACCAATTCAATCAACCATCCAACCATCAAGACAACTGCCCAGAATCCAACCATCAAATGATCTATCTAACCATCCATCCATCTGATCACCAAATCATCCATCTAAATACCCATCAACTGTTCATCCATACATCCAACCAACCATCCTTCAAGCGGTGCGTCCATCCAACCACCCAACTACCCTGCCATCCTATCCACGTAAATTCATTGTAAAACACTTGAAAATTCTTAAATGAATGTGGTTGCCAAAGACACAGATACTCGCAGTAATTCCCCCTGTGATGCTGCTGACATGTTAGAAAAAACTGGGATGCACAAATTTACATGCACACATAGAATCACTGATTATATCACTGATATGGTCACTACACATATAATCACTGCGGATCTTTGACTTTGATTTTTTAAGGTTTAAATGTTACTTTTGAAGTTTTCCATCTGGTCATTACAAAAATACAGTCCCACGAAGAGCAACAAGTGAGATTTCATCAAGTACAGGCTTTATGCTCCTGATGAATAATGCCAGTTTCCTTAATGGCAATAATGAGATCTTCGGAACGATCTGCAAATAAAATCCCTGTAATATTGAGTATGTTCATGGGATTTTCTGCAGTCTTCGTTCACTAAAACATAGAACTGCACATTCATTCCTATCTCAGACAAAGCAAACATGTTTCAGTCAGTTTTACTTCACTTCAGTTCTTCTTCCTGGAGCTTCTCTGTGTTTCTGGAGGATCTTGGCCCTGGTCCTCTTTCCTTTGGGCCCTGCCCTGAAGTCAAACTCGGACTAATGTGCGTTAAAGTCAGACTTAATTAAACTTAAACTCCTCACTGAAACACTACACAAGTCATTAAATGTGTATTTGAGTATCTCACCTTAGTTTCAAGACTTTATTTCAGCTCAGATTACTGCAGCGCCTCAAGCTTCTGCCACATATCTCCGCCGTCCGCTCCTCCTCCGTCCATCAGGGTTTCTCCCCAAAACCTCCAAACTCTGCCCGCCCTGAGGAGCTCCACACCCGGCCACGAGACCCGCTCCGACCCGCTCCGACTGACCCGGGTTAGTCCCTCTAACCCGGGACAAAGGCTGCCTTATCTGGGCCTGTTTTCACTCTCTTCAAACTTCAGGACAAAAGGACCAAACTTAAGGAATTTCACAGGAACCAGCGAGCAAATCAAGACTTTTACTGCGCAACTTCCGGTCCCCCTTCACAGTAAAAGTCCTGTTTTGGTTTACGTGTCCAAGTTTTTTTTCCCTATTGTTTAGATTTTTTGTCGCTTTCACATTCCATCGTCTTTCGCCTATATCAGCCTATTTATAATATTAAAGAGCATTTACAAAGAATAAATATCATTTGATTGCATTTCAGTTTATTTTGAATAATCCTGAACAGATTTGGTGGAGTTCACTGATGACGTCACTTTGGCTGTTTTATGATAATCCAGAGAAATGGTTCAAACTTCTGTGGGCCAAACGCATTAAACAAAGGTTATCGTGATCATTTATGCGTCATGTCTGCAATGCTTGATAAAACACCGGAAATCAAAACCTGATGGACCTCTTTGTGCTGAGATAAGGTCCGATATCTGAAGCTGTAAGTCCTAAAAAGTGTGTTTTTCACCATTAAAATGTCTTAAATTTCAGACGACGTGTTGACAGAGACCATCTTTGATAAATTTATATTGAGTCATTCAAAGGCCATGAAGGTGTTTCTGTCCTCACGCCCTCCCTCTGTCTCCTGTCTGTCTGTCTGTCCCCCCGCGCGATGCTGCACGATATACCAAATACCTAAATTAATTACATTAATGGTATCAGTTAAACTATCTATCGATCTATCGATCTATCTACCTATCTATCACAGAGAATTTTTTTCAATTTTATCTTAAACCAGGGGTGTCCAAACTATGGCCCGGGGGCCAAATGCGTCCCGCTGCCCATTTTGAATTGGCCCCCGAAACAGTTGGATGAATAAAGACATTTCAACTACAGCAGCAAATGCCATCAATCATGCACATTTTCTGCCATGTTTATTTTGTCACAAGGTCTCATTTACAAAGTAAATTGCAATATTCATCTTCAAGCACCAACGTTCTTGCAGTTTACTCTTGTTTTGTGTCTGACAGTGAAGATAAGCAGTCAGTGTCTCCCATCTCTGCTGCTCACACTGCATAAACTCAGATCTAGGCAGGTCTATTTTCAAGTCAAAAATATCCAAAACACTTATTCTAATCCACATTCACTTAACCAGTCAATATAAATATCTTACTTTAAGGGCATCAATAAATTGTCTATAATAAAGAGAAAATATCTGCCAATGACACAAGCAAGTTAGACTCTGTGAGGGTCTTAAATTATGGTTTAATATCTGCTCAAGTTCAATTTGTCTTGTCTTTTTGGCAGATTATTTTACTTATTATTTACAAGCAACTCAGGACCTATTTTTAATTTTTGTATCTTAAAATAATATCTTAATCCAGACATGTAAGGAAATTGTGGGTTACAATAAGTCTAGTGAGATTTTTTACCTTAAATTTGTCCAAATACTCTCACTTAGATCAGAGTTTTTTCAGTACAGAAGGTCATTCTCACCCTGACTAGGTGTGTATCCAGTGAAAGCCCAGGTTACAAGGGCCCCTTGACAGGTAATAACCCACCCCTAAACCCTAAAACTTTAACTTAAATACACTAAAAGTGAGGTCAGCAATGTATTCCTCTTCATACGGTCCGCAATGTATAAAGTTTGGACACCCCTGTCTCAAACAAACAAACAAATAAAAACATATATTTTTGTTTAAATGCCTCCTGTCCTAATCCTCAGCCTTCAGCCTTCATCCCAAAAGCATCATATGCTATGCTATCTATCAAACTCTTACGGGCAGTGTATCTGCCTTTGTTTCTCCTCTCTCTCTCTGCTGCAGGCTGGGGGCTCACCTGAGGGGCTCATTAAACTCACCTGTGGCTGCAGTCAGGGGTGAGCAGGCAGCTGGTGTCTCTGGAGCAGAGGGAAAACGCCATCGTCTGAAGACATCACAGATTCTTTCTTTTTTGGGAGTTTATCTTCAATGCTTGTGGCGACTCCATTTAGTTTAAGATTTTGTTTTAAAGAACCTTGTTTATTTGTCACATTTGTTAAACAAATATTCACCTCTTGTTTGTTTGTTCCCGTCTCGCTCTTCATTCCCTGGTTTTTCTTTGTTGATTGCTAGTTCCCCGTCATCTCCCATTTTCGGGGAATGTAACACAAATAAAAAAAATTAAAAAACAGCAATTTTAAGCATTTTTTACCAGAGACTTCAAACTTTTGGAAAAATGTCCAGGGCTCAGATCTTACATCATGAGGCTCTGATGGACACCTGAAACCCGAAACACATTTAAAAACTCATTCATGAGTATTTTCACCAGCTGAAAAGGGCCACAGCCTCTTTATGATTATTAAAGTCTGAACAGAACATCAGTGTCTTTGGTGATAGCTGCAGGGACGGATCTGTCCTCTAGGTGGCAGTATGAGTCCATAATCAGAGCAGAGGGGCGGCGCCCTGCTCCTGAAGTAATCAATCAGTCAATACAAGAGCTTATTTCTGATACTCTGCTCCTGTCTGCACATAATTATCCACAGAATAATGATAATACTGATGAGGTTAAAATGAGCTCCAGAGTTACTCATGACCTCAAACTTGACCCCTTCAACACACTGTGAGTATTAAGTTTGGAAATAAAATGATAGAGATGTAACCTCAGACTGTGTGGACCAACTGTATGGGCAGTTTCTCCATTAAAATCCAAGTTACTGTAAATCTGTCACTGACTTTATTAGTGCTCTGCAAACACCGTCTCTTTTATTCTACTTTTGTCAGCTTTGTGTGTAAACCTATTCCTTAAGGTTTGCTGTCTCTAACTGAATAATTCAGAAACAAAACAGAAATATACTCTCCCAGGTCACTTCACCGGCTGCTGTAACACCACAGTTCCCCTGTTTGAGATCAATAAAGTTAATCGGCCTCTCTGGACCCACGTGGGACCCCCTTCACCTTCAGAGCTCAGTTTAACAAGCAGCTGAAATGTGGTGGTCCATATCTCCATGGCAGCATCACACAGCTCAGCATGTCTACATGCATAATAAATGCAATGAGTTGCTGTCATGTGATTGACTCTTTCAGTCAGTGTTTGTTTGTGATGTTGAGGTTCATAGAAGGGTCAAACAGTCATTTTAAGTCATTCACTCCAAATTTTGATAAATTTTACCAGTTATCAGTCAATAACATGGAAGTAACTCAACGCATAGGGCTGGTCTGAGTATTTCAGCACCCTGTTGAATCTATGACATGAAGAATTAAGGAGGTCTGATGGAAGAAGGGGTCTGACCTGAGACTGGAGGTGTACCTAATAAAATGGCCGATGAGTCAGTTTGGAGTCACACTGTGCTTGTTATTGATGATCATTTCAAACATATAAAAAACATTACAAATCCTGATTTATTCTCCTTTTATTTGACCTTGTGGTGACCTTGTGGCTCCCGTGCAGGGGAAAATGAAGAAAAAGGCCATCAGAGGGACAGAAGCAGCAGGTTTCTTTATTTCTGTTGCTCGAGCTTTACAAAGTCAGCATTCATGACACACAGAGACGCAGTGAGCTACAGAAGCTGAAACACGGAGAGGACGAGGGTGAAGAAGACAACAGTGAGGAAGAGGACAAACTCATCAAACCAACTCAGAAGAAGAAGAAAAGGATTTATGGCACTCAGAATAATATATTGCTTTGAAAACAGCCTCTATCCGTCATCACTGTTTCATCACCACGGCGATAAAATATCAAATATATTCTTTACGTCGACGTTATTGCTAACATGACACGAACATCAGATCATCACTCACGTCAATGATAATATTTTACAAACTTTACAGAAAATAACAGTCCAAGTTTGGCAGGATATACTTCAGGACATGCAGGGATCTGATAGGAGGGAGCCCGGGAGGGGGCAGGGCTTAAGCAAAGGAAGGAGGCCTCCCATTGAATGAGAGGAGCTGTCCCTCACATGGCCAGTCACACATGCACATGTTTGTCCACAATCCTTTATTCATGTTTGATTTCCTTAAAGCTACACTACACAACATGCCGCTGGAGCCATTCAGCCAATCACAGCGCTGATTCACAGCCACATGGGGGTCGCTTACACCTTCCACTAACATCCATTTAGGACATAAATTCATTGACAAGCCTGAACGTTGTTTCCTCTCTGACTGATGGGTTTATTTACGTCCAGTTAGCTCCTCTCAGTGGTCACTGCTGCTGCTGCCAATACAAATGAATAGGGCCAATTAGCCTCAAGCTAATACGCTAGCAGACCCTTTTGAACAGCTTGTCTCCCTAATTTAGCCTTACAGATGCAATAAAAGCTAATCAATTTATACTATTTCAGAAACAACCCTGGAGGTGTTTTAGACAGACTAAAATAGTAGACTTAATTATGGTAAGCACCATTTTTAACAGCTTTTCTTCCTCATTTAGACGTTTAGTAGATGCATTTTAAAAGCAATAATTTCATACTATTTAAGAAAAAAAAACCCAAGTGGGGCTCTAGATAGACTGAAATAAGTTGATTGAAGGTTGGCTGCCCCTTTTTAACAGCTTTTCTACTCCATTCATACTTACAAATGCATTCATAAACAACACTTTCATACTATTTCAAACATAAAACCCGAGTAGGAATCTAGATAGACTGTTATATTACAAAGGCATAACTCCTTGAGGTGAATCCTTTTGTTTTCAAGAGGAGTCTTTATCAACCTGGTAGAGGGTTGGTAGAGCAGACCTTTTCTGCAGCTTTTCTGCCTTATTTAGCCTTAGAGATGCAATATTGACAATCAATTTACAATATTTAGCAAATAAACCCATGTAGGGCTCTGGATCCCTTTTTAAACTTAGAGATTTGATAAAAGTAAATTATTACATACTATTTGGCAAAACAACCCATTTAGGGCTCTGCACACATCTAAATGATAACTATTTAAGGCTAGCACCCCTTTCTAACAGCTTTTTTGTCTAACTTAGATTACAGATGCAATAAAATCTAATCAACATACACTGTTTCAAAAATAATACCACAGTGGGGTTCTAGATAGACTGAAATATCAATTTGATTAGCGATAGCTCCCCTTTTCAACAGCTTTTCTGTCTTGTTCAGACATACAGATGCTATAAAGGAAACCATTTTACATTATTCTGCAAATAAACCAATGTGGGGGTCTTGATGCATTACATTTACTATTTCATTTGGGACTAGCAGACTCTTTTTAACAGCTTTAACTCCCTCAATTAGACTTATAGGTGTGGTATAAGGAAACAAATTAGTAATATTCAAAAAAATAAATCCATGTGGGGTTCTGAATACTCTGAAATAACGTATTTGGGGGCACCAGGGTTTTCAGAGTAGGGTATGTGACACATATCTGTTCATTATAAACCAAAGTGAGGTTGCCAGATGCCTTCAAAAGACAAAAAAAAATCATAAAATGTAAAAGTGTTTACATAAAATGAGTTTGATTTAAAAGCTTCAGAAGAGGCCTGGAGCACGTGAGAAAATAATAAATACTGTCAGATTTTCTGGTTTTGATATTTTTCCTCAGGAAAACTGTTTAAATATCAGGAGAGAGGTGAATCACTCAGCCGAGAAATCGACTCTTACAACTGAGCAGAGCCAAAAGATCTGATCTCTAAAATTATCTGAAATGCCCATCACCATGTGTGAGGCTGGTTGGACGTAAATAAACCACCGTGTGTCCATCATGGTGGATGTCTGCAGACCAGAGGTGGTCAGACCTACTCAGTATGATGTCTGAGATATTCAGAATAAAGCTGACCATAAAGAGGTACACTCTCGTTAAGCTCCAGATTATAATTATCCCAGTGTCCTGAATGATGTTAATGATGGTGTAAACAGGTATTATCATGGCTCACACACAAACAGACTCGCTGACAAAGACGCTCAAACAGAGGCAGCAGCACAAAAGTCCTGAAAATATAATGATAATAACAATAGTAATATAAATACTGGTTAGTTTCACTCTAATGTCTGATTAACTCTGAGAGCTCTGTCATCACTGATGATTTCATTTCAATGTCATATTTTAAGACTTTTGGTGCTCGGCTGACGTCAACAGACTGCAGAACCAAGAAAGAATCTTTTGATTGATATTTGGCACAAATTAAGGTCTTTATTCCTAATTTATATATTTCTTTACATGTTTGATAATGTTAAATAAGTTTCTAAAGCAGACAAACGGCTCAGTGAGGCCCCACTAAATCTGAAATATTCAGCCATTAGAAACTGTAGGTCTGCCTTCACACCTCCCTCTCAGGCTGATCCATAAACAGTTATAAAAACTAGGGCTGTGTGCACCGTCAGTCCATTCTGTCCAGGTTCAAAGTTTCTTCTTCAGGTGGGACCATCAGTGTGATCAATCTTTGGGTCCTGAGCTCAGCAGGAGTCTGACGGGGGTTCTGATTAGGGGAGCTGTCCACCATGAAAAGAGTGACACAGAGAGGGCCTGGTTGTGGGAGCCTGTTCAAAATGGACAACATAAAAAGTCCCTGTAGTCCAGGGTTAGTTTTGAATTATCCAGGATCAGCTCATGATCCAGGTCTGTGGTAGAGCAGCTCAAGGTGGAGCAGCGAGGCTGTGACTCATCAAGTTTCTTCTCTTTTATTTGTACTTTGTGGTTTAGTGTAGTAAATCAATCATACAGCACACCTTTAAGAATATGTAGTTAAAATCTGGTTAGATTTTTTCTACGATCACCTCTCTGGAGGGTTTGTCAGACAGGTCAGAGGTCATCTCCTGGGCTCAGGTGTTCCTGAGGTGGTACAGTCCAGCTTTAATATCATCATCTTCCTCCTTTAGGTTACATAACGGTGGATTTCTCTGCCTGTCCTTTCGTCTCTCCATCACGTCTCCATCCTTCCCCCCTCGCCTCCTCCATTTTCCATCATCCCTCCATCCTTCACATCCTGTCGGCTGAGCCAGCGCTCTGTCACTTTATCCTGCGCTGAGTGAATTACTCTCCCTCCATTAGGCTAACGAGAACACAGGAGCGGGGGGATGGACGAGGTGGAAGGGAGAGAGGGTGAGGAGGAGGGCTGATTAGTGATGAAGATGAAGGCGACAGGCGGGGCTGAGAGGAAGATTAAAGACGAGGAAGACGAGGAGCAAGGAGAGGACGGGTTAATGAAGAGGGACAGCTGAAGAGGACATGGAGTGGAGGACAGGAGCAGGAGGAGAGCTCTCACATGAAGCTCCACACCAACAAAAACTCATCCTCTGCTTCACTGCTGTCTTTACAGTTGGAGCTGAATTTTAATTCTGACCCACATATCCCTGAAAATCACAGATTTGATCTCTTCAGTTTAGAGTCTTGGATTAAATGTGCTGTCAGTTCATGTTTGTCAGGGGTGTGCAGCGGTTTTGTTCGTTAGCAGCTAAAATCATCCCCCATGACTAGGATTCTGCCCCTGCAGCTCCACACAGCCAGGACGATGATGTCTTACAGATTTCTTTCTAAAAGCTACAAAAGCCTTTGGATCCATTTTGTGAACTCCAAAGGAAGTCAGCCATTTTGAATATTTGTCGAAACGACGGCACAGAGAGCTTCACTCTGGGGTTAGCTTCTCTGAAGGATTAATCAGATCCACCTCAGACTGAAGAGACCTTAGCGAGGAAAAGCTGTTAAATTCATGCATGTAACGATGGAGGAGGAGGCTCCAGGCCTTTAACAGATTTAAAGTGTTCACCATAAAATCTGAAGCCATCAAAGACATAAAGATCCAGACTTTGTGCATGACATGATTTTTTAGATTCATCTTTAAATTATTTTATGGCAGTCGTCAGCAGTTTCATGAAATTTGATTTCCTAAAACCTGAATGCACATCTGAGTCTGTTTGCTTGATGCTAACACATCTTTGAAAATGTAATTAAGGGGCTAACAGATTTAGCAGATGTACTTACTGCAAATTTTAGCCTAAGACACAATTTATTTTAGTGACCCATCATGTTAAAGACAAAAATCTGTGATTGTTTGATGCTAAATCTATTTTCTGTCCGTCTGCCTGATTTGGGAAACACTCGAGGATTTCTATCATCACCGACATGTGGTGCATGTTAAAGATCAGTTTCTGGACTCTAAAGTCTTCGTGCAGCCTGTTAACTGAAACAAAGACACACAGACGCAGACGGGGACACAAAAACACAGAGCACAGAGTGGAGCAGAACACCCGGTGTTATGGAAAAAGTGGTCACCAACCAGAGGAAGAGCCCGAAAAACTGAAACAAAAACCCTGATATGTTGAAAAGAAGGAATCGTCTGAAACAAAGATGAGTTAATGAGATCCACGAGGGCTGTCAGACACCGCCACGCACACGCCTCACGCACTCGCACAACACGCTTCATCACACACGCACACGCCCGAGGTAATGACAAATCTTTCTGTGGCTTCGTTTCCCTCCACAGCCCGTGGACGGACACGCTGAGACGTCGGCTGAATAAATAGAATAAATTAAATAAATACACGTCAACGAACAACCAATGAAGTCACACTTCACTGTGAGGGGGGCGGGGCTATGAAGGGAAACGAGCATGCTCTCTCTGCCTGCCCCCTCCCTCGCCGCTCTCTCTCTCTCTTTGTGGGCGGGGCCTAGAGGTCGGTGCAGCGCTCCTGCTTGCTGTAATGATCGAACTGACTCTTCCAGTGCATCATGTAGGACGACCAGCGGTGAAACTCCACCTTCCACTGACGCTCGGCCTCGTCGATGTTATCTGATTGGACACACAGAGGGGAGGGGGCGGGGTCAGAGCAGAGAATGAAACATTAATTAAATCCTTATAGAGTCTTTGTTTTAACGTGAATGATACTAAAGACACATTTGGACCCGATTTTAGTCCATCAGATACCAGAGACATTTTAACAGGAACAATGAAAACGTTAAAAGAGGCGAAACAAATTCAAAAATCAAAACTAAAAAAAGGAAAAAATGTAAGGAAATCTTTAATTTGAAGCAAAAAGTTTTGAAAAGTGTGAAAAAAATTGCCAAACTTGGAAAAAATAACAAAATGATGACATTTTTTAAATCTGAGGCAAACATAGAGTTTACAAAAATAAATAATTGTCAAAATGTTTGAAACTCCTACACAACTATTTAAAATCCAACTCCCCAAAACAGCCAGAAAAAAGCAATAAGATATGAACATGTTAATTATGAACAAAAAATGTAAAACTAGAAAGGACTTTGGCAAACATTCTAGCTGATATTATATTAATATTTTTTTTTTTTACTAATCTTAAAAATCTTAAAAAAAACAATGGCTTTAAAAATTCCGAAGAAAGTTTTAAAATTTTAGACAAAATGTTTGAAACTTACTGCAACAAATATTTTTAAGAACATATCTTACAAAAATGTTAAAAGAGTTTAAGATATATTCAGATTTTTAAAAGAGTTTAAAGGTAGGGTCTGCAGGATTTTCCTTAAAAATAAAATATCAACTTTTTCAGGAGAAATCCTGCTCAATTGTCTCCTATGGATCTCTATTGATGTGCGCGGTGTCTTTGTTTACCTCAACCACCTCCTCAGCCTGTATTTGGATGTTTTGGTTGTCTTGGGACGTTTTTGGGCGGAGAGTAGGCCGGGATACCCCAGCCAATCACAGCACGCCCAGTGCACAAGCGACTTTGGGTGTTATAAAATGCACTTACAGAACGCTACGCCGATCGGTGTTCTGTTAGGCTTTCCCGTCGAAAAAACCTACCCTCACCCCAACCCTTACCCTAAACCTCACCAAGAGAGAGAGTGAAGACGTAGGGCGCATGCGCAGAACTACCGGCACATGCATGCGCAGTAGGTAGCTCGTCTCGACAGGTAGCGTGTTTCGACAGAGCACCAGCAAAGATGGCAGACGCTACAGCGAAGAAAAGAGGATACAATCAGGCAGAAGCAAAACGCCAAGCGGACAAAGTGCGGTCTAAAACCAGACTGAACCTAGGGTTGGCTTTCACCCTCGGGATGAAAAGTGCCGCAGAGTTAGCCGTCATGCTGTTGGACAAGTAGGTATTGGATTCATTTTCCTGCTTGGAGCCGGCTGCAGGGCTATCAGGGTGGGGAGGCGTGTTCTCCATCTGCTGCCGGAGAGGGTGGGCCCCCGCATCAGGTAGCGAGGAGTTCAGGGGGAGGGGCTTCGATTGAATGTTGTGTTTACAAACAGTAATGAAAAATCCTGCAGACCCGACCTTTAAAAAACTTTGAAATATTCAGAGAATTTTGACACCAATACTTTTAGCTGTTTTTCTATATTTTAATTAAAATGCTAAAAAGATTTTGAAAGCAGGGTGTTCACTGTGCTAAATGTTAATTTAATCCTTATAAAACCAAAGAGTTTGGTTGCCAAAGCAGCAGAAACAAAAGACTGAAGCACCAAATATTCTGTTGTTTCTTGGCTTTAATGTGAATATCTCACAGAAACTTACAAAGGATCAAAGATCAGTTCAGAATTTCCAAAGAATTTTAAAAAAATGTCTCAAGATTCAGGGAATGCTTTTGCTGATTTTCTGTATTTAATAAAAATGCTGTAAAGATCGTAAAAACATTTTTGAATCTTTACGATGATTGGTTTATCAAAGTGTTGATTGAATCTGAGAATTATGGCATCAGAAGTTGTTGTGACTTTAAACATGTTAAAGGGTGAAGTTAGATTTTCTGTTCTCTCCTGACTGAGAGCTGACCACGCTCTGCCCGGGATCCTGTCTGATTAACGGGCTGTTGGGGGTTTCAAAGGTTTAAAGTTGGTACGTGAAGATGAAAAGGTAGGATGGATGAAACAGGAGTAAACCCTGTAACAGTTCATGAACTTAAACTGAGAAACAAACATGGACGTGAGCAGCTGTCTGCAGCAGAAAGCGTTTCGATCAGTGGCTGCTCTTCTCGTTCGAGCTGACGCTTCCCGTTAAAGTTACCGGTGATGTTGAGAAGGCGCGGCAGGAAGCGGTTCCAGAAGGCGCACATCTGGTTCCTGAGGCCGCGGTGGATCTTCAGAGGTTCGGTGTTCAGGCCAACGTGCTTCTGCTCGCTCAGTGTGAAGACGGGCCAGCGCTTCTTACTCTCCACCGGGCCGTCGTGGTTCACGTTGGGGTTCCTAAGGACGGGGAGGGATTCATCATTTTGATTAATAATTGACTGAACACTCTCCTCCCTCCTCTGCAGCACAGCCATCTGTCAGCGCTGACACTCGGACTCTGCTGCAGCCTCGTTCATTAGATTAAGAGCTTTAACGATTCTCTGCATGCAGCAAACATTCATCCACATAGACGTCTGAGTCTGCAGCTCTGAATTAAAGGGGCAGTACGCAGACTCTCACACACCTCCAAAAACCACCACATTCTCTCTGGACAGGGTCTTTCTGTTCAATATCACCTACAGGAGGAGGTCAAAGGTCACCTGATCACCCCTGACGACAGCTCGGATCAGGTGTTTCTGGATTGTTCTTACCCGGTGCGGGCGAAGTTGGCCCAGTATCTCATCATGCGGCGGCTCAACTTCTCCTCCTCCTGCGTGTAGTTCAGCCTCTTCACCAGCGGGAGGCCAAACACGAACTCGATCTCATAGCCGTGGATCACGCCCATCCACTCGGGCCATGCCAGGTTTGACGCCCTGTGGTCGAAGAGGTACAGGTACACACCCCCTACAGGAACACGAAGGAAGATCAGTCAGTCACCGCAGTCCGGCTGTGACCACCGGGGGCAGTGTGGAGGCATCTGTAGCCCATAATAATGAGGAGAGGCCTTCAAACGAACAGGCACGGCAGTGTGAGTGTGACGGTCTCAGCTTTGGACCAGGTAGTCTTACTGAAGCCGCTCAGGGTCTCATGGAGGACATTTATGGAGCTGATCACACTGTGGAGCAGCCAAAGGGTTAAAGGTCACATCATTTATTAAACAAGTACTAATTAACAAGGCCTCAGTAGATGAATGATCCCAACAGCGGCGTTAGCGTAGGGGTCAACATCAACTGGATGAGGTGTTTTGATTTTAGGAAAAGCCAAAGGTGATTCGGTTGAGGTCATCTCAGGTCCCGTCTCTGAGAAGATAAAAACTGGACTGACTTTTCGTGTTTCAGGTGCAGGCCGTGTGTGTCTTACCCTGGGAGTTCATCCCGCCCACCCCGCTGTTGGCCTTCAGGGCGAAGTGCTGGGCGTAGGAGCGAGCGAAGTGAGCAAGCGGGCAGATGACATTGTGGTCTCCCACAATGTCGTCCATGGCGTCGCGGTTCTTTAACCCATTGTTCTCGTCCATCCAGTCGGTGTACTGCAGTACCACGGCCTCCAGGCCGATGTCGTTGGCGTGGGGGACGCTCAGCTTCACTCCTACAGGACGGACAAATGAGGATCAACCCCTGATCCTGATCAGATCAACACACTGCATAGAGACTAAACCAAGGGTTAAAGGTCACTGAAATATTGCTGAATTACAGACTTCAAGGAACACTCCAACATTTTGTTGTTTTTGTGTCTTGCCTGACTCCCGAGTCCATGACGAGCAGGTAGACTCCATTCTATAGACCGTGTGTGCTGTAACAAGGAAGAGACAGGCAAAGATTGACCACTGCTAGTTAGCTTACCTCAAACAGTGGGAGTCAATGAGTAATGCTTTAGCCTGCCTCTGCCTAAAGTCATCAGATAAACTCTAGGCAGTCCTGTGTGCCTGATGTATTCCTTTAACTGACCCCGTGATGTTAGGTTACCTATTTTAAGACTAAGATTAGCACTTTATGCAATTTTTGAAAGAAATACTAATGAATCTAAGCCACAGGGCGCATGTGCAAACCACCACGGAAGTGCTTCTCAGCAGGTCAACAACCCAAGGCCTCTGTTTACGAGAAGAAGAAGATTGCTACTGAGGATTATGGCCGACTTTATGAGAGAGGACGAGGATGACTTCTTCGGGGCTGACACAGATCCACAACCTTACCTATTTGAACCAGAATATACGAAGGAGGATCTACATATTTTGGAAGCTGAGCGTGCACAAAGAGAAGTCGAGGCAGTGGAACAGTTAGTTTTGTATATATTTCTTTCAAAAATTGCAGAAAGTGCTAATCTTAATCTATGAATAGATAATGTAACATAACGTGGTCAATGAAAAAAATACAACAAGCACACAGGACCGTTTAGAGTTGCTGAAGTTTATCTGATGACTGTAGGCAGAGGCAGGCTAACACTACCTACTGACCCCCAGTGTTTGAGTTAAGCCAATTAGTGGTGGGAGATCTTTGTCCATCTCTTCCTTGTTACTGCAGCACAGTTGAAAGAATGTTGTCTATCTGCTCGTCATGGACTCTGGAGTGAGGCAAAACAGGAAAAGAAAAAAATGTTGGAATGTTCCTTTAAGTGAAGCCCTACGGCCTGAGCAGACCTCTTTACCAACCCCTCCTCCTGCCCTCACCCTCTAGGAAGTCCTCTCTGGAGATCAGGCTCTCGTTGTCTTTGCTGAAGCCGGGTGCCCCATACAACAGGAAGTAGGATCCCTCGTCCTGGTTGACCCCGAGCAGCACCGAGGTGTCTTTAAAGTTCCCTGAGTTCAGCATGGCCTCAGGCGTGTCTGGAAGAACGTCACCATCGACCATGGGGACGAAGGAGAACCTGAAGAGGGCTGACCATGGCAGGACCTGATCCCAGCAGCAAGAGGGAGAGAGTGAGACCGACCAATCAGACGACAGCAGGGATTAAATATGCGTTTCATTTGTAGCTAAGTGAGTTTAATCCTCTGACGGACTTCACCAAAGGGTGTACAATAACTAAAATTTGACCCCAAAATATCCAGTTACACATTCACGCCATGTCCATCTGATAAATACTTATTTAAAGGTGTAAAAATTAGAAATAAAGACCTGAAGTGCTGAAAAAATGTGTCACCCAACATGAGGTTAAAGACTGTCCTGATTCAGTCCAGGACATCTGAAACAAAGACAGGACTGGCTAAAATCAGCATCATATGGGTGGTACCTGCCACTCCTGGTCGATGAGCTCCTGCGGCGTCTTGCTCCTCAGACAGTCCACCAGCTCCGTGTCGTTGCCTCCGTTGCAACCGACCAGCTTTCCCAGCAGCGTGGCCCGTCTGCGGGCCTCAGCGGGGCTGACCGAGGCCCAGGGACAGTTAGGGACTCCACTCTGGAGGATGGCGCGAGTAAAGGTGGGCCGGCTGTTCGGAGACAGGAGGTGGTACCCGACTGAAGCTCCGCCCGCACTCTCGCCAAAGATGGTCACCTGATACAGATGAGATCAAACACAGAGGTAAGCATGAACACATCCAGCTTATCCAGGGCCGGGTCGCAGAGGCAGCAGGCCAAGCAGCTGCCCCGGAACATCCCTCTATCCTGCAACATACCCAGGCTCCACCTGGGGGATCCAGACAGGAGATATAATCACTCCAGTGAGTTCTGGGTCTGCCCTTTGGTCTCCTCCCAGTTGGTAAGCCTGCAAGAACTCCAAATTTGCAGCAAAAAGAAGCCTTGATCAAAATCTGAACCAGTTCTCCTACATGAAAATGAGATCTTTTTATTTCAGGGTGACATAGACAAAGTAGATGAGCCCTTAAATAAACCATCTGGTCTGTAATATTGATTTCTGTTGGCCATGGTAAATGTCAAGGCAGAACAAAAGGGAGCAAAACTTTCCGAGGCAGTGCTGCAGGAAACACCTGAGTTCAACTATTACCTGAGAAATGCTTCTCAATGATAAAGAAATGTCACTAAGACCTCTAAGTGATCCACCTGCCCCAACATCTCTACCTTAAAATGAACTATCACACCTGAGGAGGGACCGAGTCAGAGCAGGTTCACGCTTTAGGAGCTCTTTCAGGTTAAAACAGGACATTTTAAGACACTTTATGAGCTTATAGTGATCCGTAGTAAAACTTAAATCATCAACAGTCAGATCGTTTAGACGTGGACCTGTTTGGGGTTTCCTCCAAAGGCATGGATGTTGTCCTGGACCCACTGCAGCGCCAACCTCTGGTCCAGCAGACCCACATTCCCCGGAGCCTCCGAGGAGCCATGCAGGGCGAGGAAGCCGAATGCTCCGATCCGATAGTTCATGGAGACCACGATGACGGTCTCACTGTGGGCGAGGTACCGACCGTCGTAGACGTCCAGAGAAGAAGAGCCACTGTAGAAACCTGGGAGACAGATCATGGAGGTGTTACTGTTCATGACCTTGAACAACCGAGAGGATGGCTGAATCAGACTACAGCTGAGGCAAACAGCTGGGAGGGACTTTAACTGAGACAGGATCATGTGATATGATCCGGAACAGGTGGAGTTGGAGCATGGACTGATGTTCCTGCTGCTGGACTCGAACCTTCTCACAGTTCAATCGACTCTGTGGTTCTCCATAACTCTCTGTCCTGCCCCCTTTGAGATTACAGGTCCACGTCCTGGTCTGTCTGACTGTCTTCATCCTATATGATCATGTCTCTATAGAGGATCAGCAGCTCTTTCCCCTTCCCTTTGGAAACACTCAGACCTGAGGGGGCGGAGCTACAGAAGATATGATAATGAGCTCTGTGCTGATTGGCCGCCAAACATCTCTGTTGTGACGGGGGAGGAAGGGATTCAAAACAGTCCTGATATCTGCCTGTGCTGAGCAGAAAACACTCATGTAGGAGGAGTCTGTATGACATCTATTGCTATGACATCATAAACTCCAGGAAGTAAAAACTGAGTGTCTAAGGGGCATTTTCTTTAAAGAGGGACAGAGCATTTCTCTGTGAGCTAGAGTTCAGTCAAGACCATTATGGTCAGGATGTTTATTTTTTATGTTGTTTATACTGTAAATGGGGTTGTTTACCTCCCCTGTAGATCCAGAGGGGTATTTCACCAAAGTGGAATTAAGACATCCAGGATACCTTAAGCCAGGCTTGACTAATGCCTCCTGAGCACGCTGGCTTAATTTGTTTCACGAAGGCCAATCCAGGACGAGAAGGAGCAGCTTGGTCAAGCCTGATAAAACTATTTCAGCCTGTGGCCACTTTGCAGAGTGTCTTCCCCTGCTCTCTCTCGCCCCCTTTCACAAGCCTATCCACTCAACTCTGTCCTCTCAATAAGGGCACAAAATGCCCCCCCCCCCAAAATCTTTAAAATAAATAAATAAATAAATAAAAAAGACCGTGAGGTAGATCACAGACAGATACACTGATCGAAACAGGGAAGGTGCATGCGCATACTTCACTGCAAATGAAAAAAAAGCCTCAGATGGAAATTTGATGTGTTTGACTTCTTCAAAGTCATTTTAAGTCATTTTTAAGTTCATAAAAAAAATATTGCCGCTGCAATAAGGAGCGAGAAAGGGTGGCAGATAAAATCAGACCTGCTGAATGCTTGAGCAGCCTAAAGTATACACTAACCAGCCAAAGTGTATTTACTGCACAGACACATATTGATCTTTGAAAATAACCTAGGAATGATGAAAGAACATACATTAGTATTACATGTATTACATGCACATGTATGCATATACTGATAATATACAGGGCCGATCCTAGAACTTTGAGGCCAAATAAAAAGTTATCAGATTTAGCCCTGTTCACTGCCCAGTTTCTCAGCACAAGCATCTTTGGAGCAAATTTTTTAATAGATACGACTGTACATACTTTTTTAAATACACCACTTATAATTATTACAGTCCATTTATGTTGTTTGAAGACATAAATAAAATCCAAACAGTGGAGAAAACACTCTTCAGATGAAATTATAGGATAAATGGTGCATGAAACTATTTCTAAAAAGAACTTTTTGGCGTTTGGACCATTTTCAACATTTAAAATATATCTGTGAGTCAAATAATCAGTCTTTAAAAGATGTAAAACTTTTGTAGATCACACATTTGTCTCCCTGTATAACCTGCTTTCTTCTAAATTGCAGACTATTTTAACGTGCTGTTTGTTTGGTAAAACTAAAACATGGATTAAACTAATATCTGCTAATAAATCTTCAAAAGGACCTTTTAAGATAATTGTTATTTTATGAGGGTTAACAGAGGCAAATGATGCCTGAATTTTACATTTTTTTGCACTTAAAAACAATGATGCCTGTTTTTATTTATTATTGTATGTGAGAGAAGAGACCCAAAGCTATGGCAAAAATTTAAAGATTTGTTAAGTAATAAATAATGATAACATAAGGTGAACTAAAAACCATCATGTTAATTAGATATGATGAAATATGAACACAAGGTTTTGTTCTGTTTTGTATGGTGGTGCCTGGTTCATTTTTATGTAATCTTCTTTGTCTGTTAAAGTGTAAATTAAATCTCATTTTCTAATAGAGGGAAGTGAGGACGTTTTATAATGTACTTTGTTAATTATTGTAAAATATTCCTGTTCTAATAACAATATGATTCAAAGTCTTCTGAATATTTAACCTTGTTGTTAAAAATCTAAACAAAACTAATTTGTATTAATTAGAAAAAACCTCAAACAAAATACACAAAAGATATGGGATATTTTAATGATTTGCTTAAGTTACTCGTGATTTGTCTTTGCTTTTGGTTTAAATCCTATTTTTCTCTTTTATCCTCATTTTAAATTATCTCTTAGTTCTTTGAAAAGCATTTTTAAATGAATGTATTATTATTAACATTCCTATACCTCTTAAAGTCATTATCATTATGATAACAGTCAGAAACATGATAATTTCAGATGAGTGCGCTGCTGACTGAACAGCAGGATTAGTTAAGCCTGCCTGTTAGCCTGGTCAGGAGCAGGCTAACAGCAGGATTAGTTAAGCCTGCCTGTTAGCCTGGTCAGGAGCTGCTCAGAATAAATCTCCATGGTAACTTATGTGCTCCGCTTTCGTGAAACCAAATCACAGCTAAATTCATCCAGGATAACTAGAAAATCCCGGCTTAATCCCCTATCCGGGTTTTGTGAAATACCCCTCAAACCATGATGGTCAGGTTGTTTAGGTTTATGTTGTTTACACTGTAAATAAGGTTGTTTACCTCCCCCGTAGATCCAGACCATGACAGTCAGGTTGTGCGGCCGTGGCGAGGACGGCACCCACACGTTGAGGTACAGGCAGTCCTCGCTCATCTCCCTGTTGGGGTTCCACATCTCGCTGCCCTGGAAGCCTGGGTACGAGGTGTCTACGAACTGGTAGCAGGCATTGGGGTACTCCATGGCCTCGTACACGCCGGACCACGGGCGCCTGGGCTCGGCCCGACGAAAACGCCGCTTCCCCACGGGGGGCTCGGCGAAGGGGATGCCCAGGAAGGCGGTGACGTAGCTGTGGTCCAGCACGGGCTGACGGAAGCCTCTGACCCGCCCCCCGCGGATGGTGACGGTGAGGTCGGACTCGCTCTGAGACTCACAGAAGGGTACAAGGAGAGAGAGGACGAGGAGAGAGGAGAGGGTGAGGAGGAGGGAGGTCTGCATGATGGAGGCAGAGACGGGCGGCGTGGGCGAGAACCTCTCTGTGATCAGTCAGCAAGGGCGGGGTCAGATCTGAGAGTGAGAGAGAGAGGGGGAGAGAGAGAGAGAGGGATTAATGTGACTGAAATGATGGAAGACAGATGGAGATCATTCAGACGGGCTAACAGGAAGCAGGAAGTCCTGGTCCAGTCATGGAGGTAAAAACAAAGATCTGAGACACTGAGGACCAAACCCTGACTCATCAGTCAGTTCAGTCCATCAAAGTCAAATCACCTTGAAACACACCCGTGTGTCAGTGACCCAATGACCTTGACCTTGACCTTGAATCAGAGATCCCACCTCTAAAGTTCAGATCATCTCAGGCGGTCTGAGGGATGAAGGAGGTCCATCCTGGACCACAGAGGTGTCCCAGGAGCTCAGCCAGCAGTCACAACGTCATGGCTGTGTGAGCTCTCACCTGTGAGTCAGACCCCGCTGGTCCAGCTCCCCCTGACCCCGGCTCTCTCAGTGGAGGACACTGTGGACCCTCAGAGCTCAGCGCCAGAGTGGCGGACAGCTGCGAGGTCAGGAAGGGGCCTAAAAAAAGGCCTCCGAGGGAAAAGCGAACACCACGGCGAGGAGACGCACGGGCGTCCTCAGAGTGTCACCCTACATCACGCTGTTCAGGGCGCTGAGGACCAGGTCACCATTATTTCAGGGTCTGGACACTTTATTAGGAACATTGTGCTCGACCCATTTGGATCCCTGTGTCCCAGACTGATCCCCCGAGCCGGTCCAGAGACTTCCCTGTGAGGCTTTCATGTGGAGTAAAGTCTGACGCCTACACATCCACTGCACCTGAACACACCAGTGTTATCTGCACCTGAACACAACACTGTTACCTACACCTGAACACACCCCCGGCCTCTGCACCTGAACACATCACTGTTCTCTGCACTTGAACACACCACCGGCCTCTGCACCTGAACACACCACTGTTCTCTGCACCTGAACACACCAATGTAATCTGCACCTGAACACACCACTGTTATCTGCACCTGAACACACCACTGTTATCTGCACCTGAACACACCACTGTTCTCTGCACCTAAACACACCACCAGCCTCTAAACCTGAACACAACACTGTTATCTGCACCTGAACACACCACTGTTATCTGCACCTGAACACACCACCGGCCTCTGCACCTGAACACATCACTGTTCTCCGCACCTGAACACACCACCGGCCTCTGCACCTGAACACACCACCAGCCTCTGCACCTGAACACATCACTGTTCTCTGCACCTGAACACACCACCGGCCTCTGCACCTGAACAATATGAAACACAACAAACTCCCTGGCCAGTTCATTAGGTACACCTCTACGGCCCCTATTGGACCTCCTTCACCTTCAGAGCTCCGCCATTCAATAAGGAGCTGAAACATCAGAGATGTTGGTTCATATCTCCATGACAGCATCACACAGCTGGTGAACATCCATGAGGAGAATCTCCTGCTCCACCACATCCCAAAGCTGCTCTATTGGATTGATATCTGGTGACTGTGGAGGCCACTGGAGTACAGCGAAGAAACCAGTGTGAGATGATCTGAGCTTTGAGACATGGAGCTGCTCAAGTCTCCATCAGAAGATGGTCCACTGTGGTCATAAAGGGATGGACATGGTCAGCAATAATCCTCAGGTAGGCTTTGGGGTTTGAACCATGCTCAGTTGGGACTAAGGGGCCCAAAGTGCAGCCTGAACCGCTGATCCAAGGAAGGATGGATCCATGCTTAATGATGTTCACACCAAACTCTGAGCACCAACAAGTCATTTAGGCCCAGAGAACTGCTGCTCACTGGATATTTCCTCTTCTTCAGACCATCCTCTACAAACCCTAGAGATGGTTGTGTGTGATAATGCCAGTAAATCAGCAGTTTCTGAAGCTCCACCAACCATGCCACGTTCAGAGGCTGTTAGATCTCCTTCTCTTCCATCCTGACGCCCAGTTTGATCTTCAGCAGGTCATCTGAACCATGTCTTCATGGCTAAATGCATTGAGTTGCTGCCATGTGATTGTCTAATTGGCTCTTCACATTATTTAGCAGTAAAATGGGTGTACCTAATAAAGTGGCTACTGTGTATATCACTCAGTGCTTGACCTCCATGTTGTATTTACTGATGTTAAAGGCTGTAAAGGTATTCATAATCTCAAGAACTGAAATCTGGCTGTTTGTGTATTAAACCTCACAAATATTTGTTTATCTTATCATGATGGAGTGAGGAGGAGGAGGAGAAGGAGGAGGTCACCATGGGCCTGTTTCTGTGAGGGAAGGTGACATCACTAAAATAGATCCTCCATATCTCCATACGGCCCACAGCGTGTTCATAAATACACGCACACAGCTGCCCCCTATCCCTTACAGCACCTCCCAACTAATCCTGTTACCATGGAGACCATACATCACAGAACATAAACAGACGTGTCTGAGCGGCTGAGCGGGCAAAAACTTCAACATGATTAAAAAACAAAGAGACAGAGACCGTTGTGGAGCGGGTCTCCTCTAGCTTAATTAGTGACTCTAAATTAGATCCATTAACACAACTTCAGCCTCATCAAACCAACACCATCAGCACTAATGTCCTCTCACAGGTCCTCATCTCCTCTGCAGTCTGAGCATGCTCAGTGCACATGCTCATGTTCTGTTAGTCTTCTACCATGTTTTTATGCACGTATAGCTTTTATTTATTCCTGTCTGATGATTCTTGGTTGAATTGTTTCTTTTATATTTTTATCAGTCTTCTTGATTTTATTGTTTCTTTTATTTTGGTCTGCATCAGTCTCCAGATCCTTCTTGACATCCCGACTATTATCATTTCAGTTACAGTGGAAATCTACTTGGATCGACCTCTTTGAGCATTTATTTGCTAACTAATTGGCAAGAATAATGCATGATTATTACATTACTATTGTTCAATCTTCTGTCAATCTTTTTCTATGTAGAACACTTTGAACTGCAACTAAATATGTCTGAAATGTTCTTTATGAATAAAGTTTGATTGATTGTTCACTCTGGAGACAAAAATCCAGTGAAGAGACACCGTGTCTGAGCTCTCTGTGCTGAGGGAGTTTCACTGGGGCTGGTGTCGAATTAGGCTTCCCCGTCAAAAAAGCTACCCTCACCCCAACCCTTATGCTGCGTTCCATTAACCTCGGATCTACCAGGCTATGTAGCTATTGTGTTAGCTGTTGTTAGCACGCCCTACGTTGTAGTTCACAAATACCCCATGAAGAATTGAATAATGCTATGGCAGTATTTCCATAAATATAAGTTGAACAATACTATGTATACGGCTGATTTAGTGCGACAAACTCTAGTCAGAAGTGCTAATAAACGGAATATTACAGGAGCTTAATAACTGTTTATACTGGGGGCAGCCATCTTTGATTGTCAACTCGGGGGTGGTGAGGATCCCCCGAGTTCCCAGTAGGAAATTCCAACCTCGGGGGGCGTTCCCGTTGAAATTTCCCACTCGGGAAATCCCGACTTCCCAGTACAACTGGAACACAGCATTACCCTAAACCTAACCAAGAGAGAGAGTGAAGACGTATGGCGCATACGCTGTAGCACTAGGTAGCTCCTTTCGACAGGTGGCGTGTTTTGACAGAACACCGGCACAGTCTGTGGATACGCCGTGGGCCTGAATATTAGGTCATTCACACATTTAAAGTTCGGGAGACTCTTTCAGCATTGCTGAATTTTTTCATTTGGTTTGGTTTTTGCTCATGCTGCTCTTAAGCCGCCGACACACCAAACATGACTTGGCGACCTCGGCGACCACTCTCCATGTAAAGTCAATGTACAGCCGCGATGGGGGGGGGCTAACCCTCCTGCAATGCGACGGATGCGTTGTGATGGGTGTGCAACGACACCCGTGACAGACAGTTTTTGTTCCGGTTCACAGAGTAACAATCCCTGTCCTTGTGGAAACATTAGTTAGTGAGTACATTAGTTCCGCCTAGACGGACCGCAGAGAACTGACAGACAAGGCTGCTGCAAGGCCGTCAGCTGCAGTGTTTTATGGTTGGTAGGTGAGTGAAAAGGATACAGTTGGAATAATGTCAGCTAATACATCCTTTTGTATGATATGATATGATCGCGGTGAAACTCGAGTGGATGTGACGTCACTGAGCGACAGTCACGGGGAGCAAAATGAGCTATTTACGGACAGGCAATGGTACTTGGGTGGGTGACGCGATTTCAGTGGCAAAGTCGCGTTCAGTGTGAACGCAGCGTTAGTCAGGTGGACCAAAGTCTGTCCCATGTGCTGTGATTTAGCCTCCTGCCACTAGCTGGAGCTGCAGTCTTTGTTCCTGCCATTGGACCCATTGGTGCACTATGACCCAGAAAAACACAACCAGCTCTGAGTGATACTGTCCTGATCATTGACCTTTTGCAGACACACGGTGTCACTCAGCTCTGTGGAGGCCTGAAGTATGATGCATTTTAGAGCCACTAAAGTAACAGAAAGCCTAATTAATACAGAACAGGAGACTCAGACCGGACTGAAACAGCAGTCATACGGTGAGTGGAAGAACTGACTCCAAGTGATTCTCACTGTTCTTCTTCAACCAGCAGGAGCCTCAGCCTCTGAAGGCGATAATGGACGCATGGTTAATGAGAGCAGAGAAAATAAAACCTAAATCCTGGTCCTGAATTAGTCCCAGTGTGACCCTCTCCACAGAGGAGGTGTGACTGAAGCTTTCAGGCTTCATAAATGCTCTTTACAGCATATTTCTGACGTCACACAGTAATTATTAATAGCAGAGAGACAGCTGTGAGGAGAAACAACAGAGAGGAGGAGAGGGAGACGGTGTGTTCAGGGACCGGTGCAGTCTTTAAATATTCATCCAAAGGACTGTGTGACAGACTGAGGGCCTGAGTTAGTGAGACGGCTGCTTTTGTCCTAAAAAACTTTATCAAACAGGCCAAAAAGACCAAGGAGAATCAAACACAGGGGTCTGGTTTGGTATCTCCTCTGCTGAGACTCCAGACGACCTGACCGCCCACCTCTGATTGCTCACAGCATCGTCATTAAGAGCGTCCTCACCCATCCAAACACTAGTTCAGACTTTAGGCCAGTGACTGAATAAACTAAACCTACATCAATTAGTGCCAAAGTTGGCAAAACTTCTTCAGTCTCATAAAATACTTAAAAATTGCTCCAATATTTTTGCAAAATACCATCATTAATGCCAAACAAAAAGGACCCAGCATGGAGCCCTGGGGGATTTACATTGACAAAATGTAGTTACTTTGACAAGATTCAAAAATTCCTCTGAACTTCATTACTGTCATCAAAAAGGATAAAATAGAATAGAAATCCCCTTTTTAACTAAAGAGAAACAGGGCACTGTTTACACTCTTTTAAAATGATATGGGACCAAGCACAAAGCTCTGAGGGACTCCAGATAATCCATCTTCATTATTTTAAAGCTATCCTTTCAAAAATAGCCAAACCTTTGAAAATCTACTCATCCTCAGTCAGAGTTTCTACCAAAGGAGAGAAAATACTGTCAAAATTGTGCAAAACTTCAAACTAATACCATCTAGCAGAGCTCTGAGAGCAAAAACCTCTGCCAAGGAAGGTCCAACAGTGTTGAAAATGCTGAAAGCTGTCTCGTCTCGCGTTAGCAAATACTTTAAGAAATTCCTGTAAATGGATCCTGATTCAGATCACCATCTAAATCGAATCACCAACACTCACTGAAAAGGTTATTAAATCTGCTCAGAACCCCCTGAGTTTTCCTGCTAACAGTCAGACAGACAAACATCATAATTATGGACTCCTTGGCCGAGGAAACAACAGAGGACCAAACACGGAGCCCTGGGGGACTCCTCAAACTTTACTCACTCAGGTCACCAAAATGTTTGAGATTTTTTGTTGCCATTTGCACCTCCGTGGTCGAATCTTAACCAAAAAGTGCACAATGTCACTAGAGATATGAGGACGAGCTCTGAAACAAGGACCAAACATGGAGCACTGTGGGACTCCACTGTTTACTTCACATTGTTGATTTGTCTAAACTTCACAATCCCACCAAACCGGCTGATTGAAGTTGATGTAATTGCTCTGACTTCAGTGACTTATAATTAAAACTGTGCCAGAGTTTAGTAGGTTTACCTTCAGGCCAGGCTTCGATTTCTTAATCTAATCTGAATTTTCTTGAGTCACATCACAGTTTGACACTTTAGCCCCAAGACGGCCCTGGAGTGAAATCAGATAGAAGAATACAGGAGTGAGGGGGAGGTGGGCGGAGGGGCGGGGGTGTTTCCAGTAGATGAGGAAATAAGGAAACAAGAGAGGAGGGCAGGGGAAGACTCTGAGGGGAGGGGTGGGGGAGACGGGGGTAAGTGTGTCACTCCTTAAATTAGAACCAGGAATTTGTGTCTGAAGTTCACAGGAGGATTGGTTTCAGGGGGGGCGGGTTCGAGTCACATCGAGTCTATAAAACCTGGACAGAGACGTCAGCGTGGGGACAAGTCCGGAGGACATGAGGCTGCACACTGATGTTAGGGGTGTGCATTATGTCCTGATTTAGAGGAGGGATGAAGTGAGGATGCATCATCATCATCATTTATGAAATCATTCACACTGATGTTCATGTTCTGTGGAGCACGGACGCTGGCAGACAAACTGAAGAACAACACAGAGCTACATTTATATAGATTCATATTTATATAGACTCACATTTATTTATATAGATTCATATTTATTTATAGAGACTCACATTTATTTATATAGATTCATATTTATTTATATAGATTCGTATTTATTTATAGAGACTCACATTTATTTCTTTAAATAGATTATTTCTTTATATAGATCAAAATTCATCACAAACTCTCTAGACTTTTCTAGACCATCTTCTGGTTAATTCATTCATTCTGCTGAGACTCAAACACCTGCAGAGGAGGAGGGAGGAGTCCGTGTTCCTGCAGGAACTCCAGAAAGTCCACAAACCACTTCAGGAACTCTGAGTGATCCAGACTAACTGAAGCTCAGGACAGGGCCGATCAGTCAGAGCTCAAGAGTTTAGCTGCTGTGACTCTGGACACTGCCGTCCACAGACTGAGACTTTAGAGCTCACTCCTGGGCCGCCATGTTGGTCCAACCCAAGCCCGGACCCTGAGCCCAGACCCTGAGCCCAGATCCAGACCCTGAGCCCCCTTATGGGGACACAGAGTAAAGAAACTGCTGCTCTTAGTTTTCATCACACAACACAGACTCATGCTCTCGACATGCACTGAGTCATGTGAGTGACATGTATTGCGATGTCACAACGGTAAACTGTTCAGCGGCAGCTAGAGGACTGCGCCAGGCTCAGAGACATGGTCACCTTCTGAAAATGCTCTGTTTAGACCTCAGCAGCTTGAATCTGACTGGAACAGCAGGAGTGGTGTAGTTCAGAGAAAATCCAACAGGGGGCAGCAGGAGCCAAACCACATGACCTCATCCAGACCTCATGTTTCTCTGAGGATCTGTGAAGACCTGAACCTGAGGGGTCAGGGTCTGGGGGACCCTTTGAAACATTCTACTGCGGAGGAGTCCTTTGAAGGCATGGTCACCGTCCACCTGTCACAGGCAGGACCAGCTCTCTGGACTCAGGAGGTTTTTACCGCCACAGTGCGGTCCCTTTGGTCCAGTCCAGTTAAAAAGGACCCCACAAAGTCAAACTCCCGCTAGACTGTCTCCTGTTCACACTGCAGTAGTTTACAGTGGGCAGAGCCACTGGCCTGATGTCATCACGCCACAGTCAGCGTTACCATGACGACCAGCCATGCACTGCTAACAGGCTAAGCGAACCACAAAAGGAGGACAATGTCTCCTGGACACATATGTGACCTCTGACCCCTCTGCTACAGTCCAGGGGCCTCATTTATAAAACACTGTGTAGGATCCAGACTAAAAGTGAACATGCGCCCAAAAGATGAAAATGGCTTGCGCCAAAAAATAATCTGATTTATGAAACCATGCGTGCGCACACCTGTAAGCACTTTTCCCTTTATAAATCCCAGTCCACCTGAAGGTCGCTCAGGTGGATTTACCTCACACCTTGCCCTTTACACGCCCACATGTGACCATGAATGGTCAGAGCAGAGGACCCCCTGAATGTTTCTGATGGCTGCCTGCAGTCTGTTCTACACTGCTGTGTCAGGATGAAGGACTCATGTGTGACCCGGGACACTGAATCTGTCAAAACTACGTTTGAGGGACAAATCATTTGTACGTTGGTTTTATGCAGATTTTTTCAGTTCACATGGACAAATTCATTTTCACTCGGAGCTCTTTCAGCAGCGTGAGTGCAGTCAGTTGCTGTGATCACATTTGGGAAAGCAGACTTTACTGCAGAGCCTTTTAATGTCGGCCTGTTCAGCCACAGAGTAAGAACCTGATGAACGACTGGTTATGTTTATAATGCCATCCAACACCATATCCCAGACCTAAGGACAGAATTCAACTGTATAATATCATACCCAAAAGGGGCTTTAGACAGAATATGTAACATTATATATCGTTCATCATATCAAACACATACATGTTGGCTAATTCCCTCTGGAAGGAGCCGGTTGCCAGAAACCCCAGACTGGTCTGCACCTGTATACGCACCGGGATGGCACGGTTCCGGCAGGTGGTTTTGTTTAACACTGGGCCCAGTTCAGCTCATAGATCCAAGAGCACTGCTCTGGGGAATCTAAACTTGCTTATGAGCCAGTCATCATCATGGGCCAGGAAATCTTGGTGGTCCCTAAAGACTCTCCATCCTGATCCACTATCTGTGTGATGTTCAGCATGGCCAGTGTCACTGCACTATTTACACATGAGGACAAAATTGTTGGTACCCTGTCATTTTAAAGAAAGGACTCTGACAGGAAACCCTCCTGAACGGGGGACGGCATGGCTCGGCTCGGCGCAGCTCAGCGGAGCGCGTCTTGGCAGGGGGGTAGAGGAGGATGCTCAAAATAAAAATAAATACTCAGCATACCACCGGACGTTGAATAGGCTAATGTAGACGCTCTTCAATCCTCCTGTCTCCAGTCAGGTCTCCAGATGGTGGGCGAATCCAAAGTGGTGAAAACAAGGGGGTGTTCTGAGACAGGCAAGTTACCTGTGAAACCGGGGTGGTTTGAAAACACCCCCATTAGCTCTTGGAACGTTTCTCCTGATGACTGTCAATCGCCGCGGGAAAAAATAAATTGAAGCGGAAAAAAAAATACGATTGGTCGACCAATCAGAGTTCTGGTCGCCCCAGCACTTATTGACCAATGAGTCGACCAGTCGACTAACACATTACAGCCCTAGCCAAAATGCATATTGACAAGCCACAAAGCTTCTGGGAGAATGTCCTTTGGACAGATGAGACAAAACTGGAGCTTTTTGGCAAGTCACATCAGCTCTATGTTCACAGACACAAAAATGAAGCATACAAAGAAAAGAACACTGTACCTACTGTGAAACATGGAGGAGGCTCAGTTATGTTCTGGGGCTGCTTTGATGCATCTGGCACAGGGTGTCTTGAATCTGTGCAGGGTACAATGAAATCTCAAGACTATCAAGGCATTCTGGAGCCAAATGTGCTGCCCAGTGTCAGAAAGCTTGGTCTCAGTCACAGGTCATGGGTCCTCCAACAGGATAATGACCCAAAACACACAGCTAAAAACACCCAAGAATGGCTCAGAACAAAACACTGGACTATTCTGAAGTGTCCCTCTATGAGCCCTGATCTAAATCCTATTGAACATTTGTGGAAGGAGCTGAAACATGCAGTCTGGAGAAGACACCCTTCAAACCTGAGACAGCTGGAGCAGTTTGCTCATGAGGAGTGGGCCAAAATACCTGTGGACAGGTGCAGAAGTCTCACTGAGAGTTACAGAAATCACCTGATTGCAGTGATTGTCTTAAAAGGTTGTGCAACAAAATATTAAGTTAAGGGTACCATCATTTTTTTCCAGGCCAGTTTCATTATTTTGTTTTTAAAATGATTCTGTTGAACCACAATTCAGAAGCAGTCTGAGTTTCATAAGTTAATTTTCAGTAAATATTTATTTATTATTACTTTTGTCAGTTTCAAGTTATTTCAGTGACCATGTGGGTTTTCTGTCTTTAAAATGGAAGGGGACCAGAGGGTCTCCATCAGGAAGTTTTCCATCAGAGGGTCTGCTACAGAGGGTCTGCATCAGAGGGTCTCCATCAGAGGGTCTGCATCAGAGGGTCTCCATTGGAGGGTGTTCATCAGGAGGTCTTCATCAGAGGGTCTTCATCAGAGGGTCTCCATCAGAGGGTCTGCATCAGAGGGTCTCCATCAGGAGGTCTTCATCAGAGGGTCTCCATCAGAGGGTGTTCATCAGGAGGTCTTCATCAGAGGGTCTTCATCAGAGGGTCTGCATCAGAGGGTCTCCATCAGAGGGTCTCCATCAGAGGGTCTTCATCAGGGGGTCTTCATCAGAGAGTCTTCATCAGGAGGTCTTCATCAGAGGGTCTGCATCAGAGGGTCTCCATCAGAGGGTCTGCATCAGAGGGTCTTCATCAGGAGGTCTTCATCAGAGGGTCTCCACCAGAGGGTGTTCATCAGGAGGTCTTCATCACAGGGTCTTCATCAGAGGGTCTCCATCAGAGGGTCTTCATCAGAGGGTCTGCATCAGGAGGTCTTCATCAGAGGGTCTTCATCAGAGGGTCTTCATCAGGTCTTCATCAGAGGGTCTGCATCAGAGGGTCTGCATCAGAGGGTCTTCATCAGTAGGTCTCCATCAGGAGGTCTTCATCAGAGGGTCTTCATCAGAAGGTCTTCAACAGAGGGTCTTCATCAGAGGGTCTTCATCAGGAGGTCTTCATCAGAGGGTCTGCATCAGAGGGTCTTCATCAGGGGGTCTTCATCAGAGGGTCTGCATCAGAGGGTCTTCATCAGTAGGTCTCCATCAGGAGGTCTTCATCAGAGGGTCTTCATCAGAAGGTCTTCAACAGAGGGTCTTCATCAGAGGGTCTTCATCAGGAGGTCTTCATCAGAGGGTCTGCATCAGAGGGTCTTCATCAGGAGGTCTTCATCAGAGGGTCTTCATCAGTAGGTCTCCATCAGGAGGTCTTCATCAGAGGGTCTTCATCAGGAGGTCTTCATCAGAGGGTCTTCATCAGGGGGTCTTCATCAGAGGGTCTGCATCAGAGGGTCTTCATCAGGAGGTCTTCATCAGAGGGTCTTCATCAGTAGGTCTCCATCAGGAGGTCTTCATCAGAGGGTCTTCATCAGGAGGTCTTCATCAGAGGGTCTTCATCAGAGGGTCTTCATCAGGAGGTCTTCATCAGAGGGTCTGCATCAGAGGGTCTTCATCAGGAGGTCTTCATCAGAGGGTCTTCATCAGTAGGTCTCCATCAGGAGGTCTTCATCAGAGGGTCTTCATCAGGAGGTCTTCATCAGAGGGTCTGCATCAGAGGGTCTTCATCAGGAGGTCTTCATCAGAGGGTCTTCATCAGTAGGTCTCCATCAGGAGGTCTTCATCAGAGGGTCTTCATCAGGAGGTCTTCATCAGAGGGTCTGCATCAGAGGGTCTTCATCCGGAGGTCTTCATCAGAGGGTCTTCATCAGAGACCTGCTGGTGGAGGCTCTGTCTGATGCAGTGGGCAGAGGAACGCTGTCTAACTCTGTTTACACTCAGACTGTCAGAGCCACGGCCTCTGGTGAAGATCCAGAGAAGGTCAGATGATGCTTTATTCTGAGGGATTAGCAGCACCATCTGGATTATGCAGGGATTATAACAAAGAAACCGTCTTCATCAGGCTGGAGAGACCAGCAGGTCTTCTCAGGGGATTGATTCACACATACACACATATTTTTGGTCCATCACTGCCTTCAGTCACACCAGAGAGGCCCTGATGGACCTGGAGAGGGGCACAGATCCTGAAGGACCAGAGTGCACAGAAACGGCCCACTGCTCCTGTGGGCACACCTTCATCCCTCACCCTGACCCACGCAGGGCCGGCCTCACGCTGTAGTCCAGGTGTACCAAGGTGGGCACTAACCTTCCTGTAAACTTACCAAAACTCTCCTGAAACTTCCCAAGAGAAGTTAAGATGGAGAATTTTGGAAATACGATAAAGAATTATGTAGTAATATAGTAATACTTTATCAAGTCTGAATTATTTTATTGATCAATCAGTTTCAGCTCCTCTTTATGTCCACTTGTGTGTCCTCAACAGTCCAGGGTTCTAGAAATCAACTGAGCACGTGATGGAGGACCAGCAGAAATATCTTCAGGTGTGGATATTATCTATGTTATATTATCACACCGAGATGGGGATCTAAAAGTAGATTATGGTTATCAGCAGATATGAAAACCCACATACTGGCTGTAATATTGGCAAAATCCTCATTAAATGTGTACTTTTATAAATCCAAAGTTTCATTTATGAAAGAAGGAAATGTTGTTTGTCACACTGAGACCATGAGAGAAGAAGGACATTTGAGTAAAGGAGAGGCTTTGGGCTCTGACACTGAATATCTGCTGTGGTCACAATGAGTTTGGAAATATTAGATATCAGCAAAAATCCAATATGGTGCATCCCTACTCAAGTGTACCTGTAATCCGTTTGTTTTAGTCAAGATGCTGATGAATGTGTTTCCTCCAACTACGTCTGAAGGCCCAGTGAGGGCTGACCTTCCACTGAACAGGTACCGACTTTGAAAATACAGAAACCCTGATCATGGACCTCAGACACCTGAAGTCCATCCCTCGGCTTGTGTTGTGTAGCACTATGGGATCACCTGCGGCCTGTGAGAACATGAGGTGTCAGGACCTGAGCTTCCTGAGGATACCTGTGTGCAGGTGGATCAGCTGGGGTGAGGGACCTGCAGACCTGGGTCAGTCTTTGACATGTGCTCTGAGGTCTGGCCTGACATCTCAGGCCCCTCCAGCATGGCTGTGTCAGAGGAGATAAAAGCTCAGCAGAGTGAAACCAGACAGAGAAGAAACACCAGCTCCAGCAGCTGGAGCTGCAGCCAGAGTCTGGTTTCAGACTCTGGCTGCAGCTGCTCTCAAGTCCTCACCCACACCGGGACCCATCCTGAGGCCACAGGGATGGACCCTCATGAAGGAACCTGCTGACTCCAGCAAACATCTGGACCGGGTTCAGGTCCATAACCCAAAGATGCTGATGTCACTGTAACAAAAGCACGGGTCCTGGACCACATTCAGGATTTAATTCAGGCAACGTAAGTGAACTCCACCACTACAGCCAGGACCTGGAACCTGACGCCCCGGCTTTGGCACCCACAGGTTCAGACACCATCCCGCTGGAGACAGTGTGCCAAGGCTTTTTATTAGAACAACTAAAATGCTGTCTTATTTCTTATATTTACAGAGAAAGCAGGTTAGTGTCGCCTCAGGTTCAGAGTTCATGGTTACTGTTCTTGTTGCAGTGATGGTGCCTTCAGGAAACGTGGGAACTTGGCTACATATGAATAAATGAATGAACTTTAACCAGAAAAGCCTCGTTGAGATTAAGAATCTAATTTTCAAGAGTGTCCTGGCCAAGACAGGCAGCATTTACAAAGTTACAGACAAAAAAAAAAAAATTACAGACACAAATACATACATATAAACCAATCAAGTCAGAGTCACAGAGCAGCAAGTTTATCAGTCAAAGCATCTACAGCCTACTTCTTCCTCCAATGCCTTTAACCTTCCCTTAAAAAAATGTAAAGAGACCAGTTCTCCAAGACACAGTTTTTCTTGTAGCAGATTCCAGTCTGCAAGAGCAGCATATCTGAAACTCCTTTTACCCATTTCAAGACGAACTTTAGGGACAGAGAGCAAAAGTAGATTTTGTGACACAATCACAGAATGAAGGCTGTAGCTTCCAGAAATTCTCACGTGAATATAGTTACTTAAGTGTGATGGAAGCAGGCCAAGTATAGCCTTGTAAATAAGAATATGCCAATGATTCAGCCTACGGATGGTAAGAGAGGGCCACCCAACTCGCTCATACAGAGTACAATGATGAGTTAAAGGCTTAAGATTAGTTATGAACCTTAGAGCTCCATGGTAAACAGTATCCAAAGATTTAAGGCATTGAGAAGATGCATGCAGATATAAAACATCACCACAGTCAATCAGAGGCATGAAAGTAGCAGAAACAAGATCCTTTTTTCAGCGAAAGAAAAACAAGACTTATTTCTGAAGTAAAACCCCAATCGCAGCCTTAGCTTCTTTACAAGTAAGCTGCTCAATATGAAGCTTAAAAGACAGAGAATCATCAATCACAAACCCAAGGTATTTACAAGAAGATACAGACTCAATCACATGACCCTGAGCTGTAACAATGGATGGCAGGTTCTGTGACCTGTGTTTGGAATTTGTGAACAACATCAGCTTTGTTTTTTCTGAATTCAAAACCAACTTCAGCTCCCTCAGATTATCTTGCACAATATCAAAGGCTTCTTGCAGAAGACAAAGGGCCTGATCTTGTGTGGGGGCCAAGCAATAAATAACAGTATTGTCCGCATATAAATGAAAGTTAGCATTAGGGACATTATGACAGATACTGTTAATGTACAAAGTAAATAAAAGAGGTCCCAAGACCGAGCCCTGTGGAACACCATTTCGGACCTGAAGGTAACCAGAGGTCAGGCCATCAGCTTGCACACACTGTGACCTGTTTGATAAGTAGTTATCAAACCACCTAACTGATTGATCAGACAGACCACAACTGTGAAGTCTGTTTATTAAAATGACATGATCTTCAGTGTCAAAGGCCTTTGATAAATCAATAAAAAGTGCTGCACAATGTTCCTTAAAATCCAAATAGTTGATAAAATCACCGACCACTTTTAAAGCAGCTGTGGTTGTGCTGTGTATTTTCCTAAAACCTGACTGATAATCTGCTAAAATATTATTTGATGCTAAAAACTGCTTGAGTTGGTCACCCACAAGTGATTGAAAGATCTTAGCCAACACACACAATTTGGAGATGGGCCTGTAGTTATTGAGCAGGGTGGGGTCACCCCCTTTTAACAGGGGGAGGACGAAAGCGGATTTCCACACAAGTGGAATTTCGCAAAGATAGGTTAAAAAGGTAAGTTAAAGGAGTTGCAATAAAATCAATAGCTAATTTTAAAAAGTAAGGCTCTAAAAGACCAAGACCTGCTGGTTTCCTGATGTCTAAAAGTCTGAAGGCAGTGTGCACCTCACTGACGGTGATTGGCCTGAAATCAAAAAGCTTGGGTACATTAAAAACAGAATGGACAAGGGATTTGTTTGACACAGTGTTCACTGTGTCAAACAGGGAGCCAGAGGCAATGAAATGCTCATTAAATAAATTCAGCATAGCTGATTTGTCTGTAATGTTTTCAGAGTTTTTTTATAATGCAAGGGGGGAGCTCTAATCCTTTTTTATTCCCTGACACTGATTTTATAGTCTTCCAGAAAAGTCTTGGATTGTTTAAGTTATTTGAAGTCTGACTTAGGAAAAACTCTGCTTTAGCCTTTTTTATTGCAGCGGTGCACAAGTTCCTCAGCCTTCTAAAACCCATCCAGTCAGTGTCAAGACCAGTTCTTCTTGCTTTTGCCCAAGCAACATCACGCTCCTGTAGCATGCAAGCTAACACTGACGTAAACCTAGGGTTATCAAGCCCTTTTACTCTGTACTTGACTTAACACTTTCTCTACACTGTGTTCACCTGATGCCTGTAAACAAAGTGATGCTGAGGACAAAGTTGCATTTACGTGCTATTTTAGACAAATCTTAGTAAATACAGCAGACTGTTGAATTTCACCTTTGCTTAAAGAGACCATGTGTCCTGTTTCCACACAGGAGCACAGGTAAGAAATGCTATTTTTAGATAAGATGCAGTGGAAATCATCCTAATTATGAATGAAATGTAGGAACATTCAGAAAGATGCTTTTTGTGTCAAAGCAATAAGTAAGCTAAAGGTTAGCATGAACATAAACTGTTGTAGATTTGAACGGAAAAAATTTGATCTGAAGGTGAGAAAAAGATCTGAAACCAAAAATAAAAAATATCAGTCTCGAGTGTGAAATACAAATATCTGATTCTAAAACATTTAAACCTGCAGCTGAAAAATAGCACCTCAAACAAGAAGAAACACCATTTAAACAAACATTTAAGAGTAAAAACAGAAAAATTGTTTTATTGATATAATTACAGAGATGAATTGAAAGTATGTTGAAAAAAACTTCTCTTCACTTATTTGAAATTTAATTCAGAGTTTTTATTTTTTTTTACTTCAAGAACAAACTTTTAATCTTTTTTAATGAAAAAAACTTTTGGCACTCTGCGGGGTTATCACGTTAGGTTTTCACCAACATCTTGAGATGATGACCAGGATGATCTGGAGGTGGTCTGGTGATGTGAGGAGTGATTTTACACCTCCATGTCTCAGAGGAGGATCAGGGACACCCTGATGTGACTTCATGAACATTAAACATGTTCAACATGAAGGATCAGAAATTCAGACGTGAGAGGAGGACGTCCTCTGAGGCTGCCACGTGGAGATAAACAACAGCCAATCAGGAAGGAGGTGGTCATCATCTAGAGCTCCCACATCCCTGATCTGAAGGAGACAGTGGTGAGAAGACCTCCTGGTCTAAGTCACAGCTCAGGGACCTCCTGTCCTGAAGGTCTGCAGCATCAGCCGTGAGGGAAAACAGAGCTCCTGACACAGCTCAGCAGAGCATTAAGCCTCCATATCTGCTCCAGCAGTCCTCAGGCTCAGAAACATGGCCTCATGTTTGTGTCATATCAGCTCTAATCCAGGATTACAGAAGCTTCTCTAAAGTCTGTGAGCAGCTAACAGGGACAAACAGCCCCCCGAGGACCCAAAAGTGCAGCGTCAGAACCACTCACTGAAATTACCCCGAGCAGAAATCAAACTTTAATAAATGAGCTGAGCGGCCGCAGCATTGATCAGGCTCTGGCAGAGAGAGCGCTGTGTTAACATAACACACCCTGACAGAGCTCAGGACGGACGGATCAGGACATGGGACAGAGGGACTGTCTCCAGGTGGTCTCAGTCTTTATGTCCGAATGTCCAGGTGGTCTCAGTCTTTATGTCCGAATGTCCAGGTGGTCTCAGTCTTTATGTCCAAATGTCCAGGTGGTCTCAGTCTTCATGTCCAAATGTCCAGGTGGTCTCAGTCTTTATGTCCGAAATGTCCAGGTGGTCTCAGTCTTTATGTCCGAATGTCCAGGTGGTCTCAGTCTTTATGTCCGAATGTCCAGGTGGTCTCAGTCTTTATGTCCAAATGTACGGGTGGTCTCAGTCTTCATGTCCAAATGTCCAGGTGGTCTCAGTCTTTATGTCCGAATGTCCAGGTGGTCTCAGTCTTTATGTCCAAATGTCCAGGTGGTCTCAGTCTTCATGTCCAAATGTCCAGGTGGTCTCAGTCTTTATGTCCGAATGTCCAGGTGGTCTCAGTCTTTATGTCCAAATGTACGGGTGGTCTCAGTCTTCATGTCCAAATGTCCAGGTGGTCTCAGTCTTTATGTCCAAATGTCCAGGTGGTCTCAGTCTTTATGTCCAAATGTCCAGGTGGTCTCAGTCTTTATGTCCAAATGTCCAGGTGGTCTCAGTCTTTATGTCCAAATGTCCAGGTGGTCTCAGTCTTTATGTCCAAATGTACGGGTGGTCTCAGTCTTCATGTCCAAATGTCCAGGTGGTCTCAGTCTTTATGTCCAAATGTCCAGGTGGTCTCAGTCTTTATGTCCGAATGTCCAGGTGGTCTCAGTCTTTATGTCCGAATGTCCAGGTGGTCTCAGTCTTTATGTCCAAATGTACGGGTGGTCTCAGTCTTTATGTCCAAATGTCCAGGTGGTCTCAGTCTTCATGTCCAAATGTCCAGGTGGTCTCAGTCTTTATGTCCAAATGTCCAGGTGGTCTCAGTCTTTATGTCCGAATGTCCAGTTGGTCTCAGTCTTTATGTCCGAATGTCCAGGTGGTCTCAGTCTTTATGTCCAAATGTCCAGGTGGTCTCAGTCTTTATGTCCAAATGTCCAGGTGGTCTCAGTCTTTATGTCCAGTGGTGTTTATATCTCTCATTGCAGAGGCAGTGAATCTCTCTTCAGCTCTTTGTCATGACAGAACTGTTGGAAATAAGAAATAACCAAAGTGTTCAGTGTGACCTGCTCCCGCCTCACAGGAAGAGGGTTGTTAGTTTGAATCGTTCTGGCAGAGATCCTGAAAGGCTTGAGCCTGCAGCTGCTGTCCTGATTGGTTGATTGTTTTCAACACAGCACAGGTGGAGCGATCAGCCCTGAAGGAAGCGCACTCACCAAGGCTGTGTTTGAAAAGTCTAGAAAACTCCTCCCTAAGTCCTTTCCTATCCACTTTACCACAGGGTCAAGGAAAGGAGTGGAGAAGAGAAAAGGAGAACTGAGGTAAAAGAGATATTTGACTGTACTTTCACTTTGGTGTCACATTTATGCAACAATGATTTCTTGTGACGTAGGTAAGCCATGACGAACTACAATGTTCAGAAAATGAACAACAACAAGCGTCCTTTGGTCATGCAGTGTGTGTTTTCTGCTCACAGCTGTGAGGTTTGGTGAGAGCATTTATAAATGTTGACATTTTGACAGGCACTGAAAACCTGAAGTCTGATGATTCATGTTTCAGAAGCACTTTTCTCCCTGTTTCATTCACTTATATCATTGTGAACGTTGTTTAAATTTGTCTTTATATTTGAAGTATTGTAAAATGCCTCATTGGTCCTTCTTTCATTGTTTTTTAATAAACATTATTAGAGACCCCATTGTTTTGGCATGATTCACTTCATAAATTAAGATAAATGGAAATGTGGTTATTAATAGATAATATTAATATAGGAAACAAGTACCACAATAGTTTGTTTAATATCTATCAAAATTGTAGGCAGTTACGGAGAAAAAGAAATGGTTTAAAGTGCTTTATAAGTTATAACATGTAATTGTTTATCTGTCCACCAATTTAAAGATGATTAAAAAGGAAATGAACTAAAGGTTATAGCTTTAAAGCACTGACTTTGAAGCATATCTCTTTCTCTTTACGTTTACACCTTATTTTATACAAATCTTCACAGTCCCACAAAACTTGTCCTTTTTCCTTCGTAAGTTTCCATAAACATTCAGCAGGTGATGTTTATACGTCACCTGCCGGAAGGCATTATGGGGCGTTCATTTCTCCTTTCCTTTCGTAAAGGATGGTCCAGTGTTTCCTAAACTAAAGGAGATAATAAAGGAAGCAGCGACCTTCCTTTCCTTAACTTTTGGAGAATCTGAACAGCTCTTATCATGGCCGACGCTGAAATGCTTCCAGGTCATTTCTTCAGTTAGGAAAGGTCCTGACCAAAAAGATCTTTTCCAACACAGCCCGACACTCTGAAGGAGAGGTCAGCTGCACACAGCAGAGGGGGCCTTGGCTGTAACAGCAGGTCTGGTTCATCTTCAAGAAGTCACAGAGGTGGGACTGGACCTTTAGAGGGAGCAGGTTTATGTGGAGAGCTTCAGTGTGAGCTGTCTGCAGACCAGAGCCTCACAGCGGGGAAACAAGACACCAGCCACATGGATTTCCCAGAGCGGCCTCCTGCAGCTGCACACGCTCTGATCCTCCTCCATCCATTAATAATGGTGATAATTTAATGTCTGAGGATCATCAAACATTTACTGAAGCTCAGCAGTGACAGGCCCTCTCCTGTTCTCCTGCAGCACTCTTCATGGACTCTCTCTTGCAAAACTGATGGTTGCAGGTTCTTCTGCAGTCCAGGGGCCTCATTTATAAAACATTGCGTAGGATCCAGACTAAAAGTGAACGTGCGCCCGAAAGCTGAAAATGGCGTTCGCAAAATAAAACTCTGATTTATAAAACTCTGCGTGCGCACACTTGCAAGCACTTTTCTTTTTATAAATCACAGTCCACCTGGAAAGTTGCACAGGTGGATTTACCTCACATCCCACCCTCTACACACCCACATGTTACCATGAATGGTCAATGCAAAGTACCTCATGAATGTTTTTGCATCGCCAGCCTGCAGTCTTTCCCCGACACGGCTGTGCGTCAGAGGGGGCAGAGATACGCTTTGGATGGGTACAGTCTGCCGAAAGCGAAGAAGAAGAAGCTGGGCGTCAGGATGAATTTGTCTAAACCATGTTTGAGGAACAAATAATTTCTACACTGACTGTGGGCACATTTTCTCATTTTCACTCGGGGCTCTTATAGCAACGTGAGTGCAGACTGTCATTTGCGCCGATTACATTTGGGAAACCGGACATTGCCGCAAATTGCCCTTTAATGTTGGCCTGTTCACCCACAGTGTAAGGAACCCTGATGTATTGACTGGTCATGTTTATAAAGCCATCCAACATGGCTGGCAGTATTGTGCTGAGGGATGGCTGCGATATCTCAGACCTAAGAACAGAATTTAACTGTATTTTGTCATACCCAAAAGGGGCTTTAGACAGAAAGTGTAACAAATCAAATTATATGATCATATCAAACACATACCTGTTGGCTTATTCCCGCTGGAAGGAGCCGGTTGCCAGAAACCTCTGAGTTTGTCAGCACCTTTACTGCCAGTTCAACGCAAAGATCCAAGAGCACTGCTCTGTGGTATCTAAATCAGCTTATTAGCCAGTCATCATTATGGGCCAGGAAATCTTGGTGGTCCCTAAAAACTCTCTCTATCCTGATCCACAGTCTGTGTGATCTTCAGCAGTGCCAGAGCATCCACTGTGCAGCATTACACATGAGTGTCACTGCACTATTTATATACTTACTCAGCAATTAGACTGATTGTTACACATCTTGTCACAGCTAATACTAATCAATCAGTGCTATCCACCGCTCTATATCATTTGAAGATGAAGTATGATAGGCTACATGAACATTGCATACAGTAGTAACTGAACACGTCTATATCACTGCAGACTCGGATGTTTATGATGATGCGGGTCTATAATCTGATATGTGATGACATAAAATGTATGAGATGAATCTGGCTTCACTTCACCCCCTCACCATTCGTGCTGCCAGTTTCCCACATCTCTACAATGTTCGCACGCCAGCATCAAAGCTGACGTACCGCTGCGCACATTGTCCCGCCAAGTTTATTTTTATAAATCACAACCTTTGCGTGGGAAGTGACTTACGCCACTTTCAAGCCCCGTTTTGAGCGTAAGCAAGCTTTATAAATGAAGGCCCCAGAACTCTCAGTTCTGACGCAGATCCAGAGCTGAAGGTGGTTTAGCCATCAGGGCTGATGTAGACCGTTATCTGAGGCCTCTGAGTTTCATCATTGTTGTATTTTTATTGGTTTGGGTTCTTTCTCTCTGCTCTTTGTCAGGAGGACCAGAGCCTCTCAGATGTTTCATATGGAGCCACCTGCCTCTGGCTGGATCTGGAGCTGCACGTCTGGTCTCATGCCATCAGGCCTACTGTTGACCTAGTCAGGAGCGACGTAGACCTCATTCAGCACTGCATGCTGATGGTCACCAGAGGACCAGAGGCTGGCGTGGCCTTTGGCTCTGCTTTAACACTGTTCGCTTGCTTACTGTAGTGATCTTCAAATCCAACCCAAAAAGCCACACTGTTTGGTTTTCTTGTTTGCTTCTCTTTCACGCCGACAGCAAACGATCCAAGGAGCCCATGTTAAAATCATGAGATATACTTCAGAGAGGGCTTTCTAATGGTGCTCAGGCCCCACCACGTCATGAAGGCATGATTACAGCCGACCTGACAGTAGGGCTGAACGATATCAGGAAAAGAACTAACTGCAATTTTTCTGGCAGATATTGTGATTTCAATTCATGATTTTCTTCAAATCAAGCTCAAGTGCAATATTCACAGGTGTACAGAATGAAAGTGTACAGTTACATTTACAAACATGACAGAAAAAAAAGGATCTTGCCCAACAGTCTTACACTCAAGTTAGTAGGTCAACTCAAGTTAGTAGGTCAAGGTCATTCTTTTATGCCTCAAGAGAGCTAGCTTATCAGCATTTATAGCAGCAGTCAAAGTACTTTATTCAACCCTAGATTAAGAAACCTACACAATCTTTTAAGTGAAACTGGAAGGGAATAGAAATGAAACAAAAACTCTTACTAAAATAAAATGACCGTCCCTCTGTCCTTCTGAAAAATAAACTCTGTCAGACATTAACAGAGGGTGGGTCGTTCATTAATGGCTCAGCAGCACCCAAATATTGCACGTCTATTCTGTAAACAACAGAGCATTTTCTCTGAAAAATAGCATCTTTTTTAAACAAAGGCTGACACTACAGGTCAGGTTGAAGTGCAGAACAAATAAAATCTCTAAAGTACTTCATCAACAATAATACTTGCTCCCCTGACATCTCTACATCACTCTTTACAGATTTTTTGTCAAGAAAAGCAGCACGTCAGCCTTTGATGGTTTTGGACATGAGCGCTGACAAATAGTCGACACAACAGATCCTGGGTCAGTCAGGAGCGCTGCAAAAAACTGCAGCTTTGGCAATCACATGATCGCGTTGTCTGAAATTACGATTTCGATCTGAAAATGATAAATTGTTCAGCTCTAGGTCGTGTAGTGAACACGGCGAGTTTATCCTCTTCCAACATGATCAGCTGGTGGTGATGTCGCTTTCAGTCCCATCGTCCGTCATGATTGTTGAGTCATGTCATGATTTTATGGACCTGTGGACACTTGAAGTGACAAAAGTTTCTACCAAGCAGCCCAGTCCAAAGAGGAGCTGCAGTCAGAGCGACCCTGTGCTGCTGCTCTGAGGAAACAGAGCTCCACAGAGTGGTGGAGGCCGAAGACCTCCACTGTTATCCACTTCAGACCGCTTTACCATGTCTTGCTGCTGTGAGGTCACACAATTACCAAGATGGCATGACCCTCTCCTCCCGGCTCACATCCCCGCCTCCCAGTGAAGGTACAGCTGGAAAACCAGATCAGGATTTACCGATCCAGACCGTACCCAACAGCACTCAACCAAACCAGGCCTCTCAGAGGAGACGCAGCTAATGTGACCCAAACCAGGTACAGCACAGCTGGGGCACACCGAGCCCAGGGACAGCGCCTCCCCGCTCCTTGCCTGCCTACCTTCTGAATGGGAACTGAATAAGATTTGATTGATACCAACTCATTAATGAGTATTTCACAGATTACTCTGGATGTTCTGTGTGGACAAGAGTTGGCCTGTATAGGTCTCCAGTGGCAACTAGGAATTCAGCGATTAACCGATTTTACTATTAACCGTGATTTAAAACGTCAAGGTTATTTAATCCCAAAGGCTCCTCTACACCGAGTGTTTCTGTTCTCACTCCCAAAAAATGGACATTATGCTGGTATATTATTCTCAGTGCAACCTGCACAGAACGAAAACAAAGTTACACCAATGGTGCACCTGCTTTTAGTGCTGTGCTATCATGAGACATGGAGGCTACGCTGCATTAGCTAAACAATGGCAGAAGCGTCAAGCAGCGAAGGTTTGTTTCCACCAAAGAAAAAAGTAAATTCGGCAGTGTGGGAGCATTTCGGGTACACAAAGAATGACCAGGGAGTTATTCAGGACGACGGCTCACCTGTATGCAAGACCTGCCGAAAAAAAGTTTTGGCTAAAGGCTCAAACACATCGAATTTAATGCAGCATTTGTGGGATCACCACCCAGCTTTACACGCCGAAGTAAAGGTAACACATAATAACCGAGTTAAATTCCGCTTACATTTTACTTAATGAAACACTGAGTTGGTAGGGAGTTAAATATCAGTGGCGTAGCAGTGGGAGTTGAGCTTTCAGTTCAATGTAAACAAACAGCAGCAAAGCGGCGTGTTTGTCTATGAAAAACAAAATTGCTCCTCAAGGCTTCAGTCAGTGACCGTTTAACATTACAGTCTGTGTTGAGTAAACTCTGGGCATTGTAGGTTAATATACCAGGTTCAAAACACTAAATAACATCAGGAGCTTGTAGAGCTGTACCATGGGATCTAATTAATTGCATTTTAGTTATTATTAACACAGCATAAGAGACGTTTTCAACTCATTTCTGTTATTTTTACTAAAACTTGTGAAGCACTTTGAGTGTCAGTCAATGATAAAGCGCTATATAAATGTAATCCATTATTATTATCATTATTATCATTATAAAACTTCAAACAAACAAATAATAATAATCATAATAGACAGGATTTAATCAGACCACATGTAAAATTAGATTAATTATTGAAGATTATTAAAAGAGTAGATTAGATTAGATTATTAGAAATGAATTTAAAAATCAGCATGGATGACAATAACACTGAAGTTACTTACACACACGAATAACATTTTCTCCTGGGGGATCAATGAAGTTAATCTTAGTCTTGTATTAATAATAATACTTAAAATACTTTATTTCAAATATTTACATGGATGTTTACAGAGCAGTTTTGTTTTAAAGGGAAATACATAGCTAATATGTAGCTTCTATTTAATTCCAAACAGACAGACACTTTATTTTATTTCAAAAGGGAAATACTGACATGGATGTTTACAGAGCAGAGGTCACTTTATTTAATTTCAAAGGGAGAGTTAGAATTTTTGTTTATCTTTATTTATTATTTTGTACTGTGTTATTTGATTACTCTGTTATTTCTGACAGCAATAAGTAGCACATTACAATCTCTAAAGAATGTTCATGTGATTTTACACATTAGTTCATTAGCAGTGTTGTGAAATTAAATAATGAAAAATAATTGTGATAGTTGTGAAACCGTGATTATTTCTCAGACTATAATCGTACAATCAAAATCTATAATCATTGCGCCCCTGGTGGCAACAAGGTCAAACTCATGACTTTCCTAATATTCGATGCTGTGCTGCACAGATAAATGCTTCTGGAAATTGCTGCTGCTTCCACTCACTTATTGATGTTCCTTTGTGCTGAAAATTAGGACACAATATTGACCCCTCTGCCCCCTGTCTGCCTTGATTTTTTACTTCTTTGTTCTGATTTCTGCTGACTGCCTCTGCCTCTGGAATGCAGAACAAAGTGGAGGAACTGATAAGTAAACAGACTTATGTTATCGATTACTTGAGCTGTTATCCCATCCTGTCAAACCTTCACACTTAGAGCTGGGTATCGATTCAGATTTCCCAAATGGATTCGATTCAATTCACAAGGGCCCAATTCCATTCGATTTGATTCGCGATTTAATTTGATTTGATTGATTTAAATTCAGTTAAGGATATTTCAGCCAGAGTACCAACTTTACTTGAAAATGGAAGAGATTCTCAGAGAACTAGTGCTGTAAATAGTAGAAACTAACTTTAACTTTGTGCATTATTAAAAATATTAATGTTTACATTAAGAATTGAGCCCAAAGCAGTTACATTAATCATGTACTTTTTTTAAACATAACCTGACCGAAACAAAAATGCAATAATTTAAATCAAATCAAACCACAGGGCAGGCAGTGTAAATAAGGTGGTTACAAACAATGCAGTATGCTCGTATGTCCTTGCATATGAATGCTGCGACAGCATTGGTTATTTTCTGGGCTCGTGGAGAGTTTGCTGGTAACTTACAGACAAATGCCTTTACCAGCTGCGTTTGCTTCGGGTCCCAAGTTCATTGCTGCCTTCGTGTTTTTTAAATTCCAAAATGCATCCAGACATCTGCCTTAAAGTTTGTTGGTGCTGCCTTCATTGCTCCCGCCATGATGTTTTGTTTAACAGTACTCCTCGCCGAGTGACGAGATCTCGCAAGATCTCTGGTCTGGTCACGCGAGAAGTGACATGGCATTATGGGAAATGAGTGACTGGGCACGCGAGACTACTCGGCATTAAACTGCAGGCTGCATTACACACTGAGAAAAGACGTATTAAAAGATCGATTTATGGATTTCATGAATCGATATCGGGCCATTCAATGGAAAATTGATTCAAATCAATTAACCAATTTTTTAAACCCAGTTCTATTCACATTAGTACCATTGTTCCATGCCTGAGCACACCACAGCATGTAGACATCCTGACACACTAGGAGTGGGGGAAAAAATCGATTCAGCATAGTATCGCAATATTTTACGTGATGATATTATATCGATTCAAGATGGCAAAATATCGATATTATATTAGCCTATATTGCAAATATGAAATGTAGTCTGTGGTACTTGTGAATAAAACTAAATCCATTCCTCTATCTGTCCACTGGATGGTGCTGCTGCACATTTTGTTGAATGAGGTCAGAGGTGACAGTCAACGAGCAGCTCAGGAGATAATTAGTACACCAAAGATGGCGGGTCAGGAGAGGGACTCATGCCGCGAACCGGCTGTGTATCGTACTGCGGAGCACTTCGCTCCCTCTCTAGTCTATCAGAGCATTTCCACAGCCGCTGCTCCAGTCCAGCAGCAGCGCGTGGCTGGAGCAACATTGCGCTCCACGACGCTCAAGATATGCTGCAGCTCTATTTTCAGCGTGACTCCTGCCAATCCTCATAAACTCACTGTCGTTCAGAAAGCACCAGAAAGGGAAGTCAAACGTGTTGAGTATCCGGTACTTTCAAAATGAAACAAAGCACGGACTCTTGAATGTAAATTTCCTCAAAACCTGGTGGTTACTTCACAACCAGAGGCACGAGCATCAGGTCCACAGTCTGTCAGAGGGTCCCAGAGGCAACACAACACCATGGACGAAGAAAGGTTAATCGTGGAGGTGGAGAACTATAACATCATATAAGACACCAAACAACCTTTCTACTAGGAAACAGGCAGATTGAAGTGATACAACTCACAGAGCTGTATGGTTGGGACCAGCAAAGTGACCTTAGAGAAGCGAAGTGATGTGTTGTTTATTTCTTTTCTCAGCTTATAACATGTTTTCTTATTGTGTGATATCGCAATAATAATATATTATAAATAATAAAATATAATAATATATAAATTGCAAAATATCAATATATTGTATTGCAATACTGGCATATCACAAAATCGCAATAATATTGAATCGTGGCTCAAGTATCATGATAGTATCGTATCGTGGGGTAACTGGTGATTCCCACCCCTATGACACACAGTGTTAATTTGGTTGACTAATTATTTTTATCATAGTTTTCGTCAACAACCTTTTTTCCCCTGACAAAAACGAGACAGTAACTAATAAAACCAAGTGCACACGGACAAAAACTCAAACTAAATTAACAGACATTTTCATCAACAAATAAAAACTAGACTAAAATTAAAACAATTTAGATGACTAAATTAGGATTAAAACCAAAAGATGTTTTAGGCAAAAGACTAAAACTAAAACTAAATTAAAAAAAACACTGTCTAAATTAACACTGCTGACTCAGAGGGTGGCGTTATGAATGTAGCTGGCATGCAGATCCACCATGAAGAGGAAAAATAAGAAACCCGGCAAAGCCACTCCCTCATGTCCATGTGCCGCTTCTGTGGATGCTTTGACTCTTTTCTGAAGACCAGAGTCTCTGCTCCAGGGGTCTGATGATCCACAGGCACCTGAGTTTAGCAGCAGCATCACAGGTCCAAGGTGAGGTTTTTATGCAAACATGGACGTCATAAACCTGACTTTTCTGCAGTGAATATGAAGTATTTAGCGTCTCTCTCAGTGTGCTCACTCTTTAAAGATTTGATGGAGGTCAGAGTAAACTGGCACAATGTACCAACATCTGTGCAGGAGGATGGAGCTCAAGCTAATTAATGCAGAAAGAAATGTAAAAAAACGCCTCTTGATTACTTTTAGGTCCAGATGATCTGACAGGAGACTAGTCTGCATTCTGTCTACATTGAATATATACACTGATTAGCCACGTTATCACCTGTTCAACTGCTGGTTAATGCAAATCAGCCAATCACATCGCAGCAACTCAATGCATGCAAATATGGTCAAGACAACCTGCTGAATCTCAAGGATGGAGCTGACAGAAAGGCAAAAGAGACTCAAATAACTAGTTACAACCAAGGTCTGCAGAGGTCCATTTCTGACCACACATCACATCCAATCTTAAGAAGATGGGCAACAGCAGCAGAAGACCACACAGAGTGTCACTCCTGTCAGTGTGAACCATACTTTCAGAGGGACAAAACTCCATCACACCAAGCTCAGATTATCTCAAACTGGTTTCATAACATCTAGTTCACTGCACTCCAGTGGCCTTTACAGTCACCAGATCTCAATCCAGTAGAGCACCTTTGGGATGTGGTGGAGCAGGAGATCCTCATCATGAATGTTCAGCAGCTGTGCGATGGTATCATGGAGATATGGGCCAACATCTCTGAGGGATGTTTCAGCAAAAGCAAAAGAGGGTCCAACCTTTTACTAGTAAGATGTACCTAATAAAGTGACCAGCTAGGACATTTGTGCAACAAATTAAAAAAAGTGTTCACCAGTCTTACCCAAATATGGACAAGTGCAGTTTAAACATGCTGTCCTGGTTAAACCAGAACCACCACGCCTCTGCATGTCAAAAGCCCCTCATCAGCCTCAGATGGTTGGTCTTCGAGCTGTCAGTGCTTTTCTACATGGGGCACAGGGGGCCTCATATTGGCCTTCACAAGGGGCCTGATAATGTCTAAACCTGGCCCTGCTCTGAGAATGTCTCCATCCATGTTCAGTGACCTGTGTGCTCTTGAGGAGAGGCGACGCAAGTCTAAATTAGCAGAAAATTAAATGGGATTTTGCGTGACGCTATTCGCAGCACGAAGAGCTGCTCGGGCTCACCTGGTCCCGGTTCTGGAAATGGGCTGTTGCCATGGAAACGGTTGATGTAGAAAGATTAGGGGGCATCACATCTGTCACGCATGACATAAACAGTGTAATGACTGCAGGAGGTAAATCAGGTTAAGCGCTGTTACCGTGAAGAAGCGCCGATGCGGAACCCCGTCAGTAAATGTGTGATTTCTCACCAAATCCTCGATATTAATGCCGAACCGTGAGTCGTGTTCCGGAGCAGCGTTAGCCCCCAGCAGAAGGACGTCTTCCGTGTTTCGGGCTTACCTTTCGGGCTGCAGCTTGGTCCTTCCCCCTCCTCGCGGGAGCAGAAAGAGAATGGAGATACAGCAGGTCTCTCGGTGAGAGGATGGGACCGTTTACCGCAGGAGAGGAGCCTCCGGCCGGCTGACACAACCACCAAATGTCGGTAAACGTCCTCCTGCAGCAGCAGCAGCGGCTCCGCTCGGCCGGACCGTGAAGAATGACGGCAGGGGGAGACTGCTGCTAATAAATACTGCCTGTAAACATAGTAGAGAAGGAACTCTCGCGAGAACACCATTTCTTACAGTCAGGGGACTGAGGGGTTAAATATTATTATAGATTATATATGACATTAAAAGACACGTGTGACAGCGGCCCTGCAGGGTGACTGTAGAAATATTTAATTGATTATTCAAAATATTAGAATAAAAAAGGAAACAAACAACAGAAAGATGATACATTAGATCAAACAGAATCCTTGATAATACCAAAAACATTTCTTTATGCTCTCACTTTTGTTTTCATTATCTATTGCTTTTCTGACACCTTAAAATGGATAATAAAGTTTTATATACACATGTCACAGCTGCCCTAAATCACCAGCATAAATACCCAAACCAATTTTATGTTTCTGTAATGGTTAATACACCAGTATGTACAGAAATGATATTTTAATACTAAAATATAATTATTATTGTTATCCATACATTTTTGAATGTACTGTTTTACAAAAAACAGTAAAAAAGTTAAGCTCATTATTATTTCTGATTAAGGTGTCAGATTATAGTTGTTCACTTCAGTCTGAAACGATAATTCAGTTTTAGTGTGATTATTTTTCTGATCCTCAGTGAAGGTCAGCCAGGCTCAGATTTGGATTTAAAAAGTGAATTCAGTTTAAAAATCTGGTTCCTGTTCAACGTGGTAAAATGTGGAGAGCCCTTATTGAAGGTCTTGATGATGCTGGACGGTCTCTGAGACATAAAGTCATGAAGTGTCCTCACAGTTTGGTCTGGAGTCAGTGCAGAGACAGAAGCAGACACCTTAAGAAGAAGGACCAGAGAACACAGCTGATCTTCAGAGATGGAAGCTTCTAGACCAGAGTCTGAGGAAGACTCCAGAACGACTGATGGAGCAAAGGGAAGACCTCACCGAGGCCTGCAGACACCCAGACACCCTCAGATCAACCAGGGAGCACAAACACTGAAGAAGGTCCTCTGGACCAGTCCTCGGTCAGACCCTTATGATTTGATGCCGGATGCACCCACAGTGGACCACGTGGAGATCCAATATGGGACCAGATTCATGTGTGGACTTATTGATGAAACCTGGATCATAGATTCATATACCATCAAGACCATGACCCTGAGCAGACCTCAGAGCTGTGCAGAGACTACTGGACTGAGAAGAAGCACTCCAGGAGGTCTGGACCAGTCAGAGTCTGGCCTCCTGAAGAGATTTGAGACCAATGACTGCCTCTGTGAGTCACCTGACCTCTCAGGCTGCAGAGTGAACAAATCCCATGTTTAGTGACGGTCTGACCAGCACAGGTCTGAACAGGTCTGGACAGGTCTGGACAGCACAGGTCTGACGGGCAAAGGCCTGACTCACATTCATGTTCCTGAGGTGAGACAGATGTAACAGGTCTGCCCAGGAGGAGGCAGGACACTGTGAGAGCCAATGAAAACAGAGGACCAGAGGATTCTGGATAAGCTCAGTGAGGCCCTCATATATTCACTGCCTGGCCAAAAAAAAGTCGCCTCCTGGATTTAACTAAGCTAATAGTTACGAGCCTCCTATTGTAATAATAATTACTGCATGGGTGATTATCTTTCAGCTGGCAATAACCCCAGCTGATTCAATGAGTAGCTTCTCATTTCTTAAACAACCATGTCCAAAGACACACCCTGTGGTCGTGGAAAAGATGTTAGTCTGTTTAAGAAGGGTCAAATCATTGGCATGCATTAAGCAGAGGAAACATCTAAGGGGATTGCAGAAACTACTAAAACTGGGTAAAGAACTGTCCAACGCATTATTAAAATCTGGAAGAATAGTGGGGAAGCATCGTCTTCGAGGAAGAAATGTGGTCAGAAAAAAATCCTGAATGATTGTGATCGACAATCTCTTAAATGTTTGACCAAATCAAATCGAAGAAAAACAACAGTAGAACTCAGGGGTTTGTTTAATGGTGAAAGTAAGACCATTTCCACACACACAATGTGAAGGGAACTCAAGGGATTGGGACTGAACAGCTGTGTAGCCTTAAGAAAACCACTAATCAGTAAGACTAACTGGAAAAAAGGCTTCAGTTTGCTAGGGAGCATAAAGCTTGGACTCTGGAGGACTGGAAGAAGGTCATGTGGTCTGATGAGTCCAGATTTACCCTGTTCCAGAGTGATGGGAGCATCAGGGTAAGAAGAGAGGCAGGTGAAGTGATGCACCCATCATGCCTAGTGCCTACTGTCCAAGCCTGTGGGGGCAGTGCTATGATCTGGGGCTGCTGCAGTTGGTCAGGTCTAGGTTCAGCAACATTATGGCCCAAAGAATGAGGTCAGCTGACTACCTGAATATACTGAATGACCAGGTTATTCCATCAGTGGATTTTTTTCTTCCCTAATGGCACGGGCATTTTCCAAGATGACAATGCCAGGATTCATCAGGCTCAAATAGTGAAAGAGTGGTTCAGGGAGCATGAGACATTTTCACACATGGATTGGCCCCCACAGAGTCCAGACCTTAACCCCATTGAGAATCTTTGGGATGTGCTGGAGAAGGCTTCGTGCAGTGGTCAGACTCTCCCATCATCAATACAAGATCTTGGTGAAAAATTAATGCAACTCTGGATGGAAATAAATGCTGTGACATTGCAGAAGCTTATCGAAACAATGCCACACGAATGTGTGCTGTAATCAAAGCTAAAGGTAAACATGTATATATATGTATATATATATATATATATATATATATATATATATATATATATATATATATATATATGTATATATATATATACACACATATATATATACACATATAGATAGATATAGATATATATGTATATATATATATTTATCTGTATATATGTGTATATGTGTATATATGTATACGTATGTGTACATAAAGCAGTCTCTCCCTGTGAAACATGAGTTTATGAGTATGAACAAAGAGTGGACGTCCTTGTGGCTCCCGCTCTGGGTGGGTGTGTGGGGGTGTGTTGGGGGGTGGGGGCTGCAGAGGAACAACTGCTGTCTTTTTTTGGCTCTGGAGACAACAACTGTTCTGCGAATCGTCCCGAAGGATTAAATGAGGCCCGGCTCAGAATAGAGGAGAGACACTCGGAGTGTAACTGCAGCTCCACTCACATTACAACAGCAGAGAGAGAGAGGGGGGCACTCCATGAACAGGGACGTCCAAACTGTGGTACGGGGCCCCACTGCAGACCCCCTGTGGCATTCATAGTTTCCTGCAGCACATTGTTGAGGGTCGGATTAAGCATGACCTCTGTGCCTCCTCTGCATTGAGGTCAGATTTACACTGCACTCTGATCAAGGTCAGATCAAGGTCAGATTTACACTGATCAAGGTCAGATTTACACTCTGATCAAGGTCAGATTTACACTGATCAAGGTCAGATTTACACTCTGATCAAGGTCAGATCAAGGTCAGATTTATACTGATCAAGGTCAGATTTACACTCTGATCAAGGTCAGATCAAGGTCAGATTTACACTGATCAAGGTCAGATTTACACTCTGATCAAGGTCAGATTTACACTGATCAAGGTCAGATTTACACTCTGACCAAGGTCAGATTTACACTGATCAAGGTCAGATTTACACTCTGATCAAGGTCAGATCAAGGTCAGATTTACACTCTGATCAAGGTCAGATTTACACTGATCAAGGTCAGATTTACACTCTGACCAAGGTCAGATTTACACTGATCAAGGTCAGATTTACACTGATCGTGGTCAGATTTACACTCTGATCAAGGTCAGATCAAGGTCAGATTAATACTGATCAAGGTCAGATTTACACTCTGATCAAGGTCAGATCAAGGTCAGATTTACACTCTGATCAAGGTCAGATTTACACTGATCGTGGTCAGATTTACACTCTGATCAAGGTCAGATCAAGGTCAGATTTATACTGATCAAGGTCAGATTTACACTCTGATCAAGGTCAGATTTACACTGATCAAGGTCAGATTTACACTCTGATCAAGGTCAGATCAAGGTCAGACTTACATTGATCAAGGTCAGATTTACACTGCATTCTGGTCAAGGTCAGATCGAGGTCAGATTTACACTGCCCCTGGCTCACTTTAGGACGATGCTGGGCAGCCTTTTGTGGATTTCAGTGCGGTCCCTCTGGAGAGGCCTGCCCTGCAGGACTGGGGATGAGCAGGTGAGCACTGATTGACCCTGACTGCTGACCCCTCACACCCGTGATCTCCCAACACGACCCCCCTCCCCCCAACCCCCTGAGGAAGGCTGAGGTTGAAATGTTTGTTTTAATCTTGTCAGTGTGATGAAGTTCATCGTTAATGCACGGTGAGCTGGTGAAGTCTTCATCATCTCCTGTTTCAGGCTCCCAGGGACTCAAACCCTCAACCTTCAGATGGATCATGGAGAGGGGTTGCAGACCAGGCCGCTGAAGCCCTCTGATCCCCAGAAGAAGGAGGAGTAGCGGGAGAAGAGAAGGATGGAGGAAACATGGAGGAGAGAAGGATGGAGGAAACAGGGAGTAGAGATGGGTCGAGGAAACAGGAATGAGGAGATGGAGGAGGAAACAGGGAGGAGAGAAGGATGGAGGAAACAGGAATGAGGAGATGGAGGAGGAAACAGGGAGAAGAGAAGGATGGAGGAAACAGGGAGTAGAAAAGGGCGGAGGAAACAAGGAGTAGAGAAGGGCGGAGGAAACAGGGAGGAGAGAAGGATGGAGGAAACAGGGATGAGGAGATGGAGGAGGAAACAGGGAGGAGAGAAGGATGGAGGAAACAGGGAGTAGAAAAGGGTGGAGGAAACAAGGAGGAGAGAAGGATGGAGGAAACAGGGAGTAGAAAAGGGCGGAGGAAACAAGGAGTAGAGAAGGGCGGAGGAAACAGGGAGGAGATAAGGATGGAGGGGAGGATGAAGGTGATGGAGCGAGGGGAGGGTGTGGGTGAGGTAACTGCAGCAGAGACGATTTAATCAAGTTAAGTGCCTGGACTCCGACCTGTCTCACCCTCACTCTAAAACACTCTGATCTGCAGCAGAAGCAGCAGAGGACAGAACATGAGCTCTCTCTGCAGGTGTTGTCATTATGACCTTATATCTCTGAGATATAACCTGTTTTAAGCCTCGCCCCCTTTCTGTCAATCACATCAATTACCCTCTTCATCCATCATCATCACACTGTGAGAAGTTCTGATTCAGAGAGGACGAGATTTGAGTCAGTTAACATGTTATACAGGTGTAGAAGATCAAGACAGAGCATGAACACAGATCACACAGGTAAGAAGGTCACACAAGTGAGACAGTCACACAGGTGAGACAGTCACACAGGTGAGACAGTCATACAGGTGAGACACACAGGTGAGACAGTCACACAGGTGAGACAGTCATACAGGTGAGACACACAGGTGAGAGAGTCACATAGGTGAGACAATCACACAGGTGAGACAGTCATACAGGTGAGACACACAGGTGAGACAGTCACACAGGTGAGACAGTCACACAGGTGAGACACACAGGTGAGACAGTCACACAGGTGAGACAGTCATACAGGTGAGACACACAGGTGAGAGAGTCACATAGGTGAGACAGTCACACAGGTGAGACAGTCATACAGGTGAGACACACAGGTGAGACAGTCACACAGGTGAGACAGTCATACAGGTGAGACACACAGGTGAGAGAGTCACATAGGTGAGACAGTCACACAGGTGAGACAGTCATACAGGTGAGACACACAGGTGAGACAGTCACACAGGTGAGACAGTCACACAGATGAGACACACAGGTGAGACAGTCACACAGGTGAGACAGTCATACAGGTGAGACACACAGGTGAGAGAGTCACATAGGTGAGACAGTCACACAGGTGAGACAGTCATACAGGTGAGACACACAGGTGAGACAGTCACACAGGTGAGACAGTCATACAGATGAGACACACAGGTGAGACAGTCACACAGGTGAGACACACAGACTTCCTGGTGAGCGTATTCTTCCTGGTGAGCGTATTCGTCATTTCCTGTTATCGTACTGTAGCGCTGTTTGTAGTGTGTTCTTTCTCAGCTCTGTTAACGCTAATTATAACTGCTGAATATTTTACATTTAAGCCTTAACACACTTGTATTTGTTTAACGGTCAATCGAGCGTACTAAAGTTTAGCACAAGCACTATCGCTTCTTCTGAGGTGGTGTAGTTCAGTTGACTCTCTTCTTCTCCTAGCTTAGCTTAGCCTAGCCTAGCATTTAGCCGTTTAGTATGGCTTCTCTCTCCTCTCCTGTTCTCTCCTGTCCTATGTGTCAGATGTTTAGCTACTCCTCGTCCTCCTTTAGTGATAGTGGTAATTGTCTGAAGTGTAGCATGTTTGTAGTTCTGGAGGCGAGGGTCACTGATCTGGAGAAGCGGGTCCGCACTGATCCTAAACCCTCTTACGTAGCCGTAGCCACTAGCCAGTGCGGGTCGTGCTAGCGCTAGCTTAGCTTCTCCCCCGGCTCGTAATGACTGGGTCACTGTCCGTGGCAAGCATAGCCGTAAGTCGAAGACCCACTCGGTACCCCACCATGCAGTTCACGTTTCCAACAGGTTTTCTCCCCTCGGTGACGGCGACGCGCCCGCCGGGGAACAAACTCTCATAATTGGTGACTCTATAGTCAGAAACGTGAAGATAGCGAAGTCAGCGGGCATAGTTAGGTGCATCCCAGGGGCCAGAGCAGGCGACATTGAGTCAAATTTGAAGCTGCTGGCAAGAAGTAAACGTAAGTTTGATAGGATAGTCCTCCATGTCGGCACAAATGATTCCCGACGTCGCCAGTCGGAAGTAACCAAAATCAACATTGAATCAGTGTGTGCATTTGCCAAAACAATGTCGGACTCTGTAATTTTCTCTGGCCCCTTACCAAATCTGATCAGTGATGACATGTATAGCCGCATGTCATCATTCAACCGCTGGCTATCGAGGTGGTGTCCAGCAAACGATGTGGGCTTCATTGATAATTGGACATCCTTCTGGGGAAAACCTGGTCTGATAGGAAGAGATGGCATCCATCCTACTTTGGCTGGAGCATCTCTCCTATCTAAAAACATGGCAGAGTCTGACCTATGACCTCTCATAGATGAGACCATGTTGCAGAGCTGCAGTCCTCCACGCTCCTCTGCGCTTGCTTTAGGACAGTTAGCCACCCATTACTGTTATGACAGTTGTGTTCATCACTGTGATAACTGCTATGACAGTTGTAATAGTGATGAATATCATTCTATAGAGACTGTGTCTGTCCCCCGACCCAAACGTCACATAGATGTTAGCACAAAAACAAATAAAAAAGGTGTCAATCATAGAAATCTGGTTAAAATCAAAACCTCAAATGTAGAAGCTTCAAAACATCAGATAATTAGATGTGGTCTCTTAAATATTAGATCACTGAGATCCAAATCTTTACTAGTGAATGACCTTATATCAGAAAATCACACTGATTTACTCTGTCTAACTGAAACGTGGCTGTGCCAGGAGGAATATGTCAGTTTAAATGAATCCACTCCTCCCAGTCACTCAAATACTTATATACCCCGCGACACAGGCCGTGGTGGTGGTGTAGCAGCTATTTATCATTCTTGTCTCCAAATCAATCCGAGTCCAAAGGCTAATTACTCCTCTTTTGAAAGCCTTGTTCTAAATTTACCTCATACTGACTCAAAAACCTGCCAGCCTGTCCTATTTGTGATAATTTACCGTCCTCCAGGCCCTTATTCTGAATTCTTATCAGAGTTTTCTGAGTTCGTGTCAAACCTGGTCCTTACCTCTGATAAAATACTTATTGTAGGTGATTTTAATATCCATGTTGACAAAGAAAGTGATAGCCTTAGCTCAGCTTTTATGTCCTTGATAGACTCTTTTGGTTTTATTCAGGCTGTTCATGAAGCTACTCATCATTTCAATCACACTCTTGATTTGGTTCTAGCATATGGCCTTGATGTTGATAGACTAAAAGTTTTTCCTGAGAATCCTTTATTATCCGATCACTTCTTAGTAACTTTTAACATCTTCTTAGAGGATTTTGTGTTTTATAACAAAATTGTGAAGAGTAGAAATCTGTCCAATGGTGCCGTGGCTAAATTTAAAGAGGCGATTCCTGCTGCCTTAAACTCAATAACTGGCCAACTGATAACTGTGATATTAGCTATAGCCCCTCTCAGCTGGATCAGCTTGTTGACGACTCTGCCAGTCTACTAAGATCCACTTTGGACTCAATTGCACCACTGAGACAAAAAACTATTAAACGTCAGAGGGCAGCTCCTTGGTTTACTCCTGAAACTCGTGAACTTAAACAAGCATCCCGTAAATTAGAGAGAATATGGCGCTCCAATAAGAGGGAGGAGTCACGTATACTTTGGCAGGAAAGTCATAATAACTACATGACAGCCTTACGACATGCTCTAGCTGCCTACTACTCCTCACTAATTGAAGAAAATAAAAACAACCCTAGGTATCTTTTCAGCACTGTAGCCAGGCTGACACAGAGTCAGAGCTCTATTGAGCCTGTGATTCCTCTAGCTCTCAGCTGTGAGGACTTTATGAACTTTTTTAATGATAAAATTCTTAAAATTAGAGAAAAAATTAGCAACTCCCTGCTTTCACCTGAACCTACCGTACCATTACTTGTAGTCAGACCTGCGTTAGATCATTTTTCTACAATTAGCCTTCAGGAGCTAAATTCTCTTGTCTCCTCCTCCAAACCATCTACCTGCCTTTTAGACCAGATCCCAACTAAACTGTTCAAGGAGGTCCTTCCCCTAGTTTGTCCATCCCTGCTGGAGACAATAAATATATCTCTATCAACAGGCTACATGCCACAGTCTTTTAAAGTAGCTGTAATCAAACCTCTCTTTAAAAAACCTAACCTCGATTCAGGCACATTAGCTAACTACAGGCCTATATCAAACCTTCCATTTACTTCAAAGATCCTGGAGAAAGTAGTGGCTAATCAGCTATGTGACTTCCTTCAAGACAACAGCCTTTTTGAGGACTTTCAGTCAGGATTTAGAGCTCATCACAGCACAGAGACTGCTCTAGTTAAAGTAACTAATGACCTACTCTCAGCTTCAGATGAGGGACTTCTCTCAGTACTTGTTTTATTAGATCTTAGTGCAGCTTTTGACACCATTGATCATGATGTTCTTATACAGAGATTAGAGGTATTACTCGGGTTTGCAGGGACTGCCTTAAATTGGTTTAAGTCCTACTTATCTGATAGATACCAGTTTGTACACGTGAACAACAAGTCCTCTGTGTACACTAAAGTAAGTTACGGAGTTCCTCAAGGCTCTGTGCTAGGTCCAATTCTCTTCTCCATATATATGCTTCCCCTCGGTGATATCATGAGGAAATACTCCGTTAATTTTCATTGTTACGCTGATGATACTCAGCTGTATGTATCAATGAAGCCAGGTGAGACAAATCAGTTATCTAAACTAGACGCGTGTCTAAAGGACATTAGGACATGGATGGCCAAAAATTTTCTTCTTCTTAACTCAGACAAGACAGAGATCATTGTGCTGGGCCCTCGGCACCTTAGAGAAATCTTCTCTAATGATTTAAGTGCCCTAGATGGCATTAGCCTGACGCCAAGCACAACTGTTAGAAATCTTGGGGTTCTATTCGATCAGGATCTATCCTTTAACTGTCACATAAAGCAAATTTCAAAAACAGCCTTTTTTCATCTTCGTAACATCGCTAAAATTAGGCCTATCCTGTCCCAGAGCGATGCTGAAAAGCTAGTCCATGCTTTTGTTACCTCTAGACTGGACTATCGTAATTCTCTTCTTTCAGGCTGTCCCAGTAAGTCGCTTAAGAGGCTTCAGCTGGTTCAAAATGCTGCAGCACGCGTGCTAACTAGAACTAGGAGAAGAGACCACATTACTCCTGTATTAGCCTCTCTGCATTGGCTTCCCATTAAATATAGAATAGAATTCAAGATTCTTCTTCTCACCTATAAAGCTCTCAGTGGACAGGCACCAGTTTACCTCAAAGAGCTTGTAGTGCCGTACAACCCCTCTAGAACATTACGCTCCCAAAATGCTGGCCTGCTCGTGGTGCCATCAGTCTCTAGAAGTAGTCTGGGAGGTAGAGCCTTCAGTTATCAGGCTCCTCTTCTCTGGAACCATTTACCGACCACAGTTCAGGAGGCAGACACCCTCTCTACCTTTAAGGTTAGACTTAACACATTCCTCTTTGATAAAGCTTTCAGTTAGGGACCAGCTCATAGTCCATAGTTTAGACACATAGTTAAGATGCAATAGGCTTAGACTGTCGGGGGGATCTGGCACACTGGGCTCTATCCCTCTCTCTCTCACACTCTCTCTCCATATCTGCCTCTGCCCCTTTCTGGTTGCTCCTGTACTCGTCTCTGGCTCTGGTCTTGTAGGTGGCCTGTGATCCTTGGTGTAGACTGCCTGCTGCTGTGGAGTCATGAAGCCTCAATAACTACAATTACAGACATAACACATATTTGGCCATCTCACTCCAGTTCATTATCATTATAGCTGTTAATGTTGATATTAACATGATCTTTCTATCCATGGTTGATACATCTATAGTAACTATCTTTAGCTCCACATGGACATGAGATCCCTCTTGAAAATGAGGTGTCACATCTCAAGAGGTCTACCATTTAATACATTTTTACTTAAAGGAGACAAATATGGTAGGGATGCACTTGTGGTCTGGGCACCCATGAGTTCGTCACTACCATAAATTCTTACTTCCAGTAAGACTTTTATTGATTATACTTCTATGAATTTTTCACCACAACCACACAGACATGAGGACCCTCCTCTAATAAATTTGTTTCCAGCAGAAACAAATTTGACGACGACAGGTCTATGATTGATCCACTGATCTGTCACTAACTTTAGTTCTTACTTTAGTCCACTTGTCTCCACTTACCTCCCTCCCTTTGCCCACACACCCAGCACAGCATCATGTGGATTTGCTGTTCATCATGAGACTGGGGTCCACAGTCAAGATTTCCTGCTGCTTAACAGAAGGTTTTTTCTTGCCGCCATGATGGAGGGATTCATGATTGGCTATATGGATTCATGTTGGGTGTTGGATGTATATATTTGTATATATATGTATATGTGTATTTTATATATTTATATATGTATCTATGCATATATGTGTATCCATAATATGAAGAGCTTTGTGCTCTATTGTAAAGTGTCTTGAGATAACACTTGTTATGAATTGGCACTATACAAATAAAGATTGATTGATTGATTGATTGATACAGGTGAGACACACAGGTGAGACAGTCACACAGGTGAGACAGTCATACAGGTGAGACACACAGGTGAGAGAGTCACACAGGTGAGACAGTCACACAGGTGAGACAGTCATACAGGTGAGACACACAGGTGAGACAGTCACACAGGGGAGACAGTCATACAGGTGAGACAGTCATACAGGAGAGACACACAGGTGAGACAGTCACACAGGTGAGACAGTCACACAGGTGAGACAGTCACACAGGTGAGACACACAGGTGAGAAGGTCACACAGGTGTAAAAACATAAAAGCACACACAAAAACAAACACAAACAAATACACAAACAAATTCAAGCAAACACAAACACAAACATAAACAAAAAGCAAACAAGAAAAAACTAGAAAAGCACTCAGAGAGCACAGATCTCCGCCAAGCAGCTTCAGTCCACTCTGGCGAAAATGGTCCTATCTGACAATGTTATAGAATCCTGGATCTAGACGGTGATCCGGATCCCCCCCAAAATTTAATCAGTTCTTCCATATCCCATTTCCGACAAATCCTGAAAATTTCATCCAAATCTGTTCAGAACTTTTCAAGTTACTTTGAACACAAACAAACAAACAAACAGACAGATAAACGCCAACAAAAACATAACCTCCTTGGTGGAGGTAACAAACAAAACAATCTAATTCACAAACTAATACAAACACAAACAACAACAAAGACACAAACAACAACAAACAAACACAGTCAAATACACAAAGAGACACACAGACAAACACAAACAAGAACAAAGACACAAACACAAAAACACACACAAACACAAAGAAACAAACATAAACTTAGATACATACACCAACAAATACACAAACAAATACAAGCAACCAAAAACAAAGAAACAAAAACACCCAAGAGCATACAATCAAACACAAAGAAACTAATTCAAAACTAATGCAAAGAAACACAAATAAAACAAAGAAACGAACACAAACAGATACAAAGAAACACACAAACAAATACACAAAGAAGTACAGAAACAACAAAAATTAAACACAAACACACAAAAACACAAGCACAAACAAACAATTACACAAACACAAACAAACACAAACAAGAACAAAGAAACAAACACAAAAAACACAAACAAACACAAACAAATACACAAATTAACACTAACAAATACAAAGAAAACACAAACAGGAACAAACAAAACACAAACACAAAAGCACAAACAAATCCAAAATTAAACACATACAAACACAAACAAACAAACAAAAACAAAAAACCATACACAAACACAAACTAACTCAAATGAACAAACTCTCCCCTTCCCTTTTCTCCTCCTCCCCTCTCCTCCTCTTCATCATCTCTCCTCCTCCCCCTCTCTTCTCTCTCCTTCCCCATCCTCCTCTTCCCTCTCCAACTCCCTCCTCCTTCCTCCTCTCCTCCTTCATCTTCTCTTCATCACCTCTCCTACTCTCCTCTCCTCCTGTCCTCTCCTCCTCTCCTCCCTCCTCTCCTGTCCTCTCCTCCTCTCCTCCGTTCCCCTCCCATCTTCTCCTTTCCTCTCTTCTCCTCTCCTCCCTTCTCTCCTGTCCTCTCCTCCTGTCCTGTCCTCCTCTCCTCCTCTCTCCTCCTCTCCTCCCTCCTCTTTTGTCCTCTCCTCCCTTCCCCTCCCATCTTCTCCTTTCCTCTCTTCTCCTCTCCTCCTTCCTCTCGTCTAATCTCGTCTCGTCTCCTCTCCTCCCCCTCCTCTCCCCCTCTCTTCTCCTCCTCCTCTCCCCTCCTCTCCTCTCCTCCTCTCCTCCACCTCTCCTCTCTTGTCCTCTCCCCTTCTCCTCCTCCTCTCCCCTTCCCCTCTCTTCCCCCTCTCTTCTTCTGTCCTCTCCCCCTCTCCTCTCCCCCATCCTCTCCCCCTCTCCTCTCCTCCTCTCCTCCCCCTCTCCTCCTCCTGTCCTCTCCTCCCCCTCTCCTCTCCTCCTTCTCTCCTTCTCCCCTCTCCTGTCCCTCTCCTCTCCTGTCCTCTCCTCTCCCCCCTTTCCTCTCCTCCTCTCCTCCCCCTCTTCTCTCCTCCCCCTCCCCCCTCCTCCCCGTCTCCTCTCCTCTTCCCCTCTCTTCCCCCGCTCCTCTCCTCCCCTCTCCTCTCCCCCCTCTCTTCTCCTCCTCCTCTCCCCTCCTCTCCTCTCCTCCTCTCCTCCCCTCTTCTCTCCTCCCCCTCCCCTATCCCCCTCCCCTCTCCTCCCCCTCTCCTCTCCTCCTCTGCCCCTCTCCTCCCCTCTCCTCTCCCCCTCTCCTCTCCTCCTCTCCTCCCCCTCTCCTCCTCCTGTCCTCTCCTCCCCCTCTCCTCTCCTCCTTCTCTCCTTCTCCCCTCTCCTTCTCCCCTCTCCTCTCCTGTCCTCTCCTCTCCCCCCTTTCCTCTCCTCCTCTCCTCCCCCTCTTCTCTCCTCCCCCTCCCCTATCCCCCTCCCCTCTCCTCCCCCCTCCTCCCCCTCTCCTCTCTTCCTCTCCCCCTCTCCTCCCCTCTCCTCCCCCTCTCCTCCCCTCTCCTCCCCCTCAGCCCTGTTGCTCTCAGTGAATTGAGCTCATATATCACAGGATCGATGCTGCGGCCCTAAAGTGCCGACGCTGCTCTCAGACCTCCTGATGGATGAAACAAATAGGTGGTGGGCCGAGCGGCGATATCGTGTATTTAAAAGATCCCCATCGAGGGAGGACCTGATTTCTTGTGAATGACATCTACATTTTTGAACAAATGAAACAAAATGTGTTGCTATCTTTGCTTTTTCTCTTTGTGTGACTTATCCGTTCTGGCAAACTGACCAGGCAGCCATGTTTGGGGTCCGCTGAGCATGGTGTAGTTGAGGTTATTATCCAATGAGATGCCTGGAAATGCGCCGGCTGGCTAAGAGTCCGCCTCCGCTGCTGCGATAGCTACCAAAGTTATTCCCACAGTCAGAACGGTAATCGTGTAAAGATCACTCTAAAACTAAAACACGTTGTGAAAGAAACAATAGATTAGTGTTTCAATCACTATGAAAGAAAGTTAAAATGTAACAAAGGTCAGCAGTCTCCAAATTCCGTTGTCAAGTCAAGTCGAGTCCCAGGTTATGTCGAGTCAAGTCGAGTCGAGTCACAGGTTATGTCGAGTCAAGTAGAGTCACAGGTTATGTCGAATCAAGTCGAGTCGAGTCACAGGTTTTGTCAGTTCAAGTCCCTCACCATTGTTCCCCAGCCCACCTAAAAAAGCACTCAGGTTTATATCTTGAAGAGAGAAACCTTATCTTCCCAAAGTCAGTCTCAAAAAAGAGCCTGCAGACTAGCCTACATGGACTAAACCAGTATAAAGGTGTTCATTTATCCATTACATTACATGTCTGATCATTTAGACCAAGGTTGATGGAAAAGGCTACATTTCACGAAAGAAATGGCATGTTTGATACAGAAATATGTTTATTCTGAACATTTTGCAACATCTAAATTGCAGGCTCAAACTGCCTTTCTGACATGTTTTTAAAGTGTATTTTATAGAGGTAGCTACCTTAACAAAGGCAAACAAAGTTACAGTATGAATGAACAGTGCAAAGGGCTTCTGTAAACAGCACACAGCAAATACTTATATAAAAATGACATTTAACTTAAGAGATATCAGAATATTTTAAAAATAAGCACTCTAAAAGGAAATAAGAGCTGGGGAAATGCAACCTTTCCCAAGTAAAATCAGTGTTTCCCCCAGCGTTGATGCTTTGGGATGGGGGGTGGGGGGGCATGGTCCATCGTTCAGGATCATCTATATTAATCACTTTGTTTGTTTATTCACTCATCTATCGATCTATAGTAATCATTTTTCATTTATTCATTCATCCGTCTATCTTTCTATATTCATCATTTTCTGTTCATTTTTCATCTATCTATCTATCTATCTATCGATCTATCTATCTATCTATCTATCCAGTGGTGTAGTCTGGTTTATTCTAGTGGGTATACTCTGACATACTCTGATGGATGTTTGTCCTCTTAGGGCCTCCATACACTGAAGACACGTTTGCCACAGTTTTACCTGATTTATGCACCGTCCACTGAAAACAGCTCTGAGACCAGTTATGGGCCTTCACCCACAGGTTGAGAACCGCAGCAGGAGTAGATTGTATTTGAAGTGATCCTTCAAAGATTGTTTTTATATCATGGAGAATAAGTGATCCAGGATCTCTCAGGATGAATTTATCATTTAGAAAACAGTGAGTGAGTGAAAACAAGAGCTGGACTGATGAAGACTGTTGAGTTTTGATTCATCTAAAGGCTGACTCGTCATTTTTTAAGTCTTTGTGTTCACTTAAACCGAGCACATGAGCTATCAAGACACCGTTTGAATGATAAAATCACACACAGTGACTGATGATCCCTCACTGTCCCTGCGATGCGCGTCTATCTGCGTCTTTACGGCCGACGGAGGAGCGCGCGCGCAAACACGCAGAGCGGGGATTTAGATCAAATGTTCACATGAACATCGGATGAAAATCTCTCTTCAGCTTTTCCTTCCTTTCTTTGCTTTGTGTGAAAGCCTTACCTAAATCAGTGAATGTTTCATTCATGTTCTGCGCTGTTTAACTGAAGGCAGCGTTTGTTTTGTTGAATGTTTTTACGTGAACGATCAGACTGAGGGACAGAGAGGATGGCTTGACCAGCGAGCAGCGTAAATAGTCAGACGACAGATCAGAGAAGGGTCAGAGGAGAGGAGAAATGCATTTTACATTTTAATGCATAATGAAACGATAGTGACGCATTAGACTCTAAAATTACGCAAATTAGAGTAAGCTTTTTAATTTGATAAAAAGAATGCCTGTTGAACACCCTTTTGATTAACATAAAAATCAAATAATGTTTTTTTTCTTTAAATCTGCACTTGAATTTATGGATGGGGATCCTGTTGGCACGACGGGGTGCTGTCCCAAATACACTATAGCAGAAACACTGAGAATTATTTGTGCAAGTTAATGTCCTGTTTAAATGTTATAGAGTCAAGTAGTGCCTGTATCACACACACTGATCATCACTGTAATGGACGCGGATCTGTAGTAGGAACGTATGTGTGTACTGTGTCATGTGTGGGACAATAATATGTGACAGACCGAGTGTACTATGAGTGGAGCATCAGTAAAGTGAATCTAAAAGGTGAGAGCTACGTATGTCTCCTGTCTGGCTCTTCATATAATGTCTGAGCATCGCATGTAACAATCACAGTGCGTGTGTGCTGTCAGTGCTTCTCTCTGACATGAAACACACAAACGGAGCCTGTCTGAACCTGCTGGAGAGCGCAGCGTGCACACAGAGCGCTCTGATAATGCTAGAATGATATGACATCCACCTGAAAAAAAACATATGCTACAATTTTTCCGAGTCAAGTCAAGTCGAGTCTGGAGTTTTTTTCTCCCGAGTCCGAGTCGAGTCCCGAGTCTTTACCTCACGAGTCTGAGTTGAGTTGCAAGTCGTCAAATTAGCGACTTGAGACGACTCGAGTCCGAGTCCCTATGACTCGAGTCCAATTGTCTGGTATTGATGTCTATGGGAAAGTGGCTCAACAATTCATAGTTCTATAGCGTTGGGGTTTTAATTAATTTGAGGGACTTTAAGTATAGTTTAAATTACAAAAAATAAACTTGGGGGATTACTTCATAATTCTGTTTTTGTGACTAAAACATTTGACATGATACAAAATAATATTGCAGCAGGAATCATAGTTTTTGGCTTGGAGGATGTTTCCAAATGTTATATTGTTTGTTGAGATTGATTTGGGAAATCTGGAATAAGTTGTTTCATCCAGTTATGAATGTCAGCCCAAAATAAATTCAGCTCATTACATGAAAAAATACATGGTCCGTAGTCTCAGTATCATTACCACAAAATGTACAAATATTATCATCAATTCCAAATCACAGCCTGAGCAAATCCTTAGAGGGATATAAGTTATCCTTAATTTGTAAGTGTGTTTCTTTAACTTTGGGGATAAGGGAAATTTCATGTAATTTGATCTAAGTCTGTCAGTTGAAAATTGATCAAATTTTTGTCATACATACATATATATGTTTTCCTGGTAAAATAATTTTGTGAAACAGTTTCTAATGAAATGATTATATAACTTTGCGACAGTGGGGCCAGTTGTGGTTGTATAGGTTGGATAATACATATTTTTTGTTACAAAGAGTATTCCTGGGGCAGTGCTTTATGTAAATCAACAGTCTTACTTTAAAGGGCTTTATATGTTTACAACAAAATTGATCATAATTTAGAAGATTCTCTCCTGAGTCGATTAAATCAACTATGGAACATGTATTTTTATTTATATTTCTCCCAAACCAACCTTCATAAAACAGGAATTGTTCAGATACAGTATACATCTTTTATTCTACAGTGCAAGCTTGTGGGGAGAGAAACTGTGTACATGTAACAATTTGCAATACAACAACGATTGCTTGAGGACCTCAGACAGTGATATAGACAATTTATCAATGAAGTCCGTCCTGAAAGGAAAGTTCAGACCTCCAGATTTTTTAAATAGGCAATTAGGAATATAATAACAAATGAGTCTCCATGTTTCAACCAAGATTTTACCCAATTTATTTTAATGGTTGCATCAAGGCAATCAAAATCAATTACTTTTAAACCTTCATCCTTTACATCTTTCACCAAGCTACCCTTTTTCAATTAGTGTGGTCTATTCCTCAAAAGGGAATTTAAATTTATTTGCTTAATAGATTTTATCAGTTTATTTGGGATGGCACTGGAATGGGCTGGATAAATCCATCTTGATAAACATTCCATCTTTGTCTGATATCCTGAGTTTAATTTGGATTTACACTCTTTTATTTTATTTTCTGTATCAAGTGATTGGCTGATCTTTTGATTTTTTTGAAGGTGAATACCTAGGTATTTAATTTCTGATTTGATTGGAATATGACATATTTCTTTAATTTGAGTTTCATGAACAGTAAATAGTTCATATTTGTTGAGGTTTAATGCAAATCCTGACACTTCAGAGATTTTTTTTTAAATTTCAATAGTTACAGGAGCTTGATGCTTACAGTGCAAAGATTTAATCTGGAAAACCAGGTTTGTTGTTGATGTACTAATCTTACAAAGTATTGTGATAAGTGGCTGGCTTTGTTCTGCCAAGGGACAGGAGATATAAATTATCTTTGGCTGTATATGTTCATTGATACACGTTGTCCTTTACAGACACAACAAGAATAAAAGGAGCACAGAGAACTGAAAAGGCACCTTTATTTGCAAACACATACAAACACCACAGAATCAAACATGCAGAGAGAAATAGGCAGGTGGAGCAAGGTTTTCAAAAACTTAAAATATACAGAGCTGAAAAGAAAACACCAAAACAGTGGAGAAAACTCCTGACATGGGTGCAAAACCAAGAAAACTTGCTGGAGTATCTCTTCAACATTGGAGCACATCTGCAAAAACCACAATTAGAAACACAACATCATTATAGGCCATGGGGACTAATGTCATGAAACTAAGATAAACAGGAGCAACACTGACACAACGCTTGTCATCAGTTTTTGTTGGAACATTTAATTTGTTCTTGAGGACATATTCCTTAGCCCTCTGTTGCCTGAACCTATTTTTTAGATTTCTGCCCGGCAATTGCATACCCATAATGAAATGGGTATACCTCTGCAACCACAAGGTCTATTAAGTCCAAGGTTTATCTCTGATATGTTGTTATTCATTTGGTTGTTATTCGAGTTGTGTTTATGGTGTCTAAAAAGGTTTATATCATCTTGTTGCCCAGGTTCTGCTGTTTAATTTGATGTATAGCATCGTGATTAGCACCTTATCTTTCGCTGTGTTTGCGACTGCCTCTCAAAGTTCTCCAATTTGGGGACCCTCGTTTTCCAAGGCTTTAACAGATTAATTGTTGTCAAAAAACTATTACAATAAAAATGAACTTCGATTCAGGTCTTTTACATCTAATGTTTGCTTGATACTAACAAGCTAGCGCTAATTCTTCAGTGTTACAACAGCTGACATACGCTAACGGTTAGTGGTAACTTCAGACGATAAATAACGTCACCATGCGTTTGGCATAGTTAGCATCTTTCAACAACATTCATCGGCTACTTACCTCCACATGTAGAAGCTTCTTTTGCTGGTTGTATGTCGGTTGTCGAGTGGATTCTCGCCGTTTCCACGACGTCTCCTCCAGCTGATCTCGTAAACACTAGCCATTCTCCACAGAGCTACTTCTGATTGGCTGAATATGATCAGGTGATCTGTGGCTTTGCGTGTGATAGGTTCAACTGACTTAGTAGGCTGCGTCGTTTGCCTGCAATTTTACCGAACTTAAAACTTTGATTGTAAAAAAATGTGCAAAAATCTCAGGTAGCAGCAAACGGAATCTGATTCAGAAAAAAATATATTTTAATATGTTAAAAATTAAGGTCCTCCCACTCTGGAGATCATTATTTTCAAAAAACTAAAGCAGATATGCAGCCTTGGCCCACCGCCTAAAACCATCGTCATCCTGTTTGTCTTTATGTCTGAGACCTTGTTTGGATTGACATCATTTTAGTTTTTATCTTTTTAATCACACGTATCAGAGATTCTGAGAGACTAATCATCTTGAACAGCTGATGGCACAGTTCAGGTGTTTCTCAGGATGTGTGGGCATGCTCACTCTCACCTGAAGAGGCTGATTGGACAGGGTGAAGTAGTTCTGTTGCCTCTGAGTGGGCGGGGCTGTGTGAGGCTTCGTAATGACATCATAAATTAATGTCTTTTTTTTCCGCTGTACTGGGGCCATGGCGATCAGCAGTACTCATAACTGATGTGACAACATGCAGCGGCAGTGACAGCATCTTCTTCTTTGAATTTTTAAAGCCCTAGTATGTAAGATTCCAGCTTTCTGCTCTCTAGTGCCCTAGACGTAGTGGTTGTTGAGTGTAACTGCACTGTTGTTGACATACAGAGGAAGGAGTAGCGAGCTGACAGGACGAACCAAGAGACAAATAAACCATGCGGACTGATAAAGTACAGTCTGATCATGTTTCTTTTCAAATAAATCACTTTTCAAGCGTCAGTTGTCAGTTGGTAGCTCAGTGTTTGCAGGTGTGTAGCCTACTGTAACTTTGACTGTAGCTTGTAAGCTGTGCCTAATAAATTGGACTCTGCGTTTATTTGGGGCTTGGCGATTATTTGGAACTCTGTGTTTATTTGGTATTTTACGGTATACATACATATACATATATACATATGTATATATACGTATACCGTGTATACATGTACTAATAAATAAATAATACAATAAAATAAATACAAATAATAACAGAAATAAATACTTCTAAAAATATGGCTACTAGCTACTACTGACTGGCTACTACTACTAAAGCTCCTTCCCATCCTCTGTCTCCCTGTGAGCAGAAAAGCGTACCTGCTGACCCCTGCGTCCTCAGGGTCAGCTGATGTCTGGTCAGGATGGAGACAGCTTCAGTGCATTCATGCTCTCAGGAGCTTTGAAGCCCAAAGATCAGATTCATGTCCATAAGTGGACTTTATCAGCACAAACAGCTTAATAATGTCCTTTACATCTTTTGAAGTGACTTTAAGCTGTGGGGCATCAGCTGTCATGATAGAGCCTGATCCTGATCCAGATCCTGTGGTCTCTTACAGAAACCAGATCTGATGTCAAAGAGCTCCAGATGGAGAGGGTTTGGTTTTGGTCCAGATTTCCTCTGCAGCCCCAGAGCGTTCGTTCATCTTCCTGACAGCCTGCAGCCCAGAGAGCTCGGCTTTTAAAGCCAAAGAACATTTCATTTTAATAACACTCAGAACAGGACAGGAGCCAGGTTTGAGGAGCTGGACTGTGGAGACCAGATCAGAGCATCTAATATCAAACATCCTCTTGGTTGATCAGGAAAGTGCTGCTCCACCTCAGACTCCTCACAGAGGCTGTTCCAGACCATCAGATCAGGTCTTTTCTGCTGGATCTTGGCAGGAAAGGATGCAAACCAGTCCAGGAGGGTCAGCATTAATGGAGCAGACCGGGGCAGAGTGGAGGCTGATGAAATGCACAAACTTAATATAAAATATATACACGAACTCAGGGGTCTGGCTGCCCTCAGCCTGACTCATCATTACTGCTGCCAAAGCAGAGGCAACAGAAGAGGGAGAGCCAGTCAGAGACAGACAAGACCTGCCCCTGATCAGGCTGTAGCTCAGAATGATCTGTCACCAAATCTAATCAAGGGGTCAGGGACTTCATGAAGGCACAAATGGAAATGTGGCCATATCATTAGGTACATCTTGCTAGTCCCAGTTCATTCAGAGCTCCTTAATTCATCAAGTAGCTGAAACATCAGAGGTGTTGGTCCATATCTCCATGACAGCATCACACAGAGAATTTCCTGCTCCACCACATCCCAAAGCTGCTCTACTGGACTGAGATCTGGTGACTGTGGAGGCCACTGGAGTACAGTGAAGAAACCAGTGTGAGAGATCTGAGCTCTGAGACATGGAGCTGCTGGGAGTCTCCATAAGAAGATGGTCCACTGTGGTCATAAAGATTCAAGATTCAAGATTCTTTTATTGTCATTTTTCAATGTGTATCCATATACACAACAGAAAACATGATGGAGTTCTCACCAGCAGTGCAGTGCGAAAGTACAATATAAAGATAAATAAGTAAAAAATGAGGAAAATATAAAATAAAATGTAATTGTTACGGCCTCCATACCAATGAGAGAATACCTGGCTTGATGTCAATCAAAGAAAGGAGACCAGAAACATATTAAAGGACGCCACACAGAGGACAAAGTTGATTTTCTTTATTGAAGTAAAAGATTCAAATGAGAAACAAACTAAATGAAACAAAAGGGGCTGGAGTTGTTGGCAAAAATGAACAAAACTGGAGAAAATGATCAGGCCAACCCATATGGGGCTGTCGCACCCAATCACCTCTCCACACGCTGCCTGACCAAAAACTAACTAGACCATAATAATCAAAACTGAGAAAACAGGACCACTGACAATCTCCAGCCCAAACTAAAACAACAAAACCCAGCAACCTAGTGCTGCTGAGGAACAAAAAGGGAAAAGGAGAAACAAAAATACCTGTGAGTCCAGAAAACAAAGGAGGAGTACCCAGAAACCTCCTGCTCCTCAGGTCTTTGTGTGTGTGCCCAACCATTGCTCCTCTTTCAGCTCCTCCAAATAGCCCTCCCTTCCCTGAGTGCAGATTGCTCTCAGATGCGCAGCAGGAGAGGAAGGAGGAGAACCAGGGAGAGAGAGAGAGAGAGGCACCAGGGAGAGAGAGAGAGAGACAGAGAGAGAGAGAGATAGAGAGAGAAGCGAGAAAAGAGAGGCACCAAGGAGAGAGAGAGAGGAACAGGGCCGCACGTAACAGTAATACATGGCTAAAAGACATAAAAATAGCAGGATCAGGATCAGTTATTGCACACTCAGTCCAGTTAGCTTATGTCCGTGTGAGTGTGTGTGTGTGGGGGGGGGAACTGTTCAGTTCCCTGCTGGTCCTGCAGCAGACGCTCCTGTATCTTCTCTCAGAGGGTAATAGGGAGGAGATGTGGTGGGGGGGTGGTGAGGGTCCATGATGATGGCAGTGGCTCTGGTGATGCAGCTGTTGGTGTGGCTTCATCAGGGTGGGAGAGGGGCTGTCTTCACCACTCTGCTCAGACGTTTCTTCTCCTCCTCGCTGCAGACTCTGAACCAGGAGTTGAGGGCAAAGGTCAGGATGCTTTCTATAGTGCCTCTATAGAAAGTGATGAGATGTATGGTGGGGAGTCCGGTTTTCCTGAGCTGAGGGAGTGTAGGCGCTGTTGTGCCATTTTAATGACCCCAACAGTGTTGGTGGTTGGACTGAGGTCATCGTCAACGTGAACGCCCAGGTACTTCACGCTGTTGACTCGGTCCACAGCAGTGCCGTCAGTGTGTAGAGGTGTGAGTTGTTGTTTGGACCTTCTGTAGTCTATCACCACCTCTTTGGTCTGATCCATACTGAGGAAGAGGTCATGAGATCTGCACCACGCTGACAGTAATTGCAGCTACGTCCTGTATGCAGCCTCATTGCTGTCCTTGATGAGGCCCACTACAGTCGTGTTGTCCGTGACTTTAATGATGTGGTTGGTCTTGTATGTGGCCGTGCAGTCATGGGTCAGCAGGCAAAAGAGTAAAGGGCTCAGGACACAGCCCTGGGGAACACCTGTATGGCCGCCCACCCTAACTACCTGCTGCTGCTGAGTCAGGAAGTTGAGGACCAGCACCAGATGCTGTCACTCACTTTCAGCAGCTGCAGCTTTCCACCAGCTGCTAAGGGACGATGGTGTTGAACAGGAACCTGGCACAGCTGTTCTTCTGTTCAGGGTGGGACAGTGTGAGGTGGAGCATCATGGAGACTGCATCCTCCGTGGAGTGGTTGGGTCTGTATGTGAACTGTAGTGGGTTGAGGTCTGCAGGGAGGCGCTTCTTGATGTGCTGCATTAACAGGCGTTCAAAACATTTTGCCACTATAGGTGTGAGAGCTACAGGGTGGTAACCAGAGGGGCTCGCCGGGTTCTGTTCTTTAGGCACTGGGACGATGGTGGCGCTCTTAAGGCAGGTGGGCACCACGGCCTGTTGGAAAGACATCTGTGAGGAAATCTGTCAGCAGATGTTATCCAGCCCTGCACCTGTCCGTGGGTTAATTCTGAACATGGCCTCCTGTACTTCAGCTGTAGTTAGTTGGAGTACCTGGCCGTCTGGTGCTGGCGGGGGTGCCTGTGCCTGTGAGGTCTTTTAAGCCTCATAACGTGCATAGAAGGTGTTGAGCTTGTCTGAAAGTGAGGGATCAGAGTGGCACATCCGTGAGGGGGAGGTTTGTAGTCTGTGTAGTCCATAAATGCACTGAGTTGCAGCCATGTAATAAGCTGTTTAGCTATTTGCATTGATAGCTCAACAGCTTATAACCTCATCAACACCCCGTTCTCCAGCACCTCCAACCCTCAGACCCTCCAAGTGAGTAAGGAGGAAGTCAACCGGCTGCTGCAGAGACAAAAACCAGGAAAGCTCCAGGCCCTGGTGGAGTGTCCCCCTCCTGTCTGTGAGCCTGTGCAGACCAGCTGGCTCCCGTCCTCACTCAGCTCTTTAACAGGTCCCTGGAGCTGGGGGAGGTCCCCTTCTGCCTGAAGCACTCCACCATCATCCCCGTCCCAAAGAAACCCACCATCTCTGGACTTAGTGACTACAGGCCTGTCGTGCTGACATCTGTAGTCATGAAGACCTTTGAGCAGCTGGTGCTGGCCTACCTGAAGTCCCTCACGAGCGACCTGCTGGACCCCCTGCAGTTTGCCTACCGGCCAAACAGATCGGTGGACGGCGCTGTCATCTTGGGGCTGCATTACATCCTGCAGCACCTGGATCGTCCTGGGACCAATGCACGTGTCCTTTTCGTGGACTTCAGCTTGGCTTTCAATAATGTCATCCCCCACTCCATCTGCTCCAAACTGTCCCAGCTCACCGTGCCACCTGCGCTCTGTGAGTGGATCTACAGCTTCCTGACTGATAGAAGCCAGCAGGTGAGGCTGGGGCAGGTCACCTCGGACATGTGGACCATCAGCACAGGTGCCCCCCAGGGATGTGTCCTTTCTCCACTGCTCTTCCCTCTCTACACAAACGACTGCACGGATGCCTCTGTGAAGCTACTGAAGTCTGAGCAGGTGGATCAACTGTTGCTCTGGTGCAGTCACAACAACCTGGAGCTGAACACACTCAAGATGGTGGAGATGGTGGTGGACTTTAGGAGACACCCCCCCACCCTGCCCCCCTCACAGTCCACTGTGGAGAGCTTCAGACTCCTGGACACGATCATCTCTCAGGATCTGAGGTGGGAGCAGAACATCAGCTCCATCCTCTAGAAGGCCCAGCAGAGGATGTACTTCCTGCAGCTCCTGAGGAAACACGGATTGAGCTGCTGCTGCAGGTCTATACTGCAGTCATCGAGTCTGTCCTGTGCTCCTCCATCACTGTGGGCTGTGGAGCTGCCACCAGGCAGGACAGATTCAGACTGCAGCGCACTGTGAGGACTGCTGAGCGCATCATCGGTGCCCCCCTGCCCTCTGTCCAGGACCTGTTCTGCTCCAGGACTCGAAGGAGGGCAGGGAACACTGTGAAGGACTCCTCACCCTGCTCATGCCTCAGAGCCCTGTGGACCAGGACGAACCGGCACAGGAGCAGCTTATTCCCATCTGTGTTAAACAGTTCAGAGCTGCACTTCCCTCCCATCAGTGTAAATACTCCCAGATGTTTGTATATGTTCCTGATATACATTTTGCATACACACTGCATTTGTTAATTTTTTTTATTCTCTATTTTTATATTTTCTTTATTTCTTTGCTTCCTTTGTACCAGAGAAAACAACTGCTGGAGTCAAATTCCTTGTATTTGTCGCATACTTGGCAACATAAAGGATCCTGATTCTGACTGATGTGCAGTTAAATGGATCTTTTGCGCTCTCTTGACTGTATTTGCTCTTTCGACCTTCCTGTCTCATTCCTTCATTTTCAGTGTGAGAATCATTCTGTAAAATATCTTTTATGGCAGTATAACTGAAGAAAAGCAGCCAGACTGCAGAGAATCATCCATCATATGTTGTATAAGTGTGTTTTTGAGTGGTGGATGGAGGCACTCAGCCGTCCTGATCCGTCCACATGGCTGAAGAGGGACAAAAGCGTCTCTTGGAATAGAGCAGGATGAAAACGGGACTTTTTGAATGGAGCTAAAAATGTCTGAGAGGCAGAAATATGAAGCTGATATTTTTAGCTGATGGTTTTAAAGAGGCTTCATTATCTGCTGATGCTTTATGTTTTTAATGGTTATTATTACAGGAGCAAAAATAAACCTCAGACAAAAGCAGAGGAGATTGACTTTACCTATGACGATATATCACAGCCTGCAGACACTCAGAGCAGAGCAGAGGGACATCAGGGCACTCGGGCGTCCCCATGGACTCTTCGGAGCCAAAGGATCATAAGAGGCTGAGAGGGACCAGTGCAGATGTCCTCAAATATTCAAACAACGTCCAGTCAGAGAGAGAGGACAACAGAGGGTCATGAGGAAGGGCTGGGGTCCATTTTGACCTCCACCTTTGACCTTCAAAATCTGATTCATCCAACCCTTGAGTCAGGTTGGACGTTTGAGTTTGAGGAGGACAAGCAGAGGGTGAACATGAGGCCTACTCTTCACCCTCACATCAGACCTGTCTTAGCTGAGACAACAGTGAAGCTCATGCTGGGTCAAAGGTCACGTCTTCATGGTCTGACCCTGCCCACAAGAAGACCAAAGCATTACTCCTAAGATCTAAATCTTTAAATTATTTGTCCTGAGAGGATTAAAACTGCACAAATAATGTCAAAGCATGATGAATATACGAGACATGAGGATGAAATATAGAACATAGCAGCAGTCCAGAGCTCAGAGTGCGCTCAGAGAGAGGTGGACGCAGGGAAACCAATTACACAGCAGATATGGAGGGGCAGGATTGATGCGTTCTGCCCAGTCAGTGTTGCCGCAGTAGCAATTAGATAATAGATCTGGATCAGCAACACACAGTCTGCTCAACACCATTAGAGATGGAGGGGTGGGGGTGGGGTGGGGGGGCGGAGAGGGAGAGAGGGTGCGGTGGGGGGGATTTCCACGATCAAGCAGCAGATTCTGAGAAACAGAGTCTGAGAAGCAGCTGCTGTCCCTCTAGTGTTCACTAGAGGCTAACTGACTCTACTGCATGAGCCCATTAGACAAATCACACCTGTGTATCACACCTGTGTGTCCTGACCAGGGGCAGCCCAGTGAGGTTAAACAGAGGCTCTGGTGGAGGTGCCAAAACTGCAGAGCCCTGAGCGTCCACTGCTGTCTGCAGAAACCTGACACCTCTAAGTGTATTCAGGACAAAGACGTGTTTACGGCATCAAAGTAACTCTGGCTCCTGATGGAGCTGCTGAGGGCCGCCTGTTTGGTCCCTGGTGACCCAGTCTGGCCCCGCAGCTTACTGCTGTGCAGGCACATGATGGTCCATGTCAGGTCTTGGGCCATAGAAATGATACACTGCCTCCATTACATCATGGTTATATAATCACTGCACAGTATTTGATATGTATTACAGTTTTTCTCCATTGGTTTGGATCATTTCTTGAAACAGAAATTACATTCTCAAAACTCTGAGATCATTTGGCAAAACAGTCTTTCCTTTCAGCACAACACCATAGCTCACTTGCTAAAGCTCATATCTTTCCAAAAACAGTTCACTCATGCTTCAAAACTATATTCCTCTCTCATATAAATAGCCAGTGGCCCCAAAATGCATGGTCCCTTTGGCACTGTGTAATCACTGCAGGTCAGAATGTTTAGATGTTTTGTCACAATGGCAGAGGACCATTGAAATGTCCCTCATGTCCACCTCTCAGTCTGAGCCCAGTCCTTCATTGACAATGGTTACTGTATTTGTTTTTTTTTGTCTGTCTAACAGAAAACACCTGTGTATTAAACTGAAAAAATAGGATTTTATGGTAAGAGTAGCTCCAAGGTTTGACATCACACATTGAACTCATACTGTCAATGAAATTGTATCCTAATTATTATCATTATTTCAAATTGTTAAAACACGGTTTTACAAACTAGGCTGCTTTTATTAAAATACTAAACACAATTCACAAAACCACACACCAAAACTGCAAAATACCTCATATGTCCTGCCAAATGAAGTACTGCAACAGATTGTTGTGTCTTATGCAGAAAACAGTGTTCAGTTTTGAATTTCAAAATGTGTGAAAAGCAGAAAATGTGTTTAGAATTTTGGAGACTTGACAGGAGGTTTGGCTCTCTGTGTGTCAGTTTAAATAAAAACTAATGTGTTCGTGTGCTCGGGGCTTCAGTATTTCCTCATCAGTGATTAGAGAGCCCTTCAAATGATAACACAGCACCTCTCAGTGGTTGCTCAGTGTAAGTACAGGCTTATTTTGGCATGAAACAGACCTGAAGGCTACCAGAGTGTTTAGTCTGCTCGATTTTATTCTTCTGTTGCCAATATTTTGTACTCTATATACAAAGAGTGAACTGAAACATGTCTAAGAGTATGAGAGAAACTGCATCGAAAAAGCCGAGGACAGAGGAACAGGAGCGAGACGAGCCCAACATCACCAGTGCGATCTCAGCTTTGCTAACGGCAAAGCTAAGGGAGCACAAGGAGGCATTTGAAAGGCAGAGATAAAGGACGTTTAATCAAAATATGAGGCCAAACTGGACACAATGCAAGCCACAGTGAATGATCAACAGCAACGTATCAGCAGTTTGGAGCAGTTCACAAACTGTGCTGGAGATTTGGACATCAACCTAACAGCTATGGCCTTGGAGAATGCTAAGCTAAGAGATAAGATAATGGATCTTGAAGTGAGAAGACGCTGCAACAATATAGGCATTGTCGGTCTCCCTGAGGACAGAGAGGAAGACCAGGAGGACAAGATACAGAGTCAGGACCGAGAGGAAGACCAGGAGGACAAGATACAGAGTCAGGACTTATAGAAAGACCAGGAGGACACGATACAGAGTCAGAACTCAGAGGAAGACCAGGAGGACAAGATACAGAGTCAGGACCGAGAGGAAGACCAGGAGGACAAGATACAGAGTCAGGACCGAGAGGAAGACCAGGAGGACAAGAAACAGAGTCAGGACCGAGAGGAAGACCAGGAGGACAAGATACAGAGTCAGGACCGAGAGGAAGACCAGGAGGACAAGATACAGAGTCAGGACTGAGAGGACAAGATACAGAGTCAGGACTGAGAGGAAGACCAGGAGGACACGATACAGAGTCAGGACTGAGAGGAAGACCAGGAGGACAAGATAGAGTCAGGACTTATAGAAAGACCAGGAGGACATGATACAGAGTCAGAACTCAGAGGAAGACCAGGAGGACAGGAGCTCATGACCTTCATGTCACAGGAGGGTGAGGATGGGGAGACAAGGAGAGGATGGAGGGGAGAGGAGGTTGGGATGGGGGAGGGAGGAGGTGAGGATGGAGAAAAAAGGAGGTGAGGATGGAGGAGAGAAAAGGTGAGGATAGAGTAGAGAGGAGGTGAGGATGGAGGAGAAAGGAGGTAAGGACAGAGGAGGGAAGAGGTGAGGATGGAGGAGAGAGGATGTGAAGACATAGGAGGGAGGGGTGAGGATGGAGGAGAGAGGAGGTGAAGACATAGGAGGGAGGGGTGAGGATGGAGGAGAGAGGAGGTGAGGATGGAGGAGAAAAAAGATGAGGATGGAGGAGAAAGGATGTGAGGACATAGGAGGGAGGGGTGAGGATGGAGGAGAGAGGAGGTGAGGATGGAAGAGAAAGGAGGTGAGGATGGAGGAGAGAAAAGGTGAGGATGGAGGAGAGAGGAGGTGAGGATGGAGGAGAAAGGAGGTGAGGACATAGGAGGGAGGGGTGAGGATGGAGGAGAAAGGAGGTGAGGATGGAGGAGAGAGGAGGTGAGGATGGAGGAGAAAGGAGGTGAGGACATAGGAGGGAGGGGTGAGGATGGAGGAGAAAGGAGGTCAGGATGGAAGAGAAAGGAGGTGAGGATGGTGGAGAGAAAAGGTGACGATGGAGGAGAGAGGAGGTGAGGATGGAGGAGAGAGGAGGTGAGGATGTATTAGGGAGGGGTGAGGATAGAGGAGAAAGGAGGTGAGGATGGAAGAGAAAGGAGGTGAGGATGGAGGAGAGAGGAGGTAAGGCTGGAGGAGAAAGGAGGTGAGGACAGAGGAGGGAAGAGGTGAGGATGGAGGAGAGAGGATGTAAAGACATAGGAGGGAGGGGTGAGGATGGAGGAGAGAGGAGGTGAGGATGGAAGAGAAAGGAGGTGAGGATGGAGGAGAGAGGAGGTGAGGATGGGGGAGAAACGAGGTGAGGACATAGGAGGGAGGGGTGAGGATGGAGGAGAGAGGAGGTGAGGATGGAAGAGAAAGGAGGTGAGGATGGAGGAGAGAAAAGGTGAGGATGGGGGAGAAAGGATGTGAGGACATAGGAGGGAGGGGTGAGGATGGAGGAGAGAGGAGGTGAGGATGGAAGAGAAAAAGAGGTGAGGATGGAGGAGAGAGGAGGTTAGAATGGAGGAGAAAGGAGGTGAGGACATAGGAGGGAGGGGTGAGGATGGAGGAGAGAGGAGGTGAGAATGGAAGAAAAAGGAGGTGAGGATGGAGGAGAGAAAAGTTGAGGATGGAGGAGAGAGGAGGTGAGGATGGAGGAGAAAGGAGGTGAGGACATATTAGGGAGGGGTGAGGATGGAGGAGAGAGGAGGTGAGGATGGAAGAGAAAGGAGATGAGGATGGAGGAGAAAAAAGTTAAGGATGGAGGAGAGAGAAGGTGAGGATGGAGGAGAAAGGAGGTGAGGACAGAGGAGGGAAGAGGTGAGGATGGAGGAGAGAGGAGGTGAGGATGGAGGAGAAAGGAGGTGAGGACATAGGAGGGAGGGGTGAGGATGGAGGAGAAAGGAGGTCAGGATGGAAGAGAAAGGAGGTGAGGATGGTGGAGAGAAAAGGTGACGATGGAGGAGAGAGGAGGTGAGGATGGAGGAGAGAGGAGGTGAGGATGGAAAGGAAAGGAAGTGAGTATGGAGGAGAGAGGAGGTTAGGATGAAGGAGAAAGGATGTGAGGACATAGGAGGGAGGGGTGAGGATGGAGGAGAGGAAGGTGAGGATGGAAGAGAAAGGAGGTGAGGATGGAGGAGAGAGGAGGTAAGGCTGGAGGAGAAAGGAGGTGAGGATGGAGGAGGGAAGAGGTGAGGATGGAGGAGAAAGGAGGTGGAGACACAGGAGGGAGGGGTGAGGATGGAGGAGAGAGGAGGTGAGGATGGAAGAGAAAGGAGGTGAGGATGGAGGAGAGAAAAGGTGTGGATGGAGGAGAGAGGAGGTGAGGATGGGGGAGAAAGGAGGTGAGGATGGAGGAGAGAGGATGTAAAGACATAGGAGGGAGGGGTGAGGATGGAGGAGAGAGGAGTTGAGGATGGAAGAGAAAGGAGGTGAGGATGGAGGAGAGAAAAGGTGAGGATGGAGGAGAGAGGAGGTGAGGATGGAGGAGAAAGGAGGTGAGGACATAGGAGGGAGGGGTGAGGATGGAGGAGAGAGGAGATGAGGATGGAAGAGAAAGGAGGTGAGGATGGAGGAGAAAAAAGTTAAGGATGGAGGAGAGAGGAGGTGAGGATGGAGGAGAAAGGAGGTGAGGACAGAGGAGGGAAGAGGTGAGGATGGAGGAGAGAGGATGTAAAGACATGGGAGGGAGGGGTGAGGATGGAGGAGAGAGGAGGTGAGGATGGAAGAGAAAGGAGGTGAGGATGGAGAAGAGAAAGGTGAGGATGGAGGAGAAAGGATGTGAGGACATAGGAGGGAGGGGTGAGGATGGAGGAGAGAGGAGGTGAGGATGGAAGAGAAAGGAGGTGAGGATGGAGGAGAGAGGAGGTAAGGATGGAGGAGAAAGGAGGTGAGGACAGAGGAGGGAAGAGGTGAGGATGGAGGAGAGAGGATGTAAAGACATAGGAGGGAGGGGTGAGGATGGAGGAGAGAGGAGGTGAGGATGGAAGAGAAAGGAGTTGAGGATGGAGGAGAGAAAAGGTAAGGATGGAGGAGAGAGGAGGTGAGGATGGAGGATAAAGGAGGTGAGGATGGAGGAGAGAAAAGTAGAGGATGGAGGAGAGAGGAGGTGAGGATGGAGGAGAAAGGAGGTGAGGACATAGGAGGGAGGGGTGAGGATGGTGGAGAGAGGAGGTGAGGATGGAAGAGAAAGGTGGTGAGGATGGAGGAGAGAAAGGGTGACGATGGAGGAGAGAAAGGTGAGGATGGAAGAGAAAGGAGGTGAGGACAGAGGAGGGAAGTGGTGAGGATGGAGGAGAGAAGATGTGAGGACAGAGGAGGGAGGGGTGAGGATGGAGGAGAGAGGAGGTGAGGATGGAAGAGAAAGGAGGTGAGGATGGAGGAGAGAGGATGTAAAGACATAGGAGGGAGGGGTGAGGATGGAGGAGAGAGGAGGTGAGGATGGAAGAGAAAGGAGGTGAGGATGGAGGAGAGAAAAGGTGAGGATGGAGGAGAGAGGATGTAAAGACATAGGAGGGAGGGGTGAGGATAGAGGAGAGAGGAGGTGAGGATGGAAGAGAAAGGAGGTGAGGATGGAGAAGAGAAAAGGTGAGGATGGAGGAGAAAGGATGTGAGGACATAGGAGGGAGGGATGAGGATGGAGGAGAGAGGAGGTGAGGATGGAAGAGAAAGGAGGTGAGGATGGAAGAGAAAAGGTGAGGATGGAGGAGAAAGGAGGTGAGTATGGAAGAAAAAGGAGGTGAGGATGGAGGAGAGAAAAGGTGAGGATGGAGGAGAAAGGATGTGAGGACTTAGGAAGGAGGGGTGAGGATGGAGGAGAGAGGAGGTGAGGATGGAAGAGAAAGGAGTTGAGGATGGAGGAGAGTAAAGGTGAGGATGGAGGAGAGAGGAGGCGAGGATGGAAGAGAAAGGAGGTGAGGATGGAGGAGAGAAAAGGTGAGGATGGAGGAGAGAGGAGGTGAGGATGGAGGAGAAAGGATGTGAGGATGGAGGAAGGAACAGTTGAGGATGGAGGAGAGAGGTGGTGAGGATGGAGGAGAAAGGAGGTGAGGACATAGGAGGGAGGGGTGAGGATGGAGGAGAGAGGAGGTGAGGATGGAAGAGAAAGGAGGTGAGGATGGAGGATAGAAAAGGTGTGGATGGAGGAGAGAGGAGGTGAGGATGGGGGAGAAAGGAGGTGAGGATGGAGGAGAGAGGATGTAAAGACATAGGAGGGAGGGGTGAGGATGGAGGAGAGAGGAGATGAGGATGGAAGAGAAAGGAGGTGAGGATGGAGGAGAAAAAAGTTAAGGATGGAGGAGAGAGGAGGTGAGGATGGAGGAGAAAGGAGGTGAGGACAGAGGAGGGAAGAGGTGAGGATGGAGGAGAGAGGATGTAAAGACATGGGAGGGAGGGGTGAGGATGGAGGAGAGAGGAGGTGAGGATGGAAGAGAAAGGAGGTGAGGATGGAGAAGAGAAAAGGTGAGGATGGAGGAGAAAGGATGTGAGGACATAGGAGGGAGGGGTGAGGATGGAGGAGAGAGGAGGTGAGGATGGAAGAGAAAGGAGGTGAGGATGGAGGAGAGAGGAGGTAAGGATGGAGGAGAAAGGAGGTGAGGACAGAGGAGGGAAGAGGTGAGGATGGAGGAGAGAGGATGTAAAGACATAGGAGGGAGGGGTGAGGATGGAGGAGAGAGGAGGTGAGGATGGAAGAGAAAGGAGGTGAGGATGGAGGAGAGAAAAGGTAAGGATGGAGGAGAGAGGAGGTGAGGATGGAGGATAAAGGAGGTGAGGATGGAGGAGAGAAAAGTTGAGGATGGAGGAGAGAGGAGGTGAGGATGGAGGAGAAAGGAGGTGAGGACATAGGAGGGAGGGGTGAGGATGGTGGAGAGAGGAGGTGAGGATGGAAGAGAAAGGTGGTGAGGATGGAGGAGAGAAAGGGTGACGATGGAGGAGAGAAAAGGTGAGGATGGAAGAGAAAGGAGGTGAGGACAGAGGAGGGAAGTGGTGAGGATGGAGGAGAGAGGATGTAAAGACATAGGAGGGAGGGGTGAGGATGGAGGAGAGAGGAGGTGAGGATGGAAGAGAAAGGAGGTGAGGATGGAGGAGAGAGGATGTAAAGACATAGGAGGGAGGGGTGAGGATGGAGGAGAGAGGAGGTGAGGATGGAAGAGAAAGGAGGTGAGGATGGAGGAGAGAAAAGGTGAGGATGGAGGAGAGAGGATGTAAAGACATAGGAGGGAGGGGTGAGGATAGAGGAGAGAGGAGGTGAGGATGGAAGAGAAAGGAGGTGAGGATGGAGAAGAGAAAGGTGAGGATGGAGGAGAAAGGATGTGAGGACATAGGAGGGAGGGATGAGGATGGAGGAGAGAGGAGGTGAGGATGGAAGAGAAGGAGGTGAGGATGGAAGAGAAAAGGTGAGGATGGAGGAGAAAGGAGGTGAGTATGGAAGAAAAAGGAGGTGAGGATGGAGGAGTGAAAAGGTGAGGATGGAGGAGAAAGGATGTGAGGACTTAGGAAGGAGGGGTGAGGATGGAGGAGAGAGGAGGTGAGGATGGAAGAGAAAGGAGTTGAGGATGGAGGAGAGTAAAGGTGAGAATGGAGGAGAGAGGAGGCGAGGATGGAAGAGAAAGGAGGTGAGGATGGAGGAGAGAAAAGGTGAGGATGGAGGAGAGAGGAGGTGAGGATGGAGGAGAAAGGATGTGAGGATGGAGGAAGGAACAGTTGAGGATGGAGGAGAGAGGTGGTGAGGATGGAGGAGAAAGGAGGTGAGGACATAGGAGGGAGGGGTGAGGATGGAGGAGAGAGGAGGTGAGGATGGAAGAGAAAGGTGGTGAGGATGGAGGAGAGAGGAGGTAAGGATGGAGGAGAAAGGAGTTGAGGACGGAGGAGAGAGGAGGTGAGGATGGAAGAGAAAGGTGGTGAGGATGGAGGAGAGAAAAGGTGAGGATGGAGGAGAAAGGATGTGAGGACATAGGAGGGAGGGGTGAGGATGGAGGAGAGAGGAGGTGAGGATGGGGGAGAAAGGAGGTGAGGATGGAGGAGAGAAAAGGTGTGGATGGAGGAGAAAGGATGTGAGGACATAGGAGGGAGGGGTGAAGATGGAGGAGAGAGGAGGTGAGGATGGAAGAGAAAGGAGGTGAGGACATAGGAGGGAGGGTTGAGGATGGAGGAGAGAGGAGGTGAGGATGGAAGAGAAAGGTGGTGAGGATGGAGGAGAGAGGAGGTAAGGATGGAGGAGAAAGGAGGTGAGGACAGAGGAGGGAAGAGGTGAGGATGGAGGAGAGAGGAGGTGAAGATGGAAGAGAAAGGAGGTGAGGATGGAGGAGAGAAAAGGTGAGGATGGAGGAGAAAGGATGTAAGGACATAGGAGGGAGGGGTGAGGATGGAGGAGAGAGGAGGTGAGGATGGGGGAGAAAGGAGGTGAGGACATAGGAGGGAGGGGTGAGGATGGAGGAGAGAGGAGGTGAGGATTGAAGAGAAAGGAGGTGAGGATGGAGGAGAGAAAAGGTGAGGATGGAGGAGAGAAGAGGTGAGGATGGGGGAGAAAGGAGATGAGGACATAGGAGGGAGGGGTGAGGATGGAGGAGAGAGGAGGTGAGGATGGAAGAGAAAGGAGGTGAGGATGGAGGAGAGAAACGGTGAGGATGGAGGAGAAAGGATGTGAGGACATAGGAGGGAGGGGTGAGGATGGAGGAGAGAGGAGGTGAGGATGGAAGAGAAAGGAGGTGAGGATGGAGGAGAGAAAAGGTGAGTATGGAGGAGAGAGGAAGTGAGGATGGAAGAGAAAGGAGGTGAGGACAGAGGAGGGAAGTGGTGAGGATGGAGGAGAGAAGATGTGAGGACAGAGGAGGGAGGGGGGAGGATGGAGGAGAGAGGAGGTGAGGATGGAAGAGAAAAGGAGGTGAAGATGGAGGAGAGAGGAGGTTGAGGATGGAGGAGAAAGGAGGTGAGGACATAGGAGGGAGGGGTGAGGGTGGAGGAGAGAGGAGGTGAGGATGGAGGAGAAAGGAGGTGAAGACATATTAGGGAGGGGTGAGGATGGAGAAGAGAGGAGGTGAGGATGGAAGAGAAAGGAGGTGAGGATGGAGGAGAGAGGAGGTAAGGATGGAGGAGCAAGGAGGTGAGGACAGAGGAGGGAAGAGGTGAGGATGGAGGAGAGAGGATGTAAAGACATAGGAGGGAGGGGTGAGGATAGAGGAGAGAGGAGGTGAGGATGGAAGAGACAGGAGGTGAGGATGGAGGAGAGAAAAGGTGAGGATGGAGGAGAAAGGATGTGAAAACATCAGAGGGAGGGGTGAGGATGGAAGAGAAAGGAGGTGAAGATGGAGGAGAAAGGAGGTGAGGATGGAGGAGAGAAAAGGTGAGGATGGAGGAGAAAGGATGTGAGGACATAGGAGGGAGGGGTGAGGATGGAGGAGAGAGGAGGTGAGGATGGGGGAGAAAGGAGGTGAGGACATAGGAGGGAGGGGTGAGGATGGAGGAGAGAGGAGGTGAGGATTGAAGAGAAAGGAGGTGAGGATGGAGGAGGGAAGAGGTGAGGATGGAGGAGAGAGGATGTAAAGACATAGGAGGGAGGGGTGAGGATAGAGGAGAGAGGAGGTGAGGATGGAAGAGACAGGAGGTGAGGATGGAGGAGAGAAAAGGTGAGGATGGAGGAGAATGGAGGTGAGGATGGAGGAGAGAAAAGTTGAGGATGGAGGAGAGAGGAGGTGAGGATGGAGGAGAAAGGAGGTGAGGACATAGGAGGGAGGGGTGAGGATGGAGGAGAGAGGAGGTGAGGATGGAAGAGAAAGGAGGTGAGGATGGAGGAGAGAAAAGGTGAGGACGGAGGAGAAAGGATGTGAAAACATAAGAGGGAGGGGTGAGGATGGAGGAGAGAGGAGGTGAGGATGGAAGAGAAAGGAGGTGATGATGGAGGAGAGAAAAGTTGAGGACGGAGGAGAAAGGAGGTGAGGATGGAGGAGAAAGGAGGTGAGGACATAGGAGGGAGGGGTGAGGATGGAGGAGAGAGGAGGTGAGGATGGAAGTGAAAGGAGGTGAGGATGGAGGAGAGAGGAGGTAAGGATGGAGGAGAAAGGAGGTGAGGAGTGAGGAGGGAAGAGGTGAGGATGGAGGAGAGAGGATGTAAAGACATAGGAGGGAGGGGTGAGGATGGAGGAGAGAGGAGGTGAGGATGGAGGAGAAAGGAGGTGAGGATGGAGGAGAGAAAAGGTGAGGATGGAGGAGAGAGGAGGTGAGGATTGAAGAGAAAGGAGGTGAGGATGGAGGAGAGAAAAGTTGAGGATGGAGGAGAGAGGAGGTGAGGATGGAGGAGAAAGGAGGTGAGGACATAGGAGGGAGGGGTGAGGATGGTGGAGAGAGGAGGTGAGGATGGAAGAGAAAAGAGGTGAGGATGGAGGAGAGAAAAGGTGAGGATGGAGGAGAAAGGAGGTGAGGAGATAGGAGGGAGGGCTGAGGATGGAGGAGAGAGGAGATGAGGATGGAAGAGAAAGGAGGTGAGGATGGAGGAGAGAAAAGGTGAGGATGGAGGAGAGAGGAGGTCAGGATGGAGGAGAAAGGAGGTGAGGACATATTAGGGAGGGGTGAGGATGGAGGAGAGAGGATGTGAGGACAGAGGAGGGAGGAGGTTAGAATTGAGGATTTTTTGAATTTTTGCGGCTGACTTTTATTTAAGGCGATCTTTCATATTGGATTTTTAATATTATATTTATTTATTATTATATAATATTCAAAACAGAATATTTTGAAACATCAAACTTTTTCTACGCTGAATTTATTTTATCATTGAAAAAAAATAAGTGAGAGAAATAAATATACATACCAGAAATTCAGTGGTTTTGAAATTCAAAGTCAGATTTTGATGCTAAAAAAATTCAGCTAAAAACTCAAATTTAAGTCCATAATTACTCTGACATGCAAAGAATCCCACAGAGGCTTTTCAGTCAGGACCTTTTATTTAAATAAAGTATATGAAAAGCATCAGAGTGATGAAGAACTTTAACATCTCAACAGTCCCACAATAAATATCCCTGATCAGTCAGAAAAGAGCCTCAGCCTGACGTGTTTTTTACATTCAGACCCTGATCCTCATTAAACACCTGTTCTAGTCTGAATGTCAGCTCTTTAGTGCTGTCAGCTCTCCACAGGTTTTAGTCTCAGAGGCTCAAACCAATAAATAAGATCAAACCAATAAATAATAAACCAGAGGAGAGGCTACAGCACACACAAATATATAAATAAACACAGAAACACATCCAGACAAATCTCAAACTCACAAGCACCCTTTTTGCTCTGTCCATCACAGCGCCACCATCTGATCAGGTTCATGTGTTTGAGGGAGGTGGTGCTCAGGAGTTTAAGGTGTCCCGTAAAGTTTTATTGCTCCAGCCCCTTCCAGCTCACTGGGATCTGATCATTTTCAGGGGAAATAAAGTAAGTAGTAATGTCGTAGTGAAATAATGTAGTAATGTCGTAGTGAAATAATGTAGTAATGTCGTAGTGAAATAATGTAGTAATGTAAATGGATGGTAAATGGACTTTTCTAGTCTTTGACTACTCAAAGCTGTTTTACACCGCAGGTCACACTTACCCATTCACTCTCACATTCACTCACTGATGGTTCTGAGTTTCTATGTTAGTTATCCATCAGTATCACTAACACGTTCACGCTCTTTCATGCCCATTCACAACTTGGGGTTAAGTGTCTTGCCCAAGGACACATTGGCATGTGTTGCCCGGAGCTGGGCAAGAACCCACAACCTCTTTTGCTGACCAAGCACACTAACCAGCTGCACCACTGATGCAGTAATGTAGTAATGTAATAGTTATGATAATAAGGTGAAAACAATGAGCTCCTGTCCCACGGAGACTTGGACTCTGATGAAGACAGTTCATAATCCATGAGCAGGAAACCTTTGTCCAAAATCAGGCCTAAGTCCTCTGTGTCCATGGGACATATTTACAGTCTTTTTTCGCTTAAACGTCCAGGGTCCTCCTGATCTGAGGCCTGTTGATCCTCATCTGTGGAGACAATGAAATAAAGACACATGAATGAGAAGATAACTAATCAATAAAATACTCAACATGTGAACTAAAACCCTCTGTATGTGCTGTCACATGTTAAGAGCACCCCCTGCTGGACAGCATCTCCTCTGCCATGTAACCATCTGGACGTGTAGGTGAAAGAAATGATTTTATCCCCACTGCAAACATTAAAATTAACATAGTTCATACAAAGTAGTAATACAAATTAGTGAAAAAAAGATCTAATCAAACTAAATTAAAAATAAAGTTTTATTAAAAGCAATAATTATTGGTGTTATAATCATGACATTATAAATATTTTATTATTATTATTATGTAAAAAGGCTAAATATTTTCATTTTAATGTTATTAGTTATTACTCTCACTATTATTTATTTCCAATATTTTAATAATAATAATAGTAATAAATAATAATAATAATCATAGTACGATTATAGTTATCCCACTTGCTTTTACTGATTAGTTGTTTTTATAATATTCACTCAGTTTAATAATTATAATTATTTTAAGTTATTGTTATCATTTAATTATTATTATTATAATGAGTATTTATTCAGACCGGTATTTTTTTTATCTTAATTATTGTATAATTTTTAATATAATTACAGTATTTTTTATTGTAAATATTATTATCATTTCTATTTTGTTGTGGTGGTATTACATTTTTATGTTGTTATAATTTTAACTTTTATTATTCTTTATATTTTATTTTCATTATTATCTATTAAGTAATTTATATTATTTGCATTATTATCTTTTATATTGTTTTTGATGTGCATATGTCAGAGGGAGTGTGAATAACTATCAGTGTAACATAAAATCATTCAACATTACTATTGACAATTATATATTATATTTAATTAATTTCTTATTTTCATTATTGCTAAAGTTGTTCTTGTATGATCATGATTAATACATCAGTATGTCATTATTGCTATTATTATTGATCGTCATGATTAATTGTTTTTGATAATTTCTTTCTTAATTATTCACATTTTCCATGTTATCGTCACTCTTTCTATCATAACTGTGATTGTGGTTTATCTAATTTAACTTCTTCATGATTGTCTCATGTGACCTTTGCCCTCCTTTTGGGGCTCCTTGTTTGTCTCTGCATGAGTTTCTGCTGGGAAACAGAAACTTCACAGATGTTTGACTCTGTCCAGAGAGATAATCTGACTGAAGGAGTGAAGCAGAATAAAGATGTGAAAGAGCATGACAGGTGCAGGACATGAGGTCAGATGAATGTTTCTCCATCTTTGGCTGTGACGGGTCGGCCCATAGGAACACCTTTAATGATGAGGCCGGCCCGGTGCTCATGTCTGATTTATTTGAAACAGAGGAGGAGGAGGAGGCAGACTAAAGGTCAAAATGAAAATATAAAGAGAATCTCAGCCTCAGAGCGGCTCAGCAGGGACTGGGTTTAGGACATGAAGACGATGTGAAGCCCTCAGGTGTGGGCCGAGGCTGCAGCCCCTCAGAGAACGTCTCAAACAGCAGATCAGTATGAAGGAAACATTGTTCTGCTGAAAAGAGTCCGATGGTCATGAGAGGCTCAGCTGATCTGTACCACCTTCACAGGACAACAAATCCTGGAGAGACCAAAGAGGCCTTTTGATGGTCTCTTTATACGGTGTGATGGAGGACGGCCTGGTTAACTTTACTGATGCTGATTTCTGACTGACTCCCTCTGAACACCTGAGGCCTTACAGCTACTGCACAGCTCACCTTTAAGAGAACTAATGAAACCTGTGTTCATGAGGTTAATCTGAAACACTCTCACTGGACACTTCATTAGGGACACCTCTCGAGTCCCAGGTTGGACCCCCTTGTGCCTTCAGGGCTGCCCTCGTTCTCAGTGACAGATTCAATCAGAATCTATTGATGATTTAATGCTTTTCGGCATGGGCGCTAAGACTTACGGGCCGGTTGGCTGAGTTTGTGATGCTGCCCGCTGGTTGTGACGGGGAGAGCGTGCTTGCTGGTCGTCTGAAGTCGTGTGAGGCTGGACGAGTCGTCTGGTGGACCGGGGAATGTCTTCGTAAACCAGGATCCTCTCTTCGGATGGATGCATCATCCTGGGTGAAATGAGGGTTTCTGTAGATCTCTGAAAATAAAGACGGTGGAGGTTAATGGTTCAGTCAGGTGAAGAATGAAGGATCATTTATCATGTCCTTGCTGTGCCCTAAATCAGCTGAGGGATATTCTGGGACGTCTGATAGAAGGTTCTGGAGACATTAAATAAAAGTTTGAACGTGACCAAAGTGTCCAGAACTTCTGACTCCTGATCAAACTGAAAAACACAAACAGACCTGCTGAGACATTTAGAAACGACCTGAAGGAAACTGAAATATTTAGAAGGAGTGATGACATGAGATGAAACTTGGATCTTCAAATCGATCCTGAGACCAAACGTCAGTCAGTCGCTGGAGAACACCATCATCACAGAGGATGAAGAAAGCACCGCAGAGCAGGTCCAAACTCAAGACCATGTTGGTTTTTCTTTGACATTAAGGGGCTCATTTTGGAGGAGTGGCTTCAGAAGGGTCAAAGGTTAATCAATGTGATTAGAAACAGGTTCTAGACAAACTGAGAGCAAGTCTGAGGACAGAGACACTGCTGTGGAGACATGGTTTCATTCTTCATCAGGACGCAGTCCAGCTCACACTGTGCTCTCGGTACAGTGAGAGGGGTCTGGCTGCAGACCTGCACTGTCAGGACCCTTCACTGCAGACCTCCACGGTGAGGACCTGAAGTGACGTTTTTCTCACGCGTTCCAGTTTGTTTTTGCCGTGAAGACTTTGGACAGAAGGTGAGTTAAAGCAGACCTGGCTGCAGAAACAAATTAGATTACATTTTTTCAGGGGGGCATACTTTTTTGGACCTACATTTTGTCTGCCTCGGGCTGAACAGCGGCTCTGTGGCCACTCCTACAGTGTTGACATATAATTTTCTCTCACTAAAAAGGGGCAGTTCATCCTAAAATTTATGTATAAAAAAAATACAGTGGTGTAGTGCCGTGGACTGAAAGACAAGTGACTGAGCTGTTAGTGATTCTGTATTGTGTGTGGAAGCTCTTTAACCCTTGGGTACTGTATTAACACACATTATTTAGTCCTGTTTTGGCTGTTTAAAAGCCACAACTTTACCTGCTGATAAAACATATCAGATAAATATTTCTCTCATATTTTTGCCCAAAGCTCTTCCTCAAGCTCAAACCTGATCAAAAATAATGAAAAATTTTAAAAGATTATGGATTTTAACCCTTTAAATGCCAATTCCATAGGTGATACCACTGATTTGGTGGAATAAAAAAACACAAAAAATGACTGATTTTCCCTATAAAAAATGATCAGAGGCTGGATATTTTTTATGTGCTATCACATTCTTGAATATGTCAAAGATTAGTCAAAACATCGTCTTTGGTGCATCATTATTTTTTGCACAGCATCACATTTTAAGTCTTACTCCCTATTGACTCCCATTATAACCACATGTAAAGTTTTAAAATCCATAATTTAAAAGCAAAAAAAATGTTTTGATCAGGACTGAGCTTGATGGAGAGACCTGGGGAAAAAAGTTTAAGAAAATAATGATGTGATGTTTTTATAGTCGAGCTAAAGTTTGAGGTTTTTAAACAGCCTAGACACGACCAAAGGGTAGTGAATTTGCCCACAGTGTATTTTTGACCTTTTTAAAACTTTAAAATCATGTTTTCAAAATTTATGTAGAAATAAGCAAAGTTCGGGGGGGGGGCTCATCGAGCTTCTGTGTGCATAACATCCAGGAGTAGAGAGATATCAGCCTACCGAGGCCAATATGGGGAAGCCAATGAAGATAACAATTGTTTTTGGGTCAGGCCAACTGTAATTTTCCGTCTGCCTTCAGTCTCTCTGGTTCTCTGATGGCATTGTTTCAATAATCTGAAATTGGAGGCCAATTCAGCCAAGCTGAGCTGTCAGCTCCTCCAAGGTGTTTTCCACTTTATATTGCCCTGTAATGTTATATTAACTGTAAAGAATTGACTTTTGGATCTTTGGGTGTTTTTAGTGCTGTTATCGTAGTTAGGGTAAAGGTGGATAACGCTAACTAGGCTAACTTTAGGATTAGCCATGGATGTATTATTTAGATATATCTATGGAAAAGGTAACATCAGAAGGCTTTCACTGTTGTTGGCATTTTGACATGTATGAAAACACCCAAATGATCACTGTATGATCACTGAGTACTTGATTAGTATAAGCAAATTATTTTAACAAATCCAAACAATGTTTTTTTATATTTATTCAGACCAGTGCGGTGGGCCGAGTGGTGGATCACTGTGAAAAGCAGCAGAATGGGTGCAGGCTAACAAACATTTGTTTGGAGATGCCTGACATTTTACAAAGGGACAGTAAACAAACTGAGAAGCCTGCGCAGGAAATGGCAAAGCTGATTGGTTACATGGATCCACGAGACGAAGTGAGCAAAGACTCCATTCTGGAGCCTTTTCAGTTTATCTTTTATAATACTGAAGACATGTGGATGTTCTGTGAGGAGATAATAGATACTAGAGAGTACTGTGAACACAAAGAGGAGGACAAATAAAAGACATCTTTGAAAGTTTGTTTCGTGTCTGCTCTGGTTTCTCCTGTAGCAGAGGTTATTGGCTATCATGTAACTAGTTACTCAGTAATTCACTGAGTACACAAAGTTCAGTTAATTTAAAATCATCAACCCTCAGCCTCCATTGGAAAATACAGGTGGTCCAACAGCACAGGTAAGAAAATAGCAGTATAGAAAACAATATTAAGCAATAATTAAATGAATTATAATGAGGTGTAAGAATTGCAAATAAGGTATGTCCATGTTAAAGATTTGAATAAATCAACATGTAAATGAGTCCAAAAGTGCAGGATGCAACATTTTCAATGATAAATAATGGTATCAAAGCGAAGAACAATCAGCAATTGGTTGGAGTAGCATTATGTCATCACACATATTAAGGTGTTTTAACAGAGATTTATTGTTTTAAACGAATTTGTAGTGCAAACTAAACCAACAGCTGTCCGTTTTGCTGATTAATTAAAATACTGGAGTAAAATAATTCATGTTTTAAGGGGATCATAACTATAGGTGTACATTTAGTTTGTATTTTTATCTGTTGAATAACCCTTGAAGTGGTCATCCTGGGTTGTATTTTCTCTTTGTTTTTTATCTTGATGTTGTGTTTTTTCCTGTTATCTTGTTGAAGTGGAAACGTATACTTATTTTTTTTTTCATCTGTTTAATTGATCACATGAATACACACATTAATCATATTTACATTATGAAGGTCTGCAGCCAGACTGTCAGCTACTGTCCCCAAAAACAATCACAGGGCTGATCACTCTCCCTGTTCACCTGACTGAGCACCAGGTGACTTTGTCCTTTGTCCTGAGATCAGATCTGAGCTCAGAGGAACACGTTTGGAGTCTGAAGGTTCGAGAAGAACCACAGAAGTTCAGAGAAAACTGTCTGAAGAAGACCTGCTGCTCTGCTCTGATCAGTGAGGACCTGAATGAAGCAGGAGGAGCCTGAAACATGTTCATGATCAATAAATCTGGATTACAGTGTCAGGACCATTTATTACAGACCTCATGGTACGTCTCAGCTCTAGAGTGTCATAGAAGTCTTACCAGAGCCGCCTCTGTTTGATCTGGACCACTCAAAGTCCTCGTTCAGCAGCTGGTTGACCATCTGCTCCTTCGGGTCTCTGCCCCTGCAAACACAGCACAGACATGATTAAATGTCCACAGGTGAGATTTTTCTTCTGTGTTTTGTCCTTCTGTCCACACATGAACGCTGTCTGAGGACACTGCTGGAGCAGATTCTGGTGAGCCGGGGAAGACCTTCAGAGAAGTGTCGCAGTCAGGGATCTCCAACTGTGTTTTTTTTTTCTTGACAAAGATCGTAGGGGTCAGGTTTTAGAACAAATCCAAATATTTTGCTTTAGTTAACAAATTATTGTTTAGAAATTAAAATTTTCATCCATTTGATTGACCACGTACAGCACTGAGATCACTTTGTAAATGAAATTATTAATATCATTATTACCTCCGCCAAGGAGGTTATGTTTTTGCTGGCATTTATCTGTCTGTGTGTCTGTTTGTCTGTTTGTGTTCAAAATAACTTGAAAAGTTCTAAATGGATTTGGATGAAATTTTCAGGAATTGTTGGAAATGGGATATGGAAGAACTGATTAAATTTTGGGACTGATCTGGATCACCTTGGCGGAGGTCTGTGCTCTCTGAGTACTTTTCTAGTTATTACTATTATTAATACACCATTATAGATTTGATAGAGATTATTGTAGAAACACTATGAATGTTCTAATTGATTCTGCCTGTATTTCTGACGACAGAGGAAATCCACTGATCTGAAAAACAGGTGTGGACAAGTCCTGAGTCACGTTATTGCCCCAGAAACGTTCATCCTGCCGCCTAAATAAGCAGAGCATGGTGTTTGTAAGTTAACAATCAGGAGCATGTTGAAGATCCATGATGTCCGTGTGGGTCTCACCTCTTCTTCGAGTGTTTGTTCCTCAGCATGAACGCCATCATGACAACCAGCACCAGCAGAATGGCGAGCATCAAGGCCATCCAGGCATAGAAAAGCGTGGTCTGTATGGGGAAGCTGGATTTGTCAGTAACTGGTTCTGTAGTTGGAACAGTTTCTGGTTCTGTATTTGGCTCAGTTATGGTCTCTGTTGTGGGCTCAGGTACCGGCCCAGTTGTTAGAACAGTTTGTGACTCTGTTCTTGGCTCAGTTACTGTCTTAGTTGATTGTTCACTGGTTGGTTCTGTTCTCAGTGCAGTTGTTGGCTTTGTTGATGGTTCAGTTGTTTGTTCTGTTGACAGATCAGTTGATTGTTCTGTTGTTGGCGTGGCTTCAGTGGTTAGTTCCGTTGTAAGTTCAGTTGTTAGCTCTGTTGTTGGCTCAGTTGTTGGTTCAGTTGTTGTTTCAGTTGTAATTTTAGTTGTTGGTTCAGTCGTTGGCTCAGTCGTTGCTTCAGTTGTTATTTCAGTTGTTATTTCTGTAGTTTGATCGGTTGTTATTTCAGTTGTTGTTTCAGTTGTAATTTCAGGTGTTGGTTCAGTCGTTGGTTCAGTTGTTGGTTCAGTTGTTGCTTCAGTTGTTATTTCAGTTGTGGGTTCAGTTGTTGCTTCAGCTACGGGTTCAGCTGTTGGTTCTGTTGTTGGTTCAGTTGATATTTCAGTTGTCGGGTCAGTTGTCATTTCAGGTGTAGTTTCAGTTGTGGGTCCAGTTGTGGGTTCAATTGTTGTTATTGTTGTTATTTCAGTTGTTGGTTCTGTTGTTGTTTCAGTTGTTTCTTCAGATGTTGGTGCTGTTGTTGGGTCAGTTGTTGGATCAGTTGTTGGTTCAGTTGTTGGTTCAGTTGTTGGATCAGTTGTTGGCTCAGTTATTATTTCAGTTGTTAGTTCAGTTATCAGAGCCATTGTTACAACAGTTGTGGGTTCAGTTGTGGGGTCGGTTGTTATTTCAGTTGTAGTTTCAGTTGTGGGTTCAGTTGTGGGTTTAATTGTTATTGTTGTTATTTCAGTTGTTTGTACAGTTGTTTCTTCAGTTGTGGGTGCTATTGTTGTTTCAGTTGTTGGTTCAGTTGTTGGTTCAGTTGCTGGTGCGGTTGTTGGATCACTCGTAGGTTTAGTTGTTAGGTCAGTCGATATTTCAGTTGTCGGGTCAGTTGTTATTTCAGGTTTTATGTCAGTTCTTGGTTCAGTTGTGGGTTCAATTGTTGCTATTGTTGTTATTTCAGTTGTTGGTTCTGTTGTTGGTTCAGTTGTTGGTTCGGTTGTTGGATCACTTGTGGGTTTAGTTGTTAGGTCAGTTGATATTTCAGTTGTCGGGTCAGTTCTTATTTCAGGTGTTATGTCAGTTCTTGGTTCAGTTGTGGGTTCAATTGTTGCTATTGTTGTTATTTCAGTTGTTGGTTCAGTTGTGGGTTCAGATGTGGGATCAGTTGTTGTTTCAGTTATTGGAGCCGTTACTATTTCAGTTGTTGGTTCAGTTATTGGTTCAATTGTGTATGTAGTTGTTATATCAGTTGTAGTTTCAGTTGTAGGTTCTGTTGTTGGTTCAGTTGTTTCTTCAGATGTTGTTGCTGTTGTTGGGTCAGTTGTTGGTTCTGTTGTTATTTCAGTGGTTGGTTCTGTTGTTGGTTCAGTTGTTGGTTCGGTTGTTGGATCACTTGTGAGTTTAGTTGTTAGGTCAGTTGTCATTTCAGGTGTAGTTTCAGTTGTGAGTTCAGTTGTGGGTTCAATTGTTGTCATCGTTGTTATTTCAGTTGTTGGTTCAGTTGTTGGTTCAGTTGTTTCTTCAGATGTTGGTTCTGTTGTTGGTTCAGTTGTTTCTTCAGTTGTTGGTTCAGTTGTTGGATCAGTTGTTGGTTCAGTTGTTATTTCAGTTGTTAGTTCAGTTATCAGAGCCATCGTTACATCAGTTGTGGGTTCAGTTGTGGGGTCAGTTGTTATTTCAGTTGTAGTTTCAGTTGTGGGTTCAGTTGTGGGTTTAATTGTTACTGTTGTTATTTCAGTTGTTGGTTCAGTTGTTTCTTCAGTTGTGGGTGCTGTTGTTGGTTCAGTTGTGGGTTCTGTTGTTGGTTCTGTTGTTGGTTCAGTTGTTGGTTTGGTTGTTTGATCACTTGTGGGTTTAGTTGTTAGGTCAGTCGATATTTCAGTTGTCGGGTCAGTTGTTATTTCAGGTGTTATGTCAGTTCGTGGTTCAGTTGTGGGTTCAATTGTTGCTATTGTTGTTATTTCAGTTGTTGGTTCTGTTGTTGGTTCTGTTGTTGGTTCAGTTGTTGGTTCAGTTGTTGGTTCAGTTGTTGGTTCGGTTGTTGGATCACTTGTGAGTTCAGTTGTTAGGTCATCTGATATTTCAGTTGTTGGGTCAGTTGTCATTTCAGGTGTAGTTTCAGTTGTGGGTTCAGTTGTGGGTTCAATTGTTGTTATTGTTGTTATTTCAGTTGTTGGTTCTGTTGTTGGTTCTGATGTTTCTTCAGATGTTGGTGCTTTTGTTGGGTCAGTTGTTTCTTCAGTTGTTGGTTCTGTTGTTGGATCAGTTGTTGGTTCAGTTGTTATTTCAGTTGTTGGTTCAGTTATCATAGCCATTGTTACATCAGTTGTGGGGTTAGTTGTTGTTTCAGTTGTAGTTTCAGTTGTGGGTTCGGTTGTTGGATCACTTGTGGGTTTAGATGTAAAGGTCAGTCAATATTTCAGTTGTGGGGTCAGTTGTTATTTCAGGTGTTATGTCAGTTGTTGGATTAGTTGTTGGTTCAGTTGTTATTTCAGTTGTGGGTTCAGTTCTCAGAGCCATCGTTACATCAGTTGTGGGTTCAGTTGTGGTGTCAGTTGTCATTTCAGTTGTAGTTTCAGTTGTGGGTACAGATGTGGGTTTAATTGTTATTGTTGTTATTTCAGTTGTTGGTTCAGTTGTTTCTTCAGTTGTGGGTGCTGTTGTTGGGTCAGTTGTTGGATCAGTTGTTGGTTCAGTTGTTGGTTCAGTTGTTGGATCAGTTGTTGGTTCAGTTATTATTTCAGTTGTTAGTTCAGTTATCAGAGCCATTGTTACAACAGTTGTGGGTTCAGTTGTGGGGTCAGTTGTTATTTCAGTTGTAGTTTCAGTTGTGGGTTCAGTTGTGGGTTTAATTGTTATTGTTGTTATTTCAGTTGTTGGTTCAGTTGTTTCTTCAGTTGTGGGTGCTATTGTTGTTTCAGTTGTTGGTTCAGTTGTGGGTTCTGTTGTTGGTTCAGTTGTTGGTTTGGTTGTTTGATCACTTGTGGGTTTAGTTGTTAGGTCAGTCGATATTTCAGTTGTTGGGTCAGTTGTTATTTCAGGTGTTATGTCAGTTCGTGGTTCAGTTGTGGGTTCAATTGTTGCTATTGTTGTTATTTCAGTTGTTGGTTCTGTTGTTGGTTCTGTTGTTGGTTCAGTTGTTGGTTCGGTTGTTGGATCACTTGTGAGTTCAGTTGTTAGGTCATCTGATATTTCAGTTGTTGGGTCAGTTGTCATTTCAGGTGTAGTTTCAGTTGTGGGTTCAGTTGTGGGTTCAATTGTTGTTATTGTTGTTATTTCAGTTGTTGGTTCTGTTGTTGGTTCAGTTGTTGACTCAGTTGTTGACTCAGTTGTTTGCTCAGTTGTCAGTTCAGTTGACTGTTCAGTTGTTGGTTCAGTTGTTGGTTCAGTTGTTGGTTCAGTTGTTGGTTCAGTTGTTGGTACAGTTGTAAGTTCATTTGTCGGTTTAGTTGTTGGTTCAGTTGTCAGTTCAGTTGTTGGTTCAGTTGTTGGCTCAGTTGTTGGTTCAGTTGTTGGTTCAGTTGTTGACTCAGTTGTTGACTCAGTTGTTTGCTCAGTTGTTGGTTCAGTTGTTGGTTCAGTTGTTGGTTCAGTTGTTGTCTCAGTTGTCAGTTCAGCTGTTGGTTCAGTTGTTGGTTCAGTTGTTGGCTCAGTTGTTGGTTCAGTTGTTTGCTCAGTTGTTGTTTCAGCTGTTGGCTCAGTTGTTAGTTCAGTTGTCAGATCATTTGTTGGTTCAGTTGTTGGTTCAGTTGTCAGTTCAATTGTCAGTGCAGTTGTTGGTTCTGTTATTCTATCAGTTGTCGGATCTATTGTGGCCTCAGTTGTTTGATCAGTTGTCAGTTCAGTTGTTGGATCAGTTGTTTCCTCAGTTGTTGGTTCAGTTGTTGGCTCAGTTGTCAGTTCAGTTGATATATCAGTTGTTTGTTCAGCTGTTGGTTCAGTTGTTGGCTCAATTGTTTGTGCAGTGGTTTTTTCTGTTGTTGGTTCAGTTGGTGCTTCAGTTGTTCTGTCAGTTGTTGGATCTATTGTGGCCTCAGTTGTTTGATCAGTTGTCAGTTCAGTTGTTGGCTCAGTTGTTTGCTCAGTTGTTGTTTCAGTTGTTGGCTCAGTTGTTTGTTCAGCTGTTGGTTCAGTTGTTGGTTCAGTTGTTGGCTCAGTTGTTGGTTCAGTTGTTTGCTCAGTTGTCAGTTCAGTTGTCGGTTCAGTTATTGTTTCAGTTGTTGGCTCAGTTGTGAGTTCAGTTTTCGGTTCAGTTGTTGGTTCAGTTGTCAGATCAGTTGTCAGTTCAGTTGTGGTTTCAGTTGTTGGTTCAGTTGCTTCTTCAGTGGTTTTTTCAGTTTTTGTGTCAGTTGTTGCTTCAGTTGTTCTTTCAGTTGTTGGCTCGGTTATTTTCTCAGTTGTTGTTTCAGTTGTTGGCTCAGTTGTCAGTTCAGTTTTTGGTTCAGTTGTTGGTTCAGTTGTTGGCTCAGTTGTTTGATCAGTTGTCAGTTCAGTTGTTGGCTCAGTTGTCAGTTCAGTTGTCGGTGCAGTTGGTGGTTCAGTTGATGCTTCAGTTGTTAGTTCCATTGTTCCATCAGTTGTTGCATGATTTGTTGGATCTGTTGTTTCCTCAGTTGTTGTTTCAATTGTTGGCTCAGTTGCCAGTTCAGTTGTCGATTCAGCTGTTGGTTCAGTTAATACTTCAGTTGTTGTTTCAGTTGATTGTTTTGAAGTTGTTGCAGTTGTTGGTTCAGTTGTTTGTTCAGTGGTAGGTTCAGTTGTAGCCTTGGTTGTTATCTCTGTTGTATACTCAGTTGTTGGATTAGATGTTGGCAAAGTTGTTTGCTCAGTTTTTGGCTCAGTTATTGGTTCAGTTGTTGGCTCAGTTGTTTGTTCAGTTGATACTTCAGTTGTTGGTTCAGTTGTTGGCTCACTTGTTTGTTCAGTTGATACTTCAGTTGTTGGTTCAGTTATTGGCTCAGTTGTTCTTTCAGTTGTTGGATCTATTGTGGCCTCAGTTTTTATTTCAGTTGTCAGTTCAGTTGTTGGTTCAGTTGATGCTTCAGTTGTTAGTTCCGTTGTTGGCTCAGTTGTCAGTTCAGTTGTCGGTGCAGTTGGTGGTTCAGTTGATGCTTCAGCTGTTAGTTCCATTGTTCCATCAGTTGTTGCATCGTTTGTTGGATCTGTTGTTTCCTCAGATGTTGTTTCAGTTGTTGGCTCAGTTGCCAGTTCAGTTGTCGATTCAGCTGTTGGTTCAGTTAATACTTCAGTTGTTGTTTCAGTTGATTGTTTTGAAGTTGTTGCAGTTGTTGGTTCAGTTGTTTTTTCAGTGGTAGGTTCAGTTGTAGCCTTGGTTGTTATCTCTGTTGTATACTCAGTTGTTGGATTAGATGTTGGCAAAGTTGTTTGCTCAGTTGTTGGCTCAGTTATTGGTTCAGTTGTTGGCTCAGTTGTTTGTTCAGTTGATACTTCAGTTGTTGGTTCAGTTGTTGGCTCACTTGTTTGTTCAGTTGATACTTCAGTTGTTGGTTCAGTTATTGGCTCAGTTGTTCTTTCAGTTGTTGGATCTATTGTGGCCTCAGTTGTTATTGCAGTTGTCAGTTCAGTTGTTGGCTGGGTTGTTTTCTCAGTTGTTGTTTCAGTTGTTGGCTCTGTTATCAGTTCAGTTGTTGGTTCAGTTGTTGACTCAGTTGTTGACTCAGTTGTTTGCTCAGTTGTCAGTTCAGTTGTTGGTTCAGTTGTTGGTTCAGTTGTTGGCTCAGTTATCAGTTCAGTTGTTGGTTCAGTTGTTGGCTCACTTGTAAGTTCAGTTGTTGGCTCAGTTGTAAGTTCAGTTGTCGGTTCAGTTGTTGGTTCAGTTGTTGGTTCAGTTGTTGGTTCAGTTGTTGGTTCAGTTGTTGGTTCAGTTGTTTGCTCAGTTGTCAGTTCAGTTGTTGGTTCAGTGGCTGGTTCAGTTGTTGGTTCAGTTGTTTGTATGGTGGTTTTTTCAGTGGTTGGCTCGGTTGTTTTCTCAGTTGTTGTTTCAGTTGTTTGCTCAGTTGTCAGTTCAGTTGTTGGTTCAGTTGTTGTTTCGGTTGTTGGCTCAGTTGTTTGTTCAGTGGTTTTTTCAGTTGTTGGCTGGGTTGTTTTCTCAGTTGTTGTTTCAGTTGTCAGTTCAGTTGTTGTTTCAGTTGTTGGTTCAGTTGTTGACTCAGTTGTTGACTCAGTTGTTTGCTCAGTTGTCAGTTCAGTTGTCTGTTCAGTTGTTGGTTCAGTTGTTGGTTCAGTTGTTGGTTCAGTTGTTATGTCAGTTGTTGGTACAGTTGTAAGTTCATTTGTCGGTTTAGTTGTATGCTCAGTTGTGGTTTCAGTTGTTGGCTCAGTTGTTGTCAGGTCAGTTGTTGGCTCAGTTGTCAGTTCAGTTGTCGGTTCAGTTGTTGGTTCAGTTGTTGGTTCAGTTGTTTTCTCAGTTGTTTGTTCAGTGGTTTTTTCAGTTGTTGGCTCAGTTGTTGGTTCAGTTGTTTGCTCAGTTGTGGTTTCAGTTGTGGGCTCTGTTGTCAGTTCAGTTGTTTGCTCAGTTGTCAGTTCAGTTGTTGGTTCAGTTGTTTCTTCAGTTGTCAGTTCAGTTGTTTGCTCAGTTGTTTGCTCAGATGTCAGTTCAGTTGTTGGCTCAGTTGTTTGTTCAGTGGTTTTTTCAGTTGTTTGCTGGGTTGTTGTCTCAGTTGTTGTTTCAGTTGTTGGCTCAGTTGTCAGTTCAGTTGTTGGTTCAGTTGTTGGGTCAGTTGTTGACTCAGTTGTTGACTCAGGTGTTTGCTCAGTTGTTGGTTCAGTTGTTGGCTCAGTTGTTGGTTCAGTTGTTTGTTCAGTGGTTTGCTCAGTTGTCAGTTCAGTTGTTGGTTCAGTTGTTGGTTCAGTTGTTGGCTCAGTTGTTTTTTCAGTTGTTGGTTCAGTTGTAAGTTCAGTTGTTGGTTCAGTTGTTGGTTCAGTTGTTTGCTCAGTTGTCGGTTCAGTTGTTGGTTCAGTTGTTGGTTCAGTTGTTGGTTCAGTTGTTGGTTCAGTTGTTTGTATGGTGGTTTTTTCAGTTGTTGGCTCGGTTGTTTTCTCAGTTGCTGTTTCAGTTGTTTGCTCAGTTGTCAGTTCAGTTGTCGGTTCAGTTGTTGGTTCAGTTGTTGGCTCAGTTGTTTGTTCAGTGGTTTTTTCAGTAGTTGGCTGGGTTGTTTTCTCAGTTGTTGTTTCAGTTGTTGGCTCAGTCGTCAGTTCAGTTGTTGGTTCAGTTGTTGGTTCAGTTGTTGGCTCAGTTGTTGGCTCAGTTGTAAGTTCAGTTGTCGGTTCAGTGGTTGGTTCAGTTGTCAGTTCAGTTGTTGGTTCAGTTGTTGGCTCAGTTGTCAGTTCAGTTGTTGGTTCAGTTGTTGGTTCAGTTGTTGGCTCAGTTGTTATTTCAGTTGTTGGTTCAGTTGTCAGTTCAGTTGTCGGTTCAGTTGTTGGTTCAGTTGTTGGTTCAGTTGTTTGCTCAGTTGTCAGTTCAGTTGTTGGTTCAGTTGTTGGTTCAGTTGTTGGCTCAGTTGTTGGTTCAGTTGTTTGTTCAGTGGTTTGCTCAGTTGTCAGTTCAGTTGTTGGTTCAGTTGTTGGTTCAGTTGTTGGCTCAGTTGTTATTTCAGTCTTTGGTTCTGTTGTAAGTTCAGTTGTCGGTTTAGTTGTTGGTTCAGTTGTTGGTTCAGTTGTTGGTTCAGTGGTTGGTTCAGTTGTTTGTATGGTGGTTTTTTCAGTTGGTGGCTCGGTTGTTTTCTCAGTTGTTGTTTCAGTTGGTTGCTCAGTTGTCAGTTCAGTTGTCGGTTCAGTTGTTTGCTCAGTTGTTTGCTCAGATGTCAGTTCAGTTGTTGTTTCAGTTGTTGGCTCAGTTGTTTGTTCAGTGGTTTTTTCAGTTGTTTGCTGGGTTGTTGTCTCAGTTGTTGTTTCAGTTGTTGGCTCAGTTGTCAGTTCAGTTGTTGGTTCAGTTGTTGGGTCAGTTGTTGACTCAGTTGTTGACTCAGTTGTTGACTCAGTTGTTGGTTCAGTTGTTGGCTCAGTTGTTGGTTCAGTTGTTTGTTCAGTGGTTTGCTCAGTTGTCAGTTCAGTTGTTGGTTCAGTTGTTGGTTCAGTTGTTGGCTCAGTTGTTTTTTCAGTTGTTTGCTCAGTTGTCAGTTCTGTTATTGGTTCAGTTGTTGGTTCAGTTGTTGGTTCAGTTGTTTGTATGGTGGTTTTTTCAGTTGTTGGCTCGGATGTTTTCTCAGTTGTTTCAGTTGTTTGCTCAGTTGTCAGTTCGGTTGTCGGTTCAGTTGTTGGTTCAGTTGTTGGCTCAGTTGTTTGTTCAGTGGTTTTTTCAGTTGTTGGCTGGGTTGTTTTCTCAGTTGTTGTTTCAGTTGTTGGCTCAGTCGTCAGTTCAGTTGTTGGTTCAGTTATTGGTTCAGTTGTTGCCTTAGTTGTTATTTCAGTTGTTGGCTCAGTTGTAAGTTCAGTTGTCGGTTCAGTTGTTGGTTCAGTTGTCAGTTCAGTTGTAGGTTCAGTTGTTGGCTCAGTTGTCAGTTCAGTTGTTGGTTCAGTTGTTGGTTCAGTTGTTGGCTCAGTTGTTATTTCAGTTGTTGGTTCAGTTGTAAGTTCAGTAGTCGGTTCAGTTGTTGGTTCAGTTGTTGGTTCAGTGGTTTGCTCAGTTGTCAGTTCAGTTGTTGGTTCAGTTGTTGGTTCAGTTGTTGGCTCAGTTGTTATTTCAGTCTTTGGTTCTGTTGTAAGTTCAGTTGTCGGTTCAGTTGTTGGTTCAGTTGTTGGTTCAGTTGTTGGTTCAGTGGTTGGTTCAGTTGTTTGTATGGTGGTTTTTTCAGTTGGTGGCTCGGTTGTTTTCTCAGTTGTTGTTTCAGTTGGTTGCTCAGTTGTCAGTTCAGTTGTCAATTCAGTTGTTGTTTCAGTTGTTGGCTCAGTTGTCAGCTCAGTTGTTGGTTCAGTTGTTGGTTCAGTTGTTGACTCAGTTGTTGACTCAGTTGTCAGTTCAGTTGTTGGTTCAGTTGTTGACTCAGTTGTTGACTCAGTTGTCAGTTCAGTTGTTGGTTCAGTTGTAAGTTCAGTTGTCCGTTCAGTTGTTGGTTCAGTTGTTGGCTCAGTTGTTTGTTCAGTGGTTTTTTCAGTTGTTGGCTGGGTTGTTTTCTCAGTTGTTGTTTCAGTTGTTGGCTCAGTTGTCAGTTCTGTTTTTGGTTCAGTTGTTGGTTCAGTTGTTGTCTCAGTTGTTGACTCAGTTTTTGACTCAGTTGTTTGCTCCGTTGTCAGTTCAGTTGTTGGTTCAGTTGTTCGTTCAGTTGTTGGCTCAGTTGTTATTTCAGTTGTTGGTTCAGTTGTAAGTTCAGTTGTTGGTTCAGTTGTCGGTTCAGTTGTTGGTTCAGTTGTTGGCTCAGTTGTTTGTTCAGTGTTTTTTTCAGTTGTTGGCTGGGTTGTTTTCTCAGTTGTTGTTTCAGTTGTTGGCTCAGTTGTCAGTTCAGTTGTTGGTTCAGTTGTTGGTTCAGTTGTTGACTCAGTTGGTGACTCAGTTGTTTGCTCAGTTGTCAGTTCAGTTGTTGGTTCAGTTTGTGGTTCAGTTGTTGGCTCAGTTGTCAGTTCAGTTGTCGGTTCAGTTGTTGGTTCAGTTGTTGGCTCAGTTGTTATTTCAGTTGTTGGTTCAGTTGTAAGTTCAGTTGTTGGTTCAGTTGTTGGTTCAGTTGTTTGCTCAGTTGTTGGTTCAGTTGTTGGTTCAGTTGTTGGTTCAGTTGTTTGTATGGTGGTTTTTTCAGTTGTTGGCTCGGTTGTTTTCTCAGTTGTTTCAGTTGTTTGCTCAGTTGTCAGTTCAGTTTTCGGTTCAGTTGTTGGTTCAGTTGTTGGCTCAGTTGTTTGTTCAGTGGTTTTTTCAGTAGTTGGCTGGGTTGTTTTCTCAGTTGTTGTTTCAGTTGTTGGCTCAGTCGTCAGTTCAGTTGTTGGTTCAGTTATTGGTTCAGTTGTTGGCTCAGTTGTTATTTCAGTTGTTGGCTCAGTTGTAAGTTGAGTTGTCGGTTCAGTGGTTGGTTCAGTTGTCAGTTCAGTTGTTGGTTCAGTTGTTGGCTCAGTTGTCAGTTCAGTTGTTGGTTCAGTTGTTGGTTCAGTTGTTGGCTCAGTTGTTATTTCAGTTGTTGGTTCAGTTGTAAGTTCAGTTGTCGGTTCAGTTGTTGGTTCAGTTGTTGGTTCAGTTGTTTGCTCAGTTGTCAGTTCAGTTGTTGGTTCAGTTGTTGGTTCAGTTGTTGGCTCAGTTGTTGGTTCAGTTGTTTGTTCAGTGGTTTGCTCAGTTGTCAGTTCAGTTGTTGGTTCAGTTGTTGGTTCAGTTGTTGGCTCAGTTGTTATTTCAGTCTTTGGTTCTGTTGTAAGTTCAGTTGTCGGTTTAGTTGTTCGTTCAGTTGTTGGTTCAGTTGTTGGTTCAGTGGTTGGTTCAGTTGTTTGTATGGTGGTTTTTTCAGTTGGTGGCTCGGTTGTTTTCTCAGTTGTTGTTTCAGTTGGTTGCTCAGTTGTCAGTTCAGTTGTCGGTTCAGTTGTTGTTTCAGTTGTTGGCTCAGTTGTCAGCTCAGTTGTTGGTTCAGTTGTTGGTTCAGTTGTTGACTCAGTTGTTGACTCAGTTGTTGGTTCAGTTGTTGACTCAGTTGTTGACTCAGTTGTCAGTTCAGTTGTTGGTTCAGTTGTAAGTTCAGTTGTCTGTTCAGTTGTTGGTTCAGTTGTTGGCTCAGTTGTTTGTTCAGTTGTTTTTTCAGTTGTGGGCCGGGTTGTTTTCTCAGTTGTTGTTTCAGTTGTTGGCTCAGTTGTCAGTTCTGTTTTTGGTTCAGTTGTTGGTTCAGTTGTTGAAGCAGTTGTTGACTCAGTTTTTGACTCAGTTGTTTGCTCCGTTGTCAGTTCAGTTGTTGGTTCAGTTGTTGGTTCAGTTGTTGGCTCAGTTGTTATTTCAGTTGTTGGTTCAGTTGTAAGTTCAGTTGTCGGTTCAGTTGTTGGTTCAGTTGTTGGTTCAGTTGTTTGCTCAGTTGTCAGTTCAGTTGTTGGTTCAGTTGTTGCTTCAGTTGTTTGCTCAGTTGTTGGTTCAGTTGTTTGTTCAGTGGTTTGCTCAGTTGTCAGTTCAGTTGTTGGTTCAGTTGTTGGTTCAGTTGTTGGCTCAGTTGTTATTTCAGTCTTTGGTTCTGTTGTAAGTTCACTTGTCGTTTCAGTTGTTGGTTCAGTTGTTGGTTCAGTTGTTGGTTCAGTGGTTGGTTCAGTTGTTTGTATGGTGGTTTTTTCAGTTGGTGGCTCGGTTGTTTTCTCAGTTGTTGTTTCAGTTGGTTGCTCAGTTGTCAGTTCAGTTGTCGGTTCAGTTGTTTGCTCAGTTGTTTGCTCAGATGTCAGTTCAGTTGTTGTTTCAGTTGTTGGCTCAGTTGTTTGTTCAGTGGTTTTTTCAGTTGTTTGCTGGGTTGTTGTCTCAGTTGTTGTTTCAGTTGTTTGCTCAGTTGTCAGTTCAGTTGTTGGTTCAGTTGTTGGGTCAGTTGTTGACTCAGTTGTTGACTCAGTTGTTGACTCAGTTGTTGGTTCAGTTGTTGGCTCAGTTGTTGGTTCAGTTGTTTGTTCAGTGGTTTGCTCAGTTGTCAGTTCAGTTGTTGGTTCAGTTGTTGGTTCAGTTGTTGGCTCAGTTGTTTTTTCAGTTGTTGGTTCAGTTGTAAGTTCAGTTGTTGGTTCAGTTGTTGGTTCAGTTGTTTGCTCAGTTGTCGGTTCAGTTGTTGGTTCAGTTGTTGGTTCAGTTGTTTGTATGGTGGTTTTTTCAGTTGTTGGTTCGGTTGTTTTCTCAGTTGTTGTTTCAGTTGTTGGTTCAGTTGTCAGTTCAATTGTCGGTTCAGTTGTTGGTTCAGTTGTTGGCTCAGTTGTTTGTTCAGTTGTTTTTTGAGTTGTTGGCGGGGTTGTTTTCTCAGTTGTTGTTTCAGTTGTTGGCTCAGTCGTCAGTTCAGTTGTTGGTTCAGTTATTGGTTCAGTTGTTGCCTTAGTTGTTATTTCAGTTGTTGGCTCAGTTGTAAGTTCAGTTGTCGGTTCAGTGGTTGGTTCAGTTGTCAGTTCAGTTGTTGGTTCAGTTGTTGGCTCAGTTGTCAGTTCAGTTGTTGGTTCAGTTGTTGGTTCAGTTGTTGGCTCAGTTGTTATTTCAGTTGTTGGTTCAGTTGTAAGTTCAGTTGTCGGTTCAGTTGTTGGTTCAGTTGTTGGTTCAGTGGTTTGCTCAGTTGTCAGTTCTATTGTTGGTTCAGTTGTTGGTTCAGTTGTTGGCTCAGTTTTTATTTCAGTTGTTGGTTCTGTTGTAAGTTCAGTTGTCGGTTCAGTTGTTGGTTCAGTTGTTGGTTCAGTTGTTGGTTCAGTGGTTGGTTCAGTTGTTTGTATGGTGGTTTTTTCAGTTGGTGGCTCGGTTGTTTTCTCAGTTGTTGTTTCAGTTGGTTGCTCAGTTGTCAGTTCAGTTGTCAATTCAGTTGTTGTTTCAGTTGTTGGCTCAGTTGTCAGCTCAGTTGTTGGTTCAGTTGTTGGTTCAGTTGTTGACTCAGTTGTTGACTCAGTTGTCAGTTCAGTTGTTGGTTCAGTTGTTGACTCAGTTGTTGACTCAGTTGTCAGTTCAGTTGTTGGTTCAGTTGTAATTTCAGTTGTCTGTTCAGTTGTTGGTTCAGTTGTTGGCTCAGTTGTTTGTTCATTGGTTTTTTCAGTTGTTGGCTGGGTTGTTTTCTCAGTTGTTGTTTCAGTTGTTGGCTCAGTTGTCAGTTCTGTTTTTGGTTCAGTTGTTGGTTCAGTTGTTGTCTCAGTTGTTGACTCAGTTTTTGACTCAGTTGTTTGCTCCGTTGTCAGTTCAGTTGTTGGTTCAGTTGTTGGTTCAGTTGTTGGCTCAGTTGTTATTTCAGTTGTTGGTTCAGTTGTAAGTTCAGTTGTCGGTTCAGTTGTCGGTTCAGTTGTTGGCTCAGTTGTTTGTTCAGTGGTTTTTTCAGTTGTTGGCTGGGTTGTTTTCTCAGTTGTTGTTTCAGTTGTTGGCTCAGTTGTCAGTTCAGTTGTTGGTTCAGTTGTTGGTTCAGTTGTTGACTCAGTTGTTGACTCAGTTGTTTGCTCAGTTGTCAGTTCAGTTGTTGGTTCAGTTTGTGGTTCAGTTGTTGGCTCAGTTGTCAGTTCAGTTGTTGGTTCAGTTGTTGGTTCAGTTGTTGGCTCAGTTGTTATTTCAGTTGTTGGTTCAGTTGTTAGTTCAGTTGTTGGTTCAGTTGTTGGTTCAGTTGTTTGCTCAGTTGTCGGTTCAGTTGTTGGTTCAGTTGTTGGTTCAGTTGTTTGTATGGTGGTTTTTTCAGTTGTTGGCTCGGTTTTTTTCTCAGTTGTTTCAGTTGTTTGCTCAGTTGTCAGTTCAGTTTTCGGTTCAGTTGTTGGTTCAGTTGTTGGCTCAGTTGTTTGTTCAGTGGTTTTTTCAGTAGTTGGCTGGGTTGTTTTCTCAGTTGTTGTTTCAGTTGTTTGCTCAGTTGTCAGTTCAGTTGTCGGTTCAGTTGTTGGTTCAGTTGTTGGCTCAGTTGTTATTTCAGTTGTTGGCTCAGTTGTAAGTTCAGTTGTCGGTTCAGTTGTTGGTTCAGTTGTCAGTTCAGTTGTTGGTTCAGTTGTTGGCTCAGTTGTCAGTTCAGTTGTTGGTTCAGTTGTTGGTTCAGTTGTTGGCTCAGTTGTTATTTCAGTTGTTGGTTCAGTTGTAAGTTCAGTTGTCGGTTCAGTTGTTGGTTCAGTTGTTGGTTCAGTTGTTTGCTCAGTTGTCAGTTCAGTTGTTGCTTCAGTTGTTGGCTCAGTTGTTGGTTCAGTTGTTTGTTCAGTGGTTTGCTCAGTTGTCAGTTCAGTTGTTGGTTCAGTTGTTGGTTCAGTTGTTGGCTCAGTTGTTATTTCAGTCTTTGGTTCAGTTGTAAGTTCAGTTGTCTGTTCAGTTGTTGGTTCAGTTGTTGGCTCAGTTGTTTGTTCATTGGTTTTTTCAGTTGTTGGCTGGGTTGTTTTCTCAGTTGTTGTTTCAGTTGTTGGCTCAGTTGTCAGTTCTGTTTTTGGTTCAGTTGTTGGTTCAGTTGTTGTCTCAGTTGTTGACTCAGTTTTTGACTCAGTTGTTTGCTCCGTTGTCAGTTCAGTTGTTGGTTCAGTTGTTGGTTCAGTTGTTGGCTCAGTTGTTATTTCAGTTGTTGGTTCAGTTGTAAGTTCAGTTGTCGGTTCAGTTGTCGGTTCAGTTGTTGGTTCAGTTGTTGGCTCAGTTGTTTGTTCAGTGGTTTTTTCAGTTGTTGGCTGGGTTGTTTTCTCAGTTGTTGTTTCAGTTGTTGGCTCAGTTGTCAGTTCAGTTGTTGGTTCAGTTATTGGTTCAGTTGTTGACTCAGTTGGTGACTCAGTTGTTTGCTCAGTTGTCAGTTCAGTTGTTGGTTCAGTTTGTGGTTCAGTTGTTGGCTCAGTTGTTGGTTCAGTTGTTGGTTCAGTTGTTGGCTCAGTTGTTATTTCAGTTGTCAGTTCAGTTGTTTGCTCACTTGTTAGTTCAGTTGTTGGTTCAGTTGTTGGTTCAGTTGTCAGTTCAGTTGTCTGTTCAGTTGTTGCTTCAGTTGTTGGTTCAGTTGTTTGTATGGTGGTTTTTTCAGTTGTTGGCTCGGTTGTTTTCTCAGTTGTTGTTTCAGTTGTTTGCTCAGTTGTCAGTTCAGTTGTCGGTTCAGTTGTTGGTTCAGTTGTTGGCTCAGTTGTTTGTTCAGTGGTTTTTTCAGTTGTTGGCTGGGTTGTTTTCTCAGTTGTTGTTTCAGTTGTTTGCTCAGTTGTCAGTTCAGTTGTTGGTTCAGTTGTTGGTTCAGTTGTTGACTCAGTTGTTAACTCAGTTGTTTGCTCAGATGTCAGTTCAGTTGTTGGTTCAGTTGTTGCTTCAGTTGTTGGCTCAGTTGTTGGTTCAGTTGTTGGTTCAGTTGTTGGCTCAGTAGTTATTTCAGTTGCGGGCTCTGTTGTCAGTTCAGTTGTCGGTTCAGTTGTTGGTTCAGTTGTTGGCTCAGTTGTTTGTTCAGTGGTTTTTTCAGTTGTTGGCTGGGTTGTTTGCTCAGTTGTTGTTTCAGTTGTTGGCTCAGTTGTCAGTTCAGTTGTTGGTTCAGTTGTTGGCTCAGTTGTTATTTCAGTTGTTGGTTCAGTTGTTGGTTCAGTTGTTGGTTCAGTTGTTTTCTCAGTTGTTGTTTCAGTTGTTGTTTCAGTTGTCAGTTCAGTTGCCGGTTCAGTTGTTGGTTCAGTTGTTGGCTCAGTTGTTTGTTCAGTGGTTTTTTCAGTTGTTGGCTGGGTTGTTTTCTCAGTTGTTGTTTCAGTTGTTGGCTCAGTTGTCAGTTCAGTTGTTGGTTCAGTTGTTGGTTCAGTTGTTGGCTCAGTTGTTATTTCAGTTGTTGGTTCAGTTGTAAGTTCAGTTGTCGGTTCAGTTGTTGGTTCAGTTGTTGGTTCAGTTGTTGGTTCAGTTGTTGGCTCAGTTGTTTGTTCAGTGGTTTTTTCAGTTGTTGGCTGGGTTGTTTTCTCAGTTGTTGTTTCAGTTGTTGGCTCAGTTGTCAGTTCAGTTGTTGGTTCAGTTGTTGGTTCAGTTGTTGACTCAGTTGTTGACTCAGTTGTTTGCTCAGTTGTCAGTTCAGTTGTTGGTTCAGTTGTTGGTTCAGTTGTTTGTATGGTGGTTTTTTCAGTTGTTAGCTCAATTGTTTGCTCAGTTGTTGTTTCAGTTGTTTGCTCAGTTGTCAGTTCAGTTGTCGGTTCAGTTGTTGGTTCAGTTGTTTGTTCAGTGGTTGGTTCGTTTGTTATTTCAGCTGTTGGTTCAGTTGTTTTCTCAGTTATAGCGTTTGTTGTTTGATCAGTTGTTTGCTTAGTTTCTGCTTTAGCTATCTCTTCTTCACTTCTCATTGTTCTCTCTTTTGTTGGTGTGCCATTGTAGACTCTTGCTGGTCTTGCTACATGAGAGACAGGACAATAATCATCATATTAATTTTTATTCTTTTTACTGTTCATGTATTCAAAGGTTCATTCTATCCTGCTGTCTGCTACGATGACCTGTCACAGATTTGACTTTTTTTGTCATCATTTCATGTTTTTGTTTGATAAATGTTTTTACAGGTCCAAGAGTCCCTTTTTTGTGTTTTTTTTTCTTTTGTTAAACCAGTCAACAAATGTTTTCGTCATATTTTCGTCAATAAAACCGTCTTAACTGCATAAAAATGACCAGATTTTGTTTACATGGCAAGATTTATGTTGTAAATGTTTTGTAATGGTGTAATATCTGGTGCTCTATAGTTTAAATGTTGAGATTAGTTGAAATGCAAGGATATTGTTTAACTGGATTAAAGTTTAATTTATGAGTTTTAAATCAAACTGGGATTACATTTCTAAACTGAGATTATAGTTGAGTCAATGTAAGAATATCATGATTAAAGTGAAATGGTATGATTGAAACTGAAATGTACAGTTTTACATTGTAGGTGGAGATAAATACTAAAAAAAAAACAGGATTAAAGGTAAAATGGTGAGCTTACTTGTGGGATTAAAGTTGTAATTATGTGATTTAAGTTGAAACAGAGAGATTCAAGATTGCGTAGTGGGATTTACCTTTATGGTAAGAGATTATGTCAAAGTGGTTTACATAAATATGGACTGGTGAATGCTGAAATGATTTGATCGGAGTTGAAACATAGAAATTTAAGCGATAGGCCAACTTTTCTTTTCTTTTTATGTCTTGCCTCACTCCTAAATCCATGACAAGCAGATAGACTCCAGTCTTTGTGCAGTAACAAAGAAGAGATGGCCAAAGTTCGCCCACCACTAGTTAGCTTAGCTCAAACACTGGGAGCCAATGGGACGTGTTAGCCTGCCTCTGCTTACAGTCATTAGATAAACTCTTCAGCGGTCAACTCTCAACAGTCCTGTGTGCCTTTTGTAACTTCTTTTTTTAATGTGTTATGTTATTTTATCTTCTGCTATCATCGTATTATCTTCTTTACTCTTAAACAAAGGCTTTGTGTTGTTGACCTACCTCTGCGGAGGTTTGCGGTAGAGATTGGAAGTTCATGAACGACTCGAGTCTTTTTAACGGCTCTTTTAAATGAATGATAAGAACCAATTCATAGTTGTGAGTGAACCGTTTGTTTGTGAACCATTCTTAAATACAAACTGTCTGCAAATTTAAGAAAAGATATTGAAATTGTCCGACCGACATTTAACAGCAAGTTTTGACTTAAATCTGCAATAATGACTTTTAACTGTGGACATTAAAATAAAATGGCTGATTACAGTTGTCATGGTAAGGTTTAAGATGAGATGAGAGAGTTCGAACAGGTATGACGTAAAAAGTAGTGATGAGTGTAACTGTTGAGATTAAAGGTGAAAGAGTAAGATTGAAGTAAAAATGGGAGGTTTTGTTTTTAAAGCAAGATTAGAGTTGGAATGGCAGGACTGAAGATGAATCTGACAGATTAAATGTGAAATGATGACAGAAAGTCAAATTGGAGCAAATTAATCTAGAGGTAAAAGTTGAAATGGCCAAATCAAAATTAAAATTGTGAGGTTAGAGAGTAACGGCTGGATGAGAGTCGATATTGTGAAAATGGTGCTTATTAAAGTTAAAGAGACGTGATTGGAGTTGAAATGGCAACAAAATTAAAATCTTGAGATGAAGGCTGCAGTGGTCAAAGAGAAACTGAAATAGTGAGATTAGAGTTGGGATCAGGTTTAGAAATTATGTATAAAATATCAAAATATTGTTCTGAATATTACTGAAGAGGATAAGAAATGACTTTAGGAGTAAGAAAAAACTGATTTTAAATTTGGGATTCACTGACTTTTATGACTAAATATTCAGATTTCTGACTGTTTTTACAGATTTTATGTGGCCGACTCACTTCTGTTAATTCACACATTATATGGAAAGCTGATTATTATTAATAATAAATTTCTTATTGTAATAGGATAATATTTAATGATTAATAATGATTGTTTTTATTATTTTGTTATTACTGTTGCATTTTTTTCAATATTATTTTATTGTGTTTATTATTATTTCTGTTAGCCTTGTAGAGGAGACGGACCTGCCTGATTCTGAAATCATGCATATCCGTCTTGCCAGCCTCCATAGTCCAACGACTTCACTCCGGCTGGAATCTTATTGGCCCAATCAGGGAAGAGAGGCGGGAGCTGCGGGAGCTGCGGACGTTTTTAAATGGACTCAGTTTATTCTTTAAAAGAGGAGGAAAGTACGTCACTCGAAGCTTGTCTTATGAGAAGTCATGTTTTTGCTCTTCTCCTGACCGGGGATCACTGCTGGGAAACTGGGAGAGAACATGGAAATCAATCCACGGACATTCTGGTTAGTCTGTGGTCATCATGGTTACTCAGCGATACTTGGAGAAATCTGCTCTCCTCAGACGTTTACTGGGAAAACTTGGTCGGGATTGTCTTTTGCGAGGTTCGTGTTAAATGATACATCTGTGTGGCAGTGTTATAGGACTCGAGTCCAGGACTCAGACTCGAGTCCAACTCCAGTCCGGATATGTCGGACTCTTGACTTGACTCAGACTCGTATGCTGATGACTCGGACTCAGACTCGAGCTTTGGCTGCATTAGGACTCGAGGAAGGACTCGGAGGACTTGAGCTTATTTATCAATGAATCCTTTGTATTTTTATTATTTTTTTATTTATTATTTCTTTGTCAATTTCAACTTATTTCAGTGATAGCTGTTTTTTCCTTCTTCACAAAACATGTATATATATATATATATATATATATATATATATATATATATATATATATATATATGTGTGTGTGTGTGTGTGTGTGTGTGTGTGTAGAAATGTTTCTTTTGAGTTTATTTAACATTTTTCAAACATTTGAAGTTAATACATTCTTTAAACAGAACAGCAAACTCACAACACTTGTTGCTTAAATTTGCAGTCCTCTGACAGCTAATAAAGTTCTGTTGAAATGGAGAAAACTGTATTAGTTATTTTTAATGAAGACATTTTTAATTTGCATGTCATTTCTCAGGCTTTGCAAAAGTGGAGAGCTGAAGAGCATCTAGCCTCTTGGCTCATTCTTAACATTGAGGACTCAGACTTAGGCTAGGGGAACTTTTCTAGTACTTGGGCTAAGGTACTGAGGACTCGACCTGGACTCCACTCAGGTGAGAGGACTCGACTCTGATTTTTTTTTTGTTGACTCGGACTCAACTCGGACTCCAGCTATGGTGACTCGACTACAACACTGCTGTGTGGTATAACTTAATGTGAAACGATAGTCTTCAAGTAGTTTAAGCTAACGACTAATGGCAGTAGCCGCTAACAGTTAGCCACTAGGGCTAATGGCCGTTAACTGTTGTTAGCCGTTGTTAGCTGTGCACATTGTGGCTCAGCGGCACTGTCACTGCCTCTTGCCCCGGGAATCATGAGTTCAATCCTCAGGAAAGGAAAGGAAGTAGCCGTTAGCCGTAGCGGCTAACGGCCGTTAACTGTTGTTAGCCGTTAGCCACTAAATGTAGCCGTTACGTATGCTACATCATATGTAGCAGCGTTGCTTGATGTGGATTGGTCTGTGATGACTGTAACGAGCCGAAAGATCATCCAATCACAAGCCGTTGTTGTTTCTGAAGGTTCTGCCCCTGAAAACATTTTCGAACAGCTCCTTCCCAGGTGGATTAGTGAAATATTTCCAATATGAAACTGTCCATCTGGCATGTCAGGTTATATTTCCGTATTAATTACAACAGACATCATTTACTCGTTATTGTTTTTATACTAACATTAAAACATTTTTTGTTGTTGTTTTAATTATTGCTGTTATTATTTAACAACTATTATGACTATTATGACTATTATAATAACAATAATTATAATAATTTTGATTGTAATTGTTTTTATTACTTTATTATACATTTTGGTATTATCATTGTAATTGTAATAAGTATTTTGTTTATTATTACCGTTTTACTTGTCTTTATTATGAATATTAATATATTATGATTTTCATACTCGCAATAGTAACTCATTATGCATAAGTGGATAATGTAGAGGTGTGCATTTATTTGAGATGCTGAAAAGGTACCAGTGTTAAGTTTTTTTCTTGTCAGATGTTTTTATTGTTACATTAATGTCACACTGTCTAGAATCTGATAAAACGATAAAAGAAATGAGTTCAAACTCAGATAAGCGTGTTTCATAAGGATGCAGTAAGGTCTGATGGTGCACCATCTTAATCTCTTTTTGATGTTTAGGACATTCACTCATCTGATGACGGAGACCAGCAGAACTTTGGACACTTTATGATCTGGTCTTTGGTGTAAATGTTTCCACAATTATGACAGCCGTGTTTTATTGATTTACTTAAGGATAAATTTTAAAATCCCTCTCCTGGTTTTCTAAAACACTTATTAGTGTAATGGGTGGAATTTAAAACCTTCTTCTGGTTTATGAAACACTGAACAGTCTGAAATATAGATTTTAAAACCTTCTTCTGGAATATAAATGACTTATTAGTCTAATGGGTAGATTTCAAAGTCCTTTTCCTGGCTTATAATGCACTTAATATTCTAAAGGATAGGTTTTAAAGTCATTCTCCTGATTGAAGCAAGTAACAGTCTTGGATAAATTTTTAAATCCTTCTCCTGGTTCACTGAGCAATTAATAGTCTGAAATATAGATTTAAAAATCCTCCTGGTTTGAATTGAACTTAACAGATAGATTTTAAAGTCATTCTCGGGGTTTATGAAACATTCAACAGTCTAAAGGATAGAATTGAAATAGAAAGCACTTTTTAGTCTAATTGATGGAATTTAAAGTCCTTTTTCTGGTTTGTTAAGCATTCAGCAGTCTAAAGAATAGATTTTGAAGTCATTTTCCTGGTCTATAAAGCACTTAACAGTCTAATAGATAGATTTTAAAATCCTTCTCCTGGTTTATAAAGCACTTAATGTTCTTCAGCCCATGTTCCTTTATTCTCCCAGGAGGTATCCAGACCCCTCAGGTCTTTTTGGACAGGTCTACTCCCTGTTACAGGATCAGGTGTTTGTTTGTTTTTTTACCTTCCTTTTGGGTTTTTGGCATGGAGTGATTTCATAAATTACTCTCTTGCTTACATATAATCAGGTCTAAATTCATACATTTCCAAACCTTATATTTTTTCACATACATATTTTCCTCTTTCTCAGTTAACTGCAGTTTTTAACATTTTTCTCAGTCAGTGCACATTTATAGTCTGATAGCATGAATTTTTAGGTCACGGACCCATTCATGCAGTTATCTTTAGATTTCCCAGATATCTTTATAGTTGCTATCCATGTATCCATATCTTTAAGTTATCCAAGTGTTAAGCCCACAGTAAGTTATCCATGTATATATACTTATGAATCCATGCTTCAAAGTGTGTCACAGACAGAAAGCTGAGCCAGAAGTAAAGAGCCACAGAAGCAGACCACTGTATGCTCTTGTCTTAAGATAGCTGTATCCATAGAAGGACACTACATGGACATATCATGTTTGTCAACATACTAGTGAACAGATATAAGCCAGTGACAACACTCTTGGTTCACTGGAGCAGACACACACACACACACACAGACTCACTCATGACACAGCTAGTCAGCATCCACTTTCATCCATGTCTCTTTGTACCGGACATGTAATAAACTGCTATGATAATCCCCAGTCTGGTATTAATGATCCTTCATTCATTAAACATCTCACACGATGTCATAGTCCATGAAGAATTGATGTCTTTCCTATTCTATATTTGGACCCCTTGCAGTGTGTGTTTTTACCAATATTTTTTTTCTTTAATTTTTAGGTTTTCCTGTAAGTCTTGAGCGTATGGCAGGAACTGCTGAGACTTTGACCATGAACCAAATTAAAGGTGAACATCTGATGAATTTATGAATCTTACCATATGCAGATCTGTCAGCAGGAGAGCAGATGAGAGTTAAGAAAAGCATCAGTAAAGTCGAGGAAAACGCCATCACTCAGTCACTCTCTCTCCAGCAGGAGGACTCCTGCTGAAGAGCGTCTGAAGAAGGAGTCCAGAACCGTCAGTCAGTGAAACAAATCCACACTTTGGTCGAGTAGCACCTGTGAGCAGCTCTGAAGGCTGAGACTAAATGAAGGATCCTGCAGGTGAGGAGAGCTTTAAGTAAGGCAGGGTCAGGTAAGAGTGTATGCAACACCTTTATGACCCACACACCTTTACTGTGGGTGTGAACTGAAGTGATCTCTGCTGGACAATAAAGGTGGAATTTAGAAAAACCCAAAGTCAGAGTCCAAAAGAGTCACCAATGTACAAACATGAAAATGAGTTCAGGTGGAGCTGATAAAGGTGAGGTGATAAAACAGATGAGATGCAGGTGTAATCAGCAGGGAGCCTCAGGAACAGGTGACAGGCCCTGCAAGGGGAGGGGGGGAGCAGCAGGAGCAGGAAAAAGGCTTCATGTCACTCAGAGAGGAGTCTTCACAGTACCCCCCTCTTTTTTCATGGAGTTTCCGCAATATCCTAGACCTCTCCTCCGGACCATAACCCTCCCAGTCCACAAGGTATTCAAATCCAGGTCCATGGGGCCTCACATCCAGGTTCCTAGAGACAGAGAATGTTGGATGGTCGTGGATGAGCTGTCGGGTGGAGGGGGTTTGGCCAGGGGGGTCAGGTTGCTGGAGGAGACAGGTTTGAGGAGGGAGACATGAAAGGTGGGGTCAGGGAGCTTGAAATGGTAAATGGACTTGAGCTTATATAGCACTTTTCTAGTCTTTGACTACTCAAAGCTGCTTTACACCACAGGTCACACTTACCCATTCACACCCATTCGCTCTCACATTCACTCACTGATGGTTCAGAGTTTCTATGTTAGTTATTCATCAGTATCAGCTAACACTTTCACGCTCTTTCATGCCCATTTACACGCCACTGACGCAGCAGTGGGAGCAACTTGGGGTTAAGTGTCTAGCCCAAGGACACATCGCCATGTGTCAGCCGGAGCTGGGCTTGAACCTGCAACCTTCCGATCACTGACCAAGTGCACTATCCATCTGCACCACCGACGCTTTAGCTTGAGTCTGACAGCGGAGGCGATGATGATCTTGTCGATGGAAAAGGACCAATGAAACAGGGTGACAGCTTCTGAGACTCAGTCTGAAGGGGGAGATCCTTAGGAGAGCCAGACCCAATGGGGCAACGCTGAGACTCTGAACGCAGCTCTCACGAGACTCTGCGCGTGATCCAACATGGCAGCAACCTGTTGCTGGATTAAAACAAACATTTCAGAATTTTTCTTTTCCTTTCTGTTTTTCATTTTGGACAGTTACTTTTTTACAATTTGTTGCCAATACAACTTGAAGTTGCCGACCTGGAGGACATTGAAAAGTACATTGACAACTATTTTACTCACATCTGCATGATGAGCAAACCCTTACAACACAATTGGCTGCTATCACCCCTGAAAACAAAATCTTGAAAGAATCCATTCTTGATATCCAGGCACGCAGCAGGAGGGATAATTTAGTATTCAGTGGCATTCCCAAAATTCAAAACGAGGAACTGGAAAAAAAAGATACAGGAATTCATCATCACACAGATCAAACTACCCCCTAAAACCACTAATAAAATCACTGTGTCCTCCGTCTCGGAGGAAAGAAAACGGACAATAAACGCCCACGGCCCCTAATCGCCAAATTTGAACATTTCAAACACAAAGACCTCGTGCAGCAGCAAGAAAAACATCTAAGAGGAACAGGCTTTGGACTCAATTATCAGTGTCCTTGTGAAATACTGGATGGACAAAATAAACTTTTACCCATTCGCAAGCACTTTCTGGCAGAAGGAAACAAAGCAGTAATCGCTGTCGACAAACTGTACATGAACGGGCAATTATACCAGGATAAAGTGGCGACCCTTTGGCTCTAGTAGCTCCACCATTGCTGTAACAATTCAAGGAACCTTGATAACTACTCTATCTCTATCTCTCACACACCACCTACACTGTATAAGACACACTTAATGCACAAAGGTCTCACTCTGCACTGTAAATGTCTGCTTCCTCTGTTGTTTTTTGACTCTGTGTTTTGAATTGTTTATCTGTTTCTGTCTGCTGTTGTCTATTTGTAACAAAGTATGTCTCTGTTAGGATCCAAATCTATTCATCAGACATGCAGGAACTCATTTACCCCTAAATACTAGTATGGAGTCATGCGTTATCCAGACACACAAAAACCTAATATTCATACTCAAATACAGAATCAAAATAACTAATGAAGTATTGTCTTCATACCAGCACTCAAATTTGTAACATGAAATGTCCGTGGGATTGGTTCTCGGGCAAAAAGGACAACAATTTTCAATCATCTTACTCACTTTAATCCAGACATATGTTTATTACAAGAATCCCATCTATTGTCATTAACTACAATACCCTAAGGTCACAGCAATACAATGATGTCTTTTCTGCTCATTATAAAACAAAAACAGAGAGGTGTGGCAATCCTGCTCCACAAAGATATCACATTTAAACACAACACATCAATGGTAGACCCAGAAGAAGATTCATCAATATTACCATTAACAACAACCCACTTACCAATGCTGGCATTTATGGCCCTAACACACATTACCCACCGTTTTTTTCTAAAGTTTCTTTTCCACACTATCCACTACATCACACTGTCCTGTAGTAATTGGTGGTGACTTTAATGCCGTAATTGATCCATCCATGGACAAATATAATATAAACAAATGCACATGTCCCTCCATAGCAACCATCAAACAGTGTATGAGGGATTGTGGTCTTGGCGAGAGTTGACGACTGCAACATCCAAATGATAAGCAACATTCATTCTGCTCATCAGCACACAACTCATACTCAAGAATTGACTGTTTTCTCACCAGTAATTCAATAATCAAAAACACCTCAGACTCACATATACAGTGCCATGAAAAAGCATTTGCCCCCTCCCTGATTTATCATTTTGCATATTTGTCACACTTAAATGTTTCAGATCATCACACAAATTTTAATGTTATACAAAGATAACCTGAGTAAATACAAAATGCAGTTTTTAAATGATGATTTTATTTATTAAGGAAAAAAGCTCTCCAAACCTTCATGACCCTATGTGAAAAAGTAATTGCCCCCCCTTGTTAAATCATGAGTTAACTGTGATTAACCACATTCTTTTGAAAGCTGAGTGCAATTTCACTGACCACACTCAGACCTGATTACTGCAGACCTGTTGAATTAAGAAATCACTTAAACAGAACCTGTCTGACAGTGAAGTTGGCTGCAAGATCTCCAAAAGAAACACATCATGCCACGATCCAAAGAAATTCAAGAACAAATGAGAAACAAAGTGATTGAAATCTATCAGTCTATTACAAAGCCATTTCTAAGACTTTAGGACTCCAGTGAACCACGGTCAGAGCCATTATCCACAAATGGAGAAAACTGGGAACAGTGGCGATTCTAGAGTGTGCTGGGGCCCCAGGCAAAAATTCCCAAGGGGCCCCTCTGAGAAGAACATATTCATAAATAATCTGAATACACACAGCACAAATCGCGATACAGCAATACAGGTAATCCAGAATACAGTTAGCCAAAAAAAGCTACAGCTCTAGTGTGTTTTTACTCCATCAGTCCATCAGATGAAATACAAAATGAAAAAAAAAAACGTTTTCTTTTATTCAAAGATTAAGGCATGAAAAATTTCAAATAAACCAAGTAAGTATCTAGCACTCCACAACACTTTTGGGCAGAGGACACCACATCACTTTCCAACACCCTGGGCTGCCCCATTCCTCTGTCTGCTTGGAGATTTGTCATCCATGAATCTTAGTTTAGAAACAAGTCAATCACTTCTTCTAGCACTAACTATCACCAAGAAAACTATCCTCATGAACTGGAAATCAAGGCACACTGCACATATCACAGACTGGAAAAATCTTCTTTTTGAACACATATCAATTGAGAAGCTCTCTTCCTCCACTAAGCATCGCTCCAGTCATCCAGATTCAATCTGGGAACCATTCCTTACCTCAGGTAATTTTAGAAATTAAAACAATAGAAAATTAAACTCAGAATATTCTCACTACATGTTTCTGTCCTTTTAGCTCGACAACCTCCTTTATAATCTTTTCATCCCTATCCGTGTGGTTTCACTGCATGCAAAGGGATGGGGAAGAGGGTGAAAACCTCCATCCTCCTCTCCCCTGTGACCATCTCCTGTTGCTGCTCATGCTGCAGGGGTCTGCCCGGGGTTGCTGGTGGTGTTCCTCCCTGCTGGGCTGGCCCTGCCCTGCTGCTCACCTCTACATCAGCACAGTATTAGGTACGACAAGACATTATTCCACAGTAATGGATAAAATCAACATCTTTTTCTATCACACAGTCACTGCTGAACTTTTTTTTATCTCTTTCTCTTCCATTATCAAAGTATTCTGTGTCAGAGGCAGTTTCCAAGCTCTTTTATTGTTCTGCCTTTTCCAATTAACCTGAAATTTCTAGATTTCTTATCCAGATATGGGTGAAGACAATATCTAATCTGTGTGTGTGTAGGTATGTGTGTGCATGATCTAGAATTAGTCACCTTACACTGAAAAAAATTTGGAGTGATATTTACTTAGAAAAACCTAGGCAAGTTTTTCCACACAGAAATTCTGAGTAAATTTTACAAGGGGTATATTCAAGTAAACTTAACTTGCATGTATAAGTTATTCCTAGAAGCAAAACTCGAGTAAACTTTACTGACAATTTTTAAATGTTTATATTGAATTTTATTCTCTTATTATTAGTCCTTTTTACTTGGACTCACTTTGCATCAAACTGCAAAACTCACCTTAAAGCCCCACTATGTAAGATTCAGGTTTGTCTGCTCTCGAGGGGCCTCTCTGGTTGTTGGGTGTAATTGCATTGTCGTAACACAGCGCCTCACAGCAACGTGCATTTGTTGACATACAGAGCCGGGAGAAGCGAGTCGACAGGACGTCCGAAGACATAGAAGAAATAGTGAAACAGTGAATGACCGAGCGTCACGGCGCCATGAATATCTCCAGCAATCTGAGAAACTCGATTGCAAATAACAGCTGGTAGCATTTAGTGACAAAACAACGTCCGCCAAGTTACACAAAGCATGCAATGCTACGGAGCAACCACCGACTGAAACTAAGTGTTGAACGGGGGAAAACCCGCTGAAAACATAACTTACCTCTCCAGCAGTAACTTTGCAAGCTAGGCGTCCGTCTTGTAATTTTCCATCCCCTGACGCTCTCGCCACCGAGCAAAGTGGGCTCCAATGTTAATTCTAGTTTTGTTCCTTGCGTTGTCCGATAGTCTCTTTTTGGCCCTTGAATCTGGAGAAAGAGTCCTCCTCACACGCTTTGCGGATGCCATGGCTGCTACTACTACATGCAAAACACCGGCTTCTTTAGCTGGAAGCCAAATCTCGCGTAGTGCCGTAAAGCAGTTTGCACTTCTCCCAGCCGCTCGCGATATGTGTCCCCGTCACTGGAGCAAAAGTTACATAGCCCCTAAACAGAGCAGGGAAGCGCTGTGGGGGGAAGGGGGCATTCTCTCTGTTACAGCGCCGAGCTCCACTGAACAGACTTTGGAGAGAATATTTGAAGGCTCAAATGATCTGCAGTGCTGCTTTAAAACAACTGACTTTTCAGAGTCTTTTCTATTTGTTTTTGAAGCATTTATTTAAGGGCTATATGTAAGTAACATTTGCCAACATTTTGTGTTCTTTAAACACCTCTGTTCTATGACTTACTTGATTTACCACATCGGTTTTTTGTTTCTTATAACAACAAAGCAATACAAAACATGAAGCAGCTGTGTTTTAACAACACCACCTTTATTTTCCATTACACTAATATGTATATTCAGTTTGCATTCACGGGTAAACACTTAAAGCTGTTTACCCTGTGAACATATATTTCATTTTGAAACAAAACTTATATGAAAACCTCTTTTTTTATTTTCTGAGGGGTTAAGTTCAAGGCATTTCTAATACAGCATGCTCTGGCTATCTGACAGATACACCATTTATCAAAAAAACAAAAAAAAATTTCAAACCAATGGTTTCTCATAATCTTTGTCACTAGAAGAATTGCATTTATCAACTGCAGAAAATCCAAAATCTCAAAAGAAATGTTAAAAGTCTGTTAAACAATTACAAATCTTTTCCATTCTTTTGGCCCAAAAACATAACACATCTACTTTAAGGGTTTTTTTATGCTGAGAACCAAAGAGCAAGTTAAGGGACTGTCTGAGTACATAATCTGACTCTTTGCTTTTTATCCAGTAACATGTTTAACAAATAACACTTCAAAAGAACACTGACATATAAACCCCAATTTTTTTATACAGCATCCAAATTAATCACCCAAAAGAATAGTATTTTAAGTAATTAGACAAAATTGACATATCTGTTTGTTTTAGCCCAAGAACAATGGCATTTCTATTGTGGCCTGAAGATTTAATGCAAAATTAAATAAAAAGCACATTATTTATAACAAAAAGAAGGAAAAAGACAAACTCAAACAAATTCACACATGGTTTTCCTTTTCTTCATGTGTTTCTCTTACAAAACAGACCACACCTACTTACAGTTTTGCCATTTAGTCAATCAAGAGAAAACACCTGAACCTGGATTTAAAACCAAAAAACAGTGTCATAAACATCTGCACTCACACTCCGAGTTTGTTTCACAGAGATTGGACTTTGGGTGACAGTGTGAGGACATCAAGCTCAAGAAAGAGCTTCTGAAACACTTCATAAGCATACTTCACTTTTGGTGGGTAACTCAAGTTCATTGCATAGATGATGTCCATGAGCAGCAGTACCTCAGTTCCTTCGACAACAACGGGCACATCATGATGGGGTGGTTCCTCACTTTCATGAAAGACACAGATCTTCAGAACTTGCTCTCCTGGTCTTCTTTCACAGCTTCCTGTAAAAAACATGTATATCCACGTTCAGGTTCATCATTTCACTCTTTTTTTAGTCAAGTTCTTGAGCATGGAGCAAGTTACTTGTCAGGTTAAAGTAGTAACTTCTCTGAATCCTTACTTTTAACAAAAGAGCAGAAATGAGACTGTGAGAACTTTGAATTGGGACAGAAGAAAATGGACTTTATAGCCAGAATTTTAGATTGTTACCATGCTAGCAAAACTTAAACAATGTCAGTAAATGTTCTGGTACCACAGAAACAAAAATTGCCCTCCGGCATTTTAGTAGGAATGTGAAGCTCTCAGTCAGAAATCCACAAGTTGGGACTTAGAAATATTAAGAGACCAGGAGACATCACAGTGTCTCCTCTCTGTCTGCTGCGTAAACCAAATGTAATGTTAGTATTTTAATGAGATGCTTCAGGGACTTTGCTTGGCTGACTTGACAAAGCTATTGTTTGATTTTATGTTTTCAGAGGTGTTGCTGTATTTCTGATATTATTTTAACTGCCATGAAATGATCAGTAAAAAGTGAAGTACAATTTTTGGAAGTATTTTTAAATCACTGCTGTTTGGTCACTAGCAGCTCTCTCTCTCCACTTTGTGGATATGCTGATTACCCACTAACTCATGCCTCCCCACCCTCTCTCCCTCTTCCCCCCTCTCTCTGCTCACTGCCACTTTGGGGTAAAAATACATCATTCCCTAACTTTGTACTTTAGTTACCAACAAACACAAACTACTTGATACTATATAATTTCACACATGCAGTATCAAAAAAGTTTAGAAATATCAAAATTAACCAAAATGGAGAAAGTCTGAAGAAAAACCAAATGAATAATAAATTCATGAAAGGTCTACTCCAAACAGAGCAAGCACTCTTCTGCAGATAAAGGGATTGTTTCTGTTTTATTCATACTTTTTGAGTCCCCGTTGGTACCCATATTGATACTTTATTACTATTTTGGTGGAGAGACACGACAATATGTTCTTAAATAAACCCAAACCAATTCTATATTTCACTTTAACAAATGTGATTACATTTTTAACCAAAATATGAATTTTTCTTTTTGATATGTAACTGAACACATTATCACGTTTCATTTACTGATTCCAAATGGTCATTTTAATGACCTGATAATAAAACATAATGATGTAACCTTGTCTCACCTCATTGGGTAAGCTAACTAGCTTTTATCCGGCCAATTCAACATAGATGTCAGCTTTCAACTTTAAATCAATTTGTAGTTGGAGCTGATAGGAAAAAAAGGTGCTGCAATTTATTTCAAAGTGCCACACAATGCTGATGTTCCTGTTGGCTAGCAGTTCAGTTTATTAAAAAATTTTTTTTTGGACAGCTGATGTTTGTAACCCATGAATGAATTTTAATACTGTGACCTGGCTTAAAACAAACTATTGTGTTACAGGATCCAGTATAAGCTTGAATGTTATTGAATTTAGGATATTAAAAAGACCAACAGAGCCTTTTAAAAACAGGTTACCATCTCCATTCCTATTCCATTAAAGTGAAATATGAATCTTTTTGTAATCTTAAAATGTCTGAATTTACCATGAAGTTCTCGATGAGCTCTCCTGAAGACTCCCCCAGGAATTCCATCAGGCAGCGGATAATGGCCTCCCATCGAGCTTCAACATGTTTCTGTTAAAACAGACAAATGTATACATGTTAATTTGATAACAGTGGAAACAGCACCATTTTGTACATGGAGTCTCATAAAAACTATATATAATAATACAAATGAGCCATATGATATCTGCTTTGGCAGATCCACTGAGGGCTTCATTTTTTGCGGATTCTTGCCTTACCCTGAGAATAATATACTCATTAATTCTATATACAGTATAAATCTATGTATAATCAGTTTACAGTAATTTAATGTATATACTTTACCTGAGTGAACAATTCCACCAGAGGCCTTACTTAAGTTCCAGCAACACCTCCTTTTTTGTGAAATATCTCTTGCAGTTTTGGAGTGTAGGGGTCCAGCTTGCTCAGAAAGGTTCTCTGCAGGTGATCTGTTGTAATTAGTGATGAGAATTCAGGCTCGTTTTAGAGAACTGGCTCTTTCGGCTCGGCTCACTAAAAAGAGCCGGTTCTTTCGGCTCCCAAATGGCTCTACAGATTTTTTTGTTGCTTTAATCAATATATTACCAATAATAATGTAAAATCAAGCACAAAATGAATTAATGATGTCAAAAAAAGCCTGCATTATACTTTTTTATTTATATATTTTTATTATATAAATATGCCTTTATTTTTTCACTCTACAGTGCAACAAAAATATAAATTATAAAATACAAAAAAAATCTTTTAACTATTTACAATTGAACTTTTAACAAATTTAAACTTTGAACTTTTTTCTACTAAACAAATTTAAAGTCAAGCAACACAGAATCCCTGAAAAACACACAACACAACAAAACATAAATTAAAATATTCAATTTATCGCTCCGTGTTGCTCCTTGCACTCTTTCTCTCTCGTCTCCCTGACTCTCTCTGCTCTCTTGACCTGTTCGTGTGCTGCTGCTGCTGTGTGTGTAACTGCTGCCCCTCCCCCCTCCGCTCAGCGCACTAAGTGTAGACACAGAGACGACATCACACATATTGACCAATCACTTGCGGCTGCCATAAGAGAGAAAAAAACAACAACAAAAAAAGGGGCTCCCCCAATCAGGAGCCCGCTCCCGTCGTTCACTTCAAAGAGCCGGCTCTCAGAGCCGTTACGTTCGCGACCGACACATCACTAGTTGTAATGCATCTGGAATTTTCTTCAATCTAAAAAGGGAGCAAACATGACAAAGCATTGGCTTAAAACACACTGTCAGCTCATCTGCTGTTCAGTCGTCCATTTGGAGCAGGGTTAGGCATAGCAGCAGTAAAAACGCCTCAAATACATTTACTGATGCATTAAGCTTTGCACAGTTAAAGCTGGTTATAATATATCTACAAATATCTACAAATAATGATTTATATGTAAATATATTGATTTTACATGTTTGTCAGGCATATTTTGTTAAATATTCTTCATGTTTAGAAATTCTTTACATTTGAAATTAACTTGTGGACCACAATAACTGAGGACAGCTGGATGTGGCCTCTGGGCCACCAGCTGTCCATTCTTGACCTATGTGCATTTTTTCGTTGGTCAAAATTTTATTACATTTGCTGAAATTTTTGACCTGGATAATACTGACATTAATGAATAACTTAATAATATAGTTTTATGATTAGTTATACTTTGACTTCCTATGGCTTGACTTGGACTTGTGCTAGATTTTCACTAATTATCCAGGTTCTTCACAAATCACAAATCTGATCCGAAATGAATTTATAATCCTGTCATTCTGTTGAAGAAACATATTTCTCACAGCTTTCTTCTCTTTTGCCTTTTTCGTGGAATCAGACAGGGTGCTGTGGCCCTCCTCTGCTGACGTTTACATGCAGAGACAAAGTTCACGGAGCGTCCAGCACGGATAAAAACACATCATGGACGGTTCCAGAAACTATTTTAAATGAATAGAAATGACAATTATGAGAAAGGGCTGTGTTTAAGTTCCATTACGTTAGCAGACGTTTTTTCTCATCCAAAGGATGGCTATGAGTACAGCTGAATGATGACTTTTTTTATTCAGAAAGCTGCTCTCCTTCCACCGGACCGTTAAGACCGTTTTAACCCTCTGTGTTTAAAACGTATCACCCACGCAAACAAGAAAGAGTGTGTTCATACCTGTGAGCCTTTTAGCTGCTGCACAGACCCCATGCTACATGCTACATGCTGCTTTGCTGCCAAACTGATAGAGTTAAACACAAAGCTTCACTGCTCTCATGGTGCTCAGACAGGCCGTAACTACTGAGCAATTTTACTGTGTTACAGTTGTTGTTTTACTGTTTAGCAGAAACATAATGGCATCTAAAATTAGTTAATCAGTAAAATACGGCTACAAACATCGACTATTACTTTCACTCCAGCATGTACTATGTTCTAGCAAGGACACAAGATAGCAAGTCATGGCGAGTAAACACTTGTCCTGCATTAATAACTTCACACTGACTACAGTTGCATGCGATTTACAAAGTTAAACGAACAAAAACACATTTATCGGGGATGTTTTAATGAATTTCTCCTTAAAGAAAGCATCTGAGCCCTCTTCAGATCCGCACTCCTGGTTCATGTCCAAACCGTTACTGGCTTTGCTCCGTCGCGTGTTTTTTAATGTCATCAGTTACCAGATTTGAAAGAGGTTGCCAGGTTTGCAAAGTAAAGTTTACTTGCTTTTAACAAGTTGACCACTTGATACATGAGCTCAGTAAATGTTACTTGATCATGTCATTCATATTTACTTTGATAATAAAGTTAAAAAAAAATACAAGTAAATACCAAGTAGCAAACTGAAAAAATACAATGATTTTTAAAGTAAACACAGGGGAGTAAAAAACTCTTGTAAAATTTAATTAAGAAATAAAAGTAATATTTACAGTCCCAAAAAACCTTTTTTTTTTTCGGTGTACGTCCTTTGGTGACTGTTTAACTCATTGTCATTTATATATGTATAATTTCTCCTTCCATCCATTTAATTAACTTTTCTTAATGCTTTTGGTCCACCCTATTCCTCTTCCACCAGTAATTCTATTGCAACTCCCTAATTAGTGTTCTATCATAGTGATTAAGTATTGGATCCTCTGTTACAGGAATGTCTGTTGCTTGTGAGTCTTTTCTCGATTTTTTCTTATTTTACTTTATTTTTTGTCTTCTTTCTCCATTTAATTTATTTGAACACTTGTCTGTTTTTTACCATCCTAGTCTTGCCTTGTTTTGTAAACCTCACCTTGTCCCACCAATAAAACATTTAAATAAATAAATCAATAAGGGGAGAGGCAGACCCTTTGTCCAGGGCGGTAATCGGCGATAGATGTAAAGGTGCATTCACACCTTGGTGACTGAGATCGCGTCACCAACCCAAGTCACGTTGCCTGTCCATAAAAAGCTCATTTTGTCTCAGAGACAAAATGAGCTTGCTCGTGTTTCACCTCAATCATATCATAAATCATATAATAGGATGTATTAGCTGACATTATTCCAACTGTATCCTTTTCACTCACCTACCAACCACAAAACACTGCAGCTGATGGCCCTGCAGCAGCATCGTCTGTGAGTTCTCTGCGGTGTAGGAACTAATGTCCTCACTAACTAATGTTTCCACACGGACATGGATTGTCACTCTATGAACTGGAATAAAAACAGTCTGTCACGGTGTCGTCACGCACCCACACAACGTTGATTGGCTGTCACGGCACAGCCACATGCGACATTGCCCAAAAGTTCAAATTTTTCAACTTTGGCGACAGAGTGACGCCCCGACCAAGTCACCCAGATTGCGGCCGTCGCATCCCGGGAGAGTTAACCCCCGCCCCATCGTGGCTGTACATTGACTTTAAATGGAGAGGGGTTGCCCAGGTGGCCAGGTCGTATTTGGTGTGAATGCACCTTTAGCCACCTGACACTTGTTCTTCTCCACTGACTGAATGAGGGCCACCCTAGTGTTCCTCCAAAATTCTCTTCACCGTCGCGTGTGGCCCCTCACGGACGGCACAGCCACTTCAGTCTCCTGTTCGGGAAACAGGGGGAGGCTGGTAGCCAAAGCACACCATGAAGGGGATATTCCTGTCAATCAATCAATCAATTCCTGTGGCTGCACTGGTGAGGGAGTTGTTCGGTACTCAATCCAGGGAAGATTGAGGCTTCAGGAGACGAGCTGTTGGGTGGTGACACAGCAGAGGGGGGTCTTCAGGTTCTGGTTGGCCTGCTCTGTCTGGCCATCGGTCTGGGGAGGAAATCCTGAGGACAGACTGGCTGCTGCGCCCACAGCTCTGCAAAACTCCTTCCTCACAGCAGAAGACATCAACACATCAACCATGGTCAGAGACAATGTCTGAGGGGATACCATGCAGCCTAAGAACATGAGGTCCCAGGAGATTAGCAGTGTCAAGGGCTGAAGGGAGTTTAGGCAGGGGCAGGTCGTGGACAGATTTGGAAAAGCAGTCAACGATGGTGAGGAAGACAGTGTTACCTTGTGATGGGGGAAGACCAGTGGCGAAATTCACAGCTATGTGAGACCAGGGGCATTAAGGGATAGGAAGAGGGCGCAGCAGACCAGCTGGGGTACGGTGGGAGGATTTACCTCTGGCAAAGACAGAGCAGGCAGCCACAAAGTCCTGGGTATTTTTCACCATATTTGGTCACCAGAAACTTTGTTGGAGGAAGTGTAGGGTTCTGTTGGCACTGGGGTGGCAAGTGAGCTTGGATCCATGGCACCATTTGAGAACTTGGAACCGGATGGAATCAGGGACAAAAAGGCGAATGGGGGGTCCGGTTCTGGGGTCTGGTTGGTCCTTTTGAACCTCTTTCACCACTCTCTCAATCTCCCAGGAAGCTGCTCCGATGATGCAGGAAGGGGGGATAATGGGATTGGATTCTCCAGAGCTTGGGGGAGGAGATTACAGGCGGGACAGGGCATCAGGTTTGGTGTTGCGAGAACAAGGCCGGTAGGAAAGGGAGAAGCTGAACTGGCTGAGGAACAGGGACCCTTTTGCTTGCCTAGGGTTCAGGCGTTTAGCTGAGTGGAGGTCAGAGAGATTCTTGTGGTCTGTCCAGATGACAAAAGGGACCTCAGCACCCTCCAACCAGTGCCTCCACTCTTGAAGAGCCCACGCCACTGCCAGCAACTCTCTTTTTTTGACGTCGTAGTCCGGTTCAGCGGATGACAATCGGAGAGAAAAGGGGATGCAGGGATGTGACTTATTGGCAGAGGTGGAAAGAGTACTGAAATATCCTACTCAAGTAAAAGTACCACTACTTGGATGAAAATTTACTCAAGTACAAGTAAAAGTACTGCTCTAAAAATGTACTCAAGTAAAAAGTGGCTGGTTTAAAGTGTACCCAGAGTAAAAGTTACTTTTTGAACAGTTCTGGGGTTCTTTCTTCTGTTGTCTAAAATGGACAACGAGATACAAACATTAAATTAAAGTAACTGGTTTTATTTAAAGGCAAATCTTTGACTTAAACATGCCATCATTACATATATCAGAAATGCCTGTATTCATAACTATTTAAACAGTGGAAGGTTTGCCTATACTACAGTCAGTATCACGGTCCTATTACATAGACAGTTCAGGGAAAGTGTAGTAATGCCAGTTTGAGACAACTTTACTGTTAACATAGTTGATCATTTTGAAGACTGTTGTGTTCCTCTAAGTTGTATTCCTATTTACCAGAGGTGGGACCAAGTCATTGTTTTGCAAGTTTCAAGTTAGTCACAAGTCTTTGGTCTCAAGTCTCGAATCAATTCCAGTCTGGAGACAGGAAAGTTGAGTCAAGTCCAGAGTCTTCAGTTTAACATTTCGAATCAGATCAAGTCATTAGCCATGTTTACCCAATTAAATGCCATTTAAACAATAAAACATTATGTTATACCTTTATGATTGGCTGACAGGTGGATTTTTGTAAATCAGACCCCAATAGTTGAAGGAGTTGCATTTACAACTGTAGGGAATCAATGGAGAATATGTGATCCAGGATACCTCAGGATGAATTTATCATTTAGTAAACAGTGAGTGAGTGAAAACAGTGGCTCAGAGCTGTACTGCTGAAGAATGTTGAGTTTTGATTAATCAAAAGGCTGACTCGTCATTTCTTAAGTCTTTGTGTTCACTTAAACCGTGCACATGAGCTATCAAAACACCGTTTGAATGATAAAAACACACAAAGTAATTGATGATCCCACACTTTACATTCACCGGCACACAGAGGAGTCAGCGCACAAAAAAGACGCTGAGCGATATAGGAGGGATTTAGATCAAATGTTCACATGCACATGGGCTGCGCTGAAAAAGGACATAACTGACAGACAACAACAGTAACAGCCACACTTTGAAACAAAAATATCAGGTCTTCGTCCACAGACCGGATGATGGCTGCATCACTTCAGACATTTTAAGGATGAAAATCTCTTCTTCAGCTTTTCCTTCCTGCCCCTGTTCTGTGTGAGCATGTCACTTTAAACAGGGATCACTGATCAACTTTTGATCATGTGATCATGGTATCATGTATTGGCGTTGGATGAAAACAGTGATGTGTTCATAGAGCTCCAAGGACAAAGGTCAGGGTTTATGAGCTAGTTCCTCATTACACATCAACTCAGAAGAAACTGCCATCAATCAGTTGATGAACTCAAATGTTTTACCACTATGGTTCCCAAATCTCCATATTATAACAATTTAGACTAGTTAGAGAGTAGGTACTGCCCACTTTTGTCTGAGTTGAAGAAGGAACACATGTAAAACATACTGACACTCCATGCTTGACATCAGTGGTCACAGGAGGAAAGAGGTCTACATCTGAATCAAAATAAATATGAAGGAGGTGAGAAAACAGGCTGAATATTGAGCACATGATTGTAGGAAATGTACAATTATGTAGGAAAAGGTTCATGGAAATGGGTGCACTCTTATGTGTAGACCACATTAGAGTGCAGAGGTCGCTGGCTGGAGTCAATATTATGGTGCAGACAGCCTTTTTTTAGTTCACATTCGGGTGCAGACAGTCTTTGGCTGTAGATTATATCATGGTGCAGACAGGGTTTGGTTGTAGACCATACTAGGGTGCAGACCATCTTTGGTTGGAGACCCCATTACAGTGCAGACAGTCTTTAGCTTTAGACAACAGAGAGTGCAGACAGTCTTTGGTCGGGGACCATATTTGTGAGCAGAGTCTTGGGTTGTAGACAATTTTCGGGTACAGTCAGTCTCTGACTGTGAACCATAAGGTGCAGACAGTCTTTGGTGGTAGAACATATTAGGGTTCAGACAGTCTTTGGTGGTAGAACATATTAGGGTTCAGACAGTCTTGGTTGTAGATAATAATAGGTTGCAGACAGTCTTAATTGTAGTTCAAATGAGGGTTAGACAGTCTTTGGCTATGGGCCATATTAGGGAGCAGACGGTCTTGGTTACAGTCCAAATTAGGGTGCAGACAGTCTTTGGTTGTAGACTATATTAGGCTGTAGACAGTCTTTGGTTGTAGACTATATTAGGTTGTAGAGAGCCTTTGGTTGTAGGAAATATTAGGGTGTAGACAGTCTTTGGCTATAGACCATATTAGCTTGCAGTCAGTCTTTGGTTGAAGACCATATTAGGGTGCAGACATTGTGGGATTGTTGACCATATTAAGATGCAGTCAGTCTTTGGTTGTAGAATATATTAGGTTGTAGACAGTCTTTGATTGTAGGCAATATAAGGGTGCAGACAGTCTTTGGCTATAGACCATATTAGCTCGCAATCAGTCTTTGGTTGTAGACCATATTAGGGTGCAGACATTGTGGGATTGTTGACCATATTAAGATGCAGTCATTCTTTGGTTGTAGTCCACAGTAGGGTACAGACAGTCTTTTCTGTGGACATCATGTTGCAGACAGTATTGGTTGTGGGCCATATTTGGGGGCAGGCGTTCCTTGGTTGTAGAAGATGATTGGCTGCTGACTGTTTTTGGCTCTAGACCATACTAGGATGCAGACAGTCTTGGGCCATAGACCATATTAGGGTGCAGACAGTCTTGGGCCATAGACCACATTAGGGTGCAGACAGTCTTGCTGTGGACATTTTAGACTGAGGACTTTCTTTGGATGAAGAGGAATATGTCAGTTTAAATGAATCCACTCCTCCCAGTCACTCAAATACTCATATACCCCGCGACACAGGCCGGGGTGGTGGTGTAGCAGCTAATTATCATTCTTGTCTCCAAATCAATCCCAGACCAAAGCTAATTACTCTTCTTTTGAAAGCTTTGCTCTAAATTTATCTCATACTGACTCGAAAACCTGCCAGCCAGTCCTATTTGTGATAATTTACCGTCCTCCAGGCCCTTATTCTGAATTCTTATCAGAATTTTCTGAGTTCGTATCAAACTTGGTCCTTAGCTCTGATATAATACTTATTGTAGGTGATTTTAATATCTATGTTGACAAAGACAGTGATAGCCTTAGCTCAGCTTTTATGTCCTTAATAGACTCAGTTGGTTTTATTCAGGCTGTTTGTGAAGCTACTCATCATTTCAATCAATCAATCAATCAATCTTTATTTGTTTAGCGCCAATTCATAACAAGTGTTATCTCAAGACACTTTACAATAGAGCACAAAGCTCTTCATATTAGGGATATACATATATGCATAGATACATACATAAAATACACATATACATATATATACAAATATATACATCCAACACCCAACATGAATCCGTATAGCCAATCATGAATCCCTCCATCATGGCGGCAAGAAAAAAACCTTCTGTTAAGCAGCAGGAAATCTTGAATGTGGACCCCAGTCTCATGATGAACAGCAAATCTACACGATGCTGTGTTGGGTGTGTGGGCGAAGGGAGGGAGGTAAGTGGAGACAAGTGGACTAAAGTAAGAACTAAAGCTAGTGACAGATCAATGGACCAATCATAGACCTGTCGTCGTCAAATTTGTTACTGCTGCAAACAAATTTATTAGAGGTTAGCCTCTTGAGATGCTACAACTTGTTTTCAAGAGGGTACTCATGTCTGTATGGTTGTGGTGATAATTTTATAGAAGTATAATCAATGAAAGTCTTACTGAAAATAAGAAGTTATGGTAGTGACGAACTCATGGGTGCCCAGACCACAAGTGCATCCCTACCATATTTGTCTCCGTTAAGTATAAATGTATTAATGATAGACCTCTTGAGATGTGACACCTCATTTTCAAGAGGGATCTCATGTCCATGTGGAGCTAGAGATAGTTACTATAGATGTATCAACCATGGATAGAGAGATCATGCTAATATCTACATTAACAGCTATAATGATTATGAACTGGAATGAGATGGCCAAATATGTGTTATGTCTGTAATTGTAGTTATTAAGGCTTCGTGACTCCACAGCAGCAGGCAGTCTCCACCAAGGATCCCAGGCCACCTACAAGACCAGAGCCAGAGACGAGTACAGGAGCAAACAGAAAGGGGCAGAGGCAGATATGGAGAGAGAGTGTGAGAGAGAGAGGGATAGAGCCCAGTGTGCCAGATCCCCCCGGCAGTCTAGGCCTATTGCATCTTAACTATGTGTCTAAACTATGGACTATGAGCTGGTCCCTAACTGAAAGCTTTATCAAAGAGGAATGTGTTAAGTCTAACCTTAAAGGTAGAGAGGGGGTCTGCCTCCCGAACCGTGATCGGTAAATGGTTCCAGAGAAGAGGAGCCTGATAACTGAAGGCTCTACCTCCCAGACTACTTCTAGAGACTGATGGAACCACGAGCAGGCCAGCATTTTGGGAGCGTAATGTTCTAGAGGGGTTGTACGGCACTACAAGCTCTTTGAGATAAACTGGTGCCTGTCCACTGAGGGCTTTATAGGTGAGAAGAAGAATCTTGAATTCTATTCTATATTTAATGGGAAGCCAATGCAGAGAAGCTAATACAGGAGTAATGTGGTCTCTTCTCCTAGTTCTAGTCAGAACACGTGCTGCAGCATTTTGAACCAGCTGAAGCGTCTTAAGCGACTTACTGGGACAGCCTGAAAGAAGAGAATTACAATAGTCCAGTCTAGAGGAAACAAAAGCATGGACTAGCTTTTCAGCATCGTTCTGGGACAGGATAGGCCTAATTTTAGCGATGTTACGGAGACAAAAAAAGGCTGTTCTTGAAATTTGCTTTATGTGAGAGTTAAAGGATAAATCCTGATCAAATAGAACCCCGAGATTTCTAACAGTTGTGCTTGGCATCAGGCTAATGCCATCTAGGGCAGTTAATTCATTAGAAAAGGTTTCTCTAAGGTGTCGAGGGCCCAGCACAATGATCTCTGTCTTGTCTGAGTTAAGGAGAAGAACATTTTTGGCCATCCAGGTCCTAATGTCCTTTAGATACGCGTCTAGTTTAGATAACTGAATTGTCTCACCTGGCTTCATTGATACATACAGCTGAGTATCATCTGCGTAACAATGAAAATTAACTGAGTATTTCCTCATGATATCACCGAGGGGAAGCGTATATATGGAGGAGAGAATTGGACCTAGCACGGAGCCTTGAGGAACTCCGTAACTTACTTAAGTGTACACAGAGGACTTGTTGTTCACGTGTACAAACTGGTATCTATCAGATAAGTAGGACTTAAACCAATTTAGGGCAGTCCCTGTTATCCCCAGTAATACCTCTAATCTCTGTATAAGAACATTATGATCAATGGTGTCGAAAGCTGCACTAAGATCTAACAAAACAAGTACCTGAGAGAAGTCCCTCATCTGAAGCTGAGCACACTCTCGATTTGGTTCTAGCAAACCAAAAGTTTTTCCTGAAAATCCTTTATTATCCGATCACTTCTTAGTAACTTTTAACATCTTCTTAGAGGATTTTGCATTTTGTAACAAAATTGTGAAGAGTAGAAATCTGTCCAGTGGTGCTGTGGCTAAATTTAAAGAAGCCATTCCTGCTGCCTTAAACTCAATAAACTGGCCAACTGATAACTGTGATATTAGTTATAGCCCCTCTCAGCTGGATCAGCTTGTTGATGACTCTGCCAGTCGTCTAAGATCCACTTTGGAGACAAAAAAACTATTAATCATCAGAGGACAGCTCCTTGGTTTAGCTCTGAAACTCGTGCACTTAAACAAGCATCCCGTAAATCAGAGAGAATATGGCGCTCCAATAAAAGGGAGGAGTCACGTATACTTTGGCAGGAAAGTCATAATAACTACATGACAGCCTTACGACATGCTCGAGCTGCCTTCTACTCCTCACTGATTGAAGAAAATAAAAACAACCCTAGGTACCTTTTCAACACTGTAGCCAGGCTGACACAGAGTCAGAGCTCTATTGAGCCTGTGATTCCTCTAGCTCTCAGCTGTGAGGACTTTATGAGCTTTTTTAATGATAAAATTCTTTAAATTAGAGATAAAATTAGCAACTCCCTGTCTTCACCCGAACCTGCCGTACCATTATATGTAGTTAGACCTGACTTAGACTGTTTTTCTACTGTTAGCCTTCAGGAACTAAATTCTTGTCTCCTCCTCCAAACCATCAACCTGCCTTTTAGATCCGATCCCAACTAAACTGTTCAAGGAAGTCTTTCCCCTAGTTTGTCCATCCCTGCTGGAGACAATAAATATATCTTTATCAACAGGCTACATGCCACAGTCTTTTAAAGTAGCTGTAATCAAACCTCTCTTTAAAAAACCTAACCTCGATTCAGGCACATTAGCTAACTACAGGCCTATATCAAACCTTGTAACTACAGGCCTATATCAAACCTTGTAACTACAGGCCTATATCAAACCTTCTAACTATAGGCCTATATCAAACCTTCTAACTACAGGCCTATATCAAACCTTGTAACTACAGGCCTATATCAAACCTTGTAACTACAGGCCTATATCAAACCTTCTAACTATAGGCCTATATCAAACCTTCTAACTACAGGCCTATATCAAACCTTGTAACTACAGGCCTAGATCAAACCTTCTAACTACAGGCCTAAATAAAACCTTCTAACTACAGGCCTATATCAAACCCTCTAACTACAGGCCTATATCAAACCTTCCATTTACTTCAAAGATCCTGGAGAAAGTAGTGGCTAATCAGCTATGTGACTTCCTTCAGTACAACAGCCTGTTTGAGGACTTTCAGTCAGGATTTTGAGCTCATCACAGCACACAGACTGCTCTAGTTAAAGTAACTAACGATCTACTCTCAGCTTCAGATGAGGGACTTCTCTCAGTACTTGTTTTGTTAGATCTTAGTGCAGCTTTCGACACCATTGGTCATAATGTTCTTATACAGAGATTAGAGGTATTACTCGGGATTACAGGGACTGCACTAAATTGGCTTAAGTCCTACTTATCTGATAGATACCAGTTTGTACATGTGAACAACAAGTCCTCTGTGTACACTTAAGTAAGTTACGGAGTTCCTCAAGGCTCCGTGCTAGGTCCAATTCTCTTCTCCATATATATGCTTCCCCTCGGTGATATCATGAGGAAATACTCCATTAATTTTCATTGTTACGCAGATGATACTCAACTGTATGTATCAATGAAGCCAGGTTAGACAAATCAGTTATCTAAACTAGACGCGTGTCTAAAGGACATTAGGGCCTGGATGGACAGAAATTTTCTTCTTCTTAACTCAGACAGAGGTCAGAGGTCATTGTGCTGGGCCCTCGACACCTTAGAGGAACCTTTTCTAATGATTTAACTGCCCTAGATGGAATTAGCCTGATGCCAAGCACAACTGTTAGAAATCTCGGGGTTCTATTCGATCAGGATTTATCCTTTAACTCTCACATAAAGCAAATTTCAAGAACAGCCTTTTTTGTCTCCATAACATCGCTAAAATGAGGCCTATCCTGTCCCAGAACGATGCTGAAAAGCTAGTCCATGCTTTTGTTTCCTCTAGACTGGACTATTGTAATTCTCTTCTTTCAGGCTGTCCCAGTAAGTCGCTTAAGACGCTTCAGCTGGTTCAAAATGCTGCAGCACGTGTTCTGACTAGAACTAGGAGAAGAGACCACATTACTCCTGTATTAGCTTCTCTGCATTGGCTTCCCATTAAATATAGGATAGAATTCAAGATTCTTCTTCTCACCTACAAAGCTCTCAGTGGACAGGCACCAGTTTACCTCAAAGAGCTTGTAGTGTCGTACAACCCCTCTAGAACATCACGCTCCCAAAATGCTGGCCTGCTCGTGGTCCCATCAGTCTCTAGAAGTAGTCTGGGAGGTAGAGCCTTCAGTTATCAGGCTCCTCTTCTCTGGAACCATTTACCGACCACGGTTCAGGAGGCAGACACCCTCTCTACCTTTAAGGTTAGACTTAAAACATTCCTCTTTGATAAAGCTTCAGTTAGGTGTCACGGGGTAAAACCCTTGAATTTTATTAACCCAGTCCTGATGGGGAGCACTCAGTTCACACAGCAACCAGACAGGTAGGGGTGTGCAAAAGATACAATTTATTAAAAGCAAGTCAGTTTGATAAAACAGTTTTAAGAAAATGGTCTTGAATAAAAGTACTTTAAAACAACTGTCCAGTCTTCTTTGCTGGGGTCCACGGGAGGCTGAGTCCAGAGGGTGGCAGGAGCAGAGCCTAGGTATAAAAAAAGTCATGTTTAGGATTGAGCTTATGTGGCTACACTCCTGTTTGCATAGACTACAAAACAGCTATGAGTCAACCGGCCCTGGGTCAACAATAAATAAGGCTACAATTAAAACACCACAATACAAAATAAAACAACTCGATTAAAACCACTCATGACCCAGGCTTGTAGCTCTGCCAAAATAAAAACAGGTCTATGACTCCTCCTCTGTGCGTAGCTCTTAAAACCAGAAGAAATAAGGAGAGGGACTTAGCAGACAGGAGAGGTGAAGCGTACTTCCACCTCTCCATGTGTCTCACAGGGCCTCCTCTCCTTGTCGTTCTCTCTCCGTCACTCTCCCAGGGCCAATCTGCACCGTCGTCCCGGGTCGCCAGGTCCCACTGCCACCTCTGTTGGCGTCTCCCTTGCTCCCTTGCCTCTTGGTTCTTGTCACCCTGGCTGCGTGCAGTCGTCCGCGTCCTTTCACCACCGGCCACACCGCTGCCTGGTCCTCACAGACTGCAGACCGCTTCCTCAGTTGTCTCGCTCTGGGCCGCTCTTCTCGCTGTGCTCTCGCCTCGGGCGTCCTCACACCAGTGCTCCCCTGCACACACTCACACCACTTACTGGAAGGAAAGCCCACACCCTTTATGTACACGCTGGCGCGCGCTCTCCCAGCACCACCAGGTGTTTTTAATCAGGCATTAGACTGCTCACACAGGAGAGGGGAGAGAAATCACTCATGCAGTGAAACAGTCACACTCACACACCACACACCCTGTGACATAGGGACCAGCTCATAGTCCATAGTTTAGACACATAGTTAAGATGCAATAGGCTTAGACTGTCGGGGGGATCTGGCACACTGGGCTCTATCCCTCTCTCTCTCACACTCTCTCTCCATATCTGCCTCTGCCCCTTTCTGTTTGCTCCTGTACTCGTCTCTGGCTCTGGTCTTGTAGGTGGCCTGGGATCCTTGGTGGAGACTGCCTGCTGCTGTGGAGTCACGAAGCCTCAATAACTACAATTACAGACATAACACATATTTGACCATTTCATTCCAGTTCATAATCATTATAGCTGTTAATGTTGATATTAGCATGATCTTTCTATCCATGGTTGACTATACATCCATAGTAATTATCTCTAGCACCATATAGACATAAGGACCCTCTTGAAAATGAGATGCCACATCTCAAGAGGCTTACCTTTCATGAATTTATACTCAATGGAGACAAATATGGTAGGGATGCACTTGTGGTCTGGGCACCCATGTGTCTGTCACTACCATAAATTCTTATTTTTAGTCCATTATCAGCTGAAAATACATCGCCTATAAATTCTCAATGATGCTGTTGTATTATTCAGTGTTAATTGAATTTGAATTCAATGTTCATTGTAGAAGGATAATGTCATGCCATATGTTGTGGGTAACAATATTATGTCCCTTTATGTATTTCTAATGATGAAATGTTGAACCATGAAATATCGATCACGTAAATATCTTTCTTTATTAACATTAGCTATTAATATTTTAATCACATTAGACTAACATAGTCAGACATTGTTGGTATTAATCAGACTCCTATTTTGTTGTGTATCGTATTGGTTTATGACAGTTCACCTTATATGTTAAAACTATTTTACACATTAAGTTTTTTCCTCTTATAGCCTCCATAATGATGTTCTAATATTTAATTTGAGTGATGTCTTTATATGTCTGAAGATAGGGGATCACATAAAAGATAAACCCAGCATATTACATGTAAAAATCCTCACTGAATGAAGAAATGAGCATGGATATATTACCTATTTAGTACCTCACAGTAATTAGATAGGACCACAGACTGTTTGTTTACGAATTGTTTTGATAATATTTTATAATCTCACACTGTAGTTAGAATTTTCACAGAAATGGTATGCATAAAGGGCTTTATTTGTTGTACTTTTGGTAAGTTTATAAAAGTGTCAAAATACAATGATTTCACAAACACTATTAACAGAATATGTCATACACCATAGGGCCTGAATACATATCTAATGAAGTCCATTGTTCAAAGTTACAAATATTAAACCAAAACCAAGTGTTAAAGGAAAGAACATAATGTACTGAATAATCCTACAGCAAACAGATCTCTCTGTGCACAGAGAGGGTCAGGAAAGCACGACCATATTTGGAACTGGGTGGGAAGCCATCTTGGAGCATGTCAGCCATTTTGTGTAAAACCATAGAATTAAAAAAAAAAAGTATGCCTGGTTGTGCCTTATAGTTAAAATAAAATACTTCTGGACTCCGTGATAATGTATAAAGGCCTATGGAAGAGAAAATTATTCAATTATAATTAAGAATTAAAGAAAGTGAATATCAGAAGGAAAAAGAGGAGGGACCTTCTGGAGTCTTCGGGAAGACGGGAGGAGTCCCTCCCATTGGCTATATAACGTACATACAATAACTCAAGCTTCAGTTGTTTTGAGGTGTCGCGACACGAAGCAAATCCCGTTTGTTACTGTTCACCTTGTGACTTTAATAAACGTCGCCTGTCAAACTGGAATTTCCCTGCGTTCGTGCTTCCTTTTCGAGCGAGAGCACCGACTTGAACTAGACCTTATTAAATCAGTGTTATCTTAGCTGCCATTTTCGCGCAGAAGTTACGAGCCAACTCATTCATTATTTACTACGTAAATAAGAAGACACAACATCATAAATATTATTGATTATATTTCTATAAAACTATCACTACAATCATACAGACATGAGAACCCTGCTGAAAATGAGATGTAGCATCTCAAGAGGCTAACCTCAAATACATTTATATTCAGTAGAAACAAATATGGTGAAGACAGGTCTATGATTGGTCTGTGGATCACTAGCTTTAGTTCTTACTTTAGTCCACTTGTCTCCACTTACCTCCCTCCCTTTGCCCACACACCCAACACAGCATCGTGTGGATTTGCTGTTCATCATGAGACTGGGGTCCACATTCAAGATTTCCTTCTGCTTAACAGAAGGTTTTTTCTTGCCGCCACGATGGAGGAATCATGATTGGCTATATGGCTTCATGTTAAGTGTTGGATGTAAATATTTGTATATGTATGTATATGTGTATTTTATATATGTATATATGTATCTATGCATATATGTGTATCCATAAAATGAAGAGCTTTGTGCTCTATTGTAAAGTGTCTTGAGATAACACTTGTTATGAATTGATGCTATACAAATAAAGATTGATTGATTGATTGATTGATTGATTGGATGTGGACCTCATCTTCAAATGGTCCCTCTCCAGATGTGTACCTTCCTTGGTTGTGGACTCTCTTTGGCTGTGGACCTTTTGTTGATAGTGTAGACTTTCTTTGGACAGTCGTATTCTTCAGATGTTAAACTTTGCAGCTGATCTTCTCCACATATGCACTTGTTTCAGATGTGGGATGTAAATCTTTTTTTGAATGGGACCTTCTCTGGATTTGGACCTGGACCTTCTTTGGATAGTGTAGACCCTCTCAAAATCACAAAAAGCTCAACCAAACATCTTCTTTAGAAGTCTGTCCTTCCTGCATGTTCCTCTATCCTCGTTTGACCCAAACCTTCACCCATATCTTCAGGGATCAGATCCATGATGCTGCAGATCTATCTTTATGAACTTTATCTTGGCCCATGTTTCCACTGACCATTTCCATGACGTAGTGTTGACGTTCTTTCTTGAGTGTGAGATAAAAAATAACTTAATGACCTGGGCAGGTCAGATAGAGCACCGTCATGAAGGTCTGAGTCTGAGTTTATGACCCTGGGGTGTGAACTGAGCGCGCCCAGAGAAGGGAGTGGTCAGGATTTATTGTCTGATAAGATGGAAGTTTTTAATGACTGCAGGACAACAACCTTGACCTCAGTGCAGCTTCTGTCTGGCATGTCTGCTGTTAACCTTTGACCCCTCGATGAAGGACACTCATCATGGCTGTGATCAAAACAAGAGTCTGTGTATTGGGGATCTTCATCCAGACCTGAAACTGATCAAAGTCACAGCAGGGATGGGCGACTTCAGTTCCTAAAGGGCCTCATCAATCCTGTCCTCATGGCCACAGGCCCACCTGCTGAGATTTGTAGGATCAGCTAAATGTCATGATTTCTGTTACTCATGACTGAACAAAGAACAAAGTATGTCTGTGATGAGAATTCATCACACCAACATTTATGTATTTAAACTCAAGTGCACATGGTAATACTTCATCTGATGAGCGCAACAGAATTTAATCCCTTTTCAGATGCTTTTTAATACAAATTACAGAACATTTACTGTTTTTTAAAATCCATTCTACTTACATTTCTATTTTTATTTCACAAATGTGTCTAGTTTTGCATAAAGGGTGTTTTGTTGAAAAAATTAGATCCAGTAAAATCTCTATTTTAAGCAGTCCTTCCACTTTTGATGCCCTCCAGACAGATGTGTCTTGCATTCTTCATGTAATGAACTTTTTGAAATCTAAGGTTGTTCTAACGCCTCACATGTTTGCTCCACACAAACAAACTCTGGTCCACTCTTTGGAGAGTTTGTATGATTTGTGCTGGTGTGAAAAATCACATCAATTCTGGTGTGGATCAAAGAATCCAGCCAATAAATGGCGGTCACTGTTCGTTTCCAGGTGGATCAGTTCTGTTCATGGGGGGTTTAAAGACATCTGAACTAAACAAGAAACAAAAAGTCAAGCTGACCAAAAAAACAAGGAGGGCATTGTAGATGTTGTGACAAAACAGTTAGCAAGTTAACATATAGTTCACTGACAATATCAGGTGGGGAATGGCTAATGTTAGCGTCATCAACCTCAGGTTCTCTTAACAGGTTAAAATCTACAAGTCCACTAGGGAATACTATTCCAAACCACTCTGGTAAACACGTCATTTTTATCTGAGCAGCCTAAAGACAATATTGAATTTATTTTATCACTCAAAATACACTATTTTGCCAAAAGTATTCGCTAACCCATCCAAATAATCAGAATCAGGTGTCCAATCACTTCCATGGCCACAGGTGTATAAATACAAGCCCCTAAGCATGCAGACTGTTTCTACAAACATCTGTGAAAGAATGGGCCGCTCTCAGGAGTCAGTGAATTCCAGCGTGGAACTGTCATAGGATGCCACCTGTGCAACAAATCCAGTCGTGAAATTTCCTCGCTCCTAAATATTCCACAGTCAACTGTCAGCTTTAATATAAGAAAATGGAAGAGTTTGGGAACAACAGCAACTCAGCCACCAAGTGGTAGGCCATGTAAACTGATGGAGAGGGGTCAGCAGATGCTGAGGTGCATAGTGCAAAGAGGTCGCCGACTTCATGTGGCCTTCAGATTAGCCCAAGTACAGTACGCAGAGAGCTTCATGGAATGGGTTTCCATGGCCGAGCAGCTGCATCCAAGCCATACATCACCAAGTGCAATGCAAAGCGCCAGATGCAGTGGTGTAAAGCACGCTGCCACTGGACTATAGAGCAGTGGAGACGCGTTCTCTGGAGTGATGAATCACGCTTTTCCATCTGGCAATCTGATGGACGAGTCTGGGTTTGGAGGTTGCCAGGAGAACGGTACATTTCTGACTGCATTGTGCCAAGTGTGAAATTTGGTGGAGGAGGAATTATGGTGTGGGGTTGTTTTTCAGGAGTTGGGCTTGGCCCCTTAGTTCCAGTGAAAGGAACTCTGAATGCTTCAGGATACCAAAACATTTTGGACAATTCCATGCTCCCAACCTTGTGGGAACAGTTTGGAGCGGGCCCCTTCCTCTTCCAACTGACTGTGCACCAGTGCACAAAGCAAGGTCCATAAAGACATGGATGACAGAGTCTGGTGTGGATGAACTTGACTGGCCTGCACAGAGTCCTGACCTGAACCTGATAGAACACCTTTGGGATGAAATAGAGCGGAGACTGAGAGCCAGGCCTTCTCGACCAACATCAGTGTGTGACCTTACAAATGTGCTTCTTGAAGAATGGTCAAAAATTTCTATAACACACTCCTCAACCTTGTGGACAGCCTTCCCAGAAGAGTTGAAGCTCGTAATAGCTGCAAAAGGTGGACCGACATCATATTGAACCCTATGGGTTAGGAATGGGATGGCACTTAAGTTCATATGTGAGTCAAGGCAGGTGAGCGAATACTTTTGGCAATATAGTGTACCTCAAGCTGCTTTGAGTTAATCCATGTGATTACTCAAAGCTGGCCGTGCAATTCTACTTGATCAACAAAAGGCTATAGACCACATTAGGGGGGCAGACAGTCTTTGGCTGTCTGACATGTTAGGGTGCAAGACAGTCTTTAGGTGTAAACAACAGAGATTTGTGTGTAATTCCCATGGTCCCCCAACTCCCGGCTTATTACGTTCTGGACTGTATGTAGTTTATGCTGTCGAGGGTTATGTATGTTGCTTGTCTTTAAATATGCTCTGTGGGTTTTATTCCTGTGATTGATGTTTGTTTTGTATGTTGACACCAACCTGCCACTGGGTATGGGGATGGAAATTAGCCTCTTGGCTATTATCCCATGTATTCACATATAAATGTTCATTAATGCATAATGTCTCATTTCTGAAGAAAAAATAAATCTCAAATCTCAGAGGGTGCAGACAGTCTTTGGCAGGAGACAACAGATGTGTGTGTGTGTGTGTGTGGGGGGGGGTTAGGTGGCTGGAGGATTTTATTGATCAGAGTGAACAGGGTTTTTGTGTTTCTTTCATTGGAGGTGATTAGACTGAAGTAGTAGTTGGATTTAGTGTGGGCTAATGAGTCCTTGTAAAGAAGCCAATGGTTATTGTACCTTTCCTTGTGAAGACTGAGACCACTTTTTTTGTAGAGTCGCTCAAGTTGTCGACCTTCAGCTTTCATGGCTCTGAGTTCAGGGGCATACCGAGGGGCAGTGGAGGAGGAGACCAATTGTGTTTTGACAGGGATGAGGGAGGTGAGGATGTCATGTAGGCTGTTGTTGCAGAATGGGACCAGATCATCAGGATTGGACCCAAAACCTTCAATCAATCAATCAATCTTTATTTGTATAGCGCCAATTCATAACAAGTGTTATCTCAAGACACTTTACAATAGAGCACAAAGCTCTTCATATTATGGATACACATATATGCATAGATACATATATACATATAAAAATACACATATACATATATATACAAATATATACATCCAACACCCAACATGAATCCATATAGCCAATCATGAATCCCTCCATCATGGCGGCAAGAAAAAACCTTCTGTTAAGCAGCAGGAAATCTTGAATGTGGACCCCAGTCTCATGATGAACAGCAAATCCACACGATGCTGTGTTGGGTGTGTGGGCAAAGGGAGGGAGGTAAGTGGAGACAAGTGGACTAAAGTAAGAACTAAAGCTAGTGACAGATCAATGGACCAATCATAGACCTGTCGTCGTCAAATTTGTTTCTGCTGCAAACAAATTTATTAGAGGAGGGTCCTCATGTCTGTGTGGTTGTGGTGAAAATTTTATAGAAGTATAATCAATAAAAGTCTTACTGGAAGTAAGAATTTATGGTAGTGATGAACTCATGGGTGCCCAGACCACAAGTGCATCCCTACCATATTTGTCTCCGTTAAGTATAAATGTATTAATGGTAGACCTCTTGAGATGTGACACCTCATTTTCAGGAGGGATCTCATGTCCATGTGGAGCTAGAGATAGTTACTATAGATGTATCAACCATGGATAGAAAGATCATGTTAATATCAACATTAACAGCTATAATGATTATGAACTGGAGTGAGATGGCCAAATATGTGTTATGTCTGTAATTGTAGTTATTGAGGCTTCGTGACTCCACAGCAGCAGGCAGTCTCCACCAAGGATCCCAGGCAACCTAAAAGACAAGAGCCAGAGACGAGTACAGGAGCAAACAGAAAGGGGCAGAGGCAGATATGGAGAGAGAGTGTGAGAGAGAGAGGGATAGAGCCCAATGTGCCAGATCCCCCCGGCAGTCTAAGCCTATTGCATCTTAACTATATGTCTAAACTATGGACTATGAGCTGGTCCCTAACTGAAAGCTTTATCAAAGAGGAATGTTTTAAGTCTAACCTTAAAGGTAGAGAGGGTGTCTGCCTCCCGAACCGTGGTCGGTAAATGGTTCCAGAGAAGAGGAGCCTGATAACTGAAGGCTCTACCTCCCAGACTACTTCTAGAGACTGATGGAACCACGAGCAGGCCAGCATTTTGGGAGCGTAATGTTCTAGAGGGGTTGTACGGCACTACAAGCTCTTTGAGGTAAACTGGTGCCTGTCCACTGAGAGCTTTATAGGTGAGAAGAAGAATCTTGAATTCTATTCTATATTTAATGGGAAGCCAGTGCAGAGAGGCTAATACTGGAGTAATGTGGTCTCTTCTCCTAGTTCTAGTCAGCACACGTGCTGCAGCACCCATATCTTCAGGGATCAGATCCATGATGCTGCCGATCTATCTTTATGAACTTCATCTTGACCCCTGTTACTCTGACCATTTCCATGATGTGGTGATGACGTTCGTTCTTAAGAGTGAGATTAAAAATAACTTAATGACCTGGGCAAGTCAGATAGAGCACCGTCCTGAAGGTCTGAGTTTATGACCCTGGGGTGTGAACTGAGCGCGCCCAGAGAAGGGAGTGGTCAGTATTTACATTTTTTTATTTTCATTGCATAAACGCTAAAATCAAAAGTATTACACAATTATCAAAACCTTACACTCAAGGAGCAAAACACTGGACCAGATTAGCACCACTATAAGCACACTGGCAGCTTCACGCTTTTTGCAAACCAGTGTACACAGTTATTTGCAAAATACTAAACACACTGGTCTACATTAGACACAGATGTATATCCTGATGTCACTTCCCTGCAAATTCCAAAGCACTGACTTTCAAATGACGCATTAGTCGACCATGTGGTGAACTACGGACTGACGGAAGGGAGGCTGGACTGAGAGTTCGGCCAAATCTTAGCAGATATACAGTGGCATCTGTGATCAAGGCATTTCGACAAGAAAACACGTAAAAACAAATCTTTCTACAAAATTGATCAGCTACTTAGTATGTACATTATCAGCGCTGTTGATACTGGTTCCTGTGTTACATGTATTTCTTGCCACATAGGATTCAGGGACGAGAGCGACAATTAGGAAGGGGCCTACTTTCACACCAGAACAAGAACAGGCAATCATAAAACATGGTTCTGCCCAATAATGCAATAAGGCTCAGAGAAATTCAAGTCAGCATCACTGGTGACAATGCCATTTTCAATAATGTTCATCGGGTCTCTCTATCAACACTGGCACGCGCCCTGAAAAAAAATGAACTTCAAATGAAACAACTGTATCGAGGGCCTTTTGAGCAGAATTCAGAGAGGCTCAAACAACTGCAGCATGAGTATATGGAGGTATGTGTTGTTCATTTTAGCACTGTGATGTTGCACACTGCACACATAACCTAAATTTACTGTGTATTACAGCCATGCTGAACTACACAATCTTGTCTTTTACTGTATTACAGAGAGTTTTACAGATGGATGCTGATGAAATCCCACGAGTTCATCTACATTGATGAGGCAGGGTTTAACCTCACAAAATCAAGCAGCAGAAATATCATTGGCCACAGGGCTATAATCAATGTCCCAGGGCAGTGTGGGGGTAACATCACCCTCTGCACTGCCATTACACAGAATGGGGTCCCCCTCTGTCATGCCAATATGGGCCCTTACAACACACCTCACATTCTGATATTTCTGGACCAATTGCACAACATCCTCACAGTGAACCAAATGCATCAGATGCAATACGTTGTCATCTGGGACAACGTACCATTCCACTGGTCTGCACAGGTCCAGAACTGTTTTCAGCAGCATCCTGTTTACTGTGCTATACCTTCCACCATAGTCTCCATTTTTTAATCCAATCGAGGAGTTCTTTTCAACATGGCGGTGGAAAGTTTGATCTCCAGCCCCAGACTCAGGTGCCCCTCATTCAGGCCATGGAGGAGGCCTGTGACCAAACTGACGCCACAGCCATTCAAGCATGGATTCGACATTCAGGGCGGTTCTTCCCTCGTTTTCTTGCCAATGAAGATATCGCCTGTGATGTTGATGAAATTATCTGGCCTGATCCAGTTCAGAGAAGAGACAATCCCTACTATTTTCCCAAGTGGATTTTCTTTTCTTTTCTGTCAGATTTTTTTCCCCCATATGTTTTTTTATTGTAATTTTTTTTGTGTGTAATTTTATTTTTTAGTGTTACAGTAGGCTATGTACACTACTGTAGGAGCATGGACTTCTTTTGTTGAAATATTGACTGATTTGGGTATGTATAGAGAAATAAATTATATCTTTGTCAGTCTGTTGCATTGGTCCTGTGTTTTATTTAGTGAATTTTCAATATTCCACAGTTTCTCTGTGAACTTCACATACAGTACTGATATCACTGAGAAGTAGAACTGCTAAAATTGTCTTAGATTAAGCACAGCAGTGTGTAACTGGTTCAGACAGAATTAAGTCAGATGAAAAGTGTGTTTTTTTCATATGGTAACAAAATATCATTTTTATAAAGTAGTGTATAGTTTTTACAAAGGCGTTTCATTTTGCGAAGGATCTGAGGTGTTCTGCTAATTGTCTGTATGGTTGTGCTTATTGTGTGTAGTGTTTGGAAAAACCGGGCCCTTTATTCAAAATTGTGCTTAAGCAATTGAAAAAAACTGTATTGTCTGATAAGATGAAAGTTTTTAATGACTCCAGGACAACAAACTTTTAGTACTCTTTAGTTCACTTTAGTTACTTTAGTCTTATTAGTTATACCACTCCTTTAATTATTTTATTTTGCTGGGTTTCAGTTGTTCTATGATTATTTTTGTTGTGTTCTTTTAGACTTGGCGTCATTTAGCTGGCAGGCTAGGCACCCAGGGTGAGGGCCCTCCACCTACTGCATGCGAGTTTTAAACACCGGGTCACACGTAGACTACACCTGTTTGTTTGAGGATTGCTGTGTGTTTCACTTAAGGGTAAGTATATGGGTAGCACCCCCACACCTTCCTTAGCGTAGTCTGCCTCTTGGCTAGGGGTGTCAACTCCACATTTGGGTTCAGTTTAAGTTGGCAGCCATATTTTAGCCTGTCCTTTTAACCCTTTTATACTAGGCCTTTTCTTAAAATCGCTTTAATAAAGAATACTTTTAATTCACCTCTTTAGTTGGGTTTTTTCATTGCTTTAACAATTCTCTTTTTCCCTTTTAGCTTCAGTTCTGCCATTTGCTTCTTTTTCTTAAAAATAAAATTTTATTTTTGGAACCATGTCTCATGCCTCCTCAATACTTGTGCCCTTGATTTAGAGTTTGGTCCAGACTTCAGTATATTTATCTCCCGGGGTGTAAGTCCCTAGGTGGCGTTGTTGGTACTTTTCTTCCTATTTTTACATCAAAACACCACTTTGCCACAGAGGCATTTTACAATACTTCAAATGTAACGAGAAATTAAAACAACGTTCACAATGATAAGTGTATGAAACGGTGAAAATGGTGCTTCTGAAACATGCATTATCAGACTTCAAGTTTTCAGTGCCTGTCAAAGACTTCAACATTTATAGATGCTCACAGCTGTGAGCAGAAAACACACACTGCATGACCAAAGGACAAACGCCTGTCACAGGAAAATCCTCTGATCATGGATTGTTCATGTTAACAGGTGAAGCCGACACAGAACAACGCTGTGAGGTAAAGCAGAGGACAAAGACGCTTCTTGTAGTTCCTTTTCAGAACATTGACATAGTTTGTCATGGCTTACCTATGTCAAAAGAAAGGTAAAGTGGACAAGAAAGGACTTGGGAAGGAGTTTTCTTGGCTTTTCAAACGCAGCCTTGGCCTCAGTTCAGCTTCTCACTGACATGTCTGCTTTTAACCTTTGACCCCTCAATGAAGGCTCAAAGCTGGCCGTGTATTTCTGGGTTTCTACTTGATCAACAAAAGGCAGGATGGTAGGGACAAGGCTGCAGCTACAGCCCCAACTAGTGGTGGGTGGCTGTATCACACAACACTTGACAGACGGTGGTCTGCTTGACTAAGTGCAGTGTGACAGAAAACTAAACCAATAGAGAAATGAAACCATATTACAACTTCAGCCCCGAACCAACGGTGTCCTTTGAATGTTAGGTGCGAGAGCGACCTAAGGTTCCTCTCACACCTAACACGTTTGTGTGGAGCAAACTTTGGTTCACATTTGTGTAAAGTTAGATGATTTAGGGCCAGAGTGGGAGCCTCAGAACTCTGGTGTGGATCAAAGAACCAAACTCTGGCCTGCCTGAAACAGGGAGTCCCAGTTTGCCGCCACATGAACCAGAGTTTGGTTCATGGTGGGTGCAAAAGCCGTCTGAACCAAACAAGGGAAGTGAGAAGAAAAACACAATTGTGGCTTGATTTTGGCCAAATATCACAACAGTGATCAAGCTAACGTAGCACTCACTGACAATATGTGCTGCTAACGTCAGCACAATGTATGCATACATGTTTATTTTTATGTGAACAGAAAGGGGCGTCAAATCTTGCTTTGTTTATTTGTGTGATGAAGTCTAAGGTCTGTGGCCATTTTGTAGTTTGTTAGCAACTGTCTTTTTAAAAACACAATAACTCTTTAAAATTCATGAACAGATGTTTTTATGTTGGGAAAAAAAAATGTCAAATCATGTTTGCATGTGTTCACAACAGACCCTATTTCAGGCATTTATCTGAAAAACCGTCTCTAAGATCTCAAAGCCTGTAAGACGAGCAGACAGGAAGGTTTTATCATTTTCTCTACAGCATGAAACACAGCTTGAACTGCCCCACTGTCATAGTGCTTGTTTAATGGATCACAAGGTGAGCAGGAAATCATAAGTGTTTTAGATAAAAGTCTAACTTTTTACATCACCCATTTAGCAAGGCTGTAATTGTGTGTTTGCTACACATAGTTATGCAACATTCATAAAGACATTTATGCCAGGTTAAAGAATAACTTTAATTCCTAATTTCCTTGAGGGAGTTTCCCAAAGGGATTAATAAAATTCTAACTAATCTTATCTAATGTTGTGGAATAAGAAAGCAGAAGCATAAAGTTGGAGCAGTAAATGGGAAAATGTGTCACGCCTTCAAACACAACAGTGGAGGACGTGCTGAAGGTTGGAGGTCTAAAATGTTGAATCTGTAGAATCCGAAATGAAAGAAATAAAAGTCCAGAGATTATACAAACTCTTAAGAACTAAGAACAGGGACACTAAATGCAGGTCAAGCCTTTGTCCCTAATGATAAGGCCTTTGCCTTTGATATTATTCTGACCATCACTGCCATCCTCGTCATTCATACTCATGGGCTTGATCACCTCGGGGTCATGTTTACATAGTGCGGGTGCAGTATGATCATGGGAACAATGTGTGGAGAGATTTTCAGCTTTTTTATATCAAATGGGTTTGGTTGACTTTTTTAACTGCCTTTAAAGTTTTGGTGATAATCCCTAAAAGTAAGGAAGGCTCGACTCAAAGTGCTATTGATCAAATTTCAGTGAATCCACTTCTTTTCCTTTAAGCCACAGTAGCGTGGAGAGGCAGAATACGAGGACATAAGTTGCAGCAGCTCTCAAAATCGCGGTTCAAGTGTCAGGCGATGTCCTCTGGGGCTGGAAAAGCCTTCTCTGATAAACTCTTCAGCAGCTCTAAACAGTCTTGTGTGTTTGTTGTGACTCATTTTTTTTTTTTACTGCAAAGGTCACATGAGACAAACATGAAGAAATAAAATTAGATAAACCATCAGCACGCCCTCTGTACTCTGCAACACATCTAAAGAGGACATAACTTTATTATCAATAAAAGTTATGATAACTATTATCATAACCCCCCACAGCTCAGGGTCCACATCTATTAAAGCAACCCCAGACAGAAGAGACTTCCTGTTTGATCCACTTCCATAAATGAATGCAGTCAAACCCACGACAGGACGTCCTGAATGAACACAGACTTTGCTAATCCTGGTCCTCTGTGCTAACTTTGTAGCTTCACTGTGTTGTTGTATCTGCGTTTGTTGACAGCTCGACTGTTCATGGTCGTCTTCTTTCATTACGCCCTGGTGTCTTTATAAAGTCTTTTGTTTGGATTCTCATCGCTTAAGAGATCCTCAGGACATTTTGTGTCATTCAGTTTTTTGTTTCCAAGTCATTCTGGCTGTGTTGAATGAGTGTTTCGTCACTTCCTGGTGAGCGTATTTGTCATTTCCTGTTTTCATACTGTGGCAGTGTTTGTAGTGTGTTCTTTCTCTGCTCTGTTAATGCTAATTATAACTGCTGAATATTTGACATTTAAACCTTGAACACACTTGTGTTTGATTAACGTTCGATCGAACGTACTAAGGTTTAGCAAAAGCACTCTCGCTTCTCTGAGGCGGTGTAATTCAATTCGACTCACTTCTTTTTCTCCTAGCTTAGCTTAGCCTAGCCTAGCATTTAGCCGTTAAGTATGGCTTCTCTCTCCTCTCCTGTTCTCTCCTGCCCTATGTGTCAGATGTTTAGCTACTCCTCGTCCTCCTTCAGCGATAATGGTAATTGTCTGAAGTGTAGCATGTTTTTAGTTCTGGAGGCGAGGGTCACTGATCTGGAGAAGCGGCTCCGCACTGAACCTAAACCCTCTTATGTAGCCGTAGCTACTAGCCAGCAGGACGTAGCCAGTGTGGGTCGTGCTAGCGCTAGCTTAGCTTCTCCCACGGCTTGTAATGACTGGGTCACTGTCCGTGGCAAGCATAGCCGTAAGTCGAAGACCCACTCGGTACCCCACCATGCAGTTCACGTTTCGAACAGGTTTTCTCCCCTCGGTGATGGCGAGGGGTTTTCTCCCCTCGGTGAGCCGGGGAACAAACTCTCATAATTGGTGACTCCATAGTCAGAAACGTGAAGATGGCGAAGTCAGCGGGCATAGTTAGGTGCATCCCAGGGGCCAGAGCGGGCGACATTGAGTCAAATTGGAAGCTGCTGGCAAGAAGTAAACGTAAGTTCATCGCTAAAATTAGGCCTATCCTGTCCCAGAGCGATGCCGAGAAGCTCTTCCATGCTTTTGTTACCTCTAGACTGGACTATTGTAATTCTCTTCTTTCAGGCTGTCCCAGTAAGTCTCTTAAGAGGCTTCAGCTGGTTCAAAATGCTGCAGCACGTGTGCTAACTAGAACTAGGAGAAGAGACCACATTACTCCTGTATTAGCTTCTCTGCATTGTCTTCAATAAAATATAGGATAGAATTCAAGATTCTTCTTCTCACCTATAAAGCTCACAGTGGACAGGCACCAGTTTATCTCAAAGAGCTTGTAGTGCCGTACAACCCCTCTAGAACATTACGCTCCCAAAATGCTGGCCTGCTCGTGGTGCCATCAGTCTCTAGAAGTAGTCTGGGAGGTAGAGCCTTCAGTTATCAGGCTCCTCTTCTCTGGAACCATTTACCGACCACGGTTCAGGAGGCAGACACCCTCTCTACCTTTAAGGTTAGACTTAAAAACATTCCTCTTTGATAAAGCTTTCAGTTAGGGACCAGCTCATAGTCCATAGTTTAGACACATAGTTAAGATGCAATAGGCTTAGACTGTCGGGGGGATCTGGCACACTGGGCTCTATCCCTCTCTCTCTCACACTCTCTCTCCATATCTGCCTCTGCCCCTTTCTGTTTGCTCCTGTACTCGTCTCTGGCTCTGGTCTTGTAGGTGGCCTGGGATCCTTGGTGTAGACTGCCTGCTGCTGTGGAGTCATGAAGCCTCAATAACTACAATTACAGACATAACACATATTTGGCCATCTCATTCCAGTTCATAATCATTATAGCTGTTAATGTAGATATTAACATGATCTTTCTATCCATGGTTGATACATCTATAGTAACTATCTTTAGCTCCACATGGACATGAGATCCCTCTTGAAAATGAGGTGTCACATCTCAAGAGGTCTACCATTAATACATTTATACTTAACGGAGACAAATATGGTAGGGATGCACTTGTGGTCTGGGCACCCATGAGTTCGTCACTACCATAAATTCTTATTTTCAGTAAGACTTTTGATTATACTTCTATAAAATTATCACCACAACCACACAGACATGAGGACCCTCCTCTAATAAATTTGTTTCCAGCAGAAACAAATTTGACGACAGGTCTATGATTGGTCCATTGATCTGTCACTAGCTTTAGTTCTTACTTTAGTCCACTTGTCTCCACTTACCTCCCTCCCTTTGCCCACACACCCAACACAGCATTGTGTGGATTTGCTGTTCATCATGAGACTGGGGTCCACATTCAAGATTTCCTGCTGCTTAACAGAAGGTTTTTTCTTGCCGCCATGATGGAGGGATTCATGATTGGCTATATGGATTCATGTTGGGTGTTGGATGTATATATTTGTATATATATGTATATGTGTATTTTATATATTTATATATGTATCTATGCATATATGTGTATCCATAATATGAAGAGCTTTGTGCTCTATTGTAAAGTGTCTTGAGATAACACTTGCTATGAATTGGCACTATACAAATAAAGATTGATTGATTGATTGATTGATTGAGACATACATTAAAGATATAAAGAACTGTTGTCTCAGTTCTTCAAACAAAAAACACTCAACTGCCATTTTTATCCCATATTTATCTGAACATAAACCAATGCATTCTTTTGTCTTAAGATTTTATTTTGGACCACAAGCTTTGAATGTTTATTCTTATATTTGTCCACCAGGTAGCGCTATTTTTTCCAATACAAGGCATGACACAAAATCTCACACTTCTTACTGTTTTCTGCAAGGGTGCCTGCACAAAGAATAAGAGTGCATCAAAATCAATGCTGCTGCCAATCATCGACCATCTCAGGGCCTAAAATAATAATAATAATAATAATAATAAATCAAATACTAAATGAAATGTATTTTTAAAGACATAATTTTACTTTTGCTGTTTTTTAAAGTAGTAGTAGTAATACTGGCATTCAAGGGTTAAAAGCAACAAAAATATAATTAAGAATTTATACATGTATTTTTGGCTGAAGTAGTTTTAAAAGACTGGCTTGTTTAAAGATGGAAGGTTATGCATAATAAATTACAGCTGATTTTTAAGGAGGACCACTATATATTTCTTTTAATCAGACACCACACAAAAATATAGAACAATATAGAACAATGCATCAGTATCAGTGTTCAGCCCAACAGCCAGTCATTGACCCATCTCAGGTCATACAATCAAATACTCATTGAACAGTGTTTTGTCTTTTTACTGAAATTATTTCATTTAATTTCAATTCATTTATTTTACTTTGTTTTATAAACACACAGTGGAGTCAGGGTGAGAAGTTTGATCATCCAGAAGGGCCTTGGAGTAGAGCTGCTGGTCTGAGAGGAGCCAGATGAGGTGGCTCAGGCCTCCTGGACGCCTCCCTGGTGAGGTGTTCAGGGCACGTCCCACCAGGAGGAGACCTCGGGGAGGACCCAGGACACGCTGGAGGGACTATGTCTCTCAGCTGGCCTAGGAACGCCTCGGGATCCCCCGGGAAGAGCTGGATGAAGTGGCCGGGGAGAGGGAAGTCTGGGCTTCTCTCCTCAGGCTGCTGTGGATAAGAAGATGGATGGACGAAGGAGTTATGTGAACATACTGTCCTTCAATGGGTCAAAACAGCAAAAGCATAGTTGATATTTGACATGTTTATTTTTGGCTGAAGCAGTTCTGAAAGACTGACAATTTAAAATCTGGCAGCGCCAACTCGGAAGATTTGTTTAAAAACTAACTGATGATAAATAATTAATGATTTGAAAGTTTAACTCGTAGGGGCATCATCCTTTTTATATGAAAAGGCAAATTTTAATTTCATTAATTGATTACTTAATCAACTCAGTTAATTCAGATAAATTAATTAAATCAAATCTTATCAATCTCAAGTCTCAAGACTGAATTCTCTTTTCAGGGACGCTGGCTTCAAAAAACACTAACAGACAAGGAAATTAAAGCAAAAATCACAAATTTATTAAAATAGAATATTTTTGCAATGCATAAAATAAATGATAAACTTTATAGATAAAATTGATATGAAACGATCTACTTTGAATAAAAAGAACGGCAAACATAGACCACTTGAAATGATGGTGAGTGAGTGTATGTCTATAAATGAACCGTTAGATCCTGAAACTTTGGAGAAGAATTTGGATACATTTTGGATTCAATCAATTAATGATTAGAACACTGTTTTAAGTCTAAGAGCACATCAACCTCCTTTTAAACACAGAATAATTAGACATTTGCCTACTTGGTCGAGCACGATTCTTGTGCTGTTTCTCCGAGGCTTAGGAAGGTCCAGGCTACAGGTGGATCAGAGTTGGGTCGGTTGGTTTGGACTGGAAAGCCGCGGATCTGGAAGTCCGACTCTCACACCAGCGCCCCGCGGATCCCTCTCAACGACTCTCTCTGGAAAATCCTCTGGCAAACTCAGGCTTGGAAGGTGGTCTCAAAGCTCTCAAAGTGTCGTTTAAAACAATATATTAATGTTGGATTTGATTCACGCGAGTATCTTAAAAACACTGCCACTGGCCAAAACACTGATGTCTCGCAAGAACTGCACGAAACAAAAAGAAGAAAATTCAGCTATAATAATATGTAGGCTTTCGTTGCAGAGCTTAGAACAGGTAGATTCTCAGGGAGGAATCTAAATGAAGGACTTGTTAAGGTCGAGGATTAAAAATTGAAAACTTGAAATGCGTGATCAGCAGACAAAAAAAAAAGGAAACACGTGCTTACAAAAGCAGAGGCTCAAGCGGCTCACGAAGAGAGACAAAAACGAAAGAGTACAAAAAGAAGAGAGAGATGAAGAGTTGGTATGAGCTTTTAAAGGTAGGGGCGTGAAAACGATGACGTTACTGACAACTTTTCATCATCACCCCATTGCCTATACTGCGGATTTAATAACTAAATTTAACTATAATGAACGAACTGATCATATCGCTCAACTCACCATAAGTACAGGGTCTTGGACAACACAAAATCAAATGATAACAGAATGGTATAAGACAGTTATAACTCATTAGTGAAAGTACAGGGTAACACTGACACATCTATCATCATAATTGAGGTGGATTACCGCCATGAAGTGTATATGCAAATATTGATAAGTGAATATTATGCTGTTGGACATTATTAGGACACACCATTACACTTAGTAATCTCATTGTAATTAAGGTTTTGTATTCATCGTGGTATATCTCAAATATATTATACCTGTATATGTTCCATACCAAGGGGAGTCACTAGGGGGAGCTGTAGGTCTTTCACAGATTTCAGAATAAATCTGTCAGTTTATTAACTCTGCTTCTGTACGACGGCGTATTAGGGCCACTTAGAGAACTAAAAAAAATAATGAAAACTCGAAATTTTCGAGAAAAAAATGGAAATTTTCGAGTTTATAAAGTCACACATTTACAACTTTATAAACTCGTAAATTTGTGACTTTATAAAGTTGTAAATTTGCGACAAAATTGTGACTTCATATCTCATATTTCGGGTCAATAACTCATTAACAAAACAACGTAGTTTCAAACCTGACCCCTCTTTTTAATCACTGTCATAAAGACTGTGAGCTACAACCTTATTTTACTACAAAGGAGCCGTCCTCCGAGCCAGACAACTTCACTTGGTCTCAATACGCTGCCAGTGATGGCTCAGCGGCTTAGGGACCGCTGGCAGGTGACCAACCTCAGCCTGATGATCACACATCTCTTCTAGTTTATACTACAACATTTTATTTTTTAATATTGACGTATCTTTATTAATAGATAATGGCTATAAAAACTGCAATAACTGTACTGTTGTTGACTGTAATGACACCAAACTCATACTAATGATCAAACATCTCCTCGAGTTTATACTATAGCTCTTACTTTAGAGAAATATGTTATAATGTAATTTATATGATTATTTTTTAAGATTGAAGTATGTTTATCAATAGGTAATGACTATAAAAACTGTACTTACTTAACTGTTGTTGACTGTAGTGAAACCAAACTCAGCCTGGTGATCAAGATCTCTTCTAGCTTATACTCTAGCTCATATTTAAGAGAAATAGGTTTTAATGTAATTTATATTATTTTTTTAAATATTGATTTATATAGCCTATATGATCATCAGGCTTAGCCATTATCTATTTATAAAGAATTTTCACTATATAAAAATCTTATAAATTAAATATAAACCTATTTCTTTTAAAAAAGAGCTGTAGAATAAACTAGAAGACAGGTGTGATCATTAGGCTGACTTTGGTGCCACTACAGTCAACAACAATTAAGTGATTACAGTTTTTATAGTTATTACCTATTGATAAACATACTTCACTATTTTAAAATCATATGAATTGAATGTAAACATTTTTATCTTGAGTAAGAGCTGTAGTATAAACTAGAAGAAATGTTTAATCATCAGGCTGGCTTTGGTGCCAATACAGTCAACAACAGTACAGTTATTACAGTTTTTATAGTTATCTACTAATGAATATACGTCAATATTATAAAATTAAATATAAATTACATTAAAAACTATTTCTTTTAAATAAGAGCTGTAGAATAAACTAGAAGATATGTGTGATCATCAGGCAGAGTTTGGTGCTACTACAGTCAAAAACAGTTAAGTTATTTCAGTTTTTATAGTCATTACCTATTGATAAACATACTTCACTTTATTAAAAATCATATAACTTAAATTTAAACATATGTATCTTGAGTAAGAGCTGTAGTATAAATAAGAAGATATGCCTGATCATCAGTCTGACTTTGGTGTCACTTCAGACAACAACAGCACAGTTATTACAGTTATTATAGTTATTACCTATTAATGAATATACGTCAATATTATAAAATTAAATATAAATTACATTAAAAACTTTTTCCTCTTAAACAAGAGCTGTAGTATAAAGTAGAAGAGATGTGTGATCATGGAAATGGCTTTGGTGCCACTACAGTCAACAACAGCACAGTTATTACAGTTATTATAGTCAGTACCTATTAATGAACACGTCAATATTTCAAAAAAATAACATAAATTACATTAAAACATATTTCTCTAAAGTAAGAGCAGAAGCAGTTTAAACTCGAGGAGAAGTTTTTTAGTATGAGTTAGGTGTCACTACAGTCTACAACAGTACAGTTACAGTAATTTCTGTCATTGCATATGAACTCACACAGTTCTATAAAATAATTGAAATCAAATCAAAAGCTTTTTTGCTGAAGCAAGAGCTGTAGTTTAAGGTAGAGGGGATCATCATTCATGTTTTGTTATCACTTTGTTGTTAGATCTCATACATTTTATGGCATTTGCTTATTTTAGGTCAAAAAATCCTCTAAAATATTTTAATTCACAGTTCTTAAAAAATATGACATGTAGTGTGAATAACCTACGGTCATGTATGTGTGGTGTGATTTTGAAGTTGTTACATATCTTTATGGCGAAGTTATTGAACTTTCTTTCACACCATTCCTCCGATATGGTAACCTGCCGACGGTCCCTAAGCTGCAGAGCCATCACCATCAGCGTATTGAGACCAAGTGAAGCTGTCTGGCTTGCATGACAGCTCGTTTGGAGTAAAATGCAAGACAGTCTGGCTACAGACCTGCACTGTCAGGAACCTTCGTTGCAGACCTGCACTGATAGGACCCCCTCCACTGATAGGACCGAAAGTTGATACGAAGCATTTCAAAATAAAAGTGGATGTACCGGAAGTGCATATTTCTCGGAAGCTAAAATAAAAGCGATTATACCTGGAAATGATTCTTTTTCGTCTCGTGTGACTATACTTTATTATGGGGGCTTTATTCTATGTTTACATTGTGAATATGATTTATTTGTGTATTCAGGTGTTCAATTAAAACAATGGAAAAAGACGTATACATTTCCTGTTCAACAGGATAATAGAAAAAAAAACACAAGTAAATATCAAGATAAAAAATACAGAAAATACAAAACAGGATGACCACTTCGAGGGTTATTTTACAGATAAATAATACCAACTAAATGTACATATTTTGTTATTATCCCCAAAAACATGAATTTTTATACACCAGTATTTTAATTTATTCAGTAAAATGTACAGCTGTTAATTTGGTCAGCAATACAAATTCATTTTAAAAAAAATATTTTAAAACACCTTATGTGTAATTGCATTATGCTTCGACACTCCAACCAATTGCTGATTGTTCTTTGCTTTTATACCAATATTTACCATTGAAAATGAAACCTCACGCACTTTTGGATTAACTTACTTTTTGATTTACACAAATCTTGAACACAGGCATACCTTGTGTGTTCACAATTGTTCCACCTTATCATAATTCATTAATAATTACATAATTTTTTCTTTTCTATACTGCTATTTTCTTACCTGTCCTGTCAAACCACCTGTATTTCCCAGGAGGGTGTGAGGGATGATGATTTAAAATTAACTTTGCTTTGTCTATTCAAAGTGAATTACTGAGTACTGAGTTACATGAGCCAGACAGCCAATAACATCTGTTACAGGAGAAAACAGAGTAGACACAAAGCAAACTTTCAACCATGTCTTTTTATTTTTTCTCCTCTTTGTATTTACAGTACGCCAAGTACCCTCTATTGTCCATTATCTCCTCACAGAACATCCACATGTCTTCAATATTATAAAAGATAAACTTAAAGGCTCCAGCATGGATTCTGTCTTCATGTGGATCCATGGTGTCGACAAACAGCTTTACTGTTTCCTGTGCAGCCTCCTCAGTTTGTTTACTGTCCATTTGTTAAATGTCAGGTGTCTCCACTTTGGCTGCAAATGTTTGTTAGCCTGTATCCATTCTACTGCTTTTTACAGTGATCCACCACTCGGCCCACGGCACTGGTCTGAGGAAAAAAAACAACATTATTTGCATTTGTTTAAATAATTTGCTTATACCAATCAAGTTGTCTGATCATACAGTGATCATAATGGGTGTTTTCATACATATCAAAATGCCAACGACAGTCAAAGCCTTCTCATGTCACGCTTATCTCACAGATCTAAATAATACATCCATGGCTAATCCTAAAGTTAGCGCTAGCCACTGTTACCAAATCTATGATAACAACGCTTAATTTGTTTATACTAATCAAGTAGTCTGATCATACAGTGATCATTTTGGGTGTTTTCATACATATCAACGACATTTAAAGCCTTCTCACGTCAAGCTTTTCTCAAAGATATATCCAAATAATACATCCACGGCTAATCCCAAAGTTAGCCTACTTAGCACTAGCCACATTATCATAGCTACGATAACGGCGCTAAAAAACACCCAAAGGTCCAAAAGTCATTTCTTTATAAGGTTACAGGGCAATATGTAGTGGTAAACGCAATGTTCTAGTGAATACAGACTCCTTCTGTTGCTTCAAAAATGATGAAAAGTAGTCACTTGACTTTTACTCACCTTCTCTCCACATTTACTCTTTACGGGGAAAACTCACAGTACTTCTTGAGAAAAAACACGTCGCTTTGGGTCCTCTCGGTGGAGCGGGTCCTATCACTGCAGGTCTGCAACGCAGGGTCCTATCAGTGCAGGTGTGCAGCCAGACCCCTCTCGTAAAATGAGGTTGTAGCTCACAGTCTTTATGACAGTGATTAAAAAGAGGGGTCAGGTTTGAAACTACGTTGTTTTGTTGATGTGTTATTGACCTGAAATATGAGTTTTAAAGTCGCAAATTTATCGCAAATTTATGACTTACTAAAGTCACAAATTTACGCATTTATAAAGTCGTAAATTTGCAACTTTATAAACTCGAAAATTCCGGGTTTTTTTTTCGAAAATTTTAAGTTTATAAGTTGTAAATTTGCGACTCTATAAAGTAGTAAATTTGCAAGTTTACAAAGTCGTAAATTTGCATTTTTATAAACTCGAAAATTTTGATTTTTTCCTCGAAAACTTTGAGTTTTCATTATTTTTTTTTGTTTCTTAAAGAGGCCCTAATACGCCGTTGTAGCTTCTAAGGGTCTTAGAGAGACTGTTAAAAGAACCTAGGGATGTACATCACACACTGATTTCAAAACATACAGCTTATGATTTAACACATTAAATCCAGTCCATCTGAGATTGTCCTGTTTGCTTTGGAATGCAAGAAAAGTCCATATGTCCTGTGAGAATAGAGCGGAGGAAGTTTACGATCAACAGCTGCAGATGGGCTGTTCGCAGTTCAGGGAGATGAGTGGATAAGCAACAGCGTTTGTCTCCTCAGGTGTGAGGCAAACTCTGTACACAAAAGGGAGGGCAGTTCAGTCTCTGGGAGAGTGAGACTTCTTGTCGCCTTACAGGATCTTAGCAAATTGGAAGTTTAGGTGGATCTCCCAGGAGAGAAAGTTCCTTAACTCAAGAGGGGGTCTGGTCATGGGGAGTGCATATGGTGACCCATGTTGGAGTCCTCTCAAATGGCAGGAAAAAGGGGGCAATTTACGGCTTGACATGTCCTAAAGGGTGATAAAAGCCTTCTCAAAGGTTAGGATATTGGGTTTATATAAAAACGTATAAAAACATTTTCAAACGACTCTTTCCGAGATGGACTACTGAAATATTTCTGTGATGGACATATGAAACTGTCCGTTTGGCATGTCAGGATTGCAAATAACTAAACACAACAGCGAATTAAAAAACACTACAGCAAATTACAAAACACAACGGCGAATTAAAAAACACTGCAGCAAATTACAAAACACAACGGCAAATTAAAAAACACTGCAGCAAATAACAAAACACAACAGCGAATTAAAAAACACTACAGCAAAAAAACAAAACACAACAGCGAATTAAAAAACACTACAGCAAATAACTAAACACAAAGGCGAATTAAAGAACTCTACAGCAAAAAACAAAACACAACAGCGAATTAAAAAAACACTACAGCAAATAACAAAACACAATGGGTAATTAAAAGACACTACAGCAAATAACTAAACACAACGGCAAATTAAAAAACACTACAGCAAATAACGAAACACAACGGCGAATTAAAAAACACTACAGCAAAACACAAAACTCAACAGCGAATTAAAAGACACTGCAGCAAATAACTAAACACAAAGGCGAATTACAAAACTCTACAGCAAATAATGAAACACAATGGCGAATTAAAAAACACCACAGCAAAAAACGAAACACAATGGCGAATTAAAAAAACAGTACAGCAATAACTAAACACTACAGCGAATTAAAAGACACTACAGCAAATAACTAAACACAACGGCGAATTAGAAAAACACTACAGCAAATAACGAAACACAACGGGGAATTAAAAAACTCAACAGCAAAAGACAAAACACAACAGCGAATTAAAAAAAATACAGCAAATAATGAAACACAGTGGCGAATTACAAAACTCTACAGCAAATAATGAAACACAACAGCGAATTAAAAAACACTACAGCAAAAAACAAAACACAACAGCGAATTAAAAAACACTACAGGAAATAATGAAACACAACGGCCAATTAAAAAAAACTGCAGCAAATAATGAAACACAACAGCAAATTGAAAAACACTACTGCAAATAACAAAACACAACGGCGAATTAAAAGACACTACAGCACATAACTTAACACAACGGCAAATTAAAAAACACTACAGCAAATAACGAAACACAACGGCGAATTAAAAAACACTACAGCAAAAAACTAAACACAACAGCGAATTAAAAAACACTACAGCAAATAATGAAACACAACGGCGAATTAAAAAACACTACAGCAAAAAACAAAACACAACAGTGAATTAAAAGACAATATAGCAAATAACTAAACACAAAGGCGAATTACAAAACTCTACAGCAAAAAACAAAACACAACAGCGAATTAAAAAACACTACAGCAAATAACAAAACACAACGGGGAATTAAAAGACACTACAGCAAATAACTAAACACAACGGCGAATTAAAAAACACTACAGCAAATAAGGAAGCACAACGGCGAATTAAAAAACACTACAGCAAAGAACAAAACACAACAGCGAATTAAAAAACACTACAGCAAATAACAAAACACAACGGCGAATTAAAAAACACTACAGCAATAAACAAAACACAACAGCGAATTTAAGGACACTACAGCAAATAACTAACACAAAGGCGAATTACAAAGACACTACAGCAAAAAACGAAACACAACAGCGAATTAAAAAACACTACAGCAAAAAGCAAAACACAATGGCGAATTAAAAAACAGTACAGCAAATAACTAAACACCACAGCGAATTAAAAGACACTACAGCAAATAACTAAACACAACGGCGAATTAGAAAAACACTACAGCAAATAACGAAACACAACGGGGAATTAAAAAACTCAACAGCAAAAAACAAAACACAACAGCGAATTTAAAAAAAAATACAGCAAATAACAAAACACAACGATCAATTAAAAAACATCAGTCAACGCTGATTGGACGAGTGTGTGTGTGAAGAGACAGAGAAGAAGGACTTGGTTGGACGAAGACGCAGTTCAACCTTTGACCAGGAAGTGATTCTTCCCTTAGTGTCTTTGGCTCGGGAAATAAACATAGCAACCGTACATCCGACAAACTCTAAGGCAAGGGTCTCAAACTTGCACACGATATTTTGTAGCCCCCTGCATCTTCTCAAACATATTTCATCTTATCGGACAAAATGCTTCCCCGCCATTGACGAGTTGTCCCATCATTCTGTGTTTTTATTAAACTCCGGTAGTTGGTAATTTTTAACACCACAGTTTTCTCCAATCAGGTATAAGATAGGAGTCACTTGATGATTTCATTTTTCCCTCCCCGATCACACTGTAGCGATTATTTTTCTGGATATTAATTAACATTAATTAAAGAAATTAATATTCATTTAATATCTCATTTGCTCTCGTTAATTAAAGGGCCACCATCCTTTTTATACAAAAAGGGAAATTTTAATTCATTAATTGATTTATTATCTTAAATTAAAATCAGATAAATCAATTAAATCAGAATTTTTCAATTTTGTCAGTTTCAATTCTAAAGACAGAGGGCTCTAATTTCGTAGACCAGGCGCAGGCAGGGCCCCCCTTCCGTGCGCCGCGCCAACGGGGTGTGTCCAGGGCAATTTGCAAGTTTTCGTGCACGGCGCAGTCTGGCGCAGGGAGGCACACCCACGCCTCAGTCTCTCCCAGCGGCGCAAGTAGCAGAGAGGGAGGAGAGAAGGCGTGAGTGGGTTTAACACAGCCGAGTGTGATCTTCACCAATCAAATGAACGCCTCTCCTCTCCTTTAAATGCGCCGCAGGTGAGGCGCAGTGCCAATTTTACCTCGGTGGAGAAGATGGTCAGAGCAATTTTGCAGCAATTGGGAGAGTGCAGGGGCCACTGGGCCTCGCATCAGAGGCCGCGATGTGCGTCAGCGTGTGGACCACCTCGACCACCCTGCCTCATAAACAGGAGCACAAAATTAAGTGATAATTACATTTAAACACAGCAGCAGGCTAATCCATTCATCATGCTTGTGATCCACCTGCATTCCTGGTCTGTCATTGCCAAATAGCAGAACCTTTGGTGAAATTATATCTCCTCCTGATCCTCCTTGCAATAATGTACTCCATCTTTTTAGATCACGTTATGAATAAAGATTAAAACAGAGAAATATGGGCAATCACAGGTAAATCCTTAAGACACCGAGTGACTTACATTTATTCAGGGAGCGTCTCTCTCTTTTTTTCTTTTCTTTTGAATTGCATGAGAATGGATGATGTGGCTGTTTGTGGTTGGCTGAGAGATGTGAACTAGTTAGTTATGACAAACGTCTCTGATCTGACATCAGATGTGACGGGACAATTAATATAAATACAAGTGTATGTGCTGGTTCAGACGGTTACATTAAATAGTGGTTGCTGTGATTTTTTATTGCAGTGAAATGTGCCTGACACTGTGGACACCCCCCTGTGAGATTTTGGTGACGTGTGCGCACTGTGCGCCTGTCAGCCAAATTACCACTGCCCCGGGTGCGCCTTGTCTGCGCCGAGAATTGATCAGGTTGGAGCTGGCGGGCTTTCAGCGCACCTTCCGCACAGTTTTTTGGCAAGAAATTGTCACTGCGCCAAGCTGAATCTTTCGACACCTCCCCCTGGTGCGCTGTCACACCCATCTCGGCGCAGCCGGTCAACCAAATTGCCAAATTGGCTGGGCACTGCAGTGCGCCGGACAAAATTACCACTGCGCGGGGTGCACCAGGCTGCGCCACCCTGAGTTGCACCAGGAAATTAGAGCCCAGAGTTCTCATTCAGTGATGTCAATCTTCCAAATAGAATACCAACAGACAGAACTTTAAATTTAAGGGTGATTTATTAAAGTATATGATGAATATATAAAACAAGATAAAATAAAATAAAACACTTAAAAAGGATTGAATGTCAAAGTCATACTAATCAATGATGCTGTGAATAAGGAAAGAAGTTATGAACCCTCAAGAAACATTTGAGTATATTGAGTGGTTATGGAGGATTAATTTTAGGAATTAATCTACTTTAGAAAGGCCAAATTACGGTCAACTAATGGGAATTAAACCAAGACACCCAAGCCCATCTGTAGGAGTTCAGAACCGCAGTCTTACTATGGCGTTTCTTTTGGGTCGGATCTCAAACTGGTCCAGGAGCTACTGGAGAGTCTGAAGGACTGTTCTGGTTTGGATTCGTCCCAAAGGGAGGCTGAGAAGTCCACACTCAATCCAGCACGAGGGATCCAGGGAGAGGGTTTGCCGACATGAGCTGGTCCCGTAGCTTTCACGGGAGAGAGGTGCCATCTTAAATTGGACTAGCAGGTTCTGTTAAAGGTGAAGCTGGAGCTGGAGCTTTGAGGTCTTGATTAGATGAAAAAACGATTCATAATTAATTAAAAAAATTAATTATTCGTTGGCCTGACAAAAATCATTCTGAAATTAATAACAAAAGTCCATTTACTATGAAACAAATCTTTGTAGTCTTATAGCTTTCTGGCTTATCAAGAAAACCGGTGGGCGTGTTACGTTACTTAGACAAAACTTAAAAAAAATATAGGGGAGGATATTGGAGAACCGTGTTGACAAAAAGAAATACGGATCAGACCCTCGAAGAAGATGTAAAAACAAAGTGTAAGAATGAAAAGTCAAAGAAGAAAAGAGAGAGAGGAATGCGTCTCTCTGGTTTTGACTCTCGAGGAGGGTCTCACAGGAGGAGGGCCTTCGATGAGTAACAAAGACTTTATCAACTTATATTTGGCCAAAATATTAAGTTGTACCTTGATTACCACCCAATATAAACACTCCAACTGAGTAGAAAATCTTACGATAAGTAATTTGATACCAAATAGTCCATATCTAAATAAGAAAGAATAAACGGTTTCAATCTTATTAAAAATACAAACAAACGAACAAACTATATGTGTTCAACACGTAGATATATAAGTTTGTGTGCCTTTGAGATGCTATGCTATCAAACTTAATATATAGAAAATGTGTAATAAACATTTCACCAACAAAACAGACAATAATGCAGATATAACAGATGCATTTCTAGATAAAGTTCTCTCCTCAGTCTTCCACTGAGGGGTGCTCTTGGTCCATCAGAAGGCTAAGCTTCAGAAGAGGCTTTAAGAAGGTTAATGCATTATATTTGTAACTTTTCAGAGTTAGAGAAATAGAAGTCACATCATCAGAATGCATTTTTCATGACAGAATCAAATATCACATTGTTAGATGTGTCCATTGTTTCGTTAAAGAGTTTATAAGGTTGTGGTTTTCTGTTGACTGAAAAACATCTGTTCTCTACACTTGGGCAGCAATGAGGGGTCCACTACCCAGGAGGTCAAAAGTCATCTTAGGTGTCACAGAAGAATCTTCTGGGAGTAGAACAGAATTATTTAAGTCTCTGGGAACGTAGTCTGTTCGAACACCATATCAGGTCTCAGCCAATCAAGGCCTTGGAAGGAAATAAAGAGAGACTTTATGGCTCCACATGTCTCTAGTAAGTTACAACCAGGCCTTAGAGAGAGGAGAAAGGAATGAAGGCATTCTTGTCCTCTCTTTCCTCCTTCTCCTTAGAGCAGGGGTCTCAAACTCAAATTACCTGGGGGCCACTGGAGGGAGGGTCTAGGTGAGGCTGGGCTGCATAAAGTATTCTGTAAAAAAAGGCTCCCAAGTATTAAAAGAAAAACAGAAAAAAAAAAGGAAACGTTCAAATGATTCAATCTTCTCAATCGTTTTTATTAACTCTTTCCCCACAAATCAATAGTGAGCCTTTAGTAATTTGAATGACTAGTATCTGATTCTTTTCTTCCATAAAAACTTGAGGGGACCACTTTTGTCTTTGTAGTTATGGACAGAGTCAGACCTGTCCACACAGACCTGAAGGTGTGTGCGCGTCAGGACGCACGGCTGTGCCGTTATAGAGTGGTGTCTGCTGGTTCGTTTATGGATCATATTGAACTCCATTAGTTCTCCCGTCCGTCTCTGTCTGTTTTATCACAGCCCTGTTTAACTTTTCTCATGTTCTGGGAGCTCAGAGGGGCGTAATATGTGTGCCTGTCGTCCTGATCAGACGGGAGAGGCTAACGAGCGGTTTACGTTGTGTTATCAATATATTTGTAAATATAAGTGTAGCTGTCCATTTCATAAACTTTTATTGATGTTATCTGTTGATAAATTTCAATTTGATCTACATAAAAAAATCCCAGCAGGTGGGCTTTTGCACACAGACTATCATCTCTCAGATGGACACAGAAAGGCTTTTACCGTAAATCCACAGGGATTTAAATAACATTCTGATAAATCATCCTCCTGATGAGCAAACAAGAGACCAAAATATCACAAATTCCTACTTTAAATGAACAGGATCATCTGTTTAGGTTTGATTTTTACTCTTTTTTTCGCTTTCATTTCATCGTGCAGCTCCGCTCTGTGGTTCCCTCAGTGAGGTGTCAGTTTGTCTACGGTCACAGGAGAGCAAAACTTCTCCACGTAAGAGTTCCATCTACCAGAGTTCAATAAAAACACAGAATGACGGGAAAACTCGTCAATGGCGGGGAAGCATTCTGTCAGATAAGATGAAATACGTTTGAGAAACTGCAGGGGGCGACAAAATATCGTCTGCAAGTTTGAGACCCCTGCCTTTGAGTTTTTTGGCCATTAAGTTTGCTATGTTTACACGCTAAGGGAAGAATCACTTCCTGGTCAAAGGTTAAATGGCGCTTTCGTCCAATCAAGTCCTCCTTCTCTCTCTCTTCACGCACACACTCGTCCAATCAGCGATGACTGATTTCGCCCACAAGTACCTACCTCTTCTGGTAGCTTAATGTCAATGTGTTTAGTTATTCACCGTTATGTTTATTTTCTGTAGTGTTGTTTAATTTGTTGTTGTGTTTAGCTATTTGCCATTGTGTTTAGTTATTTTCTGTTGTGTATAGTTATTTGCTGTTGTGGTAATTATTTTCTGCAGTGTTTTTTTAACTTGTCTTGTGTTAAGTTATTTGCTGTAGTGTTTAGTAATTTGCTGTTGTGTTAAGTTATTTGTATAGTGTTTTTGAATTTGCCGTTTTGTTAATTATTTCCTGTCATGAAAACAAGTTGTAGCATCTCAAGAGGCTAACCTCTCATAAATTTGTTTGACGACGACAGGTCTATGATTGGTCCTTTGATCTGTCACTAGCTTTAGTTCGTACTTTAGTCCACTTGTCTCCACTTACCTCCCTCCCTTCCTTCGCCCACACACCCAACACAGCATCGTGTGGATTTGCTGTTCATCATGAGACTGGGGTCCACATTCAAGATTTCCTGCTGCTTAACAGAAGGTTTTTTCTTGCCGCCATGATGGAGGGATTCATGGTTGGCTATATGGATTCATGTTGGGTGTTGGATGTATATATTTGTATATATATGTATATGTGTATTTTATATATGTATATATGTATCTATGCATATATGTGTATCCATAAAATGAAGAGCTTTGTGCTCTATTGTAAAGTGTCTTGAAATAATACTTGTTATGAATTGGCGCTATACAAATAAAGATTGATTGATTGATTGATTGGTCATGTTTTTTAATTTGCGGCTCTGTTAAGTTATTTGTTGTAGTGTTTTTGAATTTGTCCTTGTGTTTAGTTATTTTCTGTAGTGTTTTTTAATTTGCCGTTGTGTTTAGTTATTTGCTGTTGTGTTTAGCTGTTTGCCATTGTGTTTAGTTATTTGCTGTTGTGGTTAGCTATTTGTGGTGTTTAGTTATTTGCTGTTGTGGTTAGCTATTTGTCATTGTGTTTAGTTATTTTCTGTTGTGGTATGCACTTCAGGGCCACCGTAACATGTACTATTTCTCCTAGTCTCTCCCTTCATACAGGACAATGGGGGAGAATCAGCATCCTAAGAACCAATCTGAGGCTGGCACTGAGAGAGTGACCTGCCAACCTCTTTGTAAAAAATAAATGAAAATCTACTAATTTACCTGCATTTGATTGATTTGACCAACATTAGTACATTAGAGGTGAGGCAGTATACCTCGCATCTAGTGAGTGGCCCAGTCCTTCATTTATTTCTCTGTATGTGGCCTTCAGGAAAAAAAAAGTTTGGACACTCCTAATGTAGAGGCACTACACAGTGTTATCAGCCTAATGTGAGTGGGTGAGCGTGGACCACTGGTTGACCTCATATGGAGTGACCCTCACAGGTGGACAAAGAGCTGCAGGAATATCGTTAGAACAGAGAAATAAGTGCAACAGACAGAAGGACGAGGAGCACATGAGGACGCTCCCATACTTCTCAGTAATGATCATCAGCTGATCAGCTTCATCAGACTGGATCATCAAACAGCAGAGAGGGTCTGCACCCCCCATCAGAGAGGTCCACAGAGCTGATGGAGACAGTGGTCTCCTTCAGCCGTCCAGCTCCTGTGATGATGCTCTGCTGAGGCTTCAGGGACTCTGTCTGCAGCTCAGGTCCCTGAACTGTCCGTCTGTCCCAACACCTGCAGACAACAAGCACCTGCTGACCTCAGCAGAGCGGGGGGGGGGGGTGTCAGGAGACTGAGGTCCACATGAACATCACACTACAGAGAGAATCAGCAGAGACCTTCAGTCAGGAACCTTTTTATTAACATAAAGTGCATGAAAGCATCAGAGCGGTGAACAACATCAGCATCTCAACAATCACATCATAGACACATGGAGAGGCTCAGCCCGCCACGTAAAGGTCATGTCCTTCAGAGGCTGAGAGTGTCAGAGCGCTGCAGGGACGAGTCCAGGACTGAGTCTGAGCAGGACGTCCCGCTGGATGTTCCACTAACAGGACGTCCTGCTGTATGCTACACTAACAGGACGTCCTGCTGGATGTTACACTACAGAACGTCCTGTTGGAAGTTACACTAACAGGACGTCCTGCTGGAAGCGACACTAACAGGACGTCCTGCTGTATGCTACACTAACAGGACGTCCTGCTGGATGTTACACTAACAGGACGTCCTGCTGGAAGCAACACTAACAGGACGTCTTGCTGGATGTTACATTAACAGGACGTCCTGCTGGATGTTACACTAACAGGACGTCCTGCTGGATGTTACACCAACAGGATGTCCTGCTGGATGTTACACTAACAGGACGTCCTGCTGGATGTAACACTACAGGACGTCCTGCTGGAGGTGACACTAACAGGACGTCCTGCTGGATGTTACACTACAGGACGTCTTGTTGGAAGTTAAACTAACAGGACGTCCTGCTGGAAGCGACACTAACAGGACGTCCTGCTGAATGTTACGCTAACAGGACGTCCTGCTGGATGTTACACCACCAGGACGTCCTGCTGGATGTGACACTAACAGGACGTCCTGCTGGATGTAACACTAACAGGACGTCCTGTTGGAAGTTACACTAACAGGACGTCCTGCTGGAAGCGACACTAACAGGACGTCCTGCTGAATGTTACGCTAACAGGACGTCCTGCTGGATGTTACACCACCAGGACGTCCTGCTGGAGGTTACACCAACAGGACGTCCTGCTGGATGTTCCACTAACAGGACGTCCTGCTGGATGTTACACCAACAGGAGGTCCTGCTGGATGTTCCACTAACAGGACGTCCTGCTGTATGTGACGCTAACAGAACGTCCTGCTGGATGTTCCACCAACAGGACGTCCTGCTGGATGCTACACTAACAGGACGTCCTGCTGGATGTTCCACTAACAGGACTTCCTGCTGGATGTTCCACCAACAGGACGTCCTGCTGGATGCTACACTAACAGGACGTCCTGCTGTATGCTACACTAACAGGACGTCCTGCTGGATGTGACGCTAACAGAACGTCCTGCTGGATGTGACGCTAACAGGACGTCCTGCTGGATGTGACGCTAACAGAACGTCCTGCTGGATGTTACGCTAACAGGACGTCCTGCTGGATGTTACACCAACAGGACATCCTGCTGGATGTTACACTAACAGGACGTCCTGCTGGATGTTCCACTAACAGGACGTCCTGTTGGAAGTTACACTAGCAGGACGTCCTGCTGGAAGCGACACTAACAGGACGTCCTGCTGGATGTTACACCAACAGGACGTCCTGTTGGAAGTTACACTAGCAGGACGTCCTGCTGGAAGCGACACTAACAGGACGTCCTGCTGGATGTAACACTAACAGGACGTCCTGTTGGAAGTTACACTAGCAGGACGTCCTGCTGGAAGCGACACTAACAGGACGTCCTGCTGGATGTTACACCAACAGGACGTCCTGTTGGAAGTTACACTAGCAGGACGTCCTGCTGGAAGCGACACTAACAGGACGTCCTGCTGGATGTTACACCAACAGGACGTCCTGTTGGAAGTTACACTAGCAGGACGTCCTGCTGGAAGCTACACTAACAGGACGTCCTGCTGTATGCTACACTAACAGGACGTCCTGCTGGATGTGACGCTAACAGAACGTCCTGCTGGATGTGACGCTAACAGGACGTCCTGCTGGATGTGACGCTAACAGGACGTCCTGCTGGATGTTACGCTAACAGGACGTCCTGCTGGATGTTACACCAACAGGACATCCTGCTGGATGTTACACTAACAGGACGTCCTGCTGGATGTTCCACTAACAGGACGTCCTGTTGGAAGTTACACTAGCAGGACGTCCTGCTGGAAGCGACACTAACAGGACGTCCTGCTGGATGTTACACCAACAGGACGTCCTGTTGGAAGTTACACTAGCAGGACGTCCTGCTGGAAGCGACACTAACAGGACGTCCTGCTGGATGTAACACTAACAGGACGTCCTGTTGGAAGTTACACTAGCAGGACGTCCTGCTGGAAGCGACACTAACAGGACGTCCTGCTGGATGTTACACCAACAGGACGTCCTGTTGGAAGTTACACTAGCAGGACGTCCTGCTGGAAGCGACACTAACAGGACGTCCTGCTGGATGTTACACCACCAGGACGTCCTGCTGGATGTGACACTAACAGGACATCCTGCTGGATGTTCCACTAACAGGACGTCCTGCTGGATGCTACATTATAAAACATCAGTTTCGGTGCTGACTCTTTCTGGGGGCGTCCTGTGGTGTGGGGGGTGGGCTTCTCCCTCTGGCTCATGCTTCAGGAGAAGGTGCTCTCCTGGATGTTCTGTTTTTACCTTCCATCTCATTCGATCATTTTAGTTCAAACACAGAGAGAATGACGATAAAGTGACACATAAGCAGTAGAGTCCTGACCCATGGAGGCTTGAACTCAGAAAAAGATGATCTCTGGGCGGGGCAAACTGGGTCCAAAATCAGGCTTTAAACAGTCCAGGAGTTTGGGGGACGCAGTGGGTTTGTCCTCTCAGGACAGCCATCATCTGAATGTTGTTCTCTTTCCTTTTTCACATCATCTTTGCAAAGGGCTGAAAAACTCATATTTACAGTCTGCTTCACACAGACCTCAGGTCTCAGCGCTCCTCTCAGGCATCCCAGGACGCCCTGATCTGAGGCCTGTTGATCCTCATCTGTGGAGAAACAGAAGCAAAGACACATGAATGGGATGGTAACTGTGATGATATGGCTCGTTCTGTATTATTTCGTATTATGTTCTTTGTTTAGATCTCTTGTGTTTCATTTTTGTTGTCTTGATTCTGTTCTTGGTTTTTGTTAAGTTACCCGTTTTGTGTGTTGTTTCCCTTGTCTCTTATGTTTCCTGTTTTATTTTGAAATCCCTGGGTTCCTTGTAGTGTTTTCCTGCCCTCCCTTCTGTGTGTCTCCCTGATGATGATTCCCTTCACCTGTGTGACTGTCTCACCTGTAATTGATGTTTTATTTAGTCTCTGTGTTCCCTGTTCTCTTTGTTGGGTCGTTAGTTTTCCCAGAGTCACTCCATGTGCTTGTCCTCAGTGAACTCTCCAGTGTTTGTAGGTGGTTTCTGTTTTTGGTTGATTTCTTTTTTGTGAGACTTTGTTTGATTTGATACTTTGTAGAGATTTTGTTTTGTACTTTGGATCATTTTGTAAAAGATTACTTTGGACTTTTGATCCCTTTTTAGTTTGTATTAAAGCCTTTTTTGTTAAATCTGCTCTTGGGTCCTTTTCCTTGTTTTATGTTAATTTTGTGGGTTTCATACCTTAACAGGTAACTAATCAGTCAAACAACATGTGTAATCAAATTCATAAACATATAAAATGATTTTATCAGTTTATTAAGCTCTACACGGCCTGGCACCAGACTGCCCCTCAGGGGTGGTTTTGCTCTATAAACCAGGACGGCCCCTCAGATCCACAGAGCACAACTAAAACTTTTGGATTTTCTGTTTTTATCTGTTTTGGTCCAAAACTCCAGAGGATCTGAGACCAGGTGAGAACTTAAACACACTCTGAAACTCATTTATTCAGTCTGCTTTTATGAAAGCTTCATCATTTTAATCTGTTTTAGTTATTCATAAATATCACTTTATCTTATTTTATACTTAAATTTAAATTGATTGATGTTTAATTGTATATTTAGTATTTATTTGTTGTCTTATTATTGTCTTTATTATTTTATCTTTTTAAATAAATCATTGAAGATTATCTTTTTATTCATTCCTGTCCGTTGCTTCTTGATTTTGTTTTTCTTTTGTTTCTTTTTCTATATTTTTAATGATCATCTTGATTTTACTGTGTCTTTTATTGTAGCTGTTCTGGTGTGCATTAGAGTCTAAATCCTTCTGGACATCCTGCCTGTAATTATTACTGATACCGTAGAAGAATTCTCAGTAAATGGAGCTCTGCTGAGCTCATATTTACTGAGGAGTGACAATTAGGATTATTATAAAGGATCCCCGCCAAGCTCTTCAATACTCTGTACTCTGCAACACATCTAAAGAGGACATAACTTTATTATCAATAACAGTTATGATAACTATTAGTAAACAATAAGAATCCTCTCTACCTACACACACTCACCAGCCACTTTATTAGGTACACCTTCCTAGCTCCAGGTTGGACCTCTTTCCTTCTGTCCCACATGCCGTCCAAAAGAGAAAATGAGTTTGTGAAAGAAGGTTTGTTTATTTTGGAGAGGACTTACTACCTCTGTCATACATGTGCGTCAGACTCTGTCCTCTTGTTTCAGTCTTTATTCTCACGTACGGCTCTCTAATATCCCTCAGACCCCTCAGTGCCCCGTCCTTCCCCTCGTCCCCTCCACAATCTTATGAACACAGTGAATGTCAGCTTAAGGCCTGATGTGGAGAAGAAATAACCAGAGAGATGATGGTGCTCCTGCACAGACTGCTCCCTGGTTAATAAGTCAGTCAGTCACCAAACCACTGACCCACGCTCCTGCCACAGCTGCACCCCCTCTCCACCATCAGATGGCGCTGTCCAGATGGCAAGGACCCTATTGTTCCTGTAGTGTTTCTTCTTTATTATTATTAAGGTCCTCATCCTAAGGGCAAGCACCACCTAGGCAGACTAAAACAGCCCTCACAGTCAGTAGGAATTTCGTAGAGAGATCAAACCAACGGCAAAACATTCATCTCATTGAGACCCACAAATTATGTGCTGACACCCCTGACCTATCTCAAACAGGAAGACAGCAATTTGCCTTTCAAAATAAAATTCTGCCCAAATTATGGTCCAAAAACAAAATGTATCTCCTCCCAGGCCATAAATGGTATCAGCTTGACACAGGGACAAATGTGAAGCACTAAATCACACTCAGTTATTTTATGTATTTGTATATATTCATATATGTGTTTCTGTTAATGAAGAGTTTGTCTTCAGCCTGCTCTGTTTTAAAGTGTCTTGAGATAACTCTTGTTATGAACTGGCTAGTACAAATACAGATTGATTGATTGATTGTTTGATTGATTGATTGAAAATCAATGTTGCTGCCAACCATTAACCATCTCAGGGCCTGATCATAACAATAATAATAATTATTATTATTATTATTGTTGCAGTTGTTGTTATTATTATAATTATTGATAATATAATATTTATCGAACACTAAATGAAATGTATTTAAAGACATTATTTTACTTTTGTTGTCTTTTTAAAGGAGGAATTTTTTAAACATACGGGTATTTAAGGATTAAAAGCAACAAAAATGTAGGTTAGAATTCATATGTGTATTTTAGGATGAAGTAGATTTAAAAGACTGGCATGTTTAAAGAGGAAAAATTAATTTATTATAATTTACAGCTGATTACTTAGCTGGCATTTGTTGTCACTAAGACCACTTAAGTATATATCTTTTAATCTAACATCATAAAAATATAGAACAATGCATCAAAATCATTGTTCAGCCAAACAGCCAGTCATTGACCCATCTTAGGTCACATAATCAGATACTCCTTGAACAATATTTTGTCTTTTTATTGAAATTATTCCATTTGATTTGATTTATTTTATTTTGTTGTATAAAAACATAATGGAGTTATGTGAACATACTGGCCTTTAATGGGTTAAAACTGCAAAAATATAGGTAAAATTTAAGTATTTTTCAGGCTGAAGTAGTTCTTAAAGACTGACTGGTTCAAAGCGGAAAATAATATATACATATATACAAGGATACAAGGAAGTTTGTTTGTATAAATGTGTGTATTAATATTATTTTTACAGCAGTTTTTGGAAAGCAGACATTGTTTTGTCATGAGGGACAAATGAGTAAATTTACTAAAGAAGCTTCAGAGTGAAATATTAGTGTGAATGTTCCCAAAGGTAGAGTAAATGCTTATGGAGATTAAAAGAAAATAATAATTATCTAAACTATGTCGGCTTCACCATGTGACTGGCAGCAGTGTGGGGACAGGGACTGATCTCACTTTCAAAATGAATAAATCAGATTATTTTAATTCCAGTGCAAACCCCACCTTAAGAAGTATGGGGGCACTACAGTACAGGACAGGTCATTTTTGGAGGGTCCTGTCCCAGAGCAGTGATTAACCTTCAGCTGTAAACACGCCGTCCTTGAAGCAGTTGCAGGGGTCAATGTTCACAGACAAACAGACATGCTTCTGTTTTTCAGCGTGGGCGTAAAAACTTACCGGCTGGTTGGCTGAGTTTAGCGGACGGGTCGGCTGGTAGACCAGGGAGGTCGACTGAGACCAGGATCCTCGGTTCGGATGGATGTGTCATCGTGGTAGAAATGAGGGTTTCTGTAGGTCCCTGAAAATGAACAACGATGGAGGTTAATGGTTCAGTCAGGTGAAGAACGAAGGATCATCTATCATGTCCTTTATGTGCCCTAAACCAGCTGAGGATATTCTGGGACGTCTGATAGAAGGTTCTGGAGACACTAACCAAAAATCCTTACAAATATTCTTCAGTCAGTCAAACTTTATTTATAAAGAACTTTTCATACAAAAACTGGAGCACAAGAGTCAGGAGACACAAAGTAAAATACAAAACCCTACCCACCCCCCAAACCCACATTCAACACACACAAGGACACACACAAGGACACACACACGTACACACACTACACATGCACACACACACACACGGACACTCTGTGAAGTCTCTTCAAACAGCCACAGATGACTGAGGAAACGCCATGTTGAATTAAAAATTAAAAATGAGGAAACACAGGACCTGAGACTAAACTGATAAAACCCTGATGAGAAATAATAAAGGTAATAAAGCATTTACAGTCAATTAAAATAAATCAGTCTGAAAACCAAACAATAAAAAAAACAAAATAAGAGGTGATCAAACACAAAACAGTAACTCTGAAGCTAAAACAGAGTAAAAACACTCAGGTCTGCAGGTAGACTGTTCCCCAGATGGGGGTCATAATGTTGAAACCATGATTCACCGTGTGTTTTGTTTTTCACTTTGGGAACTATTAAAGACCACTACCTGAGGATCAGTAGGACGACCCTACTTTAAAAATCCAGAACTATCCCTTTAAAAGCTGATATCAGTACTAACCCTTCTGTGTCAGTGTCACAGAAGCCTTACCAGAGCGGCGTCTGGACAACTCAAGGTCCTCATTTGGCCTCTGGTTGACCTGCTCCCCCTTCTCTCTGCCCCTGCAATCACAGCACAGACATCCGCACGTCTCACTGGCATGTCCACAGGTCGGCATACAGTCTCTGCACGCTTCCAGCAGCACTAACATTCATATTTACCAAAACTCTCATGAACATAAAATGGTGTTTCTGAGTTAACCATCAGGAGCGTGTTGAAGATCCAAGATGTCTGTGTGGGTCTCACCTCCTCTGTGACTGTTTGAGCTTCAGCACGTATGCCACCAGGACTCCCACCAGCACCAGGACAGCGGCGCCTGTCACGCTCAGCCCGACATAGAAAGGTACTCTCTGTATGGGGAGGCTGCAGTCATCGCCCAGATACCAGATGGAGGACGGGTTTGGACAGCTGTGATGGGAGGTAGATGATTAACATGGACAACCTGCTGCTGTGGACCTTCATTGCTTTAAATGAGAATATTTTGCCTATTTAATTATTACTGATGTTCCCAATATTAACTTCAGAGTCATTAGTCTATCAAAATACAAGCTTGTTCTTGCATATATCACACATATGTCACTGTAGCCTGTGTAACCAACATTAATGACCTGATGCTGTGGACCTTCATTGCTTCAGCACCTACAATTGCTGATATTGGGCCTCTTTAAGCCCCATTTGATCATTGACACAGTGCTTAATATTGATTGCAGAAAATTCAGTCAATTAATTTACACAGTATTTCCTGCAAATGTCCCTCATATGTGACCAACATGAATGAGCTGCTGCTGTGGACCTGCACAGCTTCAGCTACTACAATTGTTAACACTTTCCCTGCCAGAGTGTTTTTAACAGGTCAGCCAGCGCCAGCCTTTTTGATCAGATCCACTAATCTTTGAAGGACCACTGTAAATGTTGTGTTAAAAGCATGTTAACACAGAAGACATCAACAGAAAGAAGAGAACCTCAGCTTTTAAACACAAAAACTACTTTATTCTATCTTGATTTCTTCTTGAGTTATCAACATTTATATATCTGTCATTTTCATGAAAAACAACATTTTGAGCAAAAAAGGAGAAAAATGTTTTTTTTTTTTATCAAGACATTGATTTTAAAGATCCAACTGATTTTCCATCTACAATTATGACTCCTTTTCATGTAAAAATAGGTACAATATATTAAATATAACAAAATAAAATAGCATTGACAATAACAAATTACATTTCCTTGCAGCAAATGCATTGAAATGCTGAGCCTGAATGCAGAAAATGTGAAATGAAATGGCTAAAAGCAGTGAAAAAAAATGTTGAAAATGTGAAAACGTGACACAAAATACTTGGAAGCAGTGAAGCAAAGCTGAAAATATGGAACATGTGGAATGAAAGTGATTAAAGTTGTGAAAGAACGCTTAAAATGAAGAAATGTGAAATAAAATATCAGAAAGCTGCAGAAATGTTTGTCCACCCTGAAGAAGTTTTAATCAGTAGTTAAAAGAGTTAAATTTGTAAGGCCTAAAATGCCAAAGATTGTAATCAGCAGCAGAAGTCTTAAATATGTTATCAAATATGCATGATAAAGAAAGAAAAAATAAAAGTTGTGTTGAAGTGATACAATGAATGAGTGACAACCTGTGACGTCCAGACTGATGTTCAGCAGCAAGCAGCTGTAGGAATCAAGCGCCTTTTTTGAAAACAGAGAGAAAAAGTATGACTGCTTTAAGCGGGAGTCAAACCCAGGGCCTCCAGGGGGGAGAGTCAGCGATGTTACCGCTAAGCCACGAGGCAACGGGAGCAGAGTCTTTAATGTTACTGGTATGCGCGTAGAGAGCGCTGAAGTGGAGCTGGGTCTTGAGGTTAAACAAGCTGTCGCTGTGCCAATACTGTGATAGCTATCAAAAAAAGAGTTGCACTGTGAGCATCCCGAGACTGTGATGAAAAAACTGATGTAAGCTTTATGTCTGTACTGCAGAAAATGTTGACACAACAGGAATTTAAAAATGGGCATCAAAGTTGATCGATCAGTTCTCTGGAGCTGAATTTCACTATTATAGTGGGGCAGATAACTGTAATAATCTTTCATTTGTGGAAACAAGCATCAAAATTGGCACACATACTCCTTGGGCAATGCTCTTTTGATAAAACCCGTTAGCCACCTAAAAATTCATGATGGCGGCCATTTTTCAAGATGGCCGCCATTGAATATACAGTAATATTGCATTTGGCAACACAGACGTCCTATTTGAATGATGTTGGTGTCAAATCATATAGTTTTCACTATGTAGAATCCGAATTTGGACCCATCGACTTACTCACTGGCTACCTTGTACCATATATCAATGCTGTCTAATAAGCCCAGCATCAGTTAGCTAGCGTAGATTACATGTAGTAATAGCGCTGTGGGATCACTCTTTGTCTAGTCTCTACCCTTTGACCTGTTTGGCTTGGGTAACCCCGCCAGGAGTACAAGACTCCCACCAACATAGATCTAGGGGTCATGGAGACAACGCAAACTGCCACACTACGATAAGGTGATGATCCCATTTAGGAAGGTTTTTTTTTGTCTTGTCCCTTTTGAATTTTTTATTCTTTTCCTTTATTATTATTTTTTTTTGTCTTTTACTTTTATAATTTCTTGTCTTTTACTTTTATAATTTTTTTTCACATGGAGTCAGGAGGCCTATACTTGTTTTTCCTGGATTAGTAGGCCTATACTACAATGCTTCTAAACCTCACATCTGCAGCTGCACAGTGCCGTGCAGGTCAGACCAAAGCAGTAGCATTTGCATTGACTGCAGCATTCTGACTTGCATCCACACTTGGTCAGCTCTGCTGGCAACTCTCTGCAATGGGGGTGGGGGCTCTGTCCAAACGGTCTGCCACAGATCTCCTTTTTTGGTCCAGCCCCAGTTCGCAGGAGTCTGTGTTTCTGGTTGACGTTCTGTTGACTGACTCCAGATGCAGCCCGCCTGGTAGGCAGCACGCTTCACATGCTGTTTCAGTGCTGATCGGGTTGGAGGAATGGCTTCGTACGGCCTCTGCTTCCGAGCAAACATGTCCAACCTCGCATCATTGACACCTTCAGCTGTGCTGGATCTGTTGCGCATCATGACCATGAACGTCTCCAAGGTCTTCAGGTCTTCATCATCCACTATCGGTGGATACTGGCTGAGTTTGCTGAAGACACCCGAAGCCTCATCACAAACATCCCAGGTTTGCCAAGCAGACATCTTCCCTTTGCCACGGAATGTTGAAACGACATCGCAGCCAGTGAAAGAAAGCATCCCTTTGCTCTTTTCTGCAAGAGTGAAATACAAGTCATGTACAGGAACCCACTTCAGGTTCTGTCTTTGTCCAAAGGCAACCCACAACTGCTGCAGACCACTATCAATCTGGCTGGGGTGGCACCATGCAGTCATGAAGAAACTGACACGTCAATCTTTGTGCATGCCAGGTATGCAACAGAAGCAGGCAGCAAGGTCATAGTGGTCAAAGCCAACGACACAGATGTTGTCGTCATCGCAGTCAGTGTTCTGCAGACACTTCAGGAGCTTGGTCTGCAGCAGTTGTGGGTTGCTTTTGAACAAAGACAGAACCTGAAGTGGGTTCCTGTACATGACTTGTATTGCACTCTTGCAGAAAAGAGCAAAGGAATGCTTTCCTTCACTGGCTGCGATGTCGTTTCAACATTCCGTGGCAAAGGGAAGATGTCTGCTTGGCAAACCTGGGATGTTTGTGATGAGGCTTCGGGTGTCTTCATCAAACTCAGCCAGTATCCACCGATAGTGGATGATGAAGACCTGAAGACCTTGGAGACGTTCATGGTCATGATGCGCAACAGATCCAGCACAGCTGAAGGTGTCAATGATGCGAGGTTGGACATGTTTGCTCGGAAGCAGAGGCCGTACGAAGCCATTCCTCCAACCCGATCAGCGCTGAAGCAGCATGCGAAGCGTGCTGCCTACCAGGCGGGCTGCATCTGGAGTCAGTCAACAGAACGTCAACCAGAAACACAGACTCCTGCGAACTGGGGCTGGACCAAGAAAGGAGATCTGTGGCAGACCGTTTGGACAGAGCCCCCACCCCCATTGCAGAGAGTTGCCAGCAGAGCTGACCAAGTGTGGAGGACGTCTGTGTTGCCAAATGCAATATTACTGTATATTCAATGGCGGCCATCTTGAAAAATGGCCACCATCATGAATTTTTAGGTGGCTAACGGGTTTTATCAAAAGAGCATTCCCCAAGGAGTATGTGTGCCAATTTTGGTGCTTGTTTCCACAAATGAACGATTCTCCTGTAATTTGCAGTTATCTGCCCCACTATTAGTGCAGATAGAGCAGTTTGCGACATACCTGTCGCTCTGAAGCTCACTGAAACAAAACTATGTCGATGTTGAGTTTGAAACGAATTTCCGAATTTCAGGTGAAAGACGAGAAGTGTCCTGACGTGTTGATGTATAAATCATGCCTGTGGAGCAAAGTTTGAGGATTTTATGGAAGGAAGAATCTGCAGATTTCTTGTCTGTCAGCAGCTGCAGGTCCGCTGACTGGTCACATGACACGCTCTGAGAACAGAGACTTCCTCAAAACTTAGTGTTGCTTAAATAGTGATATCTCAAAAACTGTAGAAGACAGCAAAAAGCTGAACACATGTAAAAAATAGTTGAACAATTAGTGACGCTGTTAAAGCAAGAATGAAGTCTGTAGGAAGAAGTATGCGAATCTGTAGAACGTGAAAGTTAAAGCAGTTTACAGCAGAACTGCAGAATTCTTTCATTCAATTCAATGTAAAAAAATATGCAGAAAATATTTTTTACTGTAAAAAGTATAACTGTTAAACGTGAAAAATACAAGCGCAATTCTCATGAACATGCTGCATTGTTCAGTTTTTTCTGTGAAAATCTGTGCAAATTTGAAGGCTGTGAAAATTGTCAAATAGTGTACGGAAGAATAATAATAACTAGAAAAATTGCATTTCCTTGCAGCAAATGCGTTGAAATGCTGAGTCTGAATGCTGAAACTGTGAAATGAAATGGCTAAAAGCAATGCAAACAAAGCTGAAAATGTGCAAATGTGACACAAAATAGTTGGAAGCAGTAAAGCACAGCTGCAAATGTGGGAAATGTGTAATAAAAATGGTTACAGTTGTGAAAGAAAGCTGAAAATGAATAAATGTGAAAGGAAATTGCAGAAAGCTGTAGAAATGTTTGGCCACCATGAAGAAGTTGTAATCTATGATAAAAAGAGTAAAATTTGTTAGGGGTAAAATGACAAAGATTGTAATCAGTAGCAGAAGTGTGAAAAATGTTAACAAATTTGCATTGTAAAGACAGGAAAAGAATAAAGTTGTATGGAAGTGAAAGGTTGAATGACTGACAGCCTGTGACATCCAGACTGAGAGGACAGCAGCCAGATGCATACAGCAAGGAGCTGTAGTAATCAGCAGTCTGTGTTGGACACACAGTTGAAAAGTACAACTGCCTTTGCTAGAATTTGAACCCGGGCCGCCGGAGGGAGAGTCAGCAACTTTGCTGCTAAAAATATATATCTGATAAATGTTGTGGAAATTGTGATTTTGTTGGATTTCAGTAGGAAGTGAAATAAACATTTCAGCTCCAAAAAAAAAATGAATGTTCCGGCTATTATTTGTGCATTCAGGCTTTAAAGGGTTTAATTATGAAGTGCAATTGAATATGCATAATTAGCCTAGATTAAACTTTCCTTTAGTAACTGAAAAATGTTTTGGCATCAATTTGTAGGCTACAAGTCCACAACATTATGAACTATTCAGTCTAAAAGCATCTGACTTGAAAATTAATGTAAACAGAGTTGATTTTCATTGGAGGACAATAAGGAGTGGACATTAACGGTCAGAATGTCATTAGAAACTTTATCTGCTCAAGTTAACATCTAAATCAAAGTTATCACTACTTCATTTTTAAATCAACAAATCTATACTCGAACATCAAACTCAAAGTAATAATAGCCTACATACATGAATTTGTAAATCTGGACAGCTATATCTGAGTAGAGAAATGTACAAAACCCAAATCCAGTGAAGTTGGCACGTTGTGTAAATTGTAAATAAAAACAGAATACAATGATTTGCAAATCCTTTTCAACTTATATTCAATTGAATACACTGCAAAGACAAGATACTTAACGTTCGAACTGAGAAACTTTATTTTCTTTTGCAAATAATCATCAACATAGAATTTAATGGCAGCAACACATTGCAAAAAAGTTGGCACAGGGGCATTTTTACTACTGTGTTACATCGCCTTTCCTTTTAACAACACTCAGTAAACGTTTGGGAACTGAGGAGACCAATTTTTGAAGCTTTTCGGGTGGAATTCTTTCCCATTCTTGCTTGATGTACAGCCTAAGTTGTTCAACAGTCTGGGGTCTCCGTTGTTGTATTTTACGCTTCATAATGCGCCACACATTTTCAATGGGGGACAGGTCTGGACTACAGGCAGGCCAGTCTAGTACCCGCACTCTTTTACTACGAAGCCACGCTGTTGTAACACGTGCAGAATGTGGCTTGGCATTGTCTTGCTGAAATAAGCAGGGGCGTCCATGAAAAAGACGTTGCTTGGATGGCAAAACCTGTATGCACCTTTCAGCATTAATGGTGCCTTCACAGATGTGTAAGTTACCCATGCCTTGGGCACTAATACACCCCCATACCATCACAGATGCTGGCTTTTGAACTTTGTGCCTATAACAGTCCGGCTGGCTCTTTTCCTCTTTGGTCCGGAGGACACGACGACCACACTTTCCAAAAACAATTTGAAATGTGGACTCGTCAGACCACAGAACACTTTTCCACTTTGCATCAGTCCATCTTAGATGAGCTCGGACCCAGCGAAGCCGGCGGCGTTTCTGGGTGTTGTTGATAAATGGCTTTCGCTTTGCATAGTAGAGTTTTAACTTGCACTTACAGATGTAGCGACGAACTGTAGTTACTGACAGTGGTTTTCTGAAGTGTTCCTGAGCCCACGTGGTGATATCCTTTGAACAGTGATGCCGGTTTTTGATGCAGTACCTCCTGAGGGATCGAAGGTCACGGGCATTCAATGTTGGTTTTCGGCCTTGCTGCTTACGTGCAGTAATTTCTCCAGATTCTCTGAACCTTTTGATGATATTACGGACCGTAGATGATGAAATCCCTAAATTCCTTGCAATAGCTCATTGAGAAATGTTGTTCTTAAACTGTTCGACAATTTGCTCATGCATTTGTTCACAAAGTGGTGACCCTCGCCCCATCCTTGTTTGTGAATGACTGACCATTTCAGGGAAGCTGTTTTTATACCCAATCATGGCACCTACCTGTTCTCAATTAGCCTGTTCACCTGTGGGATGTTCCAAATAAGTGTTTGATGAGCATTCCTCAACTTTCTCAGTCTTTTTTGCCACTTATGCCAGCTTTTTGAAACATGTTGCAGGCATCAAATTCAAAATGAGTTAATATTTGCAAAAAAATAACACAGTTTAGCAGTTCGAACATTAAGTATCTTGTCTTTGCTGTGTATTCAATTGAATATAGGTTGAAAGGGATTTGCAAATAATTGTATTCTGTTTTTATTTACGATTTACACAACGTGCCAACTTCACTGGTTTTGGGTTTTGTAAAACAGTGTAATATTTGAGTGTAGTCTGGTTTATTCTAGTGGGTATAATCTGACATACTCTGATGATGTTTGCCCTCTTAGGGCCTCCATACACTGAAGACATTTTTACCACAATTTGACCAGATTAATACACCGTCCACTGAAAACAGCTCTGAGACCCACAATGGGCCTCCACCTACAGGTTGGGAACCACTCCACTAGTGGACTGTATTTGAAGCTTGATCCTTCAAAGATTGTTCTGATATCATGGAGAATAAGTGATGGAGGATCCCTCAGGATGAATTTATTATTTATAAAACAGTGAGTGAGTGAAAACAAGAGCTGGACTGATGAAGAATGTAAAGTTTTGATTAATGAAAGGCTGACTTGTCAGTTTTTGAAGTCTTTATGTTCACTTAAACCGGGCACATGAGCTGTCAAGACACCGTGTGAATGATAAAATCACACAGAGTGACTGATGATCCCTCACTGTCCCTGCGATCCGCGTCTATCTGCGTCTTTACGCTCACCGACAGACGGAGGAGCGCACACACACACACGCTGAGAGAAAGTGAAAGTCACACAAGCATGCTGCTATACATATCCTTCTGCATTTTGTTGTGGTTATATGGTATTTCGGGGCGTTTTCTAGTGGGTATATGGCGTATACCTGCGTATGCAGCCAGAGTCTGGCGGACTGTAAGCAGAGAGCAATGTCCGCGGGCGTCAGAGCTGTCAGAGTCGGGCGCACTGCCGCGTAGTATTTTCTTGTGAAATGAATGTGAAACACAAACCTTGCGCATTGTTTTCCATTTCTCTGTCATGACGCTGTACACTGAGGACGAGGAAGAGGAGCTGCTCTGCCTGTTGACTTTGCAAAGCACTAACATGAAGAGACGGAGGTGGGGTCACATTTAATGTGGGTCTATGATGAAGCTGGGCACTTCCGGGTAAACAAGCTAATGCTGTGCCAAAACCATAATAGCTATCAAAAAAGGGTTGCACCGTGAGCATCCCCAGAAGCAGCTGAAACGATTGATGTAAGTTTCATGTCTGTACTGTAGAAAATGTTGACATGAGAGGAGTATAAAAACGGGCTTGAAAGTGAAGCGATCAGCTCTCGGCACACATCAGCCTACATTTCCCAGAATCCTTTGCGCATGTCTCTGTCATGACGCTGTACACTGAGGACATGAAGAAACGGAGGTGGTGTCAAACCAGAGAGTGTGTTACGCCAATGAAATGCGTGCGTGTCACGGCCAGTGCTTGAGAGGTGGCAGCCCTGAATGTGTAAGGGCTAAAATGACAAAGGCTGTAATGAGTAGCAGAAGTGTTTAGGTATGTTATGAAACATGCATGACAAAGAAAGAAAAAGTCTTGAGCGGGAAGCAAACCCCCAAACTCTCAGACTGCGGCCACTAAAGCTAACCCTGAGCCATCATGACAAGACATGTTCAGACATACAAGAGCAAAGTATTTAATGATGCTGTATGCCTTTGTAGAGCTGTGTAGTTAAGCTGGATACTTCCACGTAAACGACCTAATGCTGTGGCAAAACCGTGATAGCTATCAAAAAAAGGACTGCACCGTGAGCATCACAAGAAGCAGCTGAAACGATTGATGTAAGTTTCATGTCTGTACTGTAGAAAATGTTGACACGAGAGCAGTTTAAAAACGGCCTTCAAAGTGAAGCGATCAGCTCTCTGGGGACTTGTCTTATAATGGACGCCTATGGAAGAGTTTGCGGGATACCCGTGGCTCTGAAGCTCACTGAGACAAAACGATGGCAATGTAGAGTTTGAAACGAATTTCAACTGAAAGAGGAGAAGTGTACCTTTATTTTGATGTATAAATCATATCTGTGTGGTAAAGTTTGAGGCTTTTATTGCAGTTTTTTGGCTATAAATTTTGGAATCTTCAGGCGAAGCTCATGCTCTAACAGGTCACGTGACACGCTCTTAGAACAGAGTTTTTGGCTCAAACCTCCAAACTTAGTGTTACTTAAACAGTGATATCTCAAAAACTGTAGAAGACAGCAAAAAGCTGAACACATGTAAAAATAGTTGAGAGATCAGTGAATCTGTGATAGTAAGAATGAAGTGTGTAGGTGAAAGTATGCCAATGCTGTACCGCCTGAAAGTTGAAGCACTTTTCAGCAGAACTGCATAAGTCTCCCATTCATTTCAATGGGAAAATATCTGCAGAAAATCATTTTTACTGTAAAAACTGTAACAGTTACACATGTGAAAAATACAAGCGCAAATCTCCTGAACATGCTGCACTGCTCAATTTTTTTCTGTGAAAATCTGTGCAAATTTGAAAGCTGTGAAAAGGTCCAAATAGTTGAGGGAAGAAGAAGAAGAAGAAGAAGAAGAAGAAGAAGAAGAAGAAGTAGAAAAATTGCATTTCCTTGCAGCAAATGCATTGAAATGCTGAGTCTGAATGCTGGAACTGTGAAATGAAATGGCTAAAAGCAATGCAAAAAAAGCTGAAAATGTGCAAATGTGACATAAAATAGTTGGAAGCAGTGAAGCACAGCTGCAAATGTGGGAAATGTGTAATAAAAATGGTTACAGTTGTGAAAGAAAGCTGAAAATGAATAAATGTGAAAGGAAATTGCAGAAAGCTGTAGAAATGTTTGGCCACCATGAAGAAGTTGTAATCTATGATTAAAAGAGTAAAATCTGTTAAGGCTGAAATGACAAAGATTGTAATCAGTAGCAGAATTGTGAAATATGTTGACAAATTTGCATTGTAAAGACAGGAAAAGAATAAAGTTGTATGGAAGTGAAAGGTTGAATGACTGACAACCTGTGACATCCAGACTGAGAGGACAGCAGCCAGATGCATACAGCAAGGAGCTGTAGTAATCAGCAGTCTGTGTTGGACACACAGTTGAAAAGTACAACTGCCTTTGCTAGAATTTGAACCCGGGCCGCCGGAGGGAGAGTCAGCAACTCTGCAGCTAAAAATATATATCTGATAAATGTTGTGGAAATTGTGATTTTGTTGGATTTCAGTAGGAAGTGAAATAAACATTTCAGCTCCAAAAAAAAATGAATGTTCTGGCTATTATTTGTGCATTCAGGCTTTAAAGGGTTTAATTATGAAGTGCAATTGAATATGCATAATTAGCCTAGATTAAACTTTCCTTTAGTAACTGAAAAATGTTTTGGCATCAATTTGTAGGCTACAAGTCCACAACATTATGAACTATTCAGTCTAAAAGCATCTGACTTGAAAATTAATGTAAACAGAGGTGATTTTCATTGGAGGACAATAAGGAGTGGACATTAACGGTCAGAATGTCATTAGAAACTTGATCTGCTCAAGTTAACATCTAGGTCAAAGTTATCACTACTTCATTTTTAAATCAACAAATCTATACTTGAACATCAAACTCAAAGTAATAATAGCCTACATACATGAATTTGTAAATCTGGACAGGAATATCTGAGTAGAGAAATGTAAAACAGTGTAATATTTGAGTGTAGTCTGGTTTATTCTAGTGGGTATAATCTGACATACTCTGATGATGTTTGTCCTCTTAGGGCCTCCATACACTGAAGACATTTTTACCGCAATTTGACCAGATTAATACACCGTCCACTGAAAACAGCTCTGAGACCCACAATGGGCCTCCACCTACAGGTTGAGAACCGCTCCACTAGTGGACTGTATTTGAAGCTTGATCCTTCAAAGATTGTTCTGATATCATGGAGAATAAGTGATGGAGGATCCCTCAGGATGAATTTATTATTTATAAAACAGTGAGTGAGTGAAAACAAGAGCTGAACTGATGAAGAATGTAGAGTTTTGATTAATGAAAGGCTGACTCGTCAGTTTTTGAAGTCTTTGTGTTCACTTAAACCGGGCACATGAGCTGTCAAGACACCGTGTGAATGATAAAATCACACAGAGTGACTGATGATCCCTCACTGTCCCTGCGATGCACGTCTATCTGCGTCTTTACGCTCACCGGCAGACGGAGGAGCGCACACACACACAAGCTGAGAGAAAGTGAAAGTCACACAAGCATGCTGCTATACGTATCCTTGCGCATTTTGTTGAGGTTATATGGTATTTCGGGGCGTTTTCTAGTGGGTATATGGCGTATACCTGCGTATGCAGCCAGAGTCTGGCGGACTGTAAGCAGAGAGCAATGTCCGCGGGCGTCAGAGCTGTCAGAGTCGAGCGCACTGCCGCGTAGTATTTTCTTGTGAAATGAATGTGAAAGCCTACATTTCTCACTAACCTTGCGCATTATTTTCCATTTCTCTGTCATGACGCTGTAGACTGAGGTCGAGGAAGAGGAGCTGCTCTGCCTGCTGACTTTGCAAAGCACTAACATGAAGAGGCGGAGGCAGTGTGACATTTAATGTGGGTCGATGATAAAGCTGGGGACTTCCGGGTATACGACCTAATGCTGTGCCAAAACCGTGATAGCTATCAAAAAAAGGACTGCACCGTGAGCATCACAAGAATCAGCTGAAACGATTGATGTAAGCTTCGTGTCTGTACTGTAGAAAATGTTGACACGAGAGGAGTTTAAAACCGGGCTTGAAAGTGAAGCTGTCGGCGTACATCAGCCTACATTTCCCACAATCCTTTGCGCATGTCTGTGTCATTAGGCTGTACAGTGAGGACAAAGGCCAGCTGACTTTGCAAAGCAGTAACATGAAGAGACGGAGCTCGTGTCACATTTAATGTCGATGTGAAAATACATGGCGAGCAGTGTTTTGTGTGACAGCAGTGCTTGGAGCGGACTCGGCGCTGTCGTATGGTGTCGGCGTACATCCGCTTACATTTCCCAGAATCCTTTTCGCATGTCTGTGTCATGACGCTGTACACTGAGAAGATGAGGAGATGAAGGTGGTGATACGCCAATGAAATGTGTGGGTCTGACGAGCAATGCATGACAGCTGGCAGGCGTGAATTTTTGAGGAGTAAAATGGCAAAGACTGTAATGAGTAGCATGCGTGTTTACGTATTTTCTGAAATATGCATGATAGTATAAAATAGTCTATACTAGGAATCGAACCCCAGTCTCCGGATAAAATATTGACTGCGCTAACCGCCCAGCCAACAGCTCAGATAATTCACAATGATACACCCGCCGATACAGCAGCAGACTATGTAATGATGCTGTAAGCTTGTACAGAACGGTGAAGTTCAGCTGGGTACTTCCCGGTCTACGGGCTTATGCTGTGCCAAAACCGTGATAGCTATCAAAAAAAGGACTGCACCGTGAGCATCCCAAGAATCTCCTGAAAAGATTGATGTAAGTTTCATGTCTGTACTGTAGAAAATGTTGACACGAGAGCAGTTTAAAAACGGGCTTCAAAGTGAAGCGATCAGCGCTCTGGGGAAGAAAATTTCAATTGGAGCAAATGAGAGACTGCGGGATACCCGTGGCTCTGAAGCTCACTGAGACAAAACGATGGCAATGTAGAGGTTGAAACAAATTTCAGCTGAAAGAGGAGAAGTGTACCTTTATTTTGATGTATAAATCATATCTGTGGAACGAAGTTTGAATCTTTTATTGCAGTTTATCCGCTAGAAATTTGGGAATTTTTATGCGAAGCTCACGCTCTAACAGGTCACGTGACACGCTCTAAGAACAGAGAAATCCTCCAAACTTAGTGTTGCTTAAACAGTGATATCTCAAAAACTGTAGAAGACAGCAAAAAGCTGAACACATGCAAAAATAGTTGATCAGTGAATCTGTCAAAGCAAGAATGAGTCTGTAGGTGGAAGTATGCCGAAGCTGTACAGCCTGAAACTTGAAGCACTTTTCAGCAGAACTGCATAAGTCTTCCATTGACTTCAATGCAAAAAATCGGCAGAAAATCATTTTTACTGTAAAAACTGTAACAGTTAAACATGTGAAAAATACAAGCACAAATCTCCTGAACATGCTGCACTGCTCAATTTTCTTCTGTGAAAATCTGTGCAAATTTGAAAGCTGTGAAAAGGTCCAAATAGTTGAGGTAAGAATAAGAAGAAGAAGAAGAAGAAGAAGAAAAAGAAGAAGAAGAATAAAGTCGGATAACAATATGTTGAAATGCTGACTCAGCATTTCAACATAATAAAGTCAGATAACGTTGAAATGCTGACTCAGCATTTCAACATATTAATAAATATCAGTTAAAGATATCCAAACATTCTCCAAAATGTAAGGGTCCATCAAAAACTTCACACCAAAAAAACATCTCATGAGGCATCATATGTCTTATAATCTTTACATATTTACACATTTACATACATCAACTAAGTACATCATTACATATTTACTATTTTTGTGTTGTTTTTTTCAGATTTCTAGATAGATGCATCTATAAGAACACCAACATCTGAACATTACATAGCTTATATATGTGTAATATGTGTAATAAAATATAAAGATGACATTTTTAAATCCAACAGGTCAAAGGCCAACTGCACTCAGGTAAACTTTGTATTTCTGGAATGCCTTGCAGTACTTTTTTCAAATTTGTCACAAACATTAATCTGGATGCAACCTGGATACAACAATGAACTTATTAGTGAATACCCCTTCCTGGAGCCACCACCTTATCGTGGGGGAGGGGTTTGCGTGCCCCAGTGACCCCATGAGCTATGTCATTTGGGCTTTATACCTCTGGTAGGGTCACCTAAGGCAAACAGGTCCTGGGGGAGGGGCCAGACTAAGTGTGGCTTGAAGACCACTATGCAGAGACAAAACAAATGTTTCCAGTTTTCCTTGCCCGGATGTGGGTTACCGGGGCCCCACCCTGAAGCCAGACCTGGGGGTGGGGCTCGATGGCGAGCGTCTGGTGGCCGGGCCGGCGCCCATGGGGCCCGGCCGAGCACAGCAACGTGGGACCCCCCTCCCATAGGCTCACCAGCTGGGTGGCAGCCGAAGGCGGGGACCCTGGCGGTCCGATTCCCTGCTGCAGAAGCTAGCTCTAGGGACGTGGAACGTCACTTCTCTGGTGGGGAAGGAGCCTGAGCTGGTGCGCGAGGTTGAGCAGTTCCGACTAGATATAGTTGGACTCACCTCGACACATAGCTTGGGCTCTGGAACCAGTCCTCTCGACAGGGGCTGGACTCTCTTCCACTCTGGAGTTGCCGATGGCGAGAGGTGCCGGGCAGGGGTGGCAGTACTTGTTGCTCCCAGGCTTGGTGCCTGTACGTTGGGGTTTACCCCGGTGGACGAGAGGGTAGCCTCCCTCCACCTTCGGGTGGGGAGACGGAACCTGACTGTCGTTTGTGCTTATGCACCAAGAGGCAGTTCAGAGTATCCACCTTTTTTAGACTCCCTAGAGTGCCCCTTCTGCATGTCTTGGACACTTGGGTGAAGAGGGGGCGGAGCTGTCAACTGATCACCACCTGGTGGTGAGTTGGCTCCGATGGTGGGGGAGGATGCCTGTCAGACCTGGCAGGCCTAAGCGTGTTATGCGGGTCAGCTAGGAACATCGTGCAGAGTCTCCCATCAGAAAGAGTTTCAACTCCCACCTCCGGGCGAAGATCAACCATGTGGCAGGGGAGGCAGGGGATATTGAGTCTGAGTGGGCCTTGTTCCGGGCCTCTATTGTTGAGGCGGCTGATCGGAGCTGTGGCCGTAAGGTGGTCAGTGCCTGTTGTGGCAGCAACACCCGAACCCGCTGGTGGACACCGGCGGTGAGGGATGCCGTCAAGCTGAAGAAGGAGTCCAATCGGACCTTTTTTGGCCAGTGGGACTCTGGAGTCAGCTGACAGGTACCGGCAGGCCAAGCTTGGTTGTTTGCCAAGGCAAAAACCCAGGCATAGGAGGAGTTCGGTGAGGCCATGGAGAACGACTTTCAGACGGCTTCGAAGAGATTCTGGACCACCATCCGGCGTCTCAGGAGGGGGAGGCTGTGCTGTCAACACTGTCTTTAGTGGGAATGGGGGGCTGCTGACCTCAACTCCTGGATCAGTGGAAGGAATACTTCGAAGACCTCCTCAATCCCACCAGCACGTCTTCCAGCGCGGAAGCAGACCTGGGGGACTGTGTGGTGCGCTCTTCTATCTCTGGAGCTGAGGTGGTCAAAAAGCTCCTCGGTGGCAGGGCTCTGGGGGTGGATGAGATCCGCCCGGAGTTCCTCAAGGCCCTGGATGTTGTAGGGCTGTCATGGCTGACACGACTCTGCAACATCGCGTGAACATCGGGGGCAGTGCCACTGGATTGGCAGACTGGGGTGGTGGTCCCCCTTTTCAAGAAGGGGAACCAGAGGGTGTGCTCCAACTACAGGGGGGTCACACTCCTCAGCCTCCCTGGTAAGGTCTTTTCAGGGGTACTGGAGAGGAAGGTCCGCCAGATTGTCGAATCTCACATTCAGGGGGAGCAGTGTGGTTTTCGTCCTGGTCTTGGAACTGTAGACCAGCTCTATACCCTCCATAGGGTCCTCAAGGGTGCATGGGAGTTTGCTCAAACAGTCTGCATGTGTTCAGAACCGTTTCCAGTGAGGGTTGGACTCCATCGGTTCACAGCCGAGTGTGAAGCTGCTGGGATGAAAATCAGCACCTCCAAATCTGAGTCTATGGTCCTCGCCCGGGAGAGGGTGGAGTGCTCTCTCCGGGTCAGGAATGAGATTCTACCCCTAGTGGAGGACTTCAAGTATCTCGGTGTTTTGTTCACAAGCGGAAGAAGGAATCGGGAGATTGACAGGCAGTGGGGTCGGCAGTGATGCAGACTCTGCGCTGGTCCGTCGTGGTAAAGAGGGAACTGAGCCCAAAGGCAAAGTTCTCTATTTACTGCTCGATCTTCCTTCCTACCCTCACATACGGTCACGAAATGTGGGTAGTGACCGAAAGAAACAAGATGGCTGGGCTCTCCCTTGGAGACAGGGTCAGAAGCTCGGTCATCTGGGAGGGACTCGGAGTAGAGCCGCTGCTCCTTCGGGTTGAGAGGAGCCATATGAGGGGGCTTGGGCGTCTGGTTAGGTTGCCTCCTGGACGCCTCCCTAGTGAGGTGTTCCAGGCACGTTCCACTGGTAGGCGGCCCTGGGGAAGACCCAGGACACACTGGGGGGGGGTCAGAAGTTTTGACACACTGTTGCAATTGTGCAATCAAAACCAGAACTGGAACCAAAAGCAACAAGGAGACAGAGGAGAAAAGGCAGCAGCAACAAGGACAAAACAGGAACTAGGATTTTCAAAATAAGATCAAAACTCATAATCTTCACACATACCTCCTCATTCAGTGCAATGGGAACACTTAAATCTTTCAGATCATCACACAAATTTTAATATTAATATAATATACAAAGATAACCTGAGTCAATACCAAATGCAGTTTTTAAATGATGATTTTATTTATTAAGGAAAAAAGCTCTCCGAACCTTCATGACCCTATATATTAAAAAGTAATTGCCCCCCTTGTTAAATCATGAGTTAACTGTGATTAACCACATTTTTTTGAAAGCTGAGTTCAATTTCACTGACCACACACAGACCTGATTACTGCCAGACCTGCTGAATTAAGAAATCACTTAAACAGAACCTGTCTGACAAAGTGAAGTAGGCTGCAAGATCTCCAAAAGAAACACATCATGCCACGATCCAAAGAAATTCAAGAACAAATGAGAAACAAAGTGATTGAAATCTATCAGTCTGTTACAAAGCCATTTCTAAGGCTTTAGGACTCCAGTGAACCACGGTCAGAGCCATTATCCACAAATAGAGAACAGTGGTGAACCTTCCCAGGAGTGGTTGGCCTACCAAAATTACACCAAGAGCACAACAACGACTCATCCAGGAGGTCAAAAAGAACCCAGAACATCTAAAGAACTGCAGGCCTCATCTGCCTCAGTTAAGGTCAGAGTTCATGACTCAACTATAAGAAAGAGACTGAGCAAAAATGGCATCATGGGAGAGCTCCAAGGCCAAAACCACTACTGACCAAAAAGAACACAAAGGCTTGTCTCACATTTGCCAAAAAACATCTTGATGATCCCCAAGACTTTTGGAGAAATATTCTGTGGACTGACAAGACAAAAGTTGAACTTTTTCAAAGGTGTGCATCCCGTTACATCTGGCATAAAAACAACACAGCATTTGATAAAAAGAACATCATAGCAACAGTCAAACATGGTGGTGGTAGTGTGATGGTCTGGGGCTGCTTTGCTGCTTCAGGACCTGGACGACTTGCTGTGATTGATGAAACCATGAATTCTGCTGTCTACCAGAAAATCCTGAAGGAGAACGTTCAGCCATAACCTCAAGCTCAAGCTCACTTGGGTTATGCAACAGCACAACGACCCGGAGCACACTAGCAAGTCCACCTCTGAATGGCTTAAAAAAATAAATTTAAGATTTTGGAGTGGCCGGGTCAAAGTCCGGACTTAAATCCAATTGAGATGCTGTGGTGTGACCTTAAACGGGCAGTTCATGCTCGAAAACCCGCCAATGTGGCTGAGTTAAAACAATTCTGCAGAGAAGAGTGGGCCAAAATTCCTCCACAGCGACGTGAAAGACTCACCAGTTATCGCAAACGCTTGATTGCAGTTATTGCTGCCAAGGGTGGCACAACCAGTTATTAGGTTCAGGGGGCAATTATTTTTTCACATAGGGTCATGTAGGTTTGGAGAGCTTTTTTCCCTTAATAAATCAAATCATCATTTAAAAACTGCATTTTGTATTTACTCAGGTTATCTTTGTCTAATGTTAAAATTTGTGTGATCTGAAACATTTTAGTGAGACAAATATTCAAAAAAGTAAGAAATCAGGAAGGAGGCAAATACTTTTTCATGGCACTGTACATTTATTGACTATCTATCTATCCATGTACAGTTTGTATCTATATATTTATATATTTATCCGAGTATGTGTGTGAATGAATAGGTGTATTTGTTGATATATTTTTGCTGATGTGTGTGTATGTATGGATGAAAAGATGCATTTATTTATCTGTTTATGTATGTATGTATTTATAAATTTATTTATTTATTCATTTATTTATCTGTACAAAAGCTGAAGAAAACAGTGTCTCACTTCTTGAACCTCTAGCATTGTGGAAGGAGAGCGAGATCTGATCCTTGAATCCCTCCACTCAAGGTTCAGAGTGTCATCATCTGAGCTCCCACTGTCCTTAGGATGAAGACTCTGTGCTCTTTGTATTGCCCCACGTCTCTTCTGTCTTCCCCTGGCACGTCCACGAAATATGCCTCTGTTATTTCCCTCCTGTCTGTGATTGTTACCGTGGGTTTCTCTTCTATCAACGCCTCTGCTGTCATCTGTGTCTATGTGCTCTGTCTCTCTGCTGCATCTCTCTATGGGCCCTAATTTCCTGGCGCAACTCAGGGTGGCGCAGGATAACGCAGCCTGGCGCACTCCGCGCAGTGGTAATTCTGTCCGGCGCACCGCCGTGCGCAGCCAATTTGGCAATTTGGTAGACCGGCTGCGCCGAGATGGGTGTGACAGCGCACCAGGGGGAGGTGTCAAAAGATTCAGCTTGGCGCAGTGACAATTTTGTGCCAAAAAACTGTGCGGAAGGTGCGCTGAAAGCCCGCCAGCTCCAACCTGGTCTATTCTCGGCGCTGACGAGGCGCACCCGGTGCAGTGGTAATTTGGCTGACAGGCGCACAGTGCGCACACGTCATCAAAACCTCACAGGCAGGTGTCCACAGTGTCAGGCACATTTCAATGCAATAAACAATCACAGCAACCACTGTTTAATGTAACCATCTGAACCAGCATATACATTTGTATCTATATTAGGCTAATTGTCCCGTCACATCTGATGTCAGATCAGAGACGTTTGTCATAACTAACGAGTTCACATCTCTCAGCCAACAACAAACAGCCACATCATCCGATACGGAGTATCCGATTTCTCTCATCTCATGAAATTCAAAAGAAAAGAAAAAAGAGAGAGACGCTCGCTGAATAAATGTAAGTCACTCGGTGTCTTAAGGACTTACCTGTGATTGCCCATATTTCTCTGTTTTAATCTTTATTCGTAATGTGATCTAAAAAGATGAAGTACATTATTGCAAGGAGGATGAGGAGGAGATATCGGGGGGGATATTTCACCTAAGGTTCTGCTATTTAGTGATGACAGACCAGGAATGCAGGTGAATCACAAGCATGATTAATGGATGGATGGCTCTGACCATCTTCTCCACCGAGCCGAAATTGTCACTGCGCCTCGCCCTGCGGCGCATTTAAAGGCGAGGAGAGGCGTTCATTTGATTGGTAAAGATTACACTCGGCTGTGTTAAACCCACTCACGCCTCCTCTCCTCCCTCTCTGCTACTTGCGCCGCTGGGAGAGACGGAGGCGTGGGTGCGCCTCATTGCGCCAGACTGCGCCGTGCACGAAACTTGCAAAATGCCATGGACACACCCCGTTGGCGCGGCACAGGCGCGGTGCAGGGCAGGTGCACCCCGCCTGCGCCTGGTCTACGAAATTAGAGCCCTATGTCACTGAGGCTTTGTACATCACCTGTGGGTCCGCCTCCCACCCGCCATCCGCCATTTCTTCCTCACTGTCACTGACAAAATCTTCCGACACAACATCATAGAGCCAGGTGTCTCAGTCTGTGTCCATGAGCAGCTGTAAAGCCTCTGATGTGGTGAATGTTTATTCTGATTATTCTGTATATTTTTGAAAAGCTTGTTGTCTATGACAACTAGGACTGAAACGATTCCTTGGACAATCCGGGTAATTTGATTACAAAAAAGCCTTGGGGCAAATTACGGTATGTGCCTTAGGACTCGTTTAAATCTGGACCACTATACAGCACACTGTGTTTGACACGGATGGTCATTTCTGTGGCACAACGCACCTGCTGCTTGCACTGATCCGTCACTGTAATGTATATATGCGTTGTGGATTGTAAAATCATGCAGGAAGAGGAGGGAAGAAACAAGAGTCCACAGAAGAAACGGCAGAAAGCATCCCAAGTGTGGGGTCACTACAAGTTGAAACGAAAAGAAAACACAGTGCAGTGTGTCTGTTGTTAGACGAAGTTAGCTTAGCATAATAGCTCGTCGTCAATGCTGCAGCACGTCAACAGTAAACATCTGGCCTGTGCGTCAAGTCCGCAGAGGACATGACAAGATAACACTCATGATACTGAAGTATCTGATGTGAATCCCTTGAAAGCCAAAGGTATGCGTCCTTAGGGATGAGTTCATGGGAGGGCTGCAGATGAGCCTTTACCCCACACATGATCTGTTCTAAGCGATGTATAGCTCAAGTGACAGACAAGGCTAGTTTTATTGCTGTCCAGATGTTCGGAGAAGCTGTGTACACAACTCCTGACCCTATATAAACTGTGGTCAAACTAAAGTCTGGGAGAAAAACATCAAAACAGTCTCTCCCAGGTATCCTGCAGTGCCTGTATGATTCTGGTGTTGCTTTTTGCAATAAACCCATTTTTCTGAAGCAACCCAGTGTCACGAAGTCTCCTTCAATCTTCTGCACATCACGAGTGGTCAAGATACGACAATACATCAGCAGGAGCAGTTAATGTGATCAATAACTGAAATTAAGTCTAGTATATAACGTACTCTGATTATGGCTCTGTGTAAAGGCTGGTTCAGAACGTAACTCAATGCGGTGGATACTTGGTGGATAGGTAGTCTGTATTATGTGCACATTCTTTTCACATCCAATAACTTTCCTTTTAATTTGATTGCAGTGAATAGAACAGAAATAGATCAGAAAATACTGACAGTGACTGGAGGAAGCAGGTGTAGGGCATCCTTTCATAAATTAAATAAATGTGCATTAGCTAGGTGAGTTATCTTAGTATCTAAGTCTGATATTATTTGGGCCTAGTAATAAAGTATCATAAATTAGATCCTCAATATAGAAATTAGCATCATTACAGCAGTAAAGGCAAAAATATAACACAAAGAGATAACCATGAATAAAAACTAATAATAACAGTAATAATAATAATATAAAAATAACCACACTAAAAATGTACTAAAAACAGCAAGATATGACCAAGAAAAATAATAATAATAATAAAAATAAATAAATAAAATAAAAATAAGATATTCCTTTATTAGTCCCACAGGGGGAAATTCCAAAATAAACAGCAGCTGCAGGATACAAGAGAAATATAAGAAAGAAGCATTATACTGAAAATAAGGTAATAACAAATCAAATACAGTAATGTAAAAATAGAAATAGAAATTTTAAAAAGTGTAAAAAAGGATATATTATATAGTCAGTGGTATATTTACAGTCCTTATGTCCATGTTTGTTGTTTAACAGATGGTTATGTACATGTTGATATTTTACAGGTTGAGATTTGAGATATTATAATATAAATATGGTGGCTATGTCCATGTTTGGTATTTTTGCAGTGAAACATTTTAGGTATCACATATAAATATAAATGTGGTTTATTGCACACTGGAGAGGTTTTTGTTATAAAGTCTGACAGCTGCAGGAAGGAAGGACCTGCGATACCTCTCCGTCACTTCAGGTGGAGCATCCTGTCACTCACGGAGCTCCTTAGTGCAGTGAGTGTGTGTTGGAGGGGGTGGGAGTCTTTGTCCATCATGGAGGACAGCTTGGCTGTAGTCCTCCTCTCCACCACCTCCTCCACCGGTTCCAGAGGGCATCCCAGGACCGAGCTGGCCTTCTTTATCAGTTTATCCAGTCTCTTCCTGTCAGCTGCTGTGATGCTGCTCCCCCAGCAGACCACTCCATAGAAGACTGCAGAGGCCACAACAGAGTCATAGAAGGTCTTCAGGAGTGCCCCCTGCACCCCAAAAGACCTCAGCCTCCTCAGCAGATAGAGTCTGCTCTGTCCTCTTTTATAAAGTGCGGTGGTGTTATGAGTCCAGTCCAGTTTATTGTTTAGATGAACACCCAGGTACTTGAAGTATCTGATGTGAATGTTTTAAATAAATAAGTGTCCTTAAGGGTGAGGACATGAGAGGACTGAAGTTGGCCTGTTCTTATTCAGGATACAGATGGCCGGATACAATGCCCAGGATGCTTCACACAAACATTCTTCACATTCTGGTTTCTTGAAAGACTGAATTCCTGTTGTTAGAGTGATAAACCCTGTGTCAGAGGTTAAAAAGGTCCTTCACTTTAGGCTTTCATGGGGGTTTGCCTTTAGTTCACGGGTTATTATCTAAGATGCTCTGGTCCAATGAGAGTCCACGCTACATGCATGTCTGTGTATAGCTCAAACAATGAGTCTGGTATAAATACATGTACTCTTAAATGTTGGGAAGGTTCCTTTTGGCTTGGGCCTCTCAGGCTGTCCGGAGTACCTGATTCAGACACTTGTTTGGTTTGTAATAAACTTCCTTTATATGCAAACAAGTCTGTGTCGGCGAAGCTTCTTCATCATCTGCATCTACACATCAACACATCGAGAAACTACATACTCATAGGATGTCACCATCTCAATGTCCCTTCCCTGGATGTTCACTGGTGATGGGGGGAGTGGGGGGGGCCTGCGGAAGTCCAGTCCACTTGGGCAGAATGCTGGTGGTGGTGAGCTGGGTACTGTAGCGGGGGAGGTGAGGGGGGTTGGGGGAGGACGTGGGCAGAATGCTGGTGGTGGTGAGCTGGGTACTGTAGCGGGGGAGGTGAGGGGGGTGGGGGGAGGACTTGTTCAGAGTGCTGGTGGTGGTGTGCTGGGTACTGTAGCGGGGGAGGTGAGGGGGGTGGGGGGAGGACTTGGGCAGAGTGCTGGGAGAACGATGGACGGGGGCTGCTGCAGGGCTGTCACAGCTGGGGGAGGGGCAGACACTTCCTCAAACCTACAGAAGTAGGTGTTCAGTTCATCTGCCCACCTCTGGTCCCCGGCTGTCTGGGAGTTGGACCCCTGGTGGCCCAAGATGGTTTTTAGGCCTTCCCAGACTCCCTTGGTGTTTTTCTCCTGCAGCTGTTCCTCCATCTTCTTCCTGTATCTGTCCTTCTCCTCCCTGATTTTCCTCCTCAGCTCCTTCTGGACAGTCTTTAGCTCCTCTCTGTTTCCTGACCTAAAGGCCCTCTTCTTCTCCTTTAAAAGAGCCTTAATGTCAGGAGTGATCCAGGGTTTGTTGTTAGAGAAATACCGTACTGTCCTGGTGGGTACGGTATTCTCCACACAGAAGTTTATATAGTCCGTGATGGTGTCTGTTAAACTGTCGATGTCCTCCTCATGAGAGTCACTGAATATTTCCCACACTGTAGTTTCAAAGCAGTCCCTCAGAGCCTCTTCAGCCTCGTCAGACCACTTCTTCACCGTGCGGGACACAGCTGGTTGCCTGTTTAACAGGGGCTTGTAAACATGCAGGATATAATAAAACTAAAAATAATAAAACTGCAAGAACAATGTAAACAAAACAAATTAAAACTAGAAAAAAAACTGACACGATTGCATGTAGGTAAATATCAATATCATTTGATTAGTTGTAACTGCTTTAGTGCTCACTGCAGAGACAGTTATCATTATAACTAAAGGGCCTGTTTATCCATTTGGGTTTTTACTGTATGTATGAGTTGAACATGTTTGACATATCACCTGTACAGATGTTTGCCGTCTCTCTAGTATGACTGACAAAAGTCCTGTGATGCTCAATGAACCAAAAATACATTTGAAAAACTAAAAACCAGAGTCTCATTCTAAAAATCAGGACGTGGTTGCTCAAAATAATCTGCAGACCTTGTTGTGAATAGTTACATGTAGGAATTACTTTTTACCAATATATATATATATTGGTATTATATAATATGCCCGCGAAAAGATGGAAAATCTCGTCAATGGTGGGGGAGGAGTTAATATTTGGTCCTTAATTTTTTTTCATTTCATTACTTTGACTGTTCACAATAATGACTGTAGACTGATCAGTCTGTTAAAATATGAGGTAGTTCCTGTTAATTTCACACATTGTAACTGTAACCATGACTATAGCCTGCTGCTGTGGAGCTCCCTTACTCCAGACTCTTCATCCTGCACTAACCAACATCAGAAACATCTGATTTAACAGCAGAATAAGTGAGGCTGTCATAAACCGTCATCAGTCCTCCACACTTCATAATCTTAGATGTTAATGTTAATACTAGAACCATCTCTCTATCCATGGCTGTTACTGATTATAACACCTTAATAACTACCTTTACAACCATGTAGAGGAGGACCCTTTGACCTCTGTGCCGTGTTCCTTTGTGTTTTCATTATTTGATTGTTAAATTGTGTCGCTCTAATATAATAGAAAGGTTTATTATATTGGACTATATGAAATGTTAGTAAAGGGATTATTTCAGACTTACTTGCAGATCGGCAGGTTGGCAGTGTAGATGACACACTGTCCACCGTTTTGGCAGATTGTTGGCTCTGAATGATTCTGATGGCAGGGTGTCAAACAGACCACCTTCCCTTCAACCACGTCTGGCTGGAAGTAATCATCTGAATATCCAGCTATGATGCATGAGGCTGGAGGAGGATGGAGAGAGGAGAATGAGCAGACTCAAGGGGGGTAAACAGTACACATGCAGAATGTTGAAAAGAATACTTGGTATAAAAACAGATTAAAAACACAGACAAAACATCTCAAATCAACAAGACCTGCTGGTTTCATGCTGATTATTTATTTATCTTTTGACATTTTTAGTCTGAGGGCCATGCCGGCAGCTTTAAGAAAGAACAGGCTACAAGCACATCTTTCTGAGTCTACTCAGGGATGGTGGGCTCATATTTATGGTGAGCTAAAGCGACGCCATCAACCAAAAACAGAAAAAAATCTCCTTTTTAAGTGAAGGGAAGGTCTCCAAAAACTGACCAGAAACAGTGATGTGCCAGAGGGTCTCAGGAGAGGCATGAGGCTCTTGGGGCTCTGAGGTTGTCAGACTTTGGTGTACATTTTCTAAAACTATGATAACACGTGCAGGGCACACTCTCTGTAAAAGTCTCTGCACGTGGACGTGTGCATAAGAGCATTTTGTCTGGATTTCACAGATTGAGATGATAAAACTGGAGATTATTGACACAGCAGTGATCAGATTCTCTGTGGAGGTCCCAGAGGAGGCTCAGCTCTTCTCAGGTACAACTAGGAAGGGCTCCCAGGAGAAAAGGTTGGAAACCAGTGGTCTATGGGACCTCCTTAGGGGCCGGTCATTTAAGGTTTACCACAGTCATCAGCACTCTCCTGCACCTGTCTTCTCACCTGTTTCCATCTTTATATATTTCTACTCTGGCTAAATGAGACGTTAACAACCGCTGCAACTCTGTGTCTTCAGCAGAAAAGTGAAACCTTCATGCACGCCCTGAAAGCACAGCAAAATGGCGTTGCACACAGCGTCAGATAAAAACACCTGGCAGGTGAGCTTGTTACATGGGAAACAGCAGTTTTACTGGCTGTACGTCCCCGTGTGATGCAGCCCTTACATGAACCAGAGCGTGACCTTAATCACTCACATACCAACCAACCCAGTCAGATATCGTCAGTGGAGGTCCAGTGTAACCTGACACGCCAGATGGAAAGTTTCATATTGGAAATATTTCACAAATCCATCTGGGAAGGAGTCGTTCAAAAATGTTTTCAGGGGCAGAGCCTTCAAAAACAACAACAGCTTGTGATTGGATGATCGTTCGGCTCGTTACACTCATCACAGACCAATCCACATCAAGCAACGCTGCTACGTATGATGTAGCATACGTAGCGACTACACTTAGTGGCTAATGGCTAACAACAGTTGACGGCCGTTAGCCGCTGAGGCTAAAGGCTACTTCCTTTCCCTCCCCGAGGATCGAACTCACGATTCCGATTCTGAGCCTCAATGAGCACAGCTAACAACGGCTAACAACAGTTAGCCGCTACGGCAGTTAGTTGTTAGCGTAAACTACCTGAAGACTTTCGTTTCAAATGAAATTATACCACACAGATGTATCATTTAACACTTATATGTGACACGAACCTCGCTAAAGACAATCTTTACCAAGCTTTCCCAGTAAACGTCTAAGTAGAGCACATTTCGCTGAGTAACCATGACGACTGTAGACTAACCGGCATGTCCGTGGATTGATTTACACATTCTCTCCCAGTTTCCCAGCAGTGATCCCCGGTCAGGAGAAGAGCAAAAACATGACTTCTTGTAAGACAAGCTTCGAGTGACGTTCTTTCCTCCTCTTTTAAAGAATAAACTGAGTAGTTCTGATTAAAAAAAAAAAAAAAACAAAACGCAGATATTGAGACCGCTTCAGAAGCCGCCATTGTTTTCCAACATGCAGTCACTTCCTGTTGTCATCACATCCTCTGCTCCTGCAGCTCCCGCCTCTCTTCCCTGATTGGGCCGATAAGATTCCAGTCGGAGTGAAGTTGTTGGACAATGGAGGCTGGCAAGACGGGTAAGCATGATTTCAGAATCAGACAGGTCCATCTGCTCTGCAAGGCTAGGTCCAGTGAGATTCGCTCTACATCTGAGCTCAATGTGGCAAAACCGTAAATACTTTGTTTTAGTGAACGAACAGACAGAGGCAGGACGAGTTTATGTACCATTAAAGTTTGTGGTGGGGACAGCAGTTTGCTCTGAGGACAGGTGTGCAGCTATAACCTCAGCTGTGCTGCAGGTGATGATGTCATCACCCTGTTCCATATAAGGAAGTCCCATAGACCACCATTGTTCATGTCACAGAGAAACCAAAACTCAGCCTAGACTTTGACAGGGACTATCAGAGAACTGGCCAAGATGTCTCAGAGATGAATGATGGATGGATAGTCAGGAGGTATGTGTTTGTTTCAGAGCTGAGGGTGTTACAGGGCTCACAGGAACCTTTCTCATTCATTTAAATGGAAACATGTTGATGGTTTTTGGTTTATGGTCTCATGATTGTAATGCTTTTCTCCACCAACAATAATAGCACACTATTCCTGACAACACACTTGTGATGACCTGAGTGCTCCAGTATTGTCTCTCAAAGCTGGAGGCAGAGTTCTTGGACAAGAAGTGGCAGCAGATTTATATGAATAAGAGAAGCAGGGACTTTAACAGATACTCTGAACTGCAGAGTCACAATCAAATAAAAGAACAAATACACTTGATTGCATGGCCAGAACACTCTAAAAGAGGATTTGAGTCTCCGTTTCTTTTCCTGGTTAAATATGAAATATGACTGAACAGCACATCCACACAAAGCTCAGATCTAATGTCTTTAAAAAGGCTGAAAGGCCTCCAGGCGCGGTGATACTGACCGGTGAGATCAGGTTTTGTCTGTTCCACAGTCGGCTTTGACTCTGTGAGGTTGAAATCTGGACAAAGTGAATCTGAGGAGGAACAACATGAGAATTAGATAATGGAGATTTGGTCCATGATGAGCAGGAACATCAGTGATAACTTTACTCCTCTAAATCTGAATGCATTTGGATCAACGCTGCAGCTGACCAAAATAAAACACCTGGAAGTGGCTGAAATGTCCCTGTGATTGTAATTTGATTCCAAAAGGAGGATCTCCTGTCTGGATTCCCCCTCGACAGTGAGAGCCTTTTGAAGTCCAGCATGTCGAGTGAGTGAATCCAAACCCTCTCAGTTTGTTTTCTCAGCCTCACAGGAAGTTCTTCTGTTTTCATTCTCATGTTGGTGTGTGCACGTATGATGCTTTAAACATGTCTCTTACCATTTACACAGTCGTTAAATTCCTCAACAGCTGTTGAGATGTCATCAAATATCTCTTCATACGTCTCCTCAGATCCTGGCTCGTTGGGAAGCTCCAGGATGACCTCATGTTCGACATTGATGCTGGAAAGAGAGCATGTCATTCATGTTAGTGTCAGTGAGAAAGGTGATCCTCTTTCAGACTGCACCGATCTTGGCTGCATGGCGGCCGTGGGGCTTGTTGCTTTTTTCAAAATGGGAAACATGTTAACAGGACTGGGCTGCTGGGCCGTTGGGCTGCTGGCGTGCCCCCTAGTGTCTCCACAGAGTGGTGCAGGATGATGTATTGTTGTGGTCCAGCCCTGACGTTAGCTCGGTGCTGGTTTGCTCTGAAGCCTCTGGGATTATTGTCTGTGTTCTTGGATCACTGATGATGATGAAGTCCATGAAACTTACATGTTTGGTTCAAAGCAATAATCTTTACAAATGAAATGAACTGTCCTGGTTATTTAGGCATGGACATGATCTGCAAGAGCAAAAATCTATGATCTGGCTATTATGAAACTACAGCATGGTGGCTCAGCCTAAGGGCAGCTACAGTATCTCCACAGTGTAAGCTCACACTGTGACCTCTTACTGAGAATTCCCTCTTAGTCCAGTGACCTGATGGAGTTGGTCCTCATGGCTGTGTCCACGGTGTAGGAATTTCTGATCAATAAAAAACAACATCCAGCAAACGTCATCAGGAGCTATCTTCAAAAAGAAGGAGGAGTCCTGGAGGTGATGGTGTGGCCCCGACAGAGCCCTGATCCAAACACCATGCAGTGAGTCTGGATCACATGAAGATACTGAAGGATCTGAGCCAGACCACATCCACACAAGACCTGAGGTTAGATCTCCAAGATGTAAATCTGCAGAAGTCCTTCTTAAACTGTGAGAGAGTGGAGCTAGAAGATACAATGCTGGTCTGAAGGTGAGGGGTGTTCAGGGCAAACCTTGATCTGATTCAGATGCTGATCATTCGCACTGACTTTAGTAAACTGATCTAAAACTGCTTCAGTTGAACACGCCTGACGTGAACTTAGACCAGACTGAACACACATTAACCTTCTAAAAACAACCTGAGCCCAGCAGAACCACGTGATGAAGGTTTAGGGGGGCGGCCCACCCAGCATGGGGGCAGTTGGAATATGTAGTTTAGTTGGCGCGGCTGGATTTTCTCCTTAAATTATACATATGCAGTATGTGCACAGCCCTGAAGCTGCTGATAAAGCAGGCTGCAGATTAGAGAGGTGTGGAGATCCATCAGACGTCCTGATGACCCTCTGATGCCAAAGTCCACAGCCATGATCCAGTCCAGTCAATCTTTGTGTCAGAAGATTTTTACTCACCTAAAGGCTGCAGGTGTGGCGGCCGGGTCTTCCCTCCTGAACCTCACCTGGAATGAGAATAAGCAGATTGAGTTTGGATTCTTTTCTTCATCTGATTCACTCGGCTGAAGTCATCAAACCTTTGGAGGCACCACCACGTGACCATTTTGTCCTGTGATCTGAAAGAGATCACGTGACAAAATGAGTCCAGTCTAATGTTAACCAAAAACACAGCCTGTGTGATAAACAGTCATGGGCCACTTCATTAGGTACACCCTGCTACTCCCAGGTTGGACCCCTTTCCCCCTCAGGGCTGCCTCAGTTCTTCAAGCTGCTGAAACATCAGAGGTGTTGGTCCATGTCTCCATGACAGCATCACACAGAGAATCTCCTGCTCCACCACAATCCAAAGGTGCTCTACTGGACTGAGATCTGGTGACTGTGGAGGCCACTGAAGAACAGTGAACTGAGAAACCAGTGTGAGATGATCTGAGCTTTGAGACATGGAGCTGCTGAAGTCTCCATCAGAAGATGGTCCACTGTGGTCATAAAGGGATGGACATGGTCAGCAACAATCCTCAGGTAGGCTGTGGGGTTTGAACCATGTTCAGGTGGGACTAAGGGGCCCAAAGAGTCCACCACATCACCAGCAGCCTGAACCGCTGATCCAAGGCAGGATGGATCCATGCTTTATGATGTCCACACCAAAGTCTGACACCCAGTCCACTTAGTCCTTGGCTGTTTAGCCATTTGTGTGAACAATTAATTGAACAGTAAGTGTGTATTGTGTACATTTAAATTGAGGAAACTCTACACTGTAAAAAAAGTCCATAAATTTTACAGTAAAAAACTGTAAAACTACGACGGTAAAAAAACTGTAAACCATAAAATGGTAAAATACAATTTTTGGAACGGTGAAACACTGTGAATAAATATATCAGCCAAAACCGTAATTTCTACACTCTTTTTCTGGAAAAAATACATTACTTCACTGTTAAATACCCTTGAACTGTGATTATAATGGGGATATGCCGTATTTCATATAACAGTCAGTACCGTAATTTTTGCGTTAATTTTTTTCAAAAATTACAATTTGTCACTGTTAAGTTTACTAACCTTGTATTGATAACAGAAATATGTTGTAATATATAAGAGCTAATACTGTAGGTTTTTGCATTCCTGTTTGGAAAAAAGTAAAACAGTTTGTGGCCGTTAAATTCAGTCTACTTTATTATATATTTATAATATCGACTTTCACAATCTAATTTCATCTTCACATTTTAGCAATCAACTAACTTGAAATAACCTCAGGGGGGTTTGATTTTGTTGTTGTTTGTTTGTTTTGTCCATTTTTGTTTTGTTTGTAAATAGAGCAGCAAATCTCTTTTGCTCTAGCCTACAGTTTGGGCCACATTCCATCATCTCATTTGACAAATGGATCAAAATTTAAAAAAAAAAGCTTATTATTTTCTCTTTCAAATCTGGACAATAAGATATTAAAATATTATATTATATATTTTGTGAGGAGAAAGTAAACAATCATGAAATGCCAGCCATTCTTTGATTTTTTTCGTTGTTATTTGTTCCCCCCATCATTTTTCAGCTAATACCACTTTTTGACAGGACAGTTTTTCATTCACCACTCTTCCAAATTAAAGGCATTATATTTTTTCTTGGTGAACCCTTTAATGATATACTATTATAGCATATGAAGTTTGATTTACTTTATTTTATTTTATTTATCTACACCAGCTTATTGTAGGCTAAATGCTCAAGTTATTGAAAATATAAGGCATCTGGTTTCAAAATGGTTTTGTTTGTTTGCTTTTCAGCCTTTTGAATATTTGTATTGTTTCTGTGGGGGATTCCCACTGCTGGCTTTTGCCAATACTGTCCTTCATCCTTCAGTTATGCGCAGATCACTCCGCCTCGGTCTGGCACTACTTTCTGCAGCACTATTCTCGATCATTCTGGCGCGCAGATCACTCCGCCTCGGTCTGGCACTACATTCTGCAGCACTATTCTCGATCATTCTGGCGCGCAGATCACTCCGCCTCCATCTGGCGCTGTCGGGACGTGTCTGGGCAAGTCCAGGTGCAGCAGCGTAACCGTTACTGCTCCTGTGCTCCGCGCTGCAGCCAGACTCCTCCCTGCTGCGGTTATTTGGTGAGTAAAGAATATATTAATCAATTTTATGCTTTAAATCCGTGATTCAGTGACACAGTGACGACCGTTCTAGTTATAGATTTAGCGGAGCCGATAACTTAAACCTCACTGTTGTTACAGGATCTGCTCCGGCTATTTTTGCAACTTTCAAAAGTTAAATGAGTAAAACATTAAATTCACTTCTGTATTTTAAACAATAGATAATCTACAACAGCGTGTGTGTACCAAGTTAAGTTTTGGGGGGATGCGGTAAAAGGCTTCATTAACTGCCAGTGAAACAGAAAAAATGAGTCCTGATGTGCTAGCTAAAGTTTGACCATAGCAAGCTCATGACAGAAACCTGCTGCAGGCCTATATCAACACACAAACTTTTCATTAGTCTTTAATATCCGAATATGTTTGTGTTTTAACTATTTCCACCGTGAGAATTCTTTTATTGGACTTGTAGTTATTGATATTACTCATGCACCACGGCTGTCTGTCTGCAACCAACTGTATGTAGTCCCACCTGTTCAGGTAAGGTTAACACTTTTTAGCTTTTCTGTAGTTACACAGCACGCGCATGCTCATATTGGTCATGACTTTAAATTTTGAAAAACTTTAGTTTTCTTACGAATCTGGAAAATGTCTCTTGTTAGTGTATTCATAGTTTCAGTGTCACTGAACTAACACCAGTGACCATGTGTGTTCTTGCTGAGAGTGTGTGCAGTAAAACCTTTGTAAAGCTGTTATGGTAGACGTTAGGCTACACACCAAAACATTTACTTATTAATTATTGGTGGATGAAGTTCTTTTGAAAAGGATAATTAAAAAGTCAAAGCCATCTCATGTGTTTTCATCCAAATATCTGATTAATTTTATCTGAAGTTTGGATGTTGATTGAGACTTGTGCTTTCCAAAATGTAGAGGATCCTTAAAATACTTCAAATTAAAGTCACTTTGTGTCTTAATTTGTGAGATGTCTACATTTCTGTTTACCCTGTTTGGCTTCAACAGATCCATGACCATGTCCTACCTGACAAGTGTCTGCTAAACAAACCTGTGGATTTTTCTGGGTGATTCACAGTAAGATTTTTAAAAGGTTGATTTAATGACATAATGAAGCATCCCCTGGTGTTCCTCTTTTGGTAAAACTTAATTTTATTGCCCTAACTAATTTGAATGAAGAAATGGCTCATGTTTAATTTTCCCTCTGTCTTTGACTTTAAGCAGAGCCTTTCAAAATTCTGAATGTCCCAAATTTTCAGAATTAATCTGTACATTGTCTCCACATGATAATACAGGATCATTCCTCTAAATGTTTTTAAGACAGGTGTCATTTCTGAAGTAGATTTTGTCATGATTTGCTGAAAGTAATTTGATATTTATGTTCTTTCTGCCCCTCATTCAGGCAGAAACTAATGGTGATTGGCCAGTACTACATAACTCCGGTAATAAAAGGTATTTGTATTTTCCATCTACACACTGAACTTGTAATGTCTCAGAGATTATATTTATTAAATAGGCATAATTAAAAGCTATGCACATTAATAAAAGTATGATGACCCTAGATTTCTGTGCAATATTACAGAATAAAAAAAAGGCAGAATGAACAACAAAACCCACTGCGGCTCATTTTCTCACATGTGGGCATCATTTCAGCGGGTATGACTGTATGCCAACGCAGTGTGGTAGACAACAGAAGTTAGGAGGAAAAAGTCTTAATTCATCAAAATAAGTTACTAAACTATTGATCAAATAAGAGATTACCATCCCTGAGGAAACTGAGCTAAAACAATGATGTATTTTGTGTTTTTGGATATAAATGCCATTAAATAATCTGACTTATAATTAAAAGGGATGTTAGATAATTGTTTGTTTGATTATTGTTCCCATACAAGCTTATCTGTTGAATAGTTATGTATTTTTACAGCAAAAGCTCATATACATAACAGCCATAAACTATAAAACTAATATTGATACAGTACCTTCAGATAAATATTATTCTTATTTATACTAATCATAATAATGTTGGAGACCAGAAAGTGGAATGAATCAATAAAAATACTATACCAAAGACTCATGTGAAGCCCCTCAACTACTAAGTGATCCTTTGTCTCTTTCTCAGAGTTTCCAGATGTGACTGCTCTGCGCCCTGTTGTCTTCAAATGGATTCCCTTTGCAGTTGGAGATAACCCTGGTTATTTCTTCAAGGCATGCCACGTGAGTACTTTTGTCAAATAAGTAGGGTTGTTGCAGGACCAGAATTGCAAATTTATAAACAATACTTGAAATAGAAATTAACCCTCCGGCATCCAGGAGCAGACAAATCCCCTAAAATCACCCGAGGATTAAACGCTCATCTTTTGGATGCTATAGAACATTTTTAAAACACTGTTATTGTTTTTATGTCATGATCATCATTTGTTGTTTTATATTGTTGAACTATTCTGAATGGCATCTCCTTAAATCTCAATTAACTCTGAGTCCTATATGTAATAACTTGTACATGAGCTAGCTTTAGATATGCACTTACTGATAAAACATAAAGAAACATTGAACAGTAACTGTCTAATCAGAATACATATAATAAAATGTTTGAAGAGTTGTATGATCACCTGTTCATTTTGATTTAAATCTGTTTAAGTCAAACAGATTTGACTTTCAGTGCAGCATCATTTCATTTGTGTCGATTTTAATGTGGAGCTCAGTGTTAAAATCAAAGGAAAAAATGTATTTCTAAAAGCTTACACCTTTGATTGTTCCTAATATCACAACCAATATGTCTGTTATTTCAGCAGGACACGAGTGATGAGACTCTGGCTTGGGGAGCAGTGCTGTTTCTGTTGTGAGTGAAGACCATCTTCAGCCCGACCATAACACCGCACACCTCCAGCCTTTTACATCAGCCGCTGGTCTTGAGGGAACAACTGCCATGGACAACATGAAGGACTTGCCTCAAGCGGTTTGACTTCTGTTTGGTCTGACTTGCACTGACACTACATTTGGTCTACCCCAAATCTATGGAAAAGACACTGAACTTTGTTCAAAGAGTGAAACTTCTCACACTGAAAAATCTCATATCTTCACCTCTAAGTCAGAATCATCCTGTTTTGGTGAGACATTTTAAGTCTTTTTAAATTTGGTTTAAGAGTTTGTTCAATAAAATAAATGTTTAATGGCTGCTGACACAACTGCAAAGTGTTCTTATTTTGTTTTAAGGATATTGTTTTTAATTTTTAATGTGTTTACAGCTGTTTTGGGGTTTAACACATTGTTAGTTTCATTGCTTTAGAGGAAACAAATGTGTATATTGAACATTCAATAAACAGGCACAAAAATTAACACTTAAAACAGATAAATAAGTTCAAGTAATGCACACTCAAAATTAAGAAGTATAATTAAAATAATAGTAATGAAGAATAATTAATTTGAAATTTGTATTGCAGACTAAACATAAATAAGTAATCATAAATATTAATTACTCAAAGTAATTAAGTTAGGGTTATTACTGTGAACTTAAATAACTTATGTGAACTTACAGAAATCAAGCTTATTTTACTGGATTTTTCAAAGTCAATGAGTTTCCATATTTTTTAAAGTAAACTCAACTTGTTTTATTTTACAGTGTGGATGTTTTAAGTGTAAAATAGTATTATGTTAAGTCATTGGGTTTTTACCAAAAAGGCTAATTGATGTGTTTTGAGTGATATATAATACAGGGAGAGTTACCAGTATTTTACTGTTAAAAAGCATCAAGATATTTTTTGTGCAAATTATTTTGTGTTTTAAGATTTTAGATTACAGGTTATAGACATTCAGAGTAAGCTGACAAACAATACCTCAATATATTATAGATTTTACTTTATAACAGAGTCATATTTAATGGCAAAACCTTCTGTTTTTAAGGAAATCTATAAAAAATAAAGTAAACTTTTATATTGCATTGAAACACTGTCATTTGCACATTGAAAACCTGTTAATTTTATGGTAAAAAACTGGCAGCTGTTGTTGCCAGAATTTTACCGTAATAAATACGGTAGAACTTTTTCTATTATTGCGGTAAATTATACTGGTACTGTTGATTTTATGGAAAACCTGTTAATTTTACGGTAAAAAACTGGCAGCTGTGGTTGCCAGAATTGTACCGTAATAAATACGGTAGAACTTTTTCTACACTGTTAACCCAGATAAGTTGACTTTACTCAAAAATTTTGAGGCAAGTGATTGCACTTAAATGGTTTAAGTAATGAAATAACTAAGCAGTTATTTTAAATAAACTCAACTGCAATTCCAAATGGTCAGGGCTTAACTGTTTAAGTGGAATCTACTAAAAGACAACTTATTTGTACTTAAAATTTGTTGTAAAAACAACCTTCCCTTGTGAACCAGACAACTCAGTATTTTAAGTAACAGGTACTTATTTTTTAATTACAATCAGACACATTTGTCATCCATTAAACTACATTTATTAACTTGTTAAAACTTAAAATTTATACCATTTAACTCAAATATTTAAGTTGTTTAAACTTAAAACTAATTTTCCAGAAATTTGTGTTGGTAAAATATTCAAAGAAATATTCAAAGAAATACAAAAATGCAGGGCATTAATTATATTCTGTTTTATTAAACAAAAATAGAAACCATCAATTTACATTTTACACTTTTGTCGAAGTATCTTACTTTTAAATCATATTGAATTAACTGTTTTACCGACATATCTGAAGTACAGATGAATTACTATTTCAAAGAGTCTAATAAAGATGTTATTACCCATATTGATGGGAAACTTTTCAGTTTGTTTCTAGGCAAGGACCTTTGGTCAGCTGCACTTTCGATGGGCTTTGGCCCTCACTGTCTTGAAAGCAGAAGATGTCCACTGGAATGGTCGAAGTGTCTCTCTGTAGATCCTACAGAGTTTGAGAGACAAGAGGAGAACAAAGACATGCATGTCAACAGTTCGTCTCATGCTTTTGGGCAACTGTACATCCCATTCAAGAAATTTTTTATATGTGGAGAAAAGAACAGATTATTCATCAGAAATAAAATATGAGAAAAGTGTAGCACTGATGATGAATCATTTTGAGATGTAAAAAGTTAAAAAAGATAAATATACAGGCTTAACACCTGAGATAAAATTCCCAACTTATTAATCCAAAATATCAAAACACAAAGTTAAAAGTCAAATGAAATTAAATGAATTTAAAAAAGGTAAATGTCTGGGGGAAAAGTGAAAATCACAAGTTTACTCAAATGACTAAAATTTTAACCATATTTAGCCAAAACCAAAATTGTCTGCATGGATATCACAAGGACAAGGTTTTTTAGTAATGTTTTTAATTAACCATTTATGTATGATAATTTCTTCCCAAACACAAAAAACCCACAAAACTCAACCCATCTTTGTTTTAATGGGTCAAATAAAACTGACCAGCTAGAGTTTTCTTCTTCCTGAAGATTTCCATCAAGCCTGGGCACAGGCCAAAAAGGTAATCAAAGAAGGCTTCCTTAAGGTTTCTTCCAACAACTCTGTTCCTAAAAGACCTAAAAAATGCAAAGAAGACCAGTTTGGTACTAGTGATTTATAAAAACATCAAATAGGCTACAGCAAGGGTGTAAATGCATACTCTGCAGTGTTTGAAATAAAGTGCTCTTTTCTCGTATCTAACAGAACAGGACTTGCATTTCCAAAGCATTTTTGTCATGTCTGAGAAGAGAACAGTGGCATTACAACTGCTCATCACATTTATTCTACTTTCAGCAAAGTACATTTTTTTGTATTATCAACAATGTTAAGCATGTTTAGCAGAACTGGTTAGGAGTGACAAAAAACCTTTGAGATAAACCACAGCTAAATGTTGATAATGGTTCCCAATAAAATTAGCACACTTTTTTTAGTAATTAAAGCTACAATAAAGATAAAATGATTTGTCTTAATCAGTATAAAAACAAACAAACAAAAACTTACCAAGTTCCAGAATGTTAACAGTCGATTGAGGAAGAAACTATCTTCTTTGCCGCTGTGACTCAAACAAGGAAAAGGCGCAGTGTTGTCTCAAATAAGCCCAGACAAGTTTTGAAAAGCAACCAGCCAACCAGAATGAAACATCTTGCCACATTTTAGTACAAAGTTGAAATTTTAAGTCAACTTAACTTAAAATTATCAGTAAACCCAAAGTTTAAATTACAAACTTGAAATTTTAAGTTAACCCTAACCCTAATTCAGTTCAGAACAACAAGTACACTCTGCAATCATGTAATAATAGTAGAATACACCTAAATCATTTAAGTAATGCAACGAAACTTATTTTTTAAGCAATATTTACTTAAATTATTTGCTTACAATCAACTTTGGGGTTAACAGTGTAGTATTGCGGTGGATTATACCGGTACTGTTGATTTTATGGAAAACCTGTTAATTTTATGGTAAAAAACTGGCAGCTGTGGTTGCCAGAATTTTACCGTAATAAATACGGTAGAACTTTTTCTATCATTACGGTAAATTGTATGTTGATTTTATGGAAAAGGTTGGGGTTTGAAACCATATTTTACCATATAAATATACATTTTTATAGTAAAAAATCTCTGTTTTGTCGTATAACTAACATGAAAATAATGTTTATGTTACGGCAAAACTGTGTTTTTTTAGATGGTGAAAACTTGTAATTATACAGTAAATTTTGGAATAAAAATCTGACATTAACCGTAAAATTTACAGTATTAATATCCTTTTACTGTAATCAAAGAAAAAGTTCTACCGTATTTATTACGGTAAAATTCTGGCAACCACAGCTGCCAGTTTTTTACCGTAAAATTAATGGGATTTTTTTTTACAGTGTATGTGTGTTTTCTTTGACCCAGAAACTAGTTGATGTTTGTGGTACTGCACTTTAATGTAGACCAAGAGGGTCTGACTTAAATGGTGTGATAAAGGAGGGCCAGTGATGATATTTGATGATATCTTAATATGTTTTAGTAAAATTACATCTTTATTTTTTGAACATTGTTCAGAGGCCAATATTTACTAAAGTAAGTTAAAGTGAAAAATTTGTTATGAGATGACTTCTCAGATATTAAAGGACAGGGATTCCTTCACTTCAGCCCTTCCCCTCATTAACATTAGACTTTTCACCTCCTGGAAGGAGATTGATTCAGTTTAAAGGTATAGATAGAAGTTAATGATTAAGTATTATTGATCAGTTGTTGATAAATAAATTACTCAATCTCACGCTAAAAGTTGGTGCTGCCTCGATTTTAATCAAGTACAAATTTGTTCTTAAATGAATGTTAATTTCTTAACTTAATATCCGTTAATATCTAACAAATTATCACAACAAAATAAATGTGATATCATATAGCCAAGGTGGTGCTGGCCAAAGGATAACAAGCATGGACATGTCAAATATTATGTTCAGTGGTTTATATCAGCAAAAATAAAGGAATATTAAAATGACAAAAACAGTGAAATCCCTTTTTTACCTTTTGCACCGTGATGGTTGAGAATCTCACCAATAGGCCTCCTCGGCTGTAAAGACACAACACAAAGGATGTCAGCATGTTCTCAATGCAGGTAGAGGATGTGAAGATGACGCCACGCCATGCTGCGGTACAATCTTTGCAGGCACACCTTTGGTTTGTTCCTCAGCTTTTTATTACCTTTGCAAAGTTATGTTTTTGCTGGTGTTTGTTTATCTGTTTGTTTGTTTGTTTGTCCATCTGTGAGCAGGACATTCAAAAAGTTCTCTCCAGATTTTGATGAATTTTCAAGTGAATGTTGTTCATGGTGCGAGGAAGAAGTGATTTTGGTTGTGATCTGAATACAGATGCAAATCCTGGAATATTTCAAAGGATGTGTTAAAAGGAACCCCGACTGTGAAGACAAATAGTCATAAATATGCTTTAATGTTTAGCTAACACTAGAATGTGTTGTTAAAAAAGCACGAAGAATTGTTATTTCTTTAAAAATCACAGTTTATAACACAAATTCTAACCTACAGACGCAGCCATTGTTTTACGAGTGCAATGCATGCTGGGTTGATGACGTTATAGGGCTGCACTGTGTCGAGTCGCTACGTTTACTCACTGCTATCAGAAGCGAGAACACCATAATAATTCCACATTGTGCTACTTTTGGGTGCAATTTTCAGTCAAAGGGAAACAAGGGGAGTGATGTAAGTCTACACAGCTTCACAAGTGACAAGAAGAGAAGAAAGGAGAGGGAAATCGCTTGTGGGCGTACACAACTTCTAAAGGACGCGCAGCTATGTTCTCGCCACTTCTCTCCAGATACATTTAATGCGTTTCGCCAAGCCAAGCTGCTGAAAGAGCTCACAGGTGCTGCTAGTTACATAGACCAAAGCCAAATGCCTTGCCTTCAGTTTTCTCACACAAACAGACAAAACGCCCTTGGAAACGAGGGAAGTCCGCTGGAGCGAGTTTTTGACGTCCTCACAGAAGATCACCAAGCGCCTCCTGCCTATGGCAGTTCCTCAAGCATGTCTTCATGCTCGGCACAGTGCAATCCTAACACGTCATCCACCCAGCATGCATTGCACTCGTAAAACAATGGCTGCGTCTGTAGGTTAGAAAAATTGCGATTTTTAAAGAAATTATCAATTCTTTGTGCTTTTTTAACAACACATTCTAGTATTAGATAAACATTAAAGCATATTTATGACTATTTGTCTTTACAGTCGGGTTTCTTTTTAACAGAGAGACAGGACTGTTTTCACTTTTTGATAATAACTTATCAACGATATCAGAAATACGTCAGCAGAGGGCTGTGCCCTCAGAACACCTCTAAGTTTTACTTTATTTGTTGCTAGTTTCTCTTTAGCGTAGGCAGGACCGTGTGTCAGACTGCTGTGACGTCCAGCACAACAACAATGGATGACGTGGAGGTGATAGTGTAACTCAGGGCAGGGCACTTTTTGTGAACAAGGGAACCACGTTAACCTTGTCTTTATTACCTGAGGACCAAGTTCTTGTAATTTGTCATGACAGTCTTAACCTAAAAACTACAACTACTGTAGACATAGACATATAGCTACTATAGAAGCGTTTTGTTTGTGGAGTGTGATGGCCCCCTGACAACATGGAGATGGATGTTTTTAATGTTCACCAACATAGATGTAACACATGGGTAATGGCTCAGCTGAGGAGAACCTTGGCCTCACCTAGCTTGGCGCTGCTGATCTTTGATGTCAGTCTGCTAATACCATATATAGCAAAAGTAACTGCCATTTCACCATGTGCAGCTGCAGCTGGTCTCAGGATTCTGACACCATGCATAGAGGACAGAAGACAGCTGTCCCCAAAAGGTGGACACCAGGGGGCTACAGGCAGGCTGTACCGCAGCTCTGACGGGGGGCAAGTGGAGGTCAGTTCTTGACATGCCCTCGAACATCAGCGGTGTCAACTGAAATAACATATTTCTGCTTGGCCTGACTTAGCTCGACATGGCTTGATATTTCCCTACACACCGGCAAAAGCTGTCCAAACATCAGCAAGTGACTGCGGCCTAAAAAACAAACCTGCTTGAAATTGTTCCTTTGTTTTTTACTGTGGCAGATATCACGTTTTCTTTATGCATTTTCTTTGGTTGATTGATGTATTTTCTCTTCTTTTTACTGGATGGAGGGCCACACTGTGGGAGCAAGAGGGCTGTGTGTGGCCCCCAGGTCCTTAGTTGCTCACCTCTGGTGTAGCTGGTTCTCAGTCAGTGTCTTTTTGTCACAATTAGGAGACGAGTTTTGATCCAAACAGAGACCAAATACAACTGAAGAGTACGGGAGAGTTTGGAATTCCAGTGTTGGACAACCTACTGGTGACGGTCAAAGTTATGATACTCTCTGACCAACTGGTGGTCTGCAGTGATGTTACACGACACTTCAGTACCTGCTCAGCTCAATTAGAACCAAACCAATGCACCAAAAATAAGACCTAGAACCAGGTATGATCCATGATGGAAAGTTTGAGTGGAGCTGGAGTGAACTGAGACGACACCATGTGGTGATGCACCGTTAACTGGTTTGATAGCTCACTCAGGATCATGAGGAGAATACTTGTTGATGTAAAAGAGAGCAAATGAAAAAGAGCCAGAAAAATATATTCATACATTTCTGCACAAAACAAAGACCAGCAACCTTGAGAAGTTTTTCATGACTGATTAAGTCAGTTCTAGGGACGTTTAGCTTTGTCCTTCCAAAGTTGTTTCAGTTCATGCTTAAGTCAGAGAAGATTTTGTGTCAGATTTGATCAAAATCATCGATGATCCAGCAGAGAACATGGCACAGGATGACCTTGACCTATGATCTTGAATATTAGATTAACTGGCCCTTAACTTAGAAAAGAAAAGGGAGCACTTTGACAGTAACCAATCATTGGCAAATCATCCTCGAGATGTTACATTCACAAGCAGAGGATGACCACTAGTCCTTGACCTCTTACCTCCAGTATCTATAAACTTCATCCTGAGTATGAGCGTACATTTATACAGTTTGAAGAAAATTACTCAAAGTCTATTTGAGGTGCCAGCTTCCCAAAAGTCATGCCCTGTAAGGACAGACTGACCAACAACACAGAACCTCAAACAGATCAGACAGGTAGACCTAGCTTGCTTTACATGTGCATACTGCAAAGGTGGCTACCTCGGCCCAGCATAAAAGGTGACATGGCGTATCATCACATTACCTGTAGGCAGTCTTTCTAAAATCCTCTATGGGATGTTACCTGATACTTGTGACGACCACTTCTTTGAGGTTTGTTATCATCCTAACAACTCGGTAATATGTGTCCATCTGAAAACAAATGAAATGTTAATGTCTCCATAACAATTGTACAGGTCATTGAAATACTCTGAGGTGATGGCTACCTCATCTTGGAAAAACAGTACAAATAATATTGGTCCAAGGAAATGGCCAATCCAAGAGTTCTTACCTGCGTTGTGAGGTTTCGAACAAAGTTTTTGTATTCATCAGATGTTTCATCATCATATTTTTCATCATATACCTGGTCGACCTCCATGTTAACCACCACTGTTCGGTCAATTGTCTCTGAAACAACCCAAAAGTTAAATGAACACGAGAAAATCAAGAGAACATCTACAAATACCATATACAAGTGGTGAATACTTCCCAAGCATTCACATCATTTACCTGGCACAACCTGTGCTTCAAAGTGTTCACACAGGTCTCCATTGAAACCACTTAGACACGTGCAGTTGTGTCCATTATCAGTTCCACCGTTCTGACAGCCTAACGGCCTCCTAGTGGTTGATGTTGATAATGTGCTCGGCTGACTGGTTGGGAGGGTTGGGGTAGATGGGGCTGTGGTTGGTCTTTCTGTGGCAGTGGTAGGAGAAGGTGGAGTAGTTGTTTGTTCAGTTGTTGACTCTGTTGTTGGATCAGTTGTTGACTCTGTTGTTGGATCAGTTGTGGGTTCAGTTGTTGGTTCAGTTGTTATTCCAGTTGTGGGTTCAGTTGTGGGTTCAGTTGTTGGTTCAGTTGTTGGTTCAGTCGTTATTCCAGTTGTGGGTTCATTTGTGGGTTTAGTTGTTGGTTCAGTTGTTGGTTCAGTTGTTATTCCAGTTGTTGGTTCAGTTGTTGGTTCAGTTGTTGGTTCAGTTGTTATTCCAGTTGTTGGTTCAGTTGTTGGTTCAGTTGTTGGTTCAGTTGCTGCTTTAGCTATCATCTCTTCTTCCATCCTCATTGTTCTCTCTTTTGTTGGTGTGCCATTGTAGACTCTTGCTGGTCTTGCTACATCAGAGACAGGACAATAAAAATCTTTTAAATTTTATTTATGGTTTATTATTCAAAGGTTCGATCTATACTGATTCCTGCTTCGATGACCTTTCACAGATTAGACTTTAATTATCTTCATTTCATGTTTTTGTTAGATAAATGTTTTTACAGGTCCAAGAGTCCCTTTTTTGTATTTATTTTTAGACCAGACAACAAACGTTATCGTCAATGAAACGGTGTGTCTTAACTGCATAAAAATGACCAGATTTTGACAAGGTTTATATTGAAAAGGTTATGTAATGGTGGGATATCTGGTGCTCTTACAGTTTAAATGGTGAGATTCGTTGAAATGCCAGGTGAAATGGCAAAATTAATCTTTTAATATTTCCAAGCAAATCTTTTCTTTGAATCATAGTGAGTCAACATATTCATTTGTGTTATTCTATACTATCTTATACAACTTAATGATTAGTTGTGTAACCTGATGTTCTTGTGGTTCACTGGTGTTTGCATGGAGCAGAGCTGATTTGTGTGTTTACAGAGAGTGAAAAGGCCCAAGGTCAGTGTTCATGCAGATCACGCTCTGTCCCCTGAGTATCATCGTCTCTGTATCTGTGTCCGGTTTGATTGGTGTAAATCATCAGGCCTGCTATTGGCCCTAGAGACAAACAAAGTTTAAGTTGAGAACAATGAGGCACAGAGACTGGAGGTGCAGCTGGTGAGATGTAACTGATACTTATGCCATCCTCCCTTCTGGGCTCCTGTGAGGCTTCAAGGCCAAGGTCCTGAGGGGGAAAGAGGGGGGCCAGCACTGAGAAGGTGGATGTGTTGTGAGGTTTTGTGTGTCACAGGAGTCGGAGGGAGGTGTGACTGTCAGAATGGAATTATTATCTGTATAATGACGTTTTTTGCAAATGTATAAAGAGTTTGTGATTCCTTATGTCTGGCAGAACTCTCTCTGCAGTCCTTGTGTGCTGTACGATTGACTTCTCTCTTGAAGGACAAATAAATATTCACAAAGACATCGTTGGACTCAAGATCCTTTATTGATCCTCTACGTTGGTAATTTGCCAAGACACAGGTTCTAGTTTAATTGGATTAAAGTTGAAATTTTGAGTTTTAAATCAAAACTGGGATTACATTCCAAAACTGAGATTATAGTTGTTGGCTTAATGTAAAAATATCATGATTAAAGTTAAAATGGTGTGATTCAAACTGAAATGTACAGTTTTAACTTGTATTTGGAGACAAATACTAAAAAAACAGGATTAAAGGTGAAAAGGAGAGCATACTGTGACTTGAGGTGAAACAGCAACATTTAAGATTAGGTAAGAAATTATGTCAAAGTGGTTTACATAAATATGGAGTGGTGAATGTTGAAATTATTTAATTGGAGTTGAATTATTAAAGCAATTAAAGCAATGAATTATTAAAGCAACATTAAAGCAATATTAAAGCAATATTAAGCAAATTAAAGCAATAGGCCAACTTTTCTTTCCTTTTTATGTCTTGTCTCACTCCACAGTCCATGACAAGCAGATAGACTCCATTCTTTGAGCAGTAACAAGAAAGAGACGGCCAAAGTTCACCCTCCGCTAGTTAGAGAGATTAAAGGTGAAATAGTTGGATTGAAGTAAAAATGGGAGGTTATTTTTAATAGCAAGATTAGAGTTGGAATTGTAGGATTGAAGTTGAATCTGACAGATTAAATGTGAAAGATGACAGAAAGTAAAAACTGTGCTAATAAAACTGGGGGTAAAAGTTGAAATGGCCAAATCAAAGTTGAAACTGTGAGGTTAGAGAGTAACGGCTGGATGAGAGCTGATATTGTGAAAATGGTGCTTATTAAACTTAAAGGGACGTGATCAGAGTTGAAATGGCAACAAAATAAAAATCTTGACATGAAAGCTGCAGTGGTAATAGAGAAACTAAAATAGTGAGATTAGAGTTGGGGTCCGGTATAAAATTAACAAAGAAATATGAATATGTTGTTCTGAACAATACTGAAGAGGAATAGAAACAACATTTCGAGGATAAAAAAAATGATTCTAAGTTTTTGAATTCTCTTGCTTGTATGACTAAAATGTCAGATTTCTGACTGTTTTTAGAGATTTTCTGGGGCCCTAAATTAACATATTTTTAGAAAGTTGATGTTTTTGTTTTTTCATAATTGCATGAACATTCTAAGCCTTTAAGTAATACAAAAATATTCTATTATTATCATTAATATTATTATATAATTGTATTATTATTATTATTATTATTATTATCATTATTATTATTATACTTCTTATTGTAATTTAATGATTATATAAATATATGATTTATATAAATAATTGTTTTAATTTTATTTATTTTTTGTTCTGTTGTACTTATTTTCAGTATCCATATTACTGTGTTTATTGTTTTATCTATGTTTTTATTATAACAAAATATGATTACTATCATTTTGTAATAAATTTTTTTATTATAAATTTTTTAAAAAAAATATTTTAATACTTTAATTATTTAATTATTTATATATTATCTTTTACCAACTATATTTTTCTTCTTCTTCTTCTTCTTCTTTTTCTTATTATTATTATTACTGTTGTTTTATTATTATTTTAGTTATCATTGCTATTATTATTTTACAATCATTTTTGGTATTCCCATTTATTTTACTCTTCTTGTCTTTATTATTTTTATTATTATTTATTTTGTTGTAAGTAACTCATTTTTCATAGATGTTAATGTGCAGCTGTGCATTTATTTGAGATGCTGAAAAGGTCCCTTTGTTAAGTTTTGTTCTTGTCAGATGTGTTTATGTTTTTGTTAATGTCACACTGACTAGAAATCTGAAAAAACGCTAAAGGATTAATTATTAATGAGTTTAAACTCAGATAAGTGTGTTTCATAAGGATGCAGTAAGGCCTGATAGTGCACCATCTTAATCTCTTTTTGATGTTTAGGACATTCACTCATCTGATGACAGAGACCAGGAGAAATTTGGACAATCTGTGATTTGATCTTTGATATAAATGTTTCCACAACCATGACAGCCGTGTTTTATTGATTAACTGAGCCCCCACTATTACAGCGTCCTGATTAAAGGAGGTTTTGTTTCTGATGAGCTGGCTGCTTCGTCAGCCATGTCATTGAAGACGACACTTGATATCTTCAGTTGTAACTATTCTTTCTACCATTATACTCACCGGCACATCTTCTCTTCGGTGACTATAGGTAATCACAAAGAATAGAAAAAAAAATCCCGTCTTTTTCCCGCTTCATCAGTGCAGCAAGGGACGTAAAATGCACACAACGTAAAGTGACGTAAAGTCAGTTCTCAATCAAAACATTACAGGAAGTTATATACATTTCAAAGTAAAACTGAATGTGTATCTCTCAAAGCACATACCAAAATAAATGTTAGATAAACAGTGAATGAGGACACAAAACTCAACACCCCCTCTTGTTCTCATCATCTCAAACCAAAATAAAACCTTTGGTTTATTACTTTTAGTTTCCAAAGAACCACCTCTCGAACTTCATTATTCTTGCTTTTGTTACAGGTTCAGTCAGAATATCTGCAGTCATGTTTTCAGATGGACAATAGACAATATCTATTTTCCCTGCATTTAGTGCTTCACGATTGAAGTGATACTTCACATCAATGTGATTAGATCTCTGTCTACTCACAGGGTTCTTGCTCAATGCAATAGCTCCTTGATTATCACCATGAATCTTAGTACAAGTGTACATCTTATTGTCCATACCACTTAGCGTCTGTGTCAGGTACATGCTTTCTTGTGTAGTGGCAGTTAGTCCAATGTATTCAGCTTTACAAGTTGACAGAGCTACTGTGGGCTGCTTCTTTGATTTCCATGAAATCACTGGTCCTTGTTCTGTCATGCTAAAACAATAACCTGTTGTGCTGCGTCTGTTGTCCACAGACGATGCCCAGTCTGAATCACTGAATTCTATCAGGTTCAGATCCTCTTCACTTTTCTTAAAGCCCCACTATGTAGGATTCAGGTTTGTCTGCTCTCGAGGGGCCTCTCTGGTAGTTGGGTGTAATTGCACTGTCGTAACACAGCGCCTCACAGCAACGTGCACTTGTTGACATACAGAGCCTTTTTCAAGCGTCAGCAGTCAGTTGTTAGCTCAGCGTTTGCGTGTGAGCATCCTGGGAGCATCTCTCTCTCCTGCTGAAATAACTGGAGCTGGATGTGGTTATGTTGCGTCCACCATGTTCGCAGACTGCAGGACTTAAAAATAGTGAATGACCGAGTGTCACGGCGCCATGAATATCTCCGACAATCTGAGAAACTCGCCGGCAAATAACCGCTGGTAGCATTTAGTGACAAAACAACGCCCGCCAAGTTAGCATGCAATGCTACAGGGGGAACCACCTACTGAAACCAAGTGTTGAACGGGGGAAAACCCGATGAAAACATAACTTACCTCTCCAGCAGTAACTTTGCAAGCTAGGCGTCCGTCTTGTAATTTTCCATCCCCCGACGCTCTCGCCACCGAGCAAAGTGGGCTCCAATGTTAATTCTAGTTTTGTTCCTTGCGTTGTCCGATAGTCTCTTTTTGGTCCTTGAATCTGGAGAAAGAGTGCTCCTCAAACGCTTTGCGGATGCCATGGCTGCTACTACTACATGCAAAACACCGGCTTCTTTAGCTGGAAGCCAAATCTCGCGTAGTGCCGTAAAGCAGTTTGCACTTCTCCCAGCATCTTGCGATATGTGTCTCAGTCAGGGGAGCAAAAGTTACATAGCCCCTAAACAGAGCAGGGAAGCGCTGTGGGGGGGGGAAGGGGGGCATTCTCTCTGTTACAGCGCCGAGCTCCACTGAACAGACTGTGGAGAGAATATTTGAAGGCTCAAAAGATCTGCAGTGCTGCTTTAAAGCACAGTTCATAGTCCATTGTTCCTTTAAGGTACCTTAATACATGTTTAGCTGCCACCAAATTCTCTGCTTTTGGTTCAGCCAGTGTTTGTGACAGTTTGCTAACAGCCCAACAAATATCTGGCCTGGTGCAAGTCATAGTGTCTTCATTTTTTTCATTATTATTGGTGTTTTCCTGCTTTTGTTCACTTGGTGTGGATCTGGGTTTGCAATGTGACATCCCAAACCTTGTCAGCATCTTTTCTATGTACTTTTTCTGGCTCATTTTGATTTCTCCTTCTTTTTGTTCAAACTGTATCCATAGGAAACATGATATCTTTCCTGAGCTCTTTATGTTGAACTTACATTTCATAGCACTTTTGAATCTGTTTAACAGGTCAGAATTGCTTGCTGCTATGATAAGGTCATCTACCCATATGATGACAATGATAGTGTCATTTTCTGTCTGGTGTTAGTACACAGAGTGATCAGATGGGTTTCTCACAAAGTCATTTTTCTCTAGATAATCATTTAAGAGTGTGTACCAGTTTCTCCCAGATTGTTTCAGGCCATAAAGGCTTTTCTTTAATTTATACACTAGTTTTTCTCCAGTGTTATATTTTACTTCAAAACCTTATGATTGTTCTAAAAAGATCTCTTCCTGTATTGGGGCATGCAAATAAGCTGTTTTAACATCCATCTGATGTATGATGAGATCATTTTGGACAGCTATCTGCATCAGAGCTCTAACAGAGGTAATGTGTGCAGTAGGAGCAAATGTTTTATGATAGTGTATTCCCTCTGTCTGATTGTATGCTTTTGCTACATATCTAGCTTTAAGGTTTTTTCCATTTTCTGCATTTTCTTTGAGGACATTAACCCACTTTCCTCCTATTACATTTCGGTCTTTCTGGTCTGTTGTGTCACTTTTGTTTTTGAGAAAATAAACAGACACTGCTCCTGAAAAGTCATCTGTGAACACAATGGCATATTTGTGCCCTTCTTGGCTAGCTGGATCGATGGGGCCTGCTAAATCAGTATGCACCAGTTCCAGAGGTGCTTTAGCTTTGGCATCAGGTTTTCTGTTTCTGCTGTTACTGAATTTTCCTTCTGTACAAACACTACGGTCTATCTTGGCATTACCTGTGAACTTCATACCTTCTACCACATCTGGTAGTTTAAGCAATTGCAATGCCCCATAATCTCATGCCATGTTTTGACATCACAAGTTAAGTTTGCATTATCACTGAACACCATTGTGTTTATTGTGTCATCACATGGTATGTTATTATTTACTGTTTTCAGATAATAAATAATAATTTCGTGTTCCTCGATGTGGAAGATTGTCCCGTCTTTTGTTATCAGTTCATTCTGTCCCTTCTTGAAGATAACTTTAGCACTGTCAGTTGTGGCTGCCTTCACAGAAAATATATCCTAAGCATATGCTGGTATGAATAAGGCCTCCTTCAGAATAACCCTGACCAGTTGTCCTTTATTATCCTGTAGGTACACCTGTGCATCGCCATGTTTCAATGCCACATTGTTTGCTCTGGATCCATCAGCTAGCTCCATGAAGTGTTTCCTTGGGTCAAAGGACTCATCAGATCTTGTGAATATGTCTTTCTCTGTTATGATGTAGCTCCACGATCCACCATCAGTCCTTTTTCTTTCATGTCATCTGGTAGAAAATTTTGACTAACTTTGAGCACAAAGGTTCGTTCTTTCATTGTTTTCTTGACTCTCAGCCGTCATCATCTTTATTTTTGTTCTTTTGCCGACAGTTTCTTGCAACATATCCACGTTGTCCTTATGTCACTCTTTGGTTTTGTTTTGTCAAATTTTTCCATCTCTTAATAGCTCCTTAAATTACTTTTGAACTGTGTGAATGTTAACTCTCTACTGCTCTGTGTTGTATGGACTGCAAAGGGCTTGTATGATTCTGGAAGACCCTTCAGAATCATGGCTATTATTAGTCCATCGCCAATTGTTTCCCCTGCATTTCTCAGCAAAGTCACTGCTTTTTCAGCTCGAATGACATAGTCTGTTACTGTTTCGTCGTGTCCCTTTTTCAAAGATGTTAGTTCAGTGTACAGGGCAGTTATTCTGGGCTTACCCTTACTGGCATAATGATTCCATAATATTTTCAAGGCTCCTCTGCCGTCATCTGCAGCACCTTTCATCACCAACGACAGGCGTTTGTCGTCAAGGAATTGAATGAGCTTTGTGTAGCAATGTGTGTTCTTCTCCCGGTCTGGTTCATTGGTGGATATCATAATGTCTTTTATTCCTAATGTTCTCAGATATCCAAAGAATTTTACCTCCCAAAGTTCATAGTTGTTTTCATCACCGTCGAACACTAGCCGTTGCCATCTTCCTCCCGTGTCACATCTGGGCCCATAACCTGTTGAGCTGGCTGCCTCATCAGCCATGTCATTGAAGACGACACTTGATATCTTCAGTTGTAACTTTATTCTTTATATCTGTTATAGTCACCGGCACATCTTCACTTCGGTGACTATAGGTAATCACAAAGAATAGAAAAAAAAATCCCCGTCTTTTTCCCGCTTCATCAGGGACGTAAAGTGCCGTAAAGTCAGTTCTCAATCAAAACATTACAGGAAGTTACATACATTTCAAAATAAAACTGAACGTGTATCTCTCAAAGCACATACCAAAATAAATGTTAGATAAACACTGAATGAGGACACAAAACTCAACAGTTTCTTTACTGTGACAGAATGTGTCTCCTCTTTGGAGATCCAGAGGAGATCTGACTCTTACTGTAGTGTCTGATGAATTCCTGGTTTAATCCTGAAAAGATTTTAATCAGAGGGGTCCATTTGTCTCTGTCCACCTAACTATTCCTGCACAAATTTCATGAGCAAAATAAACTTAAGAGGCATTTTTATAGCAGAACAGACTGTCAGGATGAGTCAGTGTGCAGACGACATAACTTTGACTTTCACAGAACAGGTGACAAACTGAAACTGCAGTCACATCATTAAAAACATATTCTTCAGCCTTAGGACTAAACTGAACCTCTCAGACTGCTTCCCATTAAGACCTGTACTGAATCAGGGCTCAGTCCTCAGACCCAGCTCTGCTGCTCATCCCACAAACACATGTTCTTCACAAACAAGGCTCCAATAAAAGGAAACAAAAAAGACTTCACTACAGGATGAGATTTATTACCAAGACAAAGTTCCAACAAAGAAATGACTAACCAAACACTCATTTACTGACTTCACATGCTCAGCTCATGCGAAAAACAACAAGATGCTTTACGATTTCACAGGAAAAGAAAAGCTTATCTGAAAGAATGTGATGATAAATCAACTAAATGCTGGAAGATTTAATGTCTAAGACTTTTTAAATCTCATTTCTACTCATGTGGTTGATGGGAGAACTGAGTACTAAATTAAATTTCAACTAGATCTAATTTTCAGTAAGAGCTTCATTTCAACTGGTCTGAAGGACAGATTTTAACCCTCCTCCTGGTGAATAAAGCACTTAACAGTCTAAAGGAGAGGAGTCCTTCTCCTGCTTTATAAAGCACTGAATGGTCTAAAAGGATGGATTTTAAATTTCTTCTCCTGGTTTATAAAGTACTTAAAAGTCTAAGGGATAGATTTTAAAATCATTCTTCTGATTTATGCAACACTTACCAGTCTAATGGTTGATTTTACAACCATACTCCTTAGGGTTGCCAACAATCTGACTCTCCAATGAGGAACACAGAAGTGCGGGTTGGGGGGACAGACAGACTGCAAATACTTATTTATTTATTTATTTATTAACATTTTATTAGTAACCAGTCTTCAGTTTAAGTGTAGTACACTTTTCATCAAATACTTTTTTTTTAATTCATTAACATTTTATTAGTAACCAGTGGTAATTTAACTGTAGTAGGCTACACTCTTAGCAACAATTAGCCTACTTATTTATTTATTCATTAACATTTTATTCGTAACCAGGGGTCAATTTAAGTGTAGATTCTTAACATCAAGTACTTGTTTTTTTTATTCATTAACATTTTTTTAGTAAGTAGTGGTCAATTTAAGCGTTGTACACTCTGTCATCAAATATTTTTTTATTTATTTATTCATCATTGTCTTTCTTGCTTGTCTCTGTTGATCCGTCTCTCTTGCTTGTCTCTGTAGCTTGTCTCTTTTGATCTGTCTCTCTTGCTTGTCTCTCTTGCTTGTCTCTGTAGCTTGTCTCTTTTGATCTGTCTCTCTTGCTTGTCTCTGTTGCTTGTCTCTGTTGATCTGTCTCTCTTGCTTGTCTCTGTTGCTTGTCTCTTTTGATCTGTCTCTCTTGCTTGTCTCTGTAGCTTGTCTCTCTTGCTTGTCTCTGTTACTCTGTCTCTCTTGCTTGTGTCTGTAGCTTGTCTCTCTTGCTTGTCTCTGTTGCTTGTCTCTCTTGCTTGTCTCTTTTGATCTGTCTCTCTTGCTTGTCTCTCTTGCTTGTCTCTGTTACTCTGTCTCTCTTGCTTGTCTCTGTTGATCTGTCTCTCTTGCTTGTCTCTGTTGCTTGTCTCTTTTGATCTGTCTCTCTTGCTTGTCTCTCTTGCTTGTCTCTGTAGCTTGTCTCTCTTGCTTGTCTCTGTTACTCTGTCTCTCTTGCTTGTCTCTGTAGCTTGTCTCTCTTGGTTGTCTCTCTTGCTTGTCTCTGTAGCTTGTCTCTCTTGCTTGTCTCTGTCGCTTGTCTCTCTTGCTTGTCTCTTTTGATCTGTCTCTCTTGCTTGTCTCTCTTGCTTGTCTCTGTTACTCTGTCTCTCTTGCTTGTCTCTGTTGCTTGTCTCTGTTGATCTGTCTCTCTTGCTTGTCTCTGTTGCTTGTCTCTTTTGATCTGTCTCTCTTGCTTGTCTCTCTTGCTTGTCTCTGTAGCTTGTCTCTCTTGCTTGTCTCTGTTACTCTGTCTCTCTTGCTTGTCTCTGTAGCTTGTCTCTCTTGGTTGTCTCTCTTGCTTGTCTCTGTAGCTTGTCTCTCTTGCTTGTCTCTGTCGCTTGTCTCTCTTGCTTGTCTCTTTTGATCTGTCTCTCTTGCTTGTCTCTCTTGCTTGTCTCTGTAGCTTGTCTCTGTAGCTTGTCTCTCTTGCTTGTCTCTGTTGCTTGTCTCTTTTGATCTGTCTCTCTTGCTTGTCTCTGTTACTCTGTCTCTCTTGCTTGTCTCTGTTTCTCTGTTGACATGAATGAACATGAATTAATTAATCAAAGTGCACTATCATCATCCAAACATTACTTTTTCATTCATTAATTAATTTTACCGTCTCTCCATTTTCCAAACTGTCCTCAAACAACTGACTTTATATGGCCACCAAAAGGCCCATTTTCTTACTTTAATTTATTTAAATATATTGGCTAACTCATTATTATTATCATTAAACTATCTTATACTGTCTTATCTTATACTGTTATTACTATTTTTATGCTTGTGTGTGTGTTTGTGTGTGTGTGTGTTCCCTTGAATCGAATTGAATTGAATTATTGGACTCACCATTTACTTCTTCCGCCAGGGATATTTCCTGCTGCCCCTGACTGCTCCCAGCAACCCTTTGTCCTTTTGAACAGCCAGATAGAAATCCTTGCATGTCAGGTCACAGTTCACAGTCACCAAAAGTTTGTTTTTGGTTAGTTCTGTGCTGCATCGATTTCTTGAGTCTGACCATTTATTGACCATCAGGGAGAAGATCCGTTCCACAAAGGCATTTGAGCCTGGCACACTGAGGACAAATGACACAATCCTCGACATGTTGGTCAAGTTGGCTTGCCATACGTTTTGGAAAACTCTCACCCACTTTTCACTGGTTGATTTTGTTGTGTCCTGTACGGCTTTCTTTATTGACTATATTATTGACTTTGTCTGTTTGTTTGATGGCAGCAACCACCTTCTCCAGGTCAGCAAAAGAGAGCACATCATAACGGCCTATTGGTTTCAGTTTCATCATGACATTTTCTGGAGAGAAGTCAAACCACTTGTCAATGTATGCAATGACAGAGTCATAAAACCTCTGAAAGTCCTCTTGCTGTGAAGACTGCTGTGCTGGGAGCTGTTTGTCCATCAGCTGCTCGGTTCTGAATCCAGAAAAGCACTCCGACTTCCTTTGAAGCATCTTCATCTTGAACATCTGTACTTCCTCATAGACATCCGTGATGCAGAGCGCTGTTACCTCCAGCTTTTTCACAAGTTCATCAAAAACACACCCCACATTGTGGAAAAAGGACAGGTAGATCTTTGCAGTGTCAGTTTGTTCTTTATCCTGAAAAATCCTCCTCAGTGCCACAGGACACTCTTCAAGGGACCTGAAGTAGGAGGTAAAAGCGGGCCAACTCTGTAGGAGACGACTGACAGCTGGGTGAAGGGAGAGCCATCGTGTACACACATGACGGAGGATTTCACGCCACTCAATGTCAACAAATGCAAAAAAATGAGCGGAGCTCCTCTCTCCTGGAAGCAGACACTAAAAAGTGTCTGTAGACTTTCAAAACAAATGCCTCTATATCAATTAACAGTTGGTTGCCCACATTATGTGCAACATGAGCAGGGCAATTTGCTTTGAGAATGCGCTCGTTTGCATCACAGAATAACTTGTAAACTGAGTGACTTCTCCCGTAGTTTACGTTTGGGTTGTCAGCGGCGTACGCCGTTGTGTTTTGTACATTCAGTTCGTATTTCTCCAGACACGTCATCAGGGCTTTATGTATGCCATGTCTCATCGCTGTCTTCATAAAAGTCTAGCAGCTTGGATTGTACTCCATCAACAGGGGAGAAATATCTCAAACACACCGGAATAATTTTTCTATTTCCCTTATTGGAGGCATCAGTAGCGACAGAAAAAAAGACAGGCTCACCATCAGCTGGGGAAAGAGTATCCAAAATGTCGCGCACAGATTTAGGTCCCAAAACGTTCATTGTGATCATCTCCGCTTTCGTTCTCCCCCAGTGTATCTTCTGGGCCACCGCTGAATCACTGAACACAGTCCCATTGAGCTTGATAAGGCAGTCAGTGCTGTTGTAGCTGAGAGTATGTTTAACAGTGTGGTACACAAAGGCGGCTTCACTTGATGCTATTTTCTCATTTTCTGCCATTGTCGCGGCAAAGAATGCACCGATGTTGCTAGTCCCTTTAGCTTGGATTGCCTTTTTGTGCATTTCAGAGCCAGCATGTCTTGTCAGGTCGTTCTCACCTCCATGGCTAATTGAGAACTCTCGGTGGCAAACTGTGCAGTAAGCTTTGGTGATGCCGTCACTCACCGGTTTCACCCAGAGCCTTTTTGTTTCCCATTGCTTGTTATAGCAACATAACCTCTTCTTTTTTGACGCTGGTTCCATTTTTAGCTTGCATTTGAAAGTGATGGTTTGATTTTTTTTGGCTTTTTTGAGCGGCTGGCGCTTCTGCATGCGCCAACAAATTATTGGTTTGCATCACGTCACATGTGTACAAGGAGGTCTGTGATTGGAGGGCAGGACGTTGGCTGTCCTGTGCGGGACTAATCAAAACTGCCTAAATTTCGGGACGTTCCGCACAATCCGGGACTGTTGGCAACCCTACAGGGACCTGGCGAACAAGTACTCCTGGTTTATAAAGCATCATTGAGAATACATTTTAAAATCTTTCTTCTGGTCTGTAAGGCATGAAACAGTCTAAAGGATACAACTCCTTTACCTGGTCTATAAAGCACTTAACTGTCTAATGGATAGATTTTAAAATCCTTCTCCTGGTTTATAAAGCACTTAGGGCCTGATCTACTAAGATCCAAAATAAAAATTGCAAAATTGCATGTGCAACCTAAAAAATTGCACATGCTATTAGTGGGTGTGTTGCGGGTAATCTACTATCACTGTGTGTGAAATTCATTCATAACAGGTGTGAAAGTGGTGCAGACTGCCCTCTTTGAAGGGGGATTTTGTGTGTGCTACCAGCTGTCACCATGGAGAGTTTGGGAGAGCAGAGTGGCTGCAAATGAAAAACGAAGTTTGAAGCCATGGAGTTTGAGGCAGATGAACACACTTGCAGTAATCTGTTTTACTATCTGTTATTTTGACAGAGAAGGCTGTTTTCCCTCATGCCATATTTGTATCCGTTATATTAAATTTTCCTTTTCTGATTCCAATCAAACATAATCTAAATGACAGCATTCACATAGTTACACAGCTTCATCACCAATAACCTCTCATTAGAAGAGCAGTCTTACAGTTACACACAGACTGAGCGGGTACTCTTGCCTTTTACACACTGACAACGCCACACTCTCCACGCACTAACAGCTCCTAAACTCACTGTCAGTGCGCACAGAGTGTATTTTTGGTTCTGGTAGCAACTTGCAAGTTTTGCTGCAGGAGACTAATGCAGAACTTAATAAGTTAAAGGTATGGTTTGACAGAAACTATTGTTAAATCTGAATAAAACAAAAACAATACTTTTCGGAACTGCAGATCAAAAATAGAAAAACAGAGTAAGTTGGATGGGGTCAATATTGAAAGAGTTAATGAAATCAGATTTCTGGGTGTAACAATAGATGGCAAAATAAGCTGGAAACCACATATTAAGCATGTCCAAACAAAAGTGTCAAGAAGTATCGCAGTGTTAAACAAAGCAGGTTCTGGATCGAAAAACACTCCACATTCTGTACTGCTCAGTAGTTCTTCCATATCTAACTTACTGTGCAGAGGTTTGGGGCAATAATTACAATAGTACAATACAACCACTAATAACGCTACAAAAAAAAGCATCATCGCTGGGGGAGGATATAGAGATCACACAAATTCATTATTCTTGCAATCAAAATGACTCAAATTTAAAGACATTGTTGAATTTCATACAGCACAAATACTATTTAAAGCAAAAAACAATGCATTACCTAAAAATAGTCAAATATTGTTCACTGAAAGGGATGGGGGTTATAATCAGCGAGGAAAATTTCATTTCAGATTTCATGGTTTTCACCAAACAAGTAAAAGGTTCTGCGTTTCTATTTTCCGGAGTGAAACTATGAAACAATTTGAATGTGGAGTTAAAGGAAAGCCTGAACATAAACCACTTTAATAAAAAAGTATAAAGAGATGATTTTCAGTAGATACAGGATTGAAGGTGTTTGATGATCTCAGGGTGTTTACTGTTTATTTAATTATTTGGTTGTCTTGTCCTCTTTTTGTCAGTTTGTTTTTATTTGGGGGAGTTACTGTCACTTAATGTATGAGTAGTGTATGTGTATGTCTGTATATGTCTGTATTTATGTTTGCAATTAATTATTGTATAGATTTATATTGATAAGGGAGCCAAATAATATTTTATGGATAAGGGGTGGGATTAAATAAGTATTACATCTGCCCACTCCTTTTCGGATATGTAAATCATAGTATTCATTTTCATAATTATTATTATTTTTCATATTTGTCAGTTTTATATTGTATTGTTAAGTCTGTCCACTTTTTCATGATAGTCATTTCTTTTATTTTATTTTTATTATTACTATGTACATGTCATGAAATAAATAAACTACTACAACTAATCTTACCATACACGGATCCATCAGCAGGAGAGCAGATGAGAGTTAAGAAAAGCATCAATAAAGTCGAGGAAAACGCCATCACTCAGTCACTCTCTCTTCAGCTGAAGAGCGTCTGAAGAAGGAGTCCAGAACCGTCAGTCAGTGAAACAAATCCACACTTTGGTCGAGTGGCACCTGTGAGCAGCTCTGAAGGCTGAGATCAAATGAAGGATCCTGCAGGTGAGGAGAGCTTTAAGTAAGGCAGGGTCAGGTAAGAGTGTATGCAACACCTTTATGACCCACACACCTTTACTGTTGGTGTGAACTGATGTGATCTCTGCTGGACAATAAAGGTGGAATTTACCAGAAACCAACACCTTTATGACCCACACACCTTTACTGTTGGTGTGAACTGATGTGATCTCTGCTGGACAATAAAGGTGGAATTTACCAGAAACCAACACCTTTATGACCCACACACTTTTACTGTGGGTGTGAACTGATGTGATCTCTGCTGGAAAATAAAGGTGGAATTTACCAGAAACCAACACCTTTATGACCCACACACCTTTACTGTGGGTGTGAACTGATGTGATCTCTGCTGGAAAATAAAGGTGGAATTTACCAGAAACCAACACCTTTATGACCCACACACCTTTACTGTGGGTGTGAACTGATGTGATCTCTGCTGGAAAATAAAGGTGGAATTTACCAGAAACCAACACCTTTATGACCCACACACCTTTACTGTTGGTGTGAACTGAAGTGATCTCTGCTGGACAATAAAGGTGGAATTTACCAGAAAACAAAGTCAGAGTTCGCCGATGTATTAACTCATAAAAGCAGATATGAGTATCCATAAAATGAAGAGTTTGCCTTCAGCCTGCTCCCTTGTAAAGGGTCTTGACACCTGTTATGAATTGGCGCTACACAAATAAAGATTGATTGATTGACTTTGAAGTCTGCAGCCACTGCTCCCGCTGATGGCTGTAAGAGTCAAAGACGAAAGAAAGATCATTTCCTATTTAAAAATCAGAGTGTTTTAGAAGATAAAGTTATGAATTTATGAGAAAACAAACAGGTCATTTACATTCATAACTGTAAAAACTTTATGGTCCTGGCTGATACACCTTCACTTCCCAGCTACGACCCTGAAAGTGAACAGTTGGCTCTGCTCCTCTTGTATCTGGCCAAAGGTGACTGTTTTAATTTTTTAAATTAACATATTATTATTATTTTTTTTTTTCAGAGCACAAAAGAACAGGACACAAGGCTCACAGTGTTTTTTGTACAACAAATATGGATAAAGTCATAAGCATAGAAATTACAGGCACAGATACAAGCAGCGTCCCCCTCCAAAACCAACAAATTTATAAGAAATAAAATAAAGGATGATGGTGATCATAATATTATCAAAGTTTACCATCTAAAACCAGATCTTGACCTAGGAAAGGCTGGAGGAGGGGCCGCCCCCCCGTGGCCCCCGTGTGCCTTCTTTGATCTGAGAGCTTTTGTTTGGCCCTTCTCCTTACATCATTGAACCATTTTTCACATTGGGCAGCTGTTCTCAGAATATGTGGGCAAACTTGATTGACAATGTTAGTCACTTCCTCCCAGGCTGTTTTTGCATCATCAGCCTGTGGAGGTCTGTTCACATTAACATATCTTTTGGTACTGTGCGCTTGGACCTCTTAGACCAGCACATCAGTTTCCTCCTGGGAGACGTCTGGCCGCCTGGACCTCCATGATGAGGTGAAACTGTCACTGCGCCTCGCCTGCAGCTCATTCAAAGGCGAGGAGAGGTGTTCATTTGATTGATGAAGACTCGGCTGTGTTAAACCCACTTATGCCTTCTCTCCTCCCTCATTGCCACTTGTGCTGGTGGGAGGGACAGAGGCAGGGGTGCGCCTCGCTGCACCGGACTGCACCATGCAGAAAACTTGCAAAATGCCCAAGACACACCCCGTTGGCGTGGCCGAGGTGCGGCGCCCCTCTGGGTCTCAGAGCTGTTTTCAGTGGACGGTGTATAAATCAGGTGAAAATGTGGCAAATATGTCTTCACTGAATGGAGGCCCTAAGAGGACAAACATCCATCAGAGTATGTCAGACCACCCACTAGAATAAACCAGACTACACCACTGGAAGGTGAGTCTGCATGCTGTTGAAATAAAAAAGAAAAACTTTGTGGCATAAACACCCCAGCTGCTGGCCTGCAATCATGAGACAGAAGAGAGGATAATTCTGTCTAGATGTGGACTGGGGATTAAATTTCCCTACGGCCCCGATTATCATTTATTTAATGTCTAGTTAACTGCATATACATTCATGTCTGTTGAAAAAGAAGTGGTTAATATTTGACCAGTTGGTGATCGTATGCTGGGCCAGGTTTATAGCAGGCTTTCCATCGATCTGATCGGCTATATTGGATCGGCTTACTAGCCAGGGTGGGGTGGGAGGTGGGGGTTCTCCAAGTCTTTGTAAGGAGTTAAGAAGTGGAGGAAGAACATTCGTCTTTATGAGGCCTGTGCGACCAACAAATGTGAGTGGTAGGTCATGCCAGCGAGTCAGGTCTTGTTTCACAGCAGAGAGTACAGGGGCAAAATTGAATTTCCATCAATCTAAAGTATTAGGGGAGATTTTCAAACCAAGGTGAGTAAAGCCATCAGCAGACCACTTCATGGAAAATTCAAAGGTGATAGTTTATCTGGACTATCTGCTTAACTCCTGGAGTTTAATCATTCAGAAGGCATTTCCTCATCGCAGGACGTCTGATAAAGTAATGTTATGAGGAAAAAGTTCACTTTCCATTCAGCACACTGAATCCATATTTATATCATATTTATACTGTTATAAAGTTCACGGCCCATATGTACAGCTCCTTCACTGCACAAAAGAAAAAATCATGTAGACCAACCGCAGCAGAACGTCTACATCTGCTGGTTCAGATTCTGAGGAACCACAAACTATGAACAGAATGGAAAAGAACATCTTTACTTTACTCTAACAAATTCCTTGACTGTCCTCTGAAGAATCTGTCGGCCTCAGTGCAGCACCTGTCCAGGTGGAGACACAGTAGGTCCACAGGCTCTCGATGGACGTGTGGTGAAAGGCCAGCAGCAGCTCTCTGTCCAGGTTATTCTTCCTGAGGACTCTCAGGAAGTGTAGACGCAGCTGGGCCTCTTTATGACAGCTGTGATGTTGGCTGTCCAGGAGAGGTCATCGGAGATCTGGACTCCCAGGAACCTAAATGTGTGGACCCTCTCCACACACTGGCCATTGATGTAGAGGGGGGCGGGTCAGTTCTGTCCCTCCTGAAGTCCACGATGTTCTCCTTTGTTTTCCTGGTGTTCAGTGCCAGGTTGTTGTTGGAGCACCAGGTCGTCAGCCTCTGGACCTCCTCCCTGTAGGCTGCCTCGTCTGTGAGATCAGTCTGACCACTGTGGTGTCGTCAGCAAACTTGACGATGATGTTGTTCCTGTGGGCTGGGCTGCAGTCGTAGGTGTAGAGGCTCTGCACACAGCCCTGTGGTGATCTGGTGCTCAGAGTGCGGGTGGAGGAGAGGTGGGGGCCAAGTCTCACAGTCTGGGGTCTGTTGGTGAGGAAGTCCTTAATCCAGGTACATGTGGGGGTTACCAAGGATATCCAGTTTGGTGGTCAGGATGTCTGGGATGATGGTGTTGAAGGCTGTAATCCACAAAGAGCATCCTGGCATAGCTCTGCTGTTGTTCCAGGTGGCTCAGCACAGCGTGCAGAGCTATGGTGATGGCGTCCACTGTGGATCTATTCGCCCGGTATGCGAACTGATGGGGGTCGAGTGTAGGGGGGGACACAGTCCTTGATGTGCTGGAGAACCAGTCTCTTGAAGTACTACATGATCACAGGTGTGAGGGCAACAGGGCGATAGTCACTGAGGCTGGATGTGGGTGACTTTTTGGATATGGGGATGATTGTGGTGGATTTCAGGCAGGTGGGGGTGACTGCTTGGGTCAGGGAGAGGCTGAAGATCCTGCAGAAGACGCCGGACAGCTGGTGTGCACATGCTCGGAGCACCTTACCAGGTACTCCGTCAGGGCCCGGGGCCTTCCTGGGGTTCACTGCCAGGAGCACATGCCTCACCTGTGCTCTCCTACAGTGAGTGGGGGGGTGCTGGGGCCTGGTGGGGGTGGGGGCCAGGGCTGGAGCAGGTGGGTATCACTGTGGTGATGCTTCAAAACAGGCAACGAAGCTGTTGAGCTCCTCTGCCAGCGACACGCTCTGGTCTCCTGACATCACATCACATCCTCTGAAGTTAGCGATGGTCTGTAGGCACTGCCACACCTCCCGTGGTCTGTTGCTGGCGAGGTGGGACTCTATCCTCCTCTTGTGTTCTGCTTTGGCTGTTTTTAGTCCTCTTTTCAGTTCAGCTCGAGCCGCACTGTACAGAGCTCTGTCACCTGACCTGAAGGCAGAGTCACGGCTTTGAGGAGTGAGCGGACCTGGCTGTTCATCCAGGGTTTCTGGTTTGGAAAAACCCGGATGACTTTGTCCACAGACACAGTTCCCATACAGAACTTGATGTAGTCCAGTACTGTCACTGTGAATGTTTCCAGGTCCTGATGCTCCAATAGGTCCCAGTCTGTGTGTTGGAGGCAGTCCTGTAGTTCACTGAGTGAACAGGCCAGGTTGTTACAGTCTTTGTGGTGGGCCTGGATCTGAGGGGGGTGTATGCAGGGGTGAGCATCAGGGGGAGATGGTCTGACTGTCTGAGGTGGGGGAGGGGCGTGGCTCTGTAATCGTGCTTAATGTTGGAGTACACATGATCCAGAGTGTTTCCTCCTCATGTTGGGCACTTGACATTCTGGTGAATTTTCAGGAGTTCAGTCTTTAAATTGGCCTTATTAAAGTCCTCAGCTATGATATGAACGCCATCAGGGTGGGCTCGCTGCTTCAGCAGGAGAGAGAGCGCCGTGCTAGAGTTAGCATCCCTCGGGATGTAAACAGCAGTGACGATCACTACAGTTAGCTCTCTCGAGAGAAAGTAAGGCCGGCATCTATTTTATTCATTTTATTTTTTAATTTATTTAATTAGATAGAGGACAGTGCACATTAATGAACACAGGCATGTAAATGTGCCAGATTATAGCCACAGACTTTGTGCAGAACCCCATATCTGTTCCTTAATGTGTAGGCCTACATAAAGTTCTTCTATGGAGAACACAACAGATACTTCTTTTGTGCTCTTTATTATAAAGAATTATGCCACATAATGTGTGGAATGAGAGCTCATGTCCAGTGTTTCAATATTTTTCTTCTGAAATAAGCAACCAAGTCCATAAAAACAAGCCCAAAACAAGCAACCTCCAGCTATTTCCTTTTCTAATGTGATATATTACTTTTTTAAGATAAGCGTAAAGCATGTTGCAATTTTCGTCTACATTACACAGTGCCAAGCAACCATTCAAAAAAAGACTGTCACTTATAATAAGCAGACCTGGCAACTTTGGCTCTTGCGCATGTGCTATGTGCGTAAGTGTGTTTGGGGGCGGGCGCGATAACCAGGAAATGAGGAAGTTGAAGGCCTACCACACTCGTGTTTTGCTTTACTTTTGGGAGCCGGAAGATAATCAGGGGGCATTCACACAGACAGAAAAACCACAATAAACAACAGCACGTTAAGAAATAAGCCCAAAAAAAACACGACCCGTGGCCACAACTCACGAGATTTACTGGTGACTTTAGAGAGAAACAGGCCCATAGACGCTTATAATAAACAGACTTGGCAACACTGTTCGTATCTGCGGGCCGCTGAGAAGACAGCATCGGTGTCAGATCTGTCCATGGGAAAAGTAATATTGCTCTGAATTTAAAAAGGAACAACGTTTTGTTACCACATTTTCAGTAGTAGTGCGTTACTTTACTTTTTACCCGAAAAAAGTGGTTACGTTACTGTAACGTGTTACTTTGTAACACATTACACACAACACAGCCTCGGACCCATTGGAGATTAGCACAACTATTATGGAATTTTATAAAGCTTTATACTCTTCTGAGCACACTATGATTTCTGCAGAGCTGAGTTCTTTCTTCAGTAGGGTCGACATCCCATCTTTAGATCAGGATATGGAACTGCCCATCTCAATGACTGAACTAGAAGCAGTTAAATGACCTCAGGGGGGTAAGAGTCCGGGCCCAGATGGCCTGCCAGCCTAATTTTGTAAAATATTCTGGAAGCAGCTAGCTCCATAACCTGTTGGAGATGTTTACTGAGGTTTTGGCCTCAGGCGCTTCCTCAGACCTTGAATCAAGCATGTATCTCTGTGCTCCTAAAGAAAGGCAAAGGCCCATCTTCATGTGGCTCATACCGTCCTATTAGCCTGTTCAATGCTGATTTCAAACTAGTCTCTAAGTTGTTGGCCCGACTCCTGGAAACTGTGCTCCCTTACACCAAACTGGATTCATTCATAATAGGCACTCCCTTTCCCCCCTGAGGAGAGTGTTCAGTGTGGTTCAACTCGTCTTCATCAGCCACATCAGAGGCCCTGATAGCCCCAGATGCTGAAAAGGTGTCTGACAGGGTAGGATAGGATTATTTGGTTTTTATCTTGAGGAAGTTTGGGTTTGGGGCTAATTTTGTTTCTTGGGTTAGGCTTTTGTATGCAGCTCCACAGGCTTGTGTCAGGACCAACAGCATCAATTCTGAATATTAGAATTATATCAGAATAACTAGGCAGGGCTGTCCACTATGCCCACTCCTGTTTGCCCTCGTAATGGAGTCTTTGTCTGTTGACTTAGAATCTCATCCTGATGTTTCTGGTATACAGCGGTATGAAGACAAAGGTCTCTCTGTATGCAGATGATCTGTTATTGTTGATTGTTGATATCTAACTTAGCCTGCTTTATCCCAGCAGCTCTTTCAGTTCTTGAATCGTTTGGTAAGATTTCTGGGTTTAAGCTCATTTTAAGTTAAAGTGAAATTTTTGCTGTTACTAAGAAGGCAAAGCTGTGTCCACTGAATACACTTCTGTAGCAATATGAACTTTTTAAAAGGACAAGAATGCCTCCATCTCCCCCTTTCCTCTCTCCTGAGGCCTCAATGTAGCTCACTAGAGACATGTGGAGCCATAAAGTCCCTCTTCTTTCTCGCCATCTGTAACGAGCAGACACCTTTGTGATTCAGAGATTTTATTTACTACGGACCTTCCTCCCTAAACAATGATTGGCTGAGGCCTGATAAGGTGTTCGAACAGACTACGTTCCCAGAGACTTAAATAATCCTTTCCTACTCCCAGAGATTCTTCTGTGACACCTTAGATGACTTTTGACCTCCCTGGTTATTCGGACTCCTTATCTCTGCTCAAATGTGTAAAACAGATGTTTTTCAGCCAACAGGAAACTACAAACCTATAAACTCTTTCATGAAATAATGGACACATCTAACAATGTGATATTTTGTTCTGTCATGAAAAACGCATTCTGATGATGTGATTTCTATTTTTCTAGCCCTAAAAATGCCAAAGCTATGAATATGTTGCATTATTTTTTAAAACCTCTTCTGATGCTTATGGCCTTCTGATGGACCAAGAACGCCCCTCAGTAAAAAACTGGGGAGAGAACTTCCATCCAGAAATGGGCCTGTTTACTCTTCATTATTTCCTGTTTTATTGAAGAAATGTTTATAATAGGATTTCTATACATTAAATTTAGGTAGCACAGCACCTCAAAGGCATTCAAACTTATATATCTAAGTGTTAACCACTTATATTTTGTTTGTTTGCATTTTTAATAAGATTGAAACCATTTTATTCTTTCTTATAGTTTAAACATGAACATTTTTGAAATCAAAATGCTCACCCTAAGATTTTCTACTCAGTTGGAGTGTTTATATTGGGTGGTTATCAAAGTGCGACTTAATATTTTGACCAAATGTAAGTTAATAAACACTTGGATAGTCACCTAGACCCTTCCCTCTGGGCAACGCCTCTCAAAAGTAAACCAGATAGACACATTCCTCTCTCTCTCTTCTTTGACTTTTCATCCCTACACTTCGTTTTATGTCTTCTTCTGCAGTATCATCCATTTTTCTTTTTGTCAACACGGCTCTCCTATATCGTTTTGTCTAAGTTTTATCTAAGGAACATAACACGCCCGCCAGTTTTCTTTATAAGCCACAATTTCGGAACAATATTCGTCAGGCCAACGAATAATTAATTTTTTTAATTAATTACAAATTGTTTTTTTTCATCTAATCGAGACCTCAAAGCTCCAGCTCCAGCTTGACCTTTAACAGAACCTGCTAGTCCAATCTAAGACGGCACCTCTCTGCCGTGAAAGCTACAGGACCAACTCGGGTGAGGACATCATCTCACTGGACCCATTGCGCTGGGTTGAGGAGGGACTTCTTTATCTCCCTTTGGGACGACTCCAAACCAGAACAGTCCTTCAGGCTCTCCAGTAGCTCCTGGACCAGTTTGAGCATCCCAACACCACGAAACAACGTCACAGTAAGACTGTGTTCTGAACTCCTCCTGACGGGCCTGAGTGTCTTGTTTTAATTCTCCATTAATTAACTACCCCCGATTTGACCTTTCCAAGGTGGTTTAATTCGTTAAATTAATCCTCCATAACCACTAAATATACTCAAATGTTTCTTGAGGGTTCATAACTTCTTTCCTTATTCACAGCATCATTGATCGTATGACTCTGACATTTATTCCTTCTTCCCCATTTTATTTTTTTTTATGTTGTCTTATGTATCCATCACATACTTTTTAATAAATCACCCTTAAATTTAAAGTTCTGTCTGTTGATATTCTTTTTTGGTTGACATCACTGTATGAGAATTCTGTCTTTAGACTTGAGACTGTAAAAATTGATAAAGTTTGATTTAATGATTTATCGGATTTAATCGAATTAATTAATAAATCAATTAATTAATTTAAATTTGCCTTTTTATATAAAAATATGATTCCCCTTTATTCGCAAGAGCAAATGAGATATTAAATGAATATTAATTCCTTGAATTAATATCCAGTAATATCCAGAAAATTATCACTACACTTTCATTTAAGATCTCTAAATCCAGCTTTGTTTATCTTGGTGAGCATGGAGCTAACACAACAGCACATCTTTTTATGGCTTTATTTACCCAGGTAAAACTAGACTTTGAATGTTTGGACCCTACTTAATCTCTTAATTGCAGCCAGAGTCAATGCAGTTAAGATGAATCGCTTTCCAAGATTCTTGTGTTTATTCCTCTGTGTCCCTATTTTCATTCCACTTTCCTTCTTCTGTAAATTAGATAGTCATAATCTCAATTTGTTAGGAACACGAAGAATCCTAGGTTGCCAGATTTTACAGAGGCCAAAGGCACCAGGTGGACTGGCACTGCCTAATATGCTGTTTTATTATTGGGCAGCCAATATTAGGAATTTGAACCATTGGGTTCAGTATGAGGATTTTAAGACCCCCCCATCATGGGGGGTAATGGAAGCTAATTTGGCTGGTCCAGTGACATTGAAAGCTCTATTATTTTCTTTCCTTCATTCATCAACAGTTGAATTCACCAATTGTGGCCTGTTGCTTTAAGACCTGGATACAATTTAGATGCTACTTTGGCTTACAGGCCTCTTCCTTAAAGATTCCTTTAGTTACTAATCATATTTTTCATCCATCAGTACTTGATAATACCTTTCTTATCTTGGCGGGACTGGCTAGAAAAACTTTAAAGGACTTGTACATCGATTCTGTTTTTGCATTATTGAAACAATGAGTGGAAAAATTCTCGCTTCCTCAAGGACAGTTTTTAGGTACCTTCAAGCATCTTTACGCCTTTTTGGAAGCCCGTTTATCATTTAATGGGGCTCAATGTTTGCTATTCATGCAAAACATTGATAACCTTGGTTTCCTCCAATGTCATCAAAAACACTTAGGAGGCAGATTTAAGTGAATCAATTCTTAACGAACTTTGGGAGGAGATTTTGAGGAGGGGGCAGAAGTCTTCAATTTCAGATTGCATTTGGCTGTTCTATTTTTACTTATTTTGCTTATATATATCACTCTTGTGAATGACCCGTAGTTACATTGAAATACCAAGAAAAATGACGTGGAGAAAAAAGGAGCAAATACAAACAGCTAAATATGCAGACGACTCACGGCTTCATATTTCTGTCACCAGCGGCCTCATGTACAAAGGGTGCGTACACACAAAAACGTGGCGTACGCTCTTTTTCACGGCAAAGTTCAGATGTATCAAGAGTGAAATGACTGTGGACATGTGCGGTGCCTCACGACAACTTCATGGCTGGCGTACGCACGTTTCTACAGCATTTGTTCCTTTGGCGACACTTAGAGGTGATGCTGGGAAACTGTTATAATAAATAAATGTGAAAACAATTAGTCCTCAGACTGAGCGATGTGCACATCAGAGACAAAACAGTTAACGCTGATGAACAATTAACACACCCACGTGTCTGCATTACATTAAAGTATATAACAGCACGCGCAAATAGGTGCAAAAATACCGTTAAACACAATGGCTGCTTAGCAGTATGAGAAGACATTGTAAATGGTGCAATACGAAGAGAGCGTGTGTTCAGAGATAGAAAAGATTGGTTCAGAGATAGAAGAGATGACTGGACACTCCATTACGCACAAAATAAGAGACAAAAAACATGAATCATACGTCTTTACGCTGTTTGTATTATAATATCTGATAAATTTTGTTCATTGACACAGCACCAACATCTTTAATGGGGTTTATCAGGCGGAAATAACAGTTTTCAGGACAAGGAAAGTCATTATTGGAATATTCATGCTGAAAGCAGCTTCTAACGGCTCTCCATAAAAATCAGACAAATAATTCACAGTCAGCGTTCATACAGACCTGTTCCTGAGTTTTTATAATTAACAGATCACTGATGATCCACTGCTGGCCATTTCATCTGTGCGCATTTCAGCACTACATTATGTTTCTAAGAGACAGCGTAAGTCAGCGAACAGTCTGCTCCTGTCTGATCGGCTCTCAGATAAACTAACAAACAGCAGAACAGATGATTAAAGTTTTTGTCTCTTTTTTTCACCTGCTCTATGGCTCACTTCGTGCGTTATGGCTCTGTGACGTCTTATTTCTCTTCTGCAGCATCTCTCATTGGGAAAGAGTGGCCGCCTTTAGGTTCATAAGAAATAAATACCCCAGGGGCCGTTACTTGCCGACCCCTGCTCTGTCTTATATGGCTGTGAGCAGCTACTGTATGAACACATTTGTTGTGAGTTACACAGATACACAGGTATTTACCTTGGGGTTAATCAGAGTCACCCACATGTGTTCCCACCCCTGAGAGAGTAGTGTCTGTGCCCCCCCCTCTGTTTTGGTCACACTTTGGGGGTGGGGGGGGTGGGCAGCCATCCTCCACTTCACATCCACCTTGATGTCGGACCACTTCTTTTTAATATCTGCTTGTGTGCCCTCTGACCCCATGGCACTGACAGCCTCACTCCTCTTGTGTTTTTTGCTCATGCTGGAGGACAGCGTGCCAAAGAGCACGTTTTTACACACCTCCACTCCAGCGAGTAGTGCCTCAACTGCACTTTCATGAAATTCTTTTTTTTTAAAACCATCTCACTCATTTTTTTTAATTTTCTGATCGCACAAAGATGGGACTCTCAGGCGCAGGGCTCATTTAAAATGATTTGCGTATGTAAATGGGGGCGTGGACAGGGAGGGGTCGGGTACTCCAACATGTGCAATCAATTCCTTGCTGTTTGGGATGTACAAAGGAAATGTGCTTGGATTCATGCGCGCACAGACTCGTACATCTGGATATTTTTGTGCGTTTGGCGTTTTCTGGATTTGATTGTATGCAATGTTATGGCAGGAAATCCACGCAAGTCTTTGTACATGAGGTCCCAGGTCACCATGGTCCCATACGGGCCCTGGGTAAATGCTCAGTCACATCAGTGCCTGGACGTGCTGTGATGGTCTCCAGTTTAACATGAACAAATCAGAGGACCAGAAGAAGGCGTTTCCAGCGTTCGCCATGTTGTGAAAGTAAAGTCAGCAAACAGCTCCTGGTCCATCCATCATTTCTAACTATAAGGGCTGCGGGGGGCTGGAGCCTATCCCAGCTGACATTGGGTGAGAGTTGAGGTATGATCCAAACCAGTGGTCTGTGGGAGGAAGCTGGAGTGCCCTGAGAGAACACACGCAGACACAGGGACTAGAAAGCTCCTAGTCATGGGGGTTCAAACTAGTGACTTTCTTACTGGAAGGCAGGTGCACCACCTACTGCACCATGGAGTGGCCCACAGCTCAGGGGTCTCAGGTTAGGACAGAGATGTGAATTCAGGTCATAAATTTGGCTTTGTTGGTTTTCTGCTTGTTAATATGGACACACGTTCTGGTGAACAGCAGATATTTTTAGATATGCTATATTAAAGCATTTTGAATTTTCTCATTGATGGTATCTTTCTGTTTTCACAGTTTGTCATCTGAAACTGAGGGGAACATTTATGTGGCCTCGTGGTGTCCGGCTGCAGAGGAAATCAAACTCACTTTCACCCTGGTGTTTTTGGATCACTGCTGTTGGTCAACACAGGTGAATCCAACGTTAGAGCAGGTTCTAAAAAATCATAGGTCATAACCTGTCAACACAGACATAGGACTGTATGCTGGTAAATATTTAAACAACCCTAACACATAAAAAAGGAAAAAAGCGTCCCAAACTGAGTCCATGAGGATCTGTGAATCTGTGTCACAAATGTGGACGGGACACTTTAATAAGCAGATGTGATGTCCCACAGTCAAGTGCCTCTGATTCTTTTAGTCAGACTGCAGATTCAGACTCATTTTGGAGATGATCATGGTGAAAACAGACAGGACCGTTATGTATTATGATAAAAATAGTAATTACTATTAGGGACGCAGGATATTGAGTTTCTGCAGGTATCCCAAATGACGACACTTCTGTACTCGTGGTTACTGATACAGATATTTTGTGGTTAGAGTTTCTCAGACTCCTCTAAACTAAACTGACCTGTTCCTCTCACTGTGACACTTGATTTAAATGAGAAAAACAAAACTGACACTGTTGATTATTTCACTGAGACACTCAGTGAGAGTTAAAGTCACTGGACTGAGCAGAAAAATTCAGATTCAGCCTCGCTGACATCATGATAAAGTCGTATTTGTCTATTTTTTTGGTGCTTTATAATGATGAGAGTACTAAACAGGGCTGCACGTCCGTAGAAACATCCACACAGTGGTGGAGGGACGGCCTGCTCCTGTAGGGCCTGCAGCAGGTGAATGTGTGTGAGCGGTTTGGGAGCCTGGCTTCAGGAGATAGAAAGAGGCTTGAGCATGTTGTAAAGGTCTCCAGTAAAATATGATCCTGATCTGTCTGGGACTCTCTGTCAAAGGGTCTGAGGCTCAGGACATCCTTCAGCGTCCTGACCTTCCTCTCCATGCAGGACTTGATCTCCTTGCTTCAGGCAGGAGGTTCAGGTCACCAAAGGTCAAATCAAACAGGATGACAAACTCTTTCTCTTCAGAGTCACTGCTGTCAAATGAGTCCATCACTGTGTGGCTGTTAGTGGGTTCTTGGTGATGGCTTCATACTTGGTTGGGCCACTGATGCTCTCTTTGCTTTATGTGCTTCATTTTGTACGGACTTAATTTTTTTTTTCTCAGTGTGATCATGTTTGAATGTCTTTCACCTGCTGCAGAGCAAGTTTCCCTGAGGGGACAATAAATCTGAAGCTGACGTTGTTAAATCATAAATCACATCAATCCTCCAAGTTCATTTATGATCAGCATATCAAATAAAGAGTGAATATCCAAACATCAACAACAGAATACAGTTAAAACAAAAAAGAAGCTCTGTGCACCATCATCCTTATAAAGCATCCTCAGCTGAGTATAATTTTGATCGTATCCATCAGAGTTCATCCACTTTTATGATAAGGCTTGTTTGGTTAAATTTTGTATACTTTTCTTTGTGCCCCTTGTTTAGAGCTCTTGTTCCCTTTGTCTCTCGTGTTTCCTGTTTTATTTTGAAATCCCTCTGTCCCATGTGGTGTCTCCTGCCCTCTCTTCTTTGTGCCTCACCTGTGCTTGGTGATTTCCCAGTGTATTTAGTCTCTGTGATCCCATTTGTAGCGAGAGACTGACATCCTGGGCCTCTTCGATATACGATACCACAAGGACCATAAAAACTGCACTTTAACTTGGCTTGACCATCTCCAGGACTACCACTCTCACCACAGCTCAATGCCCTTTGAACCCTGGGGCCTGCCCCTCAAGGAGGCCCCCTCTTCATGCATAAGACAGTCACATGTGCTCTGATGCATCAGTTGATGTTTTAATGTCTGTAAATGCTTTCATTAATGCGTAAATGTCTTATATCTTAATTTAGTAGTTAGAATTACTCTATAGAATCAAAGTATTAGTACCAGTTGTTTTATCTGGATCATGGACTGGATTACAAATGGTCTCTCATGTTAGACTGTATCAAAGGACTTGATATCAAACTTCACCAGACTAAAGGTTTTAGATTATGAATGTGTTTAATCTTAAATGATGTCTTTTATCATGTATCATTTAAACAGGTTTGCATTTCATGCAGTTTCTCATACCGCTTTCACACTAAAATTAGCGGGTAAACGCAGGTTTTTTCAACTCGGGATAACCCGCTAACAGTCAGCAAGTTACTCCTTTTCCACTGCCAGCTGACCTGGGTCCAATCAGCAGCAGATGAGGTGCATAGCTGTGTTTTTCCTCTGGTGCATCAAGCTGATGTCATAACATTGATGACATCATCAGAGCGACGAAACACGACCATGTAAACAATGGAAAGGAGCATGGACGCCATGGACACGGTGGTTCACTGTTTTCTGTACTTTGTACTTTTGTCTCTCTTTAAAATGTACAAACCCAGCACAGACTGAATGACAGTCTGACAAAGGTGGATAGAATTTGTTGCTGAGATGGCAAAGAGTCACGTAAGTTACAGACGGAGGGGACGGGCGCGATGTTATACCATGGGCACGTTATGCCGGTGTCATCCGTAAATTAGCGGGTTGACCCAGGTGTGATGTGCCCACAGAAGCCAATCGGAGGTGAGCCGATAAAAACATGTGTCGCTTGCAGGGTCAGTCGATCCGGGTCGAAATGCCGATTAGACCCTTTCAAACTGCCGACAGGAGCCGATTGTTACCGGGTTTAAACGGGTTTTTTGGCCAGTCTGAAAGGGGTATCACTTTTTCTCAGCTGTGCCTGATCCAAGTTTCATTTAAAGACTCTGATGATTATGAGAATGTTTGAGTTGTTTTGCTGAGAGAGCCAGTGTTTCTGACCTGTTAGTTTATATTTACAGCCAAATAACAGTTTGAAGGATTGAGCTTTTAAAAAGCATCGAGAATTTAAACGTATTCTGATCAAATAATCTTTAAGCAGGAGGACAGAGATGCCTTGGCCCATCCTGTATCCTTCTCTTTTTCCACCCCTTAAGGAGGTCATTAACAGTCCTCCTCAGGTCACAAACTTTGTCCTGACTCCATGGCTCTCCTCCTGTCTTGACTGTCTTTTCTGGAGCTACCCACACCTCCTCTTCCTATCAGTTCTCCTACATGTGTAACTTTAGTTTCTTCCTTCAATCCTTCATTTCCTTTTGATTGACTGAGACCAGTTATCAGATCTGATTTTTGATCAAGTCAACTTATACCAGAACTTCTCGGAGCCAGCCTCTTCATCACCACATACAGGGGACATTGTGCCCTGCCAGTACGCCAAAGACATACAAGCCTCACTACCTTTGGGCCAGCAGCTGTTTCATGCCAGCCTCAACTGCAGAAAGAAATCTTCTGCCAGCATTGCCAGCACCAGGCTGGACCCTGTGGAGTGAGTGAAGACAAAGCAACCAGCATGCAGTAAGGCGTTTCCAGCCTAAATTAACCTCCATTTTAGTCCCTTTGTTCTCCTTTTTATTTTCACTCAACAATTCTGCAATATTGAAATCAGGTTTTCGCTCATTCCCATCAAGCTCGGGTTTAGGAAATAAATCCATTTTATCAATTCATACACTGTAACGAATTTCTGTAAATTTACAGTGAATTTACAACAGTATCTTACTGTTTTTTATAGTAATTGTAAAATACTGTTAAATATTCATCCACAGCATGTGAATTAACAGTTAAATCAGTCAGCGAACAATAACAGTAGATAACTGTAATTTTAACAGCATAAAACTATGGATTGCTCTAAATTTCCAAGGTTAGAACAGTATCTTACTGTATTTTTTAAATAATTGCAAAATACTGTTAAATATTCATCCCCACATGTAAATTAACAGTTATTGCTTGGTTAAGAATAACAAACTGTAATTTAACAGTATAAAACAGTATTTTCTGTCAAGTGGTGGGGATAGGCACCACATTCCTTCACAAGTCTTGTCACTATCCATCAGCATCTTACTGATTATTGTGGGCTTATGTTTCTGTTTTGATGATCCCACTTATTTATTAATCAAACTTTTCACATTTCTGAAGTCGTTTTTGACAAATGTGACAGGGTATTCCTGAACCTGACTTTGGACAGCACAGCTTCTTCATCATTCCGGGCAGTCCATGTGGATTTCAACCAAAGAGGTAAAGTTATTTTTATCTCCAAAAACTGTCAGTGTCCAGTATTGTTTTGATTGTTATGATTATTAAACAGTTGCCATTATAAATAATAGCCTATTTCATTAGGTCTGTTTCACCTGGTCAGGCTCCTAAAATTGGCAAAGCAAGCTCTGTAACTTAGCAAGCTTGAACTCAGTTTGCTAACGTTAGCAATCTGGTGTTGTTTCTGACCTTTGTAAGGTGTGTTAGCTTCTTATCACTTACTAATTTAACTAAAAAAAAAATACTGCAGTAGACTTTAAATATGGGGGTAGTCCCCAGTCAAATTCAGTATTTTCTGCCCATCTGACATTCCTGGCAACTGTCTTTTTTCCCTGTTTTTGAGAAATATAGTAGTCGTCACTCAAAATTATGTCAGATGGCACTGGACAAGGTAAAAAATACTTCTGGAAGTGGAGACTGTACCTAATTTCACGTTCTATACTTCATAGGAAATGAGCCCAGGACAAACAGCCAGTGGATGATCAGCACTGAAGGGCACATGGTCTGTGAGGGCATTCAGCCAACCTTTGTGTCCAGACTGGCTGTGCTGTTTGCGGTGTTCTACATTTTCAACCTCCAGTATCCAGACACGGCCTCCCAAACCCTGGAATTCATTCAAAGGTAGCTATTAATGGTGTAAATGATGCAAGTAATACATTAAACTCAGCGCTTTGGGCTCTTTGCACAACTCCACTACTTCCTTAACTTAATACATCTCCTTTGGTTCCTGTCTTTCATTACTGGACAAACTGATTAATCCAGGTGTGTCTGGCCATCTCGCGGTTACTGAGGTCAGGCACACCTGGATTAATCAGTTTGTCCACTAATGAAAGACAAGAAACAAAGGAGCTGTATTAAGTTCAGGAAGTAGTGGAGTTGTGCAAAGAGCCCATTGTATGCAACATGAGTGGGGATGGTTAAGATGATTTGATGACTTGAAGAGGAAGACTCTCCACTTCATATTGGCCAATAGACCCCTTAAAATGATGAAGGTCCTTCTGGAAACTGGCTTTTTAATGGAGGGTGTGTCCTGCAATTGACCTATGGCTAAGCCACGCCCCCTCCGCTCACTCGGACAAACTGTCAACATTCAGTGACAGGCGCTATGGCAGGAGTTACTGTAGGAGACATTTCTCAGGAGGCTATTGATGCTTTTTGGAGACAAAGAGATAACATCTCATCAAGAAGTCGACAAAAGGGGTTACACTACGCATTGGAGGGATATATAAATAATTTAACGGTTGAGAAGGTCGATGAAAACTTTAAGCTACAAGCTAAAATTTACAGGCCTCAGTTCAAACGGGAGAAAACCGCATCTCATGTCCATCACCATCTCGGACAACAACATAGAGGAACAGCACTGTTCATGCACTGCAAGGTAAGAAGTTTAATTTACCTTCAATTAATTAACTTAATTATTATTATTAATTAATTAACCTAAATTGACGGGACTTGTAAAATAGGCTGTGTTAACTGCTACAAGCTTGTTTTTTTTATATGTAAACCTAGCTTAAAGCTCTGTATTAGCAGAGCAAGATTTTCTTCTGCTAAAGCAGTGTTTTGTAATGTACTACGCTTTGCTAAAGATCTGTTAATATACACTAACAAGGTCCATGTAACTGATCTGACACATCATTGGGATTAAATCCTTAGGGAAGTGGGTTTCTGCTCCCATATCGTCGGCTTACTCCACTACGTGGACCAGCTGCGGGGAGGGATCAGCCGTCCTGTACAAGTTGGGCCCAGCAGTGGCATCGGCCCAGAGGCAAGCAGATCAGGGGCCAACCAATCACCTCCATGGTTGTTGCCAAAGCAAAGGCTAATGTCATGATCCTGTGCTTTGTTGTCAAGTCACCTTGCTTGTGTTCTTGTTTTATGTTTGTCTGTGTGCTTCCTGTTTTATTTTGAAACTCACTTTGTTTTCTTGTCTCCCCAGGCTTTACTTCCTGTTCCGGCTTGTCACACCCGCTCCCTGATTGTCCCTCCCCAGCTGTCTGTCATTACCCCAATTACCGCTTGTATTTAACCCTCGTGTCTTCCCCTGTCTTGTTGCCGGATTGTTTGTACTGTTAAAGTCACTCTCTAGGCGTTATCTTAAGTCACAGTCTGATCTTGACCTCCTTTGTTCATCGACCTAGTTTTTTGCCTCTGCCCTTTTTTGGATCCCTTCGCCTGTTCAATTGATCTTCGTGTACCAAACCTTGTTTGTCTGACTACCACCTCTGTTGCCGACCTCTGCCTGTTTGAGAACCTGCCTAGTGTACCGAACCCAGACTGTAAATAAAGACCTTGATTTTTGCTCACTGGACCTGCCTCATCTGCCTCTTTGGGTTGCTTTGCCATTGTTCATGATAGCTAAACGTAAAAAGAAGCCTGTCATCTGCTCTTACAACCCAAACAGGTAGGTTGATGTCATGTACAGCACACAGTGGTCAGCAAAGGACTAAGATCCTCTTCTAAAATCTACTGCCAGGCATTTAAAGCCTTCCTTAAAGCAAAATAATCTTTAATCATCAAAGTATAAGCACTTACTATGCAGTTAAACAGTCCATGTGTTTTACTTCCATATAGATATTGTATAACCATGTTTCTACATGAACTCAGAAAAACAGCCTGTTTTCAGCTTTGTGATGCTGCATGTACTGTACAGCATCAAAGTGTTAATTTAACATTGTGAGATGACTATGAAGGTCATGTTTTGCAATACATTAACCAAAACAACCTTGCTGCCCTTTTTAGAAAAGAGTCAGGTGTGAGAGGAGAGGTGTATGAGGTCATAAAAAGCATGACTGGGACCCCAACAAGTTACCTGGTCAGTCAGACTGCTGCTAGGGTGACAGTACAGGGAAAGGAACTTCCAATCGGATGTGGTTTGAGCTACCAGATAATTAATACAAGTCTACACACTGAACAGCATCTGGAGGAACAATCGTTCAAATATCAATACAAACATAAGAACACTATAACAGCTAACAGTTCTCCAATTCATTTTTATTTACATTAGAAAACATTCAAGAAATATGCATTCATGTTCATGACTGGTTCTCAACTGGTCTGGCTACAGGACCCGCCATCAGCCCTTAATGACAAGCTGTGACCCATATCGAGGAAAATATCCAACTTCTCAAATTTATTAAATGAAAAGATGCACTTTGAACCTGAGATAATACAGAATATCATAGAATGCTGTTATGGAATATATACCCGTAGTTTACAGTTGGACCCAAAAGCTTCAAGGAGGAGGCAAGGTAAGGAGTTGACAATGATTTTATTGCGGGGATAATCCAGAGAGAGGGGGAAACCACAGTGAACAGGTGACTATATACAAAGGAGACGGTGGTGGTGAGGGCTCGTGGAGAACACTGAAAAAGAGCAGACGGAAAAAAGGTTAGAATCCAAAAATTAGCAGTGAGTCCAGTTCAGAGCACAGCAAAACACACAAGCTGCTCCAAAAAGGAGAACAAAGGCTTAAGGCCAGTAAGAAGACGAGTAAAACTCTTAGTGAAGAGAAAACGGCCTGAAAAAACCACGTAGGGAGTGGAATCCACCGGCGACTGGGAAGAGTCTCTGTGAGTCTTAAGTAGTGAGCGTTGATGAGGGTGAAGAGGCTGCAGGTGTGTGAGGAGGCTTCAGGGGAGGCACGCCTCCTCCACCAGTAGCAGGAGATCAGGAAGGGAGGGGGGAGGTAGAGTGAGGACAGAGGAGGAGAAATCCTCACAGAATGCCAACACAAAAACAAGCTAAAGGAGGAACCAAAATGACCAACAGCTGGGGATGCTAGGTAGGGAAATATTCCCTTCTACATCCAAGGAGCTGCATTTTAATTTAAACCAAAATGTGCATCTTAGGGACACACAGTTTCAAGACTTTAAATGTTACTTTAGTTGTGATAAACAACCATCAGTGGACACATGCCGAACAGCTCTGTATTAATAATATTTAATCAGTATCACTAAATAAGCAGGTGATCATGAAGCCATCACAAAACACTTTAGCAGACTCAGTGCTTTCATGCACAAACATGAAATAAAAAAAGTGTAGCTACTGAGAAATTCTTTTAAAAAATCTTAAGAATATGTAGCTTGAGCTAAGTACCTTGTGAATATTTAGGAAACACCTTGCTGGTCAAACAGTTGAACATTTACAGCTAATCACAGTAGAAGATCAATCAATACAACTATTTCAATCACAGAAAAATCTGTACACATACATACATGAAATACATTTTTTTCAGATGAGCCATCTTTTTGTCATTTGAAATCCCCCGCTGAACATATGGATGAATACAGGATAACTATAATATATATTTATTCATTCATTTTCTATACTGACTATCCCTTTCAGGGTGGCGGGGGGACATCTGACATCTGTTTGTTTGACTGAGCAAAAGGTGGAATATTTACTCGCAGTCCAATCTCTTCCAAGTCTTTCTCAATAAGAAATCCTTTGTCAACCATTACACCATCGCCCTTGTTCAGGTAGCCATGATCCATGAGTGTTTTCATCAACTTTAGAAAGTTGCTTTACTGAACAATTTCCTTGTCAGACAATGATCCAGTGAAAGGGTAGATGTAAACATGATAGCGCCTCGTGAATCACATGCAATCAGTGATTTCAGAGTGTTGGTTGACTTGTAGTTTGAGAAACTTTGACTCTGAAGTACCAATGAACTTGGCCTCTCAATCTTAAGTTCTGTGCAACCAAGTATTGCCAGACTTGTTGCAAAGTCCTTCTTATATTTATCTGGCATTTGGGAAATTATGATGTCTCTATGTGGCCACACAGGAAGTTCCCCGAGCACACCAAACATATAATCAACCCACGAGTTGAAAAGAGTGCCTGCACTTCGTTCAGGTATCTAAAATCTGTAAGCCAGATCCTTTCAATCTAAATTTTGGCGCAACTTCACGAGAACCAGCAAAAATTGGTGACGTAGTGGCATTTCATTTATTTCTCGATCAACCCCTATATATATTAATGGGACAAAAGTTTGGGGAGCTGTATCAGTAGTAGCAAACACGGAGCACAAATTGTTAAATTGCTCATAACTAAAGCCAGTGCAATACTTGAAATAGTTTGCAATATTGCTGCGTTGCAGAAGTTCTGGTGTCAGTCTAGTTTGAATCTGATTTTTTTTTAATTCTTCAATTTCAGCATCTTTCTGAGCCAGCATGGTCCTTAATGTCAGCAGCTCCTGCTCCACCTCTGTTGTGGGCAGCTTCAGTGGCGGATGCTGGTCCGGCTGATCGAGCGCTCCCTCTGGCTGCTGTTGCATGGGTGGTTGCTCATCCTCTGGTGGCACTGCAAATATAAATTTATGCTTAAAAATGAATGAAGGAAAATATTTAAATATGTTCTGGTACAAGTGTCACAAACCAACCAGCATATAAGCAGAACTATTAAAACTAAAGAGTACACTTGATAAAGCACATAATATTTGAAACAAGTACAACAATAAGAACTGTTTAGCCATGAGGTCTAAGCCATTTTTACCCGTTTTTGGGGCGCCTGGACTTTTTGTGTTGTAATGTTTGTAAAACCTCAACCCTCTGATGCATAATCATGTATTAGACCTTGTTTTTTTCAGGAAAAGCTGGGCTATCTGAATATGTATGCTGCAGGAGTGTCACTTGAATGTGTAGTTAGTAATATGACCATTAAGACAAAAGAAAAAAAAACGGAAATTGAATCAGACAGAATTCATCACAAAAAAATCCAGGAGAGTATGGATGAACACTTTTGACAACAGAAAAATGTTTTTTCAAGTCTTCTTTATAAGTTAGAACAAAGAAATAAATGCTGTCACACACAGCAAACTATTTACAATCATATTTCCAAAAAAAAGTCACTCGTTTTTTGCAGGTTCCAATGCCGCAAAACAGCCTATTTTTTGCTTGTTTCACTGTGTGTCTCTGATACTGTGCGTCTCTAGGAGAGGCAGACGCTTGTTCATCCGACAGGCTAACCCTCCTGACATCATATCCGGTCATATTATGTGTAATAAAGACATAATGTTTATAAATCCATAAGAATTATCTGTGCGCACTAGGCGCACGATTTGGAATAAAACCCAAATGGGCATAGGCAAATATATAACGTTTTCTATTATATTTTCGTCAGAAGACACAGGAAATAGTAGATGAACTGCATCCGGGTGACAACAAGATGGCGACTATCTACTGTCCTAACGTGTTTTGATACGGAAATTGGATTAAATAATGTACCTAGAAGACCTAACTTTTGGATTTATCATGATGGATTACTTTTACGGAGTCTCCATAAAGACACTGACGTTTCAGGAGAGAAGAGCTACGATCGCACCCCCCCACTCAAGGCTGTAAAGTTATTAAATATTTTGTGAACAGTGTGCTTTGCTGTCGTATTCGACAACGCAGACCTCTGAGGGTTAAAGTTTGAAATTGATTTGGAAAAAAGGAAAAGTCAATGATGTACTATAAATTGGCAAAATAGTATACATTAAGACTGCAGCATACCAGCGTCAATAACCACAATAGAGCATTCCCTCTCATACATTATTTTTGGTTATATTGTGAATTCTGCTGTCTGTACTTGTCATGACTTCAATTTTCTTTTCCTGTAGCTTCCACTGTTGAACAAGCCAGCATCACCCCTGCCTGAATCCTGTTCCTGTGCTGACAACATCCCCAGACCCCTCTCCTCAGATATCACTGTACCAAAACCTACTGAAGAGGTAGATTCAAGTTGCAACAAATAAGTCAATCAATCAATCAATCAATCAATCTTTATTTGTATAGCGCCAATTCATAACAAGTGTTATCTCAAGACACTTTACAATAGAGCACATAGCTCTTCATATTATGGATACACATATATGCATAGATACATATATACATATATAAAATACACATATACATATATATACAAATATATACATCCAACACCCAACATGAATCCATATAGCCAATCATGAATCCCTCCATCATGGCTCAAGAAAAAACCTTCTGTTAAGCAGCAGGAAATCTTGAATGTGGACCCCAGTCTCATGATGAACAGCAAATCCACACGATGCTGTGTTGGGTGTGTGGGCGAAGGGAGGGAGGTAAGTGGAGACAAGTGGACTAAAGTAAGAACTACAGCTAATGACAGATCAATGGACCAATCATAGACCTGTCATCGTCAAATTTGTTTCTGCTGCAAACAAATTTATTAGAGGTTAGCCTCTTGAGATGCTACAACTTGTTTTCAGGAGGGTCCTCATGTCTGTGTGGTTGTGATGATATTTATAGAAGTATAATCAATAAAAGTCTTGCTGAAAATAAGAATTCATGGTAGTGACGAACTCATGGGTGCCCAGACCACAAGTGCATCCCTACCATATTTGTCTCCGTTAAGTATAAATGTATTAATGGTAGACCTCTTGAGATGTGGCACCTCATTTTCAAGAGGGACCTCATGCCCATGTGGAGCTAGAGATAGTTACTATAGATGTATCAACCATGGATAGAGAGATCATGTTAATATCTACATTAACTGCTATAATGATTATGAACTGGAATGAGATGGCCAAATATGTGTTATGTCTGTAATTGTAGTTATTGAGGCTTCATGACTCCACAGCAGCAGGCAGTCTACACCAAGGATCCCAGGCCACCTACAAGACCAGAGCCAGAGACGAGTACAGGAGCAAACAGAAAGGGGCAGAGGCAGATATGGAGAGAGAGTGTGAGAGAGAGAGGGATAGAGCCCAGTGTGCCAGATCCCCCCGGCAGTCTAAGCCTATTGCATCTTAACTATATGTCTAAACTATGGACTATGAGCTGGTCCCTAACTGAAAGCTTTATAAAAGAGGAATGTTTTTAAGTCTAACCTTAAAGGTAACATGAGCCTGATGCTGGGGAAGGTACCACAGCTGTGGAAGACATCCTGCGTGGTACCAGTGCCTAAAACACCGCACCCCAAGGACCTGAACAGCTAGAGGCCGGTGGCACTGACGTCCCATCTGATGAAGACTCTGGAGAGGCTGGTTCTTACTCACCTCCGGCCCCTGGTGAGCTCATCAATGGACCCGCTTCAGTTTGCCTACCAGCCTGGCATCGGGGTGGATGATGCTGTCATCTTCCTCCTGAACAGAGCTCTGTCTCACCTGGAGAAGCCAGAGAGCACTGTGAGGATCATGTTCTTTGATTTCTCCAGTGCTTTCAACACCATCCAGCCTCTTCTCTTGAGAGACAAGCTGGAGCACACGGGGGTGGACCACCACCTATCGGGCTGGATCCAGGATTACCTCACATACCGACCGCAGTATGTGAGGGCACAGGGCTGTGTATCTGACATGGTGGTCTGTAGTACAGGGGCCCCACAGGGAACGGTGCTGGCTCCGTTCCTCTTCACCCTGTACACGGCGGACTTCATGTACAGGTCAGACAGCTGCCACCTGCAGAAGTTCTCTGACGACTCTGCGATCGTCGGCCTCATCACCGAGGACGATGAACGGGAGTACAGAGGACTGACCCAGGACTTTATGGACTGGTGCCAACAGAACCACCTCCAGATCAACGCGAGGAAGACCAAGGAACTGGTGGTGGAACTGTAGGCGTAGACCCCCCCCACCCAACACCAGTGAACATCCAGGGCTTGGACATTGAGATTGTGGACTCTTACAAATACCTGGGTGTTCACCTGAACAATAGACTAGACTGGTCTGACCACACGAGTGCTCTCTACAGGAAGGGCCAGAGCAGACTGTACCTGCTGAAGAGACTGAGGTCTTTTGGGGTGCAGGGAGCTCTCCTGAGGACCTTTTTTGACTCTGTGGTGGCATCAGCCATCTTTTATGGAGTGGTCTGCTGGGGCAGCAGCATCTCGGCTGCAGACAGGAACAGACTGGACAGACTGATCAGGAAGGCCAGCTCAGTCCTGGGGTGCCCCCTGGACTCAGTGCAGGTGGTGGGAGAAAGGAGGATGCTGGTGAAGCTGGCATCCATGCTGGAGAGGGACTCCCACCCCCTGCAGGACACTCTGACAGCCCTGTGCAGCTCCTTCAGTGACAGGCTGCGTCACCCGAAGTGCGTGAAGGAGCGTTACCGCAGGTCTTTCCTGTCTGCTGCTGTTAGACTTTACAACCAGCACTGCTCCCAGTCACCATAAACTGAGCAATTATCGAACAATGTGCAATTACAATTTACAATTACTGTGCTAACTCTCTTGACAATGTGCAATTCATCCATGTGCAATCACTTACATTCATGTGCAATTACTTTGTGAATGTGTTAATAATCCTTATAGGATTTGCTTTTTAGTTTCTGTATTCAAGCCCTTTTTTATATTTATATTGGTAGAATAATGTACATGCTGCTATTTTCATGCTATTTTTATACAATTTTTATACTTATTCTTTATCAACGCTGTCCCCTTTGCTGCTGTAACATTGCAAATTTCCCCGTGTGGGACAAATAAAGGTTTATTCTATTCTATTCTATTCTTCTATCCTGAGAAGGTTCCGAATATATCAATTTTCTCTAAGATTTTGGGAATAGTGGTCTGAGGTTTGGTGATGAACAGTGATAGATCATCTGCATACAGCGAGATTTTGTGTAAAGCTTTTTTTTCTATATTATAACCATGAATTAAGGGGTCTGGACGAATTCTCTCAACAAGTGGCTCAATCGCAAGGGCAAAGATCAAGGGGGACAGGGGGCACCCTTGTCTGGTTCCTCTCTGTAAAGTGAACTGTAGTGATAGAGTTTGATTAGTGAGTATTTGGGCTTTAGGATTATTATAAAGAAGTTTGACCATTGAAACAAATTTATCTCCAAGTTCGGATCTTTTCAAGATGTCATAAAGATAAGGCCATTCTGTTTGGTCAAAAGCCTTCTCTGCGTCCAGCGATAAGATGGCTAATTCTTCTTTTGACCTGTTTGCAGAGTAAATAACATTAAATAACCGTCTAAGATTAAAAAAGGAATTCCTGCCAGGGATAAAACCAGTTTGATCTAAATGTACTAGTTTATCTAAGAAGGGGCTAAATCTGTTTGCTAAAATTTTAGAATATATTATACCATCTTGGTTTATTAAGGAAATGGGGTGATATGAGGCCACCTCTTCAGGGTCCCTACCCTTTTTATGTATCTGTGAGGATTCACCCTCCTCTCCAGTTTTCTGCTCCTTCCCCCCTCCCCTCTCGGATTCTCCTCTCTCTCCTGGCTGCTGGAGCTGACCTGCGGTGAATGCCTCACCTGTTTCCTGTTCTCCTCATCATCCTCCCTATTTAAGGCTGTCGTCTTCACCTGCTCGACGCCGGCTGGTTGCACTCCATTTGTGGTTTGTTCTGGCCTCAAGCCCTATTGTCTCCATTACCCGGAGCTCATTTACTGCCTTGGTGACTTTGTGCATTTTTGCTCCTCCTTACCTGTACATACTCACCTGGATTGAACTGTTGCTTATTTTGGACTTTATGGAAGAAATAAATACTTGGTTAACCTGTGAATGATCTCGTGCTTCAGCTTTGGGTCCAACATTAAAAGACCTCTGGTCATATCCTAACAGAAACAGCCGGCCTCTTCATGGAGTCTGCGAAGTACAATCATTTGAAGGAGGCAATTTCTTTGCAAGGCAATCTTCTGGGTCAACATGACACGATGTTGAGAGGAGTAGCAGGCTCGTTGGAGGAACTCACACGCCAGGTGCTCCAAATTAACAATCAGCTCAGTGAACTCACTTCACCCACAGCAGCCACAGCCACGGTGAGTGCTCCTTCGGCTCCTCTCTCTGCTTCTCTATCTCAGGTTCCTAGTGGTTATAAGGAACCGTTTGTGTCCCAACCCGAACCCTATTCTGCTGAATTTGGCTCTTGTAGTCGTTTCCTTTTTAATTGCCACCTGGTATTCAAACTTCAGCCCTACAGCTATTCGTCTGATGAAGCCAAGATAGCCTATATGGTTAATCTCCTTCGTGGTAGAACCGCCAAATGGGCTACAGCTTTATGGGAGGGTGGTTCTGACATTCTCACCTCGTTTGATTCTTTTTCCTCCCAGCTCCGTAAGGTGTTTGATCACCCCATTCAGGGTCAAGATGCCGCTAAACGGCTGCTGGCTCTCAGGCAGGGGTCTCAATGAGCTGCTCATTATTCAGTAGATTTCCAAATTCTGGCTAGTGAGTGTGGATCGGACGAGGCAGCGCTTAAGGCACTCTTTGTTAAAGGTTTATCTGAAGATATGAGGGAACCCATGCAGTTGGGGAAAACACGGCTCAGCTCTAAAGAGAGAAAGAGACGTCAAACAGAGAACTTGTGCCTCTACTGTGGAGATGCTGAACACCCTCTACAGACATGCCCCCTGCTGCCAAAAGATCGGACTCACCATTAGAGAGGGGCTTAATGGTGAGTCAAACTTCCACTATCCCCACTCACTCAGGTCCACTTTTTCTGCCACCCTTAGCTGGTCCACCTCCTCAGTTAAGGTTTCAGTTTTTCTTGACTCCTGTGCTGATGACAATTCCATTGACGAAGCCTTTGTTAAACAGCACACCATCCCAGTAAGCTCAGTTTCTCAGGTTAAGCAGGTAGTGGCATTAGATGGGCGTGTTATCACCTTGGTAACCCAAGTTACTGTCCCTTTAACACTTCTCCTGTCTGGCAACCATAGTGAACAGATAAAATTCTTTGTCATCTCTTCACCCAGCTCCCCGTTAATCTTAGGCTTACCATGGTTTAAGGTCCATAGCCCGCATATCAGTTGGTCCAGCTCCTCTATAACCAGTTGGAGTTCTCACTGTTATTCCTTCTGGTTACGGTCAGCTACACCTGAGAGGTCTGCGACCCCCAAGACACCACCACCTCCTGATTTAACTCAGGTACCCTCCTCTTACCATGATCTAGCGCTAGTCTTAAGTAAGGATCTGGCTCACTCACTTCCCCTCATCGTCCTCATGACTGCGCTATAAATCTCCTCCCTGGCGCCCCCTTGCCCTCGAGTTGTCTCTACAACCTTTCCCGACCCGAGAAGGAGGCCATGCAAGACTACATTTCTGAGTCTTTGGTTTCTGGGTTGATCAGACCTTCCTCTTCGCACATAGGGGTGGGATTCTCCTTCGTTGAGAAGAAAGATTCCTCCCTCAGACCCTGCATTGATTTCCATGGTCTCAACGAAATTGCCATAAAGGACAAGTAGCCCATTCCTCTTATCGACCCATCTTTTGAGCCTGTCTGCCATGCTAAAGTGTTCACTAAGCTTGATCTCCATAACGCGTATCACCTAATTCACATTAGGGAAGGGGACGAGTGGAAAACCGCATTCAACACCCCTCTGGGCCATTTCGAGTACCTAGTGATGCTCTTTGGGTTAACTAATGCTCCTGCGGTTTTTCAGTCGTTTATGAACGACATTTTCAGAGACGTTCTCAACCAGTTCGTGTTCATCTACCTCGATGACATACTAATTTTTTCCAAAGATTTAGAGGAGCACAAACAACACCTCTGCCTTGTCCTTCAACGTCTATTAGAAAACCGCCTCTATGTTAAACCTGAGAAATGTGAGTTTCACTCTGACACCGTGAGTTTCCTAGGTTACATAGTGGAGACAGGTCAGCTTCGCCCCGATCCCAGTAAGATTCAGGCAGTGACAAATTGGCCCACCCCGACTTCTCGCAAAGAGCTGCAGCATTTCCTGGGTTTTGCCAATTTTTTATCGCCGGTTTATCCGGGATTATAGTAAAGTGGCCAGCCCGTTAACACAACTAACCTCCACCAAAGTTCCCTACCTCTGGTCAGAAGAAGCTAGTCGAGCATTCAAAGACCTCAAAGAACTGTTTACATCTGCACCTGTTCTGCTTCACCCCAATCCCTCTCTCCAGTTCATCGTGGAAGTAGACACCTCTGAATCCGGGATCGGAACCATCCTCTCTCAGTGAGACTCCACGACCCAAAAGCTGCACCCCTGTGCCTCCTTTTCTCGTCGGTTGTCACCTTCTGAACGCAACTATGACGTGGGCAATCGGGAGCTACTAGCGGTGGTGGGAGCTCTGCAAGAGTGGAGACACTGGTTGGAAGGGTCAGAAAAGCCGTTTGTCATCTGGACAGACCACACGAATCTGGCTTACCTCCGCTCTGCTAAGCTGTCAACCCTCGCCAGGCTAGGTGGTCACTCTTTTTAAGCTGGTTTAACTTTTCCATTTCCTATAGACCTGGATCCAAGAACACCAAGCCTAATGCCCTCTCCCGGGTGTTCTCCTCCACGACCGAGTCCCTGGAGCCATCCCCCATAATCCCTCCTGCCTGTATCCTCGGAGCTGCCCGTTGGGAGATCGAGCAGGTGGTAAAGGACACCCAAAAGGACCATCCTGACCCAGGAACGGGTCCACCTAACCGGCTGTTTGTCCCCGAAGCTGCACGTTCTGAGGTCCTGCAGTGGGGACACGCCTCCAAGATCTCCTGCCATCCCGGAGCTAACCGAACTCTCTCTTTTCTCCAGCAGGGGTTTTGGTGGCCTAACATGGCTTGAGACCCCCAGGAGTTTGTGGCCGCCTGCTTAGTCTGCGCCGGGGTAAAGCCTCACACAAGCCACCTGCTGGTCTGCTGCGCCCTCTACCTGTGCCCAATCGTCCCTGGTCTCACATAGCCGTCGACTTTGTTACTGGGCTTCCTCCCTCCCAAGGTAACACTGTCATCCTAACAGCAGTGGACAGATTTTCGAAAATAGTACATTATATTCCACTACCCAAATTACCCTCAGCTCTGGAGACCGCTAACCTGCTTGTTCAACATGTTTTCAAGTTGCATGGAATACCCCAGGACATTGTTTCAGATCGTGGCCCTCAATTCTTGTCCCGGGTCTGGAAGGAGTTCTGTCGAGCTGTGGGCGCAGCAGCCAGCCTTTCTTCAGGCTTTCACCCCCAGACCAATGGCCAAACTGAGCGGGCCAATCAGGATCTGGAAAGTGCCTTACGCTATGTAGCGGCTCACCATCCTGTGTCATGGAGTGACCACCTGCCGTGGATCGAATATGCCCACAACGCCCTCTCCTGCTCAGCCACGGGTATGTCGCCCTTTAAAGCCTGTTTTGGTTACCAGCCCCCCCTTTTTTCTGAGCAGGAGAGAGAGGTTGCTGTTCCCTCGGTTGGAGCCCACTTACGGAGAGTGAAGGAAGTGTGGAGGAGGGCTCGACTGACGTTGACTGACTCGACTGAGAGGAACAAGCGCAGTGCAGATCTCCATCGCTCCCCTGCTCCTGCCTATCATCCAGGGCAAATGGTGTGGCTCTCCTCCCGTGACCTACCCCTACAAGTCGAGGCAAGTAAACTCGCTCCTCGATTTATTGGCCCATTCCCTGTGGAAAAAGTTATTAATGCTTCTTCTGTGAGGCTCAGGTTACCAGCCTCCCTCAAAGTGCATCCCACTTTCCACGTCTCCCTGCTCAAGCCTGTGTCGACCAGCTGGAGACGCCGGTTGAGGGGGGGGCACTGTGAGGGTTCACCCTCCTCTCCAGTTGTCTGCTCCTTCCCCCCTCCCCTCTCGGGTTCTCCTCTCTCTCCTGGCTGCTGGAGCGGGGGCGTGGTTCTGGAGCTGACCTGCGGTGAATGCCTCACCTGTTTCCTGTTCTCCTCATCATCTCCCCTATTTAAGGCTCTGGTGCTGGCTCTGGCGCTGGTCTTCACCTGCTCGATGCCGGCTGTTTGCACTCCATTTGTGGTTCGTTCTGGCCTCAAGTCTTCTCAGTGCTGGCCTTATGCCCTACTGTCTCCGTTACTTGGAGCTCATTTACTGCCTTGGTGACTTTGTGCATATTTGCTCCTCCTTACCTGAAGATTCACCTTTTTCTCTCTGTTCCCTTTCAGGTCACGAGCTCCCGCCACCGCCGTCACCCTTTGTACATACTCACCTGGATTGAACTGTTGCTTATTTTCGACTTTATGGAAGAAATAAATACTTGGTTAACCTGTGAATGATCTCCTGCTTCAGCTTTGGGTCCAACATTAAAATACCTCTGGTCATTATGGAATTTCCCCCTGTGGGACTAATAAAGGATATCTTATCTTATCTTATCTTGTCATATCCTAACAGTATCACTGTAATAACAGCTTCTGTCAAAGTAGGTGGAAGGGCTCCATCAGTGTAGGCTTGAGCAAAGACATATTGTAAGTATAGGGAAAGGGTATAATTAAATTTTTTATATAGCTCTCCTGGTAGGCCATCTGGGCCAGGGGCCTTATTATTTTTTAGCGAGGAAATGGTCTTTTGTGTTTCCTTAGCAGAAATTTCAGAGTTCAGTTGGGCTGACTCTTCCTCATCTAAACAGGACAGACTGCATTTGTCTAAAAGAATCATACATATTAACAAGGTCTGTTATTTTTTGATTTGTAGAGGTTTTTATAAAACTGAAAAAAGCGTTCATTAATGTCTTTGGGCTTTGTTAAAATCTTGCCTTTGTCAGATTTGATTTTGTGTATCGTACGATCATTTTCTAATTTTCTTGTCGGGCAAGAAGTTTGTGGGGTTTATCATTAAATTCAAAGTGTTTTTGTTTAGTATACAAAAAAGCATTAAAAACCCTTGTGGAGAGTATCTTATTGTATTAATATTTTAAGGACAATATTTTTCTGCGTAATTCATTAGAGGGCTTTAGAGCATTTTCTGTGTCTAAGAGATTGATCTGACTCTCCAGTTTAGTTAATTTGGCCTTATTTTTTTTTCTTTTGGACACTTCATATGAAATAATAGAGCCTTTAAGAAAGGCTTTAAATGCCTCCCAAGGTATGGATGGTTTGGTTTCTGGAATATCATTAGTATCAAAGTAAATAGAGATCTGAGATTTTAGATGGTCACAAAACTCTTTTTCAGTAAGTAAAAGGGGGTTCATTCTCCTAATTATTTGTTTTATCACATCTTGTAGGTTTAAGGTGCAAGTAAGGGGACTGTGATCCGAGATTAAAATATTTCGGTATTTTGTATTTACAACATAGGATATTAATTTTGCATCAAGAATAAAATAAATCCTGGTATAAGAGTTGTGTGTTGCTGAACAAAAAGAATAATCTCTGCCTGTAGGGTTCGCAATCCTCCACACATCGAATAAATTATTGTTTATAAATGTATTAAGAAAAATGCAAGAGCCACTTGCAAGAGCTCATCTATTTTATGAGAAGAAGACCTGTCTAGGTAAGCATCTAGAACACAGTTAAAGTCCCCTTCAATAATAAGATTCGTTTGAGAGATTTCTGGTATTAAAATCAGAAATTAATACCAGAAATCACCTTTTTGAAAAACAATGCCACTGTAAAAAAAAAAAAAAAATGTAAAAAAATGGTACAAGCACTGGCAGCAAAGTTTCCAAACGGATACCTTAAATTACAGTCACACACCGTAACACAGAAGTATGTAATATAACTGTAAAAATACAGGACTAGATTTTACAGTCAAAATTAATTAAAATACAATGTTTCATAGTAAATAAATGCCATTTTACTGTAAAATAACATATATATTCAGTCAAAACACATTGAAATCAGATTCCTTTCAAGTTAAGCTCTGTAATTTCACGGTATAAATTATTTATTTTAGGAAACAGTCAAATCTATCTACAGTAATTTCATGTTAAAATACAATTTTTTCCATGTACAATAACAAATTTATAATGTATAAAAACAAACTCTGATCACAAAACTAAAGATAAATGTCTGCAAATTTACAGTATTAATATGCAATTTTTAGAGAATTAGTAGGTTAAAAAACAACCACTGGACACTGGAAAAACAAGCCAAGTACGTTATAAATACATCAGAAATAGCTACATTTAAGGCCAATCTCTTTAAATTAAGAATATTTAGTAGTTTTTTCCCGTGGAATAGCCTGTACTTTCACTGTATAAATGATTTATTTTAGGAAAACAGCTAAATCTGTTTACAGTAATTTCATTTGAAAATACTTTTTTTTACATGTACAATGGCTGAGAAATAATGTATAAAAATGCTATAAATGCATTAAGCCAATGAAATCTCTGCCCATTTACAGTATTAATCTGCAATTTTAAAGAATTATGAGATTTTAAAATGTGCATTACGCAATGGAAAAAGCAGAGTACATTAAATATACATCAAAAGTAGCTTTATTTAAGGCCAATTCTTGTAAATGAATGGTATTAATTTCGTGAAACAGTTTTGTCTATACTGACTTGCTGTGTAATTGTGGTTTCCCCAAGTAAAAATACAATGACACAATGTATAAAGAAAATATATACCTTTAATCAAAAAGGAAAGTCTGCACATTTACAGTATTAGTTACTTTAAAAAACTGGATGATGGAGCACTGTACATCAAAACACATACAAAACAGGTATATATAAATATCTGTAAATTTAAGATATTAAACAGTCATTTTAGTAAACTGAACAAATATTGTTAAAAATGATCATTTGACCAAAAAACAAGGATAGTACTTTATTACACTTTGAAACAACAAAGAAATGGGAATATTTCAATATTTCTAACCCTTGGCCCAAACAACATGTTTTCGGTCATGATCCCTAATAGTGGAAACCAGATAGCTCGGACTTTCCAGTAACACTGGAAAGCCCTCTCCTATTCTGCATCAACATCAACATAAGATGGAGATCAATGGAGATCAAAGAAAAATTGCAAAAATGAGAATTGTTTCATTTTTGAACACCATGGAGTAAATGAAATGATTTACATGATATGGTACATAAACATAAATGTTTCTGGTATTGGATAGATGGTCCATAGTTATTAACAGAAAAGAATTGCAGATTTTGCTCTTTTCACATGTCATTTTGACATTAAGTTTACACTACACCAATTGTATCCTTTAAAGTGATATTGATAACTGTTGTGTTGTACTGTACATAATGTCCAAAATATTGAGCAGCTTCTTCAGCAGTTGCTCCTGTGCTTTACAACTAAGATACATTGACTGGACCCCCATATACATTAAAGTCCGTGTAAAGCAGAAATAAATTTGTGTTTTAAGTTTATCATACCACAGAAACATGTCATTGACCACTGAGCCAAATTTGAAAGAATAATTTTTTTTTTAAGTATATAAAATTGAGTCTCAAAATCATGCAAAAACAAACACTTCTCTTTGCTGTGAGACGCTGGGGGCATGTCAGTTAGAGGAACCACAACCACATGCGAGAGGGGAGGGGAGCCGCCTCCGTCTACTGTACAAGGACGTAACCTACAGTAACAATGGAAGCTAGCACTTTAATGTAAAACCCTCTTTATATCAGCTGGAAAGGGCATTGTTAGTGAGGTGACATCACTAATAGACTTTTTGTAGACTTGTGTTACTCACAGAACAGAAAGGTCCTTAAAACCCCTGTCTACATGTATTTCCTTGTCATAGCTATATTGGTGGCACATAAAAAATACCTGTGGTTAATCATTGCACTCTCACATGGACTCCGCTCAGGGAATGAAGCCAAATCATGTCATGATTACATGCAATAACATTTGCTAACATTACATGAGCATGGCAGGATGCACGATGTGAAATCACAGCAAAAAGCATTTAATTGCCAGAATTCACAATATTTATAATATAAGCACACACTTGTGCTTATAAAATTCTGAATGGTTGAATGGCTTTCACATGTTTTAAGGAAATACATTTATGACCTATTTAATGTGTTTAGAAGAAAATGGCTGAATTTTTGCTTTACACAGACTTTAACTGTTAAAAGTATCCCACTGCAAACTCTGTTCATCTATGAGTAACACCATAAGAACTACCTATAATGACAGAAACCATCTTTAAAATAAATAAATAAGTCTCTTGTACTATGAATTTTTCTTAGTTTGGCCCAAGTTTAACCAGACAACATGGAGAGGGTGGGCTGTATGTCCCATACTACAGCGAGACGACAGGGGGCGATTGAGATGTTTTGATTTCACTTGACATCCCGTTTTCCTAAACCAAATCTAAACAGAGCTAAATGTCTGGTGGGTAAAGCTGTGTGGAAGACCATAATCAACTGAACATAAAGAAGACAAACGTGGATGTCTACATTTGTTATAAGGGAAGTAAACATTGTGTATGTATGGATCATTTTTTCAACAGAGTGAAAAAGCAATGTATCCCTGTGGGGAAATTAAAATCTGACATGGGTTTTGTAACATGAGAATCTACTTATTGCCTGTTATGTGCAATGAGAGTAATTTGAGGTAATTTAAGCACGGGAACAGCTTATGAAGACAATTACCAACATTTGGACTAAAATCATGGCCATTAAACTTTGTAACTATTTTTTCCAAATGAAACAAATATAAAATTATGTCAGGATACATTCAATGTGGGCAATACATACTGTGTGTAAGAAACTGTTGTCAGATCATTTCAAACTGTCTGTTCACTTGCTGCTTGGGCCTCCTTAAATAACTCCGATTGTCCATCTATGGAGAAAACAGGCAGTGGTTAAACAATCTGTGTAAACCTTTTGGCATTTTACAGACAAACATTCATGAGAAACTGAAATTATCATTTCTACTTGAGTTGTTTTTTTCTTATCAGACATTACCAGAGTATATGCAGGAATCCTGAAGTTCAAAACCTTAAGACTTTTTAAAAGACCAACACAAAATATTTTAAGACCTCATTGCCACTCCGAGCTGTAATCAGCAACATATATCTAATTTTGATTGTGACCCTTGCCCAGATCTGTGCCTAGACACAACCCTGTTAATGAGTTCTGTTGAAGAACTCAGTTGAGACTCCAGTGATAGTTTTTCAAAATTAAGTTATTTGCAGAGCAGTGTCACAGTTCATGAGTTGAGCACAATTCTACCTTCTTGTTTTTTGGTCTGTAAACATGCGCAAATATAGACTTTGTGTTTCACACAATATAATTTACATTTGAAACATCTGTAAAAAAAAAATAATAGATCATAATTCTGAAGGGATAGCTTATATTTTGGCTTGGCTTGGCGGTGCGCCACAATCATTTACACGTCGCAGAAACCCTGGGGTATAGAGTTAAGATTGATGAGATTAACAATTAGTTTGAATGATTTTAGCAAAAGGCTGCAACATTACAATGTGAAAAAAACTGAAGAGGTCCCATTGTATCTATTTTACAAACTTAGCAGGGCCATGAAGACACATCAAGGGAACATGGAGGAATATTACACAAATACCACACATAATTTACAGCACAACCAAACACTATCATAGTATGTCATTGCCTCTACCTGATGTAACTTGAGAGGGAATATGATTTGTCTTCTATTTTGTATGTGTGTGTGTGTGTGTGTGTGTGTGTGTGTGTACTCACTTTGGCTGCACAAGGTGAAGTGTTGAGGAGTTTGTTTTCTTAGCCAGATGACTCTTCTACAGCAGGTACTGTCAGTGCTAATGAAGAGAGAACCAGGTCATTGTTTCCATTAGAGGATTCCTAAGGATTTTTTTTATTTTAAAGTATATTTCACATTAATCATCACTCACCTCAGGTCTGCACAGTTACAGCAGTACATGTCTGCCCTGTGATCCACACTGAGCATTGCTAGCAAAGCCAACAATGTGCCACCTTTCTTCCAAACTAAGAGAGACACAGAAGAGCAGAAATAAAGAGTGATAAATATTCCCTTTAGAGATTACACTCAGCACATTACTCCACTTCTATTAACATTATGTTCTTAAAAGTAAGATTTGCTCAATTGAAAATATCAAAATCATCCTGTTGTCACTTTGTCTTGTCTTGTGTTGTTCTGTGTCTACAATACGAGGGAACTCACTCACTGTAAACTGAATTTACCCAAGGGTACAACAAATATTCTGAATCTGAATAAGGCTTCTCTTTTCAAAATACATACATGCAGTTATATACTCAGTTTTACAGAGGACTCAAAATGGTCTTACCTTCTCCAGGTCAAACTCTCCTTTTACAGGCATGACATCAATACAAGCGGCTCTCACACACATATGGGGAAACAGGAGAAAACAGTTAGTCTGGCTGTGTCCAAAGCTAATAAAAACTAACAAATTAACATGTACCAAAAAATATTTACTTCCAAAACAAAATTTATCTTTCTAGTCATCATAGTCGAGCTGCATCTCTGGTGGTAATGACAGTCAGTGCATCTTCACTGAGACAGGTAGGAAGTATGTTCATCAACACAGGCTTTAACAGCAAGCTTCAATCAATGTAGTTTTACCAGTAGGAAAAACCTTATTTGTACTTACTACCTCCATGGAAATAGGGCAGCAATTCCACTCCGGTGAACCACAGTCTTGTGTCTCATTGGGTCGAGCAGTCATTATCACTAAGAGTCATCCTCTATCATATATTAAATATGTTACATGTCTCCATTTTATGTCATGCCATTTTATGTTTTTTTTATGTCCAGAGTTGGAAAGGAGACACAGGAATCAGGACTGGATCTCTGGATCTTTACTTGGCAACTTTGGCAACTGTGGCAACAGAAGAAAACACACAGACATTTTGAGCTGAATTTGAGCTCGAAAAGGCTTTTTAACTTATGAAATGTTACAGTAAAAAAATTAATTTTGCACAGTAAAATTAAATTACAAAAAAATGGTTAGTGTCTGAGTTCAATGGTTCAGTATTTAAAGTTCAACCAGTAAGGTTAAAATGACATCAGTTTAATTAAGATTAAACAATTAGGCAACCAAACTTAATATGGTAACCTGAAAACCCACATTTCACTACCTCAGTGAAACATTTAAGTACAAATGAATTAATTCACATTCAGCAGGCATATATATCATTTAGCAGCAACAACTTGCTCACAGCTCTTTGATCATCCACTCAGTATGGAGGATCGAGTTGAAGATCAGTTCAAGCCCAGTCACAGACACTCAGGGTATTTTTATTCCTATCAGCTATTGGTTATTCCCACAGACACCATGAACTGTGTGTGGCTTGAGCTCGAAATTAGCGAGGGGAGACAGCAGTGAGAAGGCTACCTGAGCATGCCAATGCTAGAACGAAGCTTATTTAAAAACATAAATGAATGATTTTAGGTCTCTGCGGGGCTCTCTCAGGACGAGTGGCATATGACACGGAGCAACATACAGCCGTTTGACCGCATTCAAATCACGAATAACAACTTTTAAAAGCGTGTATCACCGAGAGCAGAGACGGCACTATTACGAACTACCTCTGGCCATGTTAGAAAACGTTTTGACCAAAAGCGAGCGTTAACAACTGACAGTTAGCCGCCTGGTCATAAAACATTAGCTACCTGCTAACAATAGCCAATGTGACGGTAGCAATTTATCAGAGGGATGCTAACGTTAGCTTCAAAGCTGTCCACCCGATGTATGACATATTGAAATTATCATTCACAACACATGCATTATCTGGGACACTTACCTAAAACGGCGTTTGGTTGACATGTCCGCTGTGGCTTTAGTCAAGGTAGGGCCGGACCAGCCGTAGTCTCATACCATTGAAGCTCATGCGTCCAAGAAGGGAGTCTTTCACATGACTCATGACCCGCGCTGAACCTGAACTGGCCAATTATTGGTTTATTCAGCAGGTTAGTCGTTATGGGCGGGACAAAGCAAACTGGAAATAGGCGCAAACTTTAAAATTTGAATCTAGTCTGATTGCATGAATTGAATGAAGCAAATAATGAAATTATATATATATATATATATATATATATAGATATACAGATTTATAACCAATAGAAGGCAATTGACTTTTAAACTGTCTTCATACAGTAATGTTCAGTACATTTCTTTTTGTCTGTAAAATACTAATTTCTTCTTCTAAAAAAAATCACCTTTACAATACATACTTAATGACCTGTAATGCTATGGAAACAAACTAAAGATTTCTGAAATTTAATGTACATTTCTTCATTAATAGGAAAGATATGTAAAATGACATCACATTTTATGTTAAAAAAATTTTTATTATGAAAGAAACATGTTAAATTACCTTTAAAAAAATATAATAATACTGATGCATTATGGTTAATTTCTTGTAATTCTAAAGATTAATCTTTTAATTAATGCTAGTATCCATTAATTTACAGGTATTACATTGTCTTATGGAAAACGGTAATAAACCTGTAAAAAATATAGAAAATGGTATGAAAAATTACAGTTAAAGATCTACAAAAACAGTAAGTTGTCATAAAAAAACAGAATATTAATGTAAACTAACATTATGGCTAACTAACTGTAATTTAAAACATGAAACCTAAAATTACTGAAAATTACTGTAAATCTAGCATTTCGTTGTTTTATTGGAAAACAGGAAAAATCTGTTAAAAATTAAGGAAAATAACCTATAAAATTACATTTTTTTTTACAGTGTGGGTTATCCATATTGGGAGCGTATATATTCACAAAAGTGGTCGGTATTGAATAAATTTCTCCAGTTACAATCAAGTACCGGCCTTCCTTATCAGAAATTGTATTTTTGTAAATGAAAGGAATACCCTTTCTGATTAAGATCGCCGTACCTCTTGCTTTAGCAGGAAATGAAGAGTGATATATGCTTCCTATCCACTTACATCTTAGCCGGGTTAGATAGTCCTTCTTCAGGTGGGTCTCTTGTAAGAATATTATATCTGGGGAAAGTGACTTCAGATGCATAAAGACTTTCCCCCTCTTAACTGGGTTGTTTAGACCACGAACATTCCAACTGACTAGATTTAGACTTTTCCTCCTCTCTTGTGTGTTTTGATTAGAGTGATCTGACATAAAAAAAGAGGATCCACAGTTAGTTGTTATATGAGTCAACCCATCTTCTGAAGCAGTTTTTAACTTAGCAGGACAGTTGGATCCCCTCCCCTGTTGCTTCCTAAACCCTGTATATCTCCCACTCTTCTTGGACATTAAAAAAAACAAGAAAAGAAAAAACAACAAAATAAGTCTAGCCGATACAACCCTAACAGATACGGTGTGAAAAGGCTTCAGGAAGTGTTCAAATGTAATAATGAACAAATAAACCAGGTGTAACTAAAAAAAACGAATTACTTCCCTGAACTGTTACTGTTAACCTTGTTAACTAAGTAACTCCCCCTCCTCCTTATGTAGATAACTCGTCAACATTTTCAACTTTGTAATTAACAAAAGCGCATAAAAAATAAGGGGTTAGGCTCTTACTTTGATGACATCATAAAAGACAGCTGTAAATAAATCAAGTATAACTGTGCTTTGCTGTATTATAATAACTGATGATTTTGCAACAATTAAAAGAAAAAGCACCGAAGTGCATTATTTATCATTAAAATGTACAAAAAAAAATATGTATATATATATATATATATATATATATGTGTATATATATATATATATATATATATATATATATATATATATATATATATATATATATATATATATATTCACTGCCTGGCCAAAAAAACAAGTCGCCACCTGGATTTAACTAAGCAAATAGGTATGAGCCTTTTATTGGATAATTACTGCATGGGTGATTATCTTTCAGCTGCCAACAACCCCAGCTGATGCAATGAGTAGCTTCTCATTTCTTAAACAACCATGTTGAGAGACACATCCTGTGGTCGTGGAAAAGATGTTAGTCTGTTTAAGAAGGGTCAAATCATTGGCATGCATTAAGCAGAGAAAACATCTAAGGAGATTGCAGAAACTACTAAAACTGGGTTAAGAACTGTCCAACGCATTATTAAAAACTGGAAGGACAGTGGGGAACCATCATCTTAGAGGAAGAAATGTGGTCAGAAGAAAATCCTGAATGATCGTGATCGACAATCTCTTAAACATTTGGCCCAATCAAATCGAAGAAAAACAACAGTAGAACTCAGGGGTATGTTTAATAGTGAAAGTAAGAGCATTTCCACATGCACAGTGTGATGGGAACTCAAGGGATTGGTACTGAACAGCTGTGTAGCCTTAAGAAAACCACTAATCAGTAAGGCTAACCAGAAAAAAAGCTTCAGTTTGCTAGGCAGCATAAAGATTGGACTCTGGAGGACTGGAAGAAGGTCATGAGGTCTGATGAGTCCAGATTTACCCTGTTCCAGAGTGATGGGAGCATCAGGGTAAGAAGAGAGGCAGGTGAAGTGATGCACCCATCATGCCTAGTGTCTACTGTAAAAGCCTGTGGGGGCAGTGTTATGATCTGTGACAGATCTTGTGACATTGCAGAAGTTTATTGAAACAATGCCACAGGGGTGTGGGTGTAATCAAAGCTAAAGGCGGTCCAATGAAATATTAGAGAGTGTGACCTTTTTTTTTGGTGGTGACTTTTTTTTGGCCAGGCAGTGTATATGTATATATATATATATATATATATATATATATATATATATATATATATATATATATATATATATATATATATTTATATATATATATATATATACATATATATATTTTTATATATATATATATATAAAACTGTATATATATATATATATATATATATATATATATAAAAGGATTCGTTCAGGTTCAGCTTATATCTTGTTGTCAGATATGGTGTAGTAAATTTGAAATAAAAAAACCTTATATAAACTATTTACCACACCAACAATAGTCTGTAGTAATACACGTATCCTTATAAGATGTATATTTATCAAGCAGCCCATTCCCCCACTGTCTTTAAAGTTTAGTTGTTTGTACAGTACTTCCCATCCTCGCCATAGTTCATCCTACCGCTCCAAAGTCTTTCTCGACATAATCTTGAGCCTCTTTCCGGTCGGTGAATGACATCACACGTTGCCATGTGTCACCAACAGTCGGGCCAGGTATATTAGTCCATACCTGACGTCTGGTTTCCCTCGTAGCATTTCTCTCACTTTGGTGAAAGTAGCTCTTTGTTTGATCACAGATGGAGGGAAGTCTAGGAAGATGTGGATTTTTTTCCCTTGGTACTGTGGTACTGTAGATCCTTCTCCATACCCTTTCGTAGTATTTCCTCTGGGATATGATGGTAGTGTAGTCTCATAATGAGGGGTCTCAGGGAGTCTCCTGACTTGGGACTTGGACGGTTGATCGGGTAGACTCGGTCTATGAATGGCTTCTCCCCCAGAGATAGAGCTTCTGTGAGAAGTTGGGAAATGAATTCTCTCGGTCGAGGGCCCTCTTTCCCTTCTGGTATCCCCACGATTCTGATGTTGTTCTGTCTTGAGCGCACCTCAACATCTTCACATTTGTCCCCTAATTGCTTCACGTTGTTTCAAAGTCGATCCACAGTTGTTTGGAGAGCAGAGATGGCATCAGAATGGTCAGAGGCACACACCTCCAGCTCTTTCAGCGTGACCTCATGTGCAGCGGATTCATTTTTCAACTCTGATATAGAGTTCTGTAGGCTCTGACTTAAAGACGAGATTTTGCATCTAATAGCAGAAGAAACTTCAGAAATTCGAGCCTCAATCATGGCACAAACATCACATTTAACCCTGTTCATGTCCTCACTCAAAGCAGCGATAGCTGCTAACACTTTCTTGTTCGAGGGCTCATCCTCAATGTTGTCATCACCATCAGGGGCTTCCTGGTCAGTCTGGTCCAAGGCTTCTGGGCCTACCTCGGAGGCTTAATTTTTCTTAGTTTTAGATTTCCTCATAGCATGATTCCAGCGAAGTTAACGTGTCCTGGGGATTGTGTAGGGATTTAGTCTTCTGGAGAAGAGGAAAGGACTTGACTAAGGGCATGACTAAATACTCATAGTGTCCCGTTGGTATATTGAACACAGTTTTCCATTCATTCCCCTCCTTAATTCTAACGTGGTGATGAGCATTTCTTAAGTCCAGTTTCGTGAATATTTTTGACCATCAAAAAGTTTAAAGGTGGTGGAAATTGGGGGGAGAGGGTACCTGTTTGTTACAGATGTTGTTGACTCCCCTATAAGTCAATGCAGGGTCGAAGGGACTTATGCTTCTTCTCAACAAAGAAAGACCCTGCTCTGCTGGAGATGAAGACAGGCAGATGATGCCTGCTGCAAGGGCCCCTCCACATAGTCCTTCATGGCCTTGTGCTCTGGGGCTGAAAGAGAGAACAGTCTCCCTGTAGGAGGGGTTGAACCCGCAGCAGGTCAGTAGCACAGTCGTATGGTCTGTGAGGTGGAAGGGATTTAACTTTGGAGAGAAGACTTCCTTAAGATCATGGTAACAAACAGGGACTGATGGGACAGGATCACCTGAAGGCAGGTGAGAATTTAGGGTCTGAACAGGAGCTTTATTCTTACATGAGGGCTTGAGACAGCTGAGGGGACAGTTACATCCCCAGGAACTGACCTGTCCAGAGGACCAATCAAATTGAAGGTTGTGTAACTCCAACTGAGGGTGTCTAGAATAAGTCATGATTCATTGAGTCAAAAATGTAAAGCTAATAAACTCTGAACAGCAGTCAGGACAGGTCAGTCTTATGGACTGAGTGCGATGAGTGATGGTGCCGTCCACAGCATTAAGTACGAGGTGATGGTTCAGATGAAATGTTCTTAGGCAGAGTCTCCTAACAAGGAAAGAGTTCATGAGATTAGTGTCCGAACCAGAATCAGTGACTACAGGCTGATCAAGGTTGTATTTGTCAGAGCACAGCGTGATCTTTGGTAAACATGGGCAGGATTTTTACTAACCAAATTCACAGCTACTCACCCTTTAACGGGGGGACAGGCACCCTTGATATTGCAGTTACTCACAGAATGTCCCAGCTGTCCACAGTAGAAACACCTGCCATCCCTGAGGAGATGCTGACGTCCTTCAGGAGAGAGACACATTCTGCCCAGTTGCATTGGCTCCTCACCGTTGGCCAAGAAGGTGGAATTGGGCTGGTGGTTGGAGGTCTTTTAGGGCCCAGCAGGTCTGAAGGAGTCCTCCATACACATGGAGGATATGGAGGGACTCTGGTGCCCACTTTCTTCACGGCCCGGGGTTGTGTGCAGGAACACTTTCTCCATAGTCTTGACAAAAGCAGCCAAAGAGTAACAGGAGGTTGAAGTAAGGCTCCACTCAGCAGTAGCTGGTGTGGTTACACGTGGTCTGTGGTTGGATGTACTGCTAAACTCTCTGAAACACCTTTGGAGACGTTTTGTGTTAGAGAAATGAACATTCAGTTACAGGTGACAGCTCTGGTGGACATTCCTGCAGTCAGTATGTTAATTGCACGCTACCCCAGAACATGGGACATCTGTGGCTTCATGCTGTGTGATAAATCTGCACGTTTAGAGCGTCCTGTTATTGTGGCCAGCCTGAGGCACACCTGTCTAATCAACAACAATAGGAGCTAACCACACTCTGTTTATATCCGGGTCAGGAGCAGGTACGAGATGTTGGTTGTAGATAATGTTAGGGTGCAGACAGTCTTGGGTTGTACACAAGTTGGGGGTGCAGACATTCTTTGGCTGTGGGCCATATTAGGGAGCAGACGGTCATTGGTTGTAGAACACATTAGAGTTCAGTAAGTCTTTGGCAGTAGACAATATTAGGGTGCGGACTGTTTTTGTTGGTGGACCATATCATGGTGCAGACAGTATTTGGTTGAAGATAATTTAAGGGTCCAGACAATCTTAGGCTGTAGTCAATATACATCAACAGTTTGTGTACTAATGTGTACTAACGTGTCAAATGGATTTTATCACTTTTATGCAGATGATACCATTATTTATTGCTGTCCATCCTCACTCACTCACTCAGGCTTTTGAGTTTTTACAAGCTGGTTTTAATGTTGTTCAGTCTCATCTGAGAAGTTTGAAATTGGTTTTAAACTCTGAAAAGACTAAGCTCATGTTTTTTTCAAACTCAAGTGAGTTACCAGTGAATATCCTGACTGTGGTAACCCAACAAGGAAACCCAATAGAGCTGGTCTCCAACTAGAAGTATCTGGGTTTCCTTCTGGATCATGACCTTTCTTTTAAGGCACACTGCAGGCTTGGTCACCAAACTCAGGGTCAAGTTTGGTTTCTACTACAGAAACAAATCTTGTTTTTTTCACTAAGGGCCAGGAAACTGCTTGTGTCAGCAACATTTCTTCCACTGATTGATTATGGAGATGTGCTGTATATGAGTGCTCCACTTAAATGTCTCCAGTCTTTGAACACTGTTTATCACAGCGCCTTGAGGTTTGTCACTGGTGATGGCCGCCTCATGCATCATTGTGACTTGTATATTAAATCTGGTTTGCCTTCCCTAAGTGCACGCAGAAGTACGCACTGGCTGACCCTGATATATAAGGCTCTTCTTGGCTTGGTTCCAGCATATTTATGTACTCTTCTTCAGAGAACTAAAAGCCACTATGCTTTTCGGTCCTGTGACGTTCTTCATCTTTCTGTGCCTTACGTCAGAACTGAACTGGGGAAGAGAGCGTTCAGTTTTGAGGCCCCCACAGCGTGGAACTCTTAACAGACTGAACTGAAGCTCACAGAGCTCATCAGCGTTAAACCATTAAACAGTGCCTGTGTTTCTGAATAGTTATTTATGTTTAATAAGCTTTTGCGCTTTACTGCAAGACTCCCTGCACTCACAAAAACTGTGTATTCTAAATTATTGTATATTGTCACTTACCAATATGTTTTTACCATGATGTGTGCTGCTGACCTCTTGGCCAGGTCACCCTTGTGAAAGAGATCTTGATCTCAGTGGGCTTTTTTTCTGGTTAAATAAATAAAATTAAAATTATGGTTTAGACAGTCTGGTTGTAGACCATATCAGGGTGCAGACAGTCTTAAGCCTTAGACAATTTGAGGGTGTAGACAGTCGTTGAAGTTGGATCATATCATGGTTCAGACAGTCTTTTGTTGTAGACCATACTAGGGAATGGATAGTAGTTGATTGCCAACCATATTAGGCTGCAGACAGTCTTGGGTGTGGACAACAGAGGGTGCAGATCGTTTTTGGCTCTAGACCATGGTTGTACACCACGTTAGTTAGTTAGATGCACTTTATTGTTGCACACATTAAACGCCAAATTGTCATTGCTTTAATTGCTTACTATTTTCTTTTTCTTTTTTTTATTTTACCACTTACAATGTCACTTGAACAGCAAAGGAAATATGCACGGAAAAATGTGCACAGTAGGGATGTTGTTGTGCGCAGGGGCAGGAGAAATCCCGATTGAGGACGAAGGATAAACATGGAGAGACAGCAAGCTCAAATAGTGACAGCAGCAGCTAGCAGTGGCATTTCAGATGGAAGCCTCAGATGCCATGGCAGCTACACCAACCTGCGAGCCATTGTGACATTTGACCTCCTGAGGCAGCTGCCTCTGTTTTGTTTAACACAAGACAAGACAATTGTGACATTAATGTCTTAAATAGAAGAAGAATGCAGACACAAAGACATTGTCCATTGTTTCTATCATATCTAGAATTAAGGAAATATACATTTAAATGGTATATAATCATATTATCATACATATATACTTATATGATAAAAATGGCCATGAATTGTTTGGTGGGCTTCCTGGGGTGGTCTAACATATTAGACTTCAGTTTAATGAGTCTGTGGAAACAAGGAGTTTTCCTGTAATATGGGTCTAAAATATAATACAGTATAGTCCAAATATGAACACTTAGGGCTCTAATTTCATAGACCAGGCGCAGGCGGGGCACACCTGCCCTGCGCCGCGCCTACGCTGCGCCAACGGGGTGTGTCCAGGGCATTTTGCAAGTTTCGGGCATGGCGCAGTCTGGCGCAGAGAGGCGCACCCACGCCTCCGTCTCTCCCACCGGTGCAAATGGCAGAGAGGGAGGACAGTAGGCATGAGTGGGTTTAACACAGCCGAGTGTGATCTTCACCAATCAAATGAACGCCTCTCCTCACCTTTAAATGCGCTGCGGGCGAGGTGCAGTGACAATTTCACCTCGGTGGCAAAGGAGGTCAGAGCCGCTGTCTCTTTTGCAGCAACTGGGAGAGCGCAGGGGCCACCGGGCTGCTCATCAGAGACCACAATGCGTGTCACCGTGTGGACCACCTCGTGGGACAGATGTAATCTGTTGCTGTGTCATAATAGGAGTACAAAATTAAGTGATAATTACATTTAAATACAGCAGCAGGCCAATCCATTCATCATGCTTGTGATCCACCCGCATTCCTGGTATGTCATCGCCAAATAGCAGAACCTTTGGTGAAATTATATCTCCTCCTCATCCTCCTTGCAATATTGTACTCCATCTTTTTAGATCACGTTACGAATAAAGATTAAAACAGAGAAATATGGGCAATCACAGGTAAATCCTTAAGACACAGAGTGACTTACATTTATTCAGAGAGCGTCTCTCTCTTTTTTCTTTTCTTTTGAATTTCATGAGATGAGAGAAGCCGGATACTCCGTGTCGGATGATGTGGCTGTTTGTGGTTGGCTGAGAGATGTGAACTCGTTAGTTATGACAAACGTCTCTGATCTGACATCAGATGTGATGGGACAATTAATATAGATACAAATGTATGTGCTGGTTCAGACGGTTACATTAAATAGTGGTTGTTGTGATTGTTTATTGCATTGAAATGTGCCTGACACTCTGGATACCTGCCTGTGAGTTTTGGTGACGTGTGCGCACTGTGTGCCTGTCAGCCAAATTACCGAATTGGCTGCGCACAGCGGTGCACCGGACAAAATTACCACTGCGCGGGGTGCGCCAGGCTGCGCCACCCTGAGTTGCGCCAGGAAATTAGAGCCCTTAGAGTATTTACACCACCTGACTTCCTAAGTCTTTCCATAATTGTTGTCTTTAGCCTTTATATTCATACAGTGTCCCACAAACAGAGCCAGGTCATCAGCAGCTAACGAAACAGAGGCAGCTGTCTTTGGGGGTCCGTATCAAGTGCCACAATGGCACGGTGTAGCTGCCGTGGCATCTTGCTGTCTCTCCATGTTTATCCTTCGTCCTCGATCGGGATTCCTGCTGCGCCTGCGCACAACAACATTCCTACTGCGCACATTTTTCTAAGCATATGTCCTTTGCTTTTAAAGTGACATTGTAAGCAGTAAAAGAGAAAAAGGAATAGAGACAAAAGTAAGCAGTAAAAGCAACAATAAAGTGCATCTAAAAAGCAACGGCAATTTACTGATCACAATGTAAAATTAATGTGCTTTATAAAAGCACAGTTTTTTATTATTTAATTTATTTGTCTTTATATTTCTACTTTTATTAGCCTTTTTTATGGATTTATTTTTTGATTAATACTGCTTTATATAGCCACATTACATTTTTTTTTTTATTTAATAGCACATTTCTTCTTATTTTTTAAAACAATTGTAATAATTTGTCTTTGTATTTCAACTTGTATTATCCTTTTCTTTTATGGATTAATTTTTTGATCAATATTGCTTTATGTGCAAGGCATCAAGACTTATTTATTTTTGTTTTTTTCTTTGCATGTTACTGATTTTATCCCTAGCTAAGGTCACGTTATTTGACACCTCAAGGTGATAACGATGGCTTCATCGGACAAGTCCTCTGAATCCTCTCGCTGCTCTGCCAAAAGCAGCAGGACGTCTGCTTTGTTGGTGAGTGCAACACAAGCTCGTGCTAAAGCTGAAGCTGCAAAGGTGAAAGCTTCATATGCTACCAAAGAAGCTAAACTTAAAATGGAAAAAGCTGCAAGAGATGCTCAGCATAACTTGGAAACTATGAGGCTAAACACAGAGCTGGAAGTACTGTCATTACAAAGAGAGGCTGATGAAGCTGTTGTGGCTGCACAAGTCCTGGAAAATGCAGAAGCGATGCAAACGCCCAGCAGCTTGATGATAAAGACTCACTGCCTGTTGATAACGAATCAAAAAATGGAAACGTTGATTATATGCACTCACCTTCACTGCACTTACCTCATCCCACTGGATTTGAAAGAAAACATGAGTTCAGAAACATCAACTCTTCCATTAATGCAAACACACAGCCCTTTGCTCCTCAGCGACCCACACAACTTAACACACATCCTGCAACAGAAAGTTTAGCTCAGTATGTAGTACGACGAGACCTTTTAACTTCAGGACTGTAACAATTTGATGACAAACCTGAGTATTGTTGCGCATGGTACTCCTCATTCACCAACACAGCTAAAGACGTTTTTAAATGCACACCCAACCCACCAAACCCCTTCACCTCTTTTGAACACCTTGGTTTTATTATACACTTCAGAGCACCTGTTGTAGTTTTAATCATCTACGGACCTCCCATGCCAAACAGTGTTTTTATTCAGGAATTTGCTGATGTTTTATCACATTTTATGTCAAAATATGACGAAATTCTTATATTAGGTGATTTAACATTCATGTATGCTGTCCCTCTCAGCCTTTTACCACTGACTTTATCAACACCTTTGAATCTTTTAATCTCACACAGTCTATTCAGGTTTCCACACATTCGAAAGGTCACACCTTAGATTTAGTTTCACACCACGGTCCCAGCCCCTACAACTTTGAAACTAAGGATATCTGTGTGTCAGACCATAAGCTGGTTTTATTTAGTGTTGTTTTATCGTTTTTACCTGTTTCTAACAGTAATTCTTACTCTCATCATGTTTTTACTCCTTCTTCTGCCAGTCGGTTTTCTGAGCTCTTTACCACTGCTTCTTTAACTGCTTTTAACCCAGATTTTAACACAGAGGAGCTGGTCTCCAATTTTAATCACATTTGTAAAACCACTCTTGATTCTATTGCCCCATACAAGACCAAAAACTCTTTTAAAACACCTCAACCTTGGCTAAACCAACAACGGAAGAACTAAAAAGGGCCTGCAGACGATATGAAAGAAAATGGGGAAAAAAATGGTCTTAATGTTTTTTTATGAACTCTGGAAAGATACCATGAAAAACTACAATAAAGCAATAAAAGAAGCAAGAGCATCATTTTATTCAAATCTCATTTTATCCAATCAGTCCAACCCCAGAATTTTATTTAAAATTTTAGATTCTGTCACCAACCCCACCCCTTGTCATTTTATTGATGCCTCACAAGAGACATGTGAGTCATTTTTAAAACATTTTACAAAAAAATCGAAGATATAAGGCAACAGATAACCACCTCTGATTGTGTTTTAAACTCTCAAAGACAAATTGGCTTTAATTTTAGCAGTTTTTCCAGTCTCGCTAGAAGTTTTATCAGGTATTTTATCACATATGAACCCAACTACCTGCATCCTTGACACCATCCCCACTAAAGTTCTCAAAGAAGTTTTAGATATGGTTGGGCCCTGTGTTTTTTTCAATTGTAAATAGCTCACTTTTAACTGGTCATTTTCCATCTGCTTTTAAACATGCTGTGGTCCAACCTCTTTTAAGAGGCGGGGGCCTCTTGGCTGTTCCAAAGTCGAAGCTGAAGTCTAAAAGTGATCGAGCCTTTTCTGTCAGAGCTCCTCAATTTTGGAACACCCTGCCCAAGGAGATAAGGCAAGCTGAATCAGAGACATCTTTTAAATCACATCTTAAAACACACTTTTTTAGACTTGCTTTTACATGATCCTTTTATTGCTCACATACCTGTTTATCATCCCTGTTAACTATTTATTTTTTATTTATTTATTCATTTTTTTTACACAGTTATTTTACAATTACCTATTTAACTATTTTAAACTCTCCTGTTCTTACTCTCCTCACTGGTTTCTCATCATTTTAGTCCTGTTTTTACCACCCTTTCTTGTTTTAATATACTCCCTTTTTATTATTTTTATCCTTCTATCTTATGTGTAATATGTATTCTTTCTTTTACCGTCCTCTATCCATCTTCTTTTCCATCTTCCTGATGTGATGTCATCAACTACCATTTATCAAACTATCTACAAATCTATGATCTATTTATTCATAGATTTCATAGGAGTCTTGCTGTCTCCTTGTAATTGTACATGAAACGAAATGCCTTCTTCATCAATGTTTTCTTCCGTATGTCTAAAAATACTGCAGCTGTTTCCAGCTCACCAGTTCGTTATTTTCCTTCCTTTTGTGACTTTAGTTAACATGACCCTCTGTGCTTTTTCCTCTGACTCTTTTGGTCTCTGTTTGACCTGTATGTTGATTTTATTGTACCACGAGTACTGGGTTCAATCTGTTAAAGTACTTTGTAGACATCTGTTTTTAAAGGTGCTATATAAATAAACTTATTAGGTTGCACTTCATTATAATGACCCGTTATAAAACATTTATAAGCTATTAATAGATATTAATAGATATTTAACTAATCATGAACAAACCATTTATAGGCATTTGTAAATAATTATTTAATCATTTGTAAATTATTATTAAATCATTTATAACTTAAGTTACAAGACATTTATAAGCTATTGGTAGATAATTAACTAATCATGAATAAACCATATGTAAACATATGTAAATGATAATTAAACATTTACAACTAATGTTGCAATACATTTATAAATGACTTATACATTATTAAAAAAGCTGCTTCAGCATTGTTTGTACGTAATATATTCATCATCATCAACTACTGTTATTTTAATGTGTAGGACATGTTTCGAGAGATCTAAGAAACTGTTCTTTGATTAACTTCATCTATTGTGTATTTAGGGTTACTAAATTATTTGTTAGAAGTCAGTATATATCACACGTTAAGTCTGTGTTGCAGCTCAAAGCATTTATGGAAAAATCATCACAATCAAACTGTTTATTATAAAACCATTGTATAGGCCTACATTTTCAACTAATTAGTCGATAATTTGAAAATGTGCTACTTTAACATTCATAAGTGGTCTGTAGATATTTTTTTCTTAGATGATCAACCTTATTAGTAGGATATAAGTGAAATAGTGTAAATGTGTTTAAAATCCTCTTCCGCCATTTGTTTATTCATGTTTAACAAATGATTTGTTAAACATGAATAAAACATCTATAAATCATTTGTAGATGTTATTATGTGCCCTAACCTAAAGTGAAAACTATTCATTATTTAGAAATGTTTATTCATGCTTATAATTGATTTGTGGATGTTTTATTCACCTCTTATGAACAAACTGGCTTTAGTAAATACAGACAGCCATCACTAACTTGTTTAACAAATGATTTGTTACACAATCATAAAACATCTATAAATCATTTGTAGATGTTATTATGTGCCCTAATCTCAAGTGTAAACAATTCATAATTATGACTGTCTTTAATGCAGACTTCCCACTTACCTGTTGCAAACTACCTGGCTGTCAGGAGTGCACACGAAACGATTACTGTCATTACCTTTCATGTGTAGCAAATGATTTGTAAGATTATTGTAACGAATATATAAGCCATTTACAGACATTATTGTGTGCCCTAAACTGAAGTGAATACTATGCACTATTTTTTCATGTTTAATACATGACTTGTAAGACATTTTTGAAGATCACATAAGCCATTTGCAGACCTTATCATGTGCCCGTATCTGAAGTGAATACTATGCATTGCATTGTGGGTGAACTACACAACATTTATTCTGAACACTGTTCATTCTGAACAAACTATATTTTCTCCTGGAAAGGTAGTCATAGGAAATGCAGCAGTTTTTGTATAAAATGTAAACTGTTGGAACAGCCAACACACTTAAAAGGCAGTAAGACAAATAAATAGAAATAAAAATAAAATATCTGCTGAAAACAATTTCCTCTCCAATAAAATATCTAAGTCTTTTAACATGACATTTATCCTAAAAACTGTAGAAGACTTGAAACAAGGGCATGGTAACACTACAGTATCAGTCCACCAAGAGTGTTGGAACGTAGAGATATAGAGTGTATCAGTATCAAACAATTGATTCAGATATAAAATTTAGAAAAAAAAAAATTCTCATTTTTTGATCCTCATATCATGCAGTAGGCGACCTAAAGGACCATGATGGTGTTTGCTGGCAAGCCACTCTTCCCACTCTATTATGGCCAGGTGGTCTGCAAGTAGCTGCTCAGAGCGGTTCCCTCTCAGTCTCCATACCTTCTCTGTATATGTTCTCCAGGCCCTCTCTATGTGTTGGGTGTGGGCCCCTGTTTCTCCATCAACATATGCTACACTATGATTGACAGTATAATGCCTGTAGCCAAGCCGAGGCAGAGCATTTCTGTAAGCTCGCCACTCATCACTTGTGATGCTTGACCCTCTCCTTACGTGTTGCTCAATTAATGGTACCAGTGTCATCCTGGTTCGGCGGTCCACCAAGTGGAGCACATGTTTCCCTTTCCCTTTTAACATGACATTTATCCTAAAAACTGTAGAAGACTTGAAACAAGGGCATGGTAACACTACAGTGTCAGTCCACCAAGAGTGTTGGAACGTGTTGATGCATTTCAATGAGAATGAAGCAGTTTGATAGCATTTCGGAGTCCTGCAAAAACACATACTCCATTCCCATTGACATACATTGCCAGAATCCACCCTCATATGTAGAATAAAGGGTGGGACCCTATTTCCTTTTTTGGAAAGGGAGAAGTTTCCCTTCATTTTTCATTTTTTCAACCTCAGCATTTAGCAACGGGTCATTGGTGATGGCTTCCGCACACTGTGTCACAAACATCTGCAGCTTTTGCTCCCTGGAATATCCCTTTAAGATTTCTTCAAACTTCTGTGGTGATGCGATGGCCAGCTCTGCCACTGAGGCGCTGCTTACGACAGTATTTCTGTCCACGCCGACCCGGTTGTAACACTCTGAAAAATGCCTTCCTCTTTGGTAATGGTACAAGACCTTCTTGTACCTCTTGATGACATGGTCAGGATTTAACGCTGGAATGAAAAGACAAATCAAAGATAAATTATATGTTTTATAATGGACAAATTTATTTCTTCACTCATATATGCTGCTGCAACAGTGTGTTGTCTGTTGTCATCCTTCTCCACTGTTAAATAATAAAATAAAATAATCATTTTTTTTTACATTATCTATGGTTATTAAGCATCTTGTGTTTGCACTTTAACACTCATCCTTTCATGATTTGGGGGGAAAAAACCATCTAAAAAACAATTATACAATTAGTGAAATATCATTTATCTACTGATAACCCTTTTGGATGACCACATGACCTTTGGAACTGCTCGATCAGTGGTTTTCAACCTTTTCAACATCAAGGTCCATTATTTATTGGGGGTTTGAGCCACGGACCACTATTTGATAAGATTTAGCCTCTCAGGCCTAAAACTAAGGAATATTTTGTCCAAAATGCTGTATTGATATTGGTACAATAGGTTAGGTAACAAAACATTGAGCAAAATATCTATTTTCTACATTCTGTAATTGTGTGTACTTATTGTAAATTAAGTAATGCAGATATTTACATAACTTAATGCAGATGTTTAACCAATTTAACACTTGAGAGTGTAAAATGAAACCAAAGACCTATAAGGGTCCATCTGGCTACCAACTCTCCATCATTTAGCTGGGGACCACCTGAAACCCCTTCAAGGACCAATTATGGACCACTGGTAGAAAACTACTGATCTAGATGATACAATGGCCTAGAAGTGGCTACAGTGAAAAGTAAAGGTGATAGGTTGAAGAAAGTGTGTGCGTGTTTTGTGATCAATTAATGGTTAAAACCCAAAAAATCCCATGTTCCCAAAGACAGTTCACTCTTACAGCCCAGTTAGTCACTGCACCTTGCCCGCGGCGCATTTAAAGGGCGAGGAGAGGCGTTCATGTGATTGGTGAAGATCACACTCGGCTGTGTTAAACCCACTCAAGTCTTATCTCCTCCCTCTCTGCCATTTGCGCTGCTGGGAGAGACGGAGGCGTGGGTGCACCTGCCTGCGCCAGTCTGCACCGTGCACGAAACTTGCAAAATGCCCTGGACACACCCCGTTGGCGCGGCGCAGGCGCGGCGCAGGGCAGGTGCGCCCCGCCTGCGCCTGGTCCACGAAATTAGAGCCCTATGATTCCGAAGTATCCCAGACTTCATCAAGCTCCTCATCCTCATCTTCCTCATCCTCATCTTCTTCTTCATCGTCAGAGGATGACAGAAAGAAGAAGAAGATGGGGAAGAAAGGGAAGCGACGGAAAAGGACAAAGGTCAAAAAAGGAAAGTCCAGGAGAGACAATAAGATCTTTAGATGGTCAGAGCCGCTGTCACTTTTACAGCAACTGGGAGAGCGCAGGGGCCATCGGGCCGCGCATCGGAGCCACAATGCGCATCACCGTGTGGACCACCTCACGGGACAGATGTAATCTGTTCCTGTCTCATAAATATGAGTACAAAATTAAGTTATAATTACATTTAAATACAGCAGCAGGCTAATCCATTCATCATGCTTGTGATCCACCCGCATTCCTGATCTGTCATCGCCAAATAGCAGAACCTTTGGTGAAAATATATCTCCTCCTCATCCTCCTTGCAATATTGTACTCCATCTTTTTAGATCACGTTACGAATAAAGATTAAAACAGAGAAATATGGGCAATCACAGGTAAATCCTTAAGACACAGAGTGACTTACATTTATTCAGAGAGCGTCTCTCTCTTTTTTCTTTTCTTTTGAATTTCATGAGATGAGAGAAGCCGGATACTCCGTATCAGATGATGTGGCTGTTTGTGGTTGGCTGAGAGATGTGAACTCGTTAGTTATGACAAACGTCTCTGATCTGACATCAGATGTGACGGGACAATTAATATAGATACAAATGTATGTGCTGGTTCAGACGGTTACATTAAATAGTGGTTGCTGTGATTGTTTATTGCATTGAAATGTGCCTGACACTCTGGATACCTGCCTGTGAGGTTTTGGTGACATGTGCGCACTGTGCGCCTGTCAGCCAAATTACCACTGCCCGGGGTGCGCCTCTCCTGCACCGAGAATAGACCAGGTTGGAGCTGGCAGGCTTTCAGCGCACCTTCCGCGCGTTTTTTTGGCACGAAATTGTCAGTGCACCAGCTGAATCTGTCGACACCTCCCCCTGGTGCGCCGTCACACCCATCTCGGCGCAGCCGGTCTCCCAAATTGCCAAATTGGCTGCTCACGGCGGTGCGCTGGACGAAATTACCACTGCGCGGGTAGCGCCACCCTGAGTTGCGCCAGGAAATTAGAGCCCATAGTCTTCATCTTTATTTGCCTGGGCACTTCTTTTCTTATCTAATAAAACAAAAAATAAAAAAGTCAGACAGATAGAAACAATTAATCAGACACAGCAAAAGGGGCAGCTTGACTATACCAATGCGAACTCTCTGACCATGTAGCAAGGCTTACAACACATGTAAAACTATGAACAGAGGAGCAGTGGTGCTGGGGGCCACCAGCCAAGCTGACATGGGAAGGTTACCAGTGGTTTGCCGAGCAGATTAAGTTTAGTATTAGATGTGAAATCTATGAGCCTATACAGTGCTTTTCAACTTTTTCCACATCAAGGTCTATTATTTATTTGGCAATCGAGCCAACAGAGCACTATTTGACGAGATTTAGCTTTACAGACCCAAAACTACAGAGTATTATGTTATAGTTTTTTAAGATTTTGTCCACAATTCCATGCTGTATTGATGTTGGTACCATAGTAGAGATATCAGGCAAACAATCAAGATAACAATCCTTCTATATTCTGTAATTGTGTAGACTTCTTGTAAATGCAGTAGAAAGTCCAAAACAATGCAGAACTCTTGAGAGTGTAAAATGAAACCAAATGGACCCTTACACTGTTAGGGGTTAAAGATCTATATGGACCCATTTGGTAACCAACTCTCCATCATTTAGCTAGGGGCCACCTGAAAACCCCTCAAGGACCACTGGTGGACCCCAGACTACTGGTTCAGAACCACTGACCTAGTGCAACAGGCATAATGTAATTGTGTACAGGTTGTGGCGAAATTCTGTAGAATTTAGTGAAAGCTGGCTGAGTACTGTTATGCTACAGTAAAAACTATTCAATGTAATACTTACATCTGGCCATTTCTGCCAAGAGCTCCTCCTTGTCTTTGGACAACTGATCAATTTTTTGAGATTGAGAGGCTTCCTTGTCTTTAGCCTTCTCCAGCTGTAAGCGCAGTTTTTTTGCTGACAGCTCAGCTGTCGGGGCCAGTGGCACGGGGTTACCTGAAACATAGAACATTACAAATGGCAATTAGCCTAGTTAATTTAATAAAAGTGCGTATTACTGTACGTTTGTGTTATTTCCAGTTACAACAGTAACCACTATGGTACTGGCATCATAGACATAATTTACATATACGTAGACGCCTCATTGACTGACGCTGCCGAATGGAGCAGCAACCGGCCGCCATCTTGGATGGGTCTCCCATGCGGCTCCAGTGTGTTTGTTTTTACTGAGGGAGGTGTACTACGCCAACTAAAATAATCATAACTCCCCGAATTTTTCCCCGATTTTCACATGGTGTAGTTTGTTACAAACGACAGAGATGTACTTATGATACAAGACGCTGTCACACATTAAAAATACCTGCTTTCATGCTGAAATACTCTGTATTATGCTCTTTTTTGTTGTGCAATGAGACAGTACAGTGAGACGGACAGACAAACGACATGTGAACAACAACATTTGTAGTCATGTGAGTATATGTGTGTGTGCTAAGAATATGATTGGTGATATTCACAGCTGTATTATTATCATAGAGATAGATGATGTTAATGGTGGTTCAAGGAAATGTTAACAAGGCCTGTATAGCCATAGAATGATAATAACAACAACAATAATAATAAAAAAACAGTTATTAGACAGTAAGTTTTATATATATATGTATATATATATATATATATATATATATATATATATATATGTGTGTGTGTGTGTGTGTAAATATATGTACATATATATATATATACATACATATATATATATATATATATATATATATATATATATATAATAATGATGGCAACATCAACAACATTAGTGGTGAAATTAATTCAAATTATACTTATACATATATATATATACACTTATTTAAAAAACATAAAAAATATAATAAAAGAATAATAATAACAACAACAGTAATATTAATAGTTTGTCATAAAAGGGAGAAGAATCGGTCAACCACCAAGCAGCTGCAGTAATAATGATAATAATGGTATAATAATGGTAATTTTCATACATATATATTGTAATAAAAAGAATCAAAGAAAGAAAGAATAAAGAGTATAAAAAATAAAAATTTGATGGAATAATTATGAGCAGAGGAGGAACAACAGCATTAGCAGCAAGTGATATGTCATATGTCATTGGTGTGGCTTTGGTTGTGGGGATAAGATGTAGGGAAATGGGGCGGTGAACAAGCAGGTAAATTAAAAAAGTTACGAAAATATGGATAGAATAAAGTAAAGGAATGAAGAATATATACCTGAAAGGGAGAACAAAGGGAAAGGTATTTTGATAATAAATATAATAATAACAATAATTACATAAAATAAGAAGGGGATCAAGAAAATAAATTAACAAATAGACAAGTAATTCTGATGACTAAGAAATAATGGTAATGAAAGTAATGGTAATAGTAGTAACAACAACAGTAATATTGTTAATAATAATAATAATAATAATAATAATAATAATAATGATAGTATAATAATAGTAATAACAGATAGATAGAACTAGTAATAATAATAGAAATAAAAATAAAAGGTCTTTTTTTATTTTACTTTATTTTTAAATCATCATCACTGGCATTGTAGTATGTGTTAGTTATGGGTGGGGTGTATTATGTATTATGCTGATTAACAATGACAGATGGTTTGGCATATTATATTTTATTTTATTATTGTTTTGGCATATTAATAAATGTATACATGAATTAAGCATATATTTTAATTAAGAAACAGTTCATTTGAATTTGTCTCTCTCTCACTCACACACACAATCATGACCCTTCTGTACACTCTAATAACACAAGAATTTCGTCATATTTTTGTTTTTGTGTGCTGTGAGTAAATTCAATATAACTATTTCAGGTACAGGCACATGCACGTGCGCTCTCACACACAAACCAGACATCCCATATTAATCCTGTTGACATGGGTATTAAACTTTAAATAAGTTTTTAACTCAGTTATGTTGGAATAAAACTAAAACATGTCATCTGCTTTCAATACTGCACCGTTTACTGTAACCTTAGGCTGCCCACGCCAACTTTGGAGGTGGACGATGCCCTGCTAGCATCACTACCTGATGGTAGCTTTTCACTCACTAGCTAGATTGGTGTTTGTGCTCAGTTTGTCATAAGGTAGCATATTTTGCAGGATAAAATAAATCAATAAACATATGTGTTAGCTCCTTACAGTGTGTGTGCTTTGTGTTAATGTGGTGCATTAAAAACAGGGTCCATGAGGTGCATTAAAAACACAGGGTAGGGGATCCATGGGGTTTTGTTAGTTTTGGTTTTGAACTTGAGTGCCATTCATTAGGTGGTAGGAAGGATGGTATCAAGACATCAGCCTGAGCAGAGAGCCAGGGAGAGAGGAGAGACAATAAGAGAAGAGGGGGAGCCATAGGCCTGGCAACCTGGCAAACACCCATCCAAAAATCCCCCCAACCACCACCACTACACCTCCATCAGCAACACCCCGGACCGGGCATGACCATGAGATGAGAAAGGCACGCCCCGCCGCCCGGGCCCAAACACAATCGCCACGCACGGAAACAGCCCAGTCCACAAACACTACATTCAACATAAAAAAAGAGAAAAAAAAAAGACATATAATATTAACAGTAATGCAAAGGAACAAATACATAAAGATAAAAAGAGAGCAGAAGAAAATCTGATAAGTGAAAAAAACAGATTTATACATAGAGGAATAGTGGGTGTATCATGTCAAAATGTGTATATCTGTGTATGAGTATCTGCATTTTTTTTCTCCTATTAAATTTATTTATAGTGAGACAAAAACAACACAACAAAAGCAGTAGACATACTGTGAGCAGACATACAAACAACAGACAAAAACAAAGCTTGCAGATATGAATAATAATGTTATTGTAGTGTTGAAGGGTGGGAGGATCAGCTCTCAGGCAACTGCTATCACAGTTATTGTTTATAATAATGATGGAAAATGAATACACAAATAATAGTAATAATAATGGTAGTAATGGAAATAATAAATAATAAAGAGTGGGTTCAAGATTGAAGGTAGTTGAGGAGAGGAGCCCAAACAGAGAGGGGATCTACTGCTGAGTTTTGGGTGGGTATGGGTGAATGTTCAGGGAGATGTGCTCAGTAAGTTTTTCCAGTGTGTGTTGTTTGTATTTTTCCTAGTTTTCCAGTTGATGAGGATGGTTTTCTTGGCAACAGTCAGGGCTGTGAGGAGTAGTTTATTACTTGATTTGTTGAGGTTTGTAATTGATGTGTAACCGAGTAAACAGAGTGAAGGGGACATAGGGATGTGGCAGCCCATCATGGTGGAGAGTGATTTAGTGACCTCGATCCAGAATTGTTGAATTGGTGTGCAGTGCCAGAAGGCGTGAAAGTAAGTGTCTGGTGTTTTTTGGGTACAGTTAGTACAAATTTCTGAGGTGAATCCCATTTTAAACATTTTCTGTCCCGTGAAGTATTTTGTACTGGATTAGTTGGAGGTTTGCATTTTTTGACATTGAATAAATATTTTGGATAATTTGGTTCCAGAAGTCGGCATCAGGAGCAATTGACAGATCTGTTTCCCATTTTGCTATCGGGAGGGTTATGGTGGTGTCTGACTGAGATATGATTTTGTATATTTTGGACAGGAGTTTCTTTGTTGAGGTGATATTAATTAATTCTGAGGTAAGTGTTGGGAGAGGGAGGTAAATGTCTGTGGTCTTACATATTGCATGAATAGATGATTTGATCTGCAGATATTCAAGGTACTGATTGCTCCTGATGCCATACTCCTGGACCAGGTGTGGAAATGAAACCAGCTTATTGTTTTGAAAAAAGCATTGTAAATGTGTGATGCCCTTGTCTGACCATGAGCGGAAGTGGAGAGGTTTTTTGTTGCTGAGAAAGTCAGGGTTGTTCCAGATAGGGGTGAGTTTACATAGTGCAAAAGTGGAGTTTGTGTTTTTGTGGAATTCCCACCCGGCTGTCAGAGCTGATGATATTGTTATTGATTTAAAACAGGGGTGGCGTTTGATAGATGGGCTGATGAATGGTAAATCTGAGAGGGGAATATTATAACATGCTGTTTGTTCAATATCTACCATATACTGTCTGAATGTTGGGGTGGATCCATTTGAATATGTACTGTAATTGATTTGCGATAAAGTATTGATGAAAGTTTGGTGCTGATAGTCCTCCTTGTGTTTTGGGTTTCTGTAGGGTTGTAAGTTTGATTCTGGGTGTTTTATTTTCCCAGTAATATTTATTGATAATGGAGTCTAGAGATTTGAACGAGGAATGTGTGGGTTTAGATGGAATCATTGAGAATAGATAGTTTATTTTGGGTAATACGGTCATTTTTATTGATGCTATTCTGCTGATTAACGAGAGTGGCAGGTTTGTCCAGGGTGTCAGTTATTGTTTTGAGTAATGGTGTGTAGTTGAGGATGAACAGCTCTGACAGTCTGGAGGAAATGTGAATACCTAAATATGTGATGTGACCAGTACATAAAGGGATGGGTGGTGTGTGGGCTGCCACAACCCAGCTGTTACTATGGAGAGGGAGGATTGATGATTTATGCCAGTTTATGGAGTAGTCTGATATTTTGAGTATGTTTCTATAGCTTTGATTGTTTCCTGTAGTGATGAATGTGGCTTCTGTAGAAAGAGCAGTATGAATCCATGGATATTGGTGTTCAGTCTGATGGCAGCAGCTAACGGTTCTATGAAGATGGTGAATAATGAGGGGGAGAGTGGACATCCTTGCCTCGTCCCCCGGTGAAGTGTGAATGGTTGTGATGTTAGTCCATTTGTGATAACAGTGGCTGAAGGTGCAGTGTAAAGAATTTTGACCCAATTAATAAATGATTCCCCAAAGCCAAACTTCTGCAGTGTAGAAATGAGAAATGACCAGTTAACTTTATCACATGCTTTTTCTGCGTCTAGTGTGACAATGATGGATGGTGTGTGTTGTTGTGATGAATATTCCGTTAGATTGAAGAGTCTGCGGGTGTTGGTGGATGAATGTCTGCCTTTGATGAAACCGGTCTGATCGGGGTGGATTATGGACGGGATGATTTTTTCTATTCTGTGAGAAAGAGTTTTTGTGATGATTTTTAAGTCTACGTTTAGGAGAGAGATGGGGCGGTAGCTGGATGGAAGTAATAGGTCTTTGTTGGGTTTGAGGAGGAGTGAAATTGTTGCTGAGTTCATATGTGGAGGAAGTTTTGACTATTGTTTTATTTCGGTTATTAGTCTGTGGAATAGTGGGGAAAAAATTGACCAGAAATGTTTATAGAACTCAGCAGGGAAGCCATCAGGTCCTGGTGATTTGTGGTTGGGCATGAGTCGTAGTGCAGATGAAAGTTCTTCAGGAGTTATTGGAGTTTCTAAAGCTGAGATTTGGTCTTGGTTTAGTTGTGGTAAATTAATGTTGTTCAGAAATGAGATGATGTCTTCTTGGTTTGGGTTATTTTCTGATGAATATAAATTCTGATGAATATAAATCATCAGAATCAATCAATTTTTTTTTTTTTTTTACCAAAAATTAATAAATTTAAACTGTCAAGGCCAATTGTATCATGATATTGTTTGAATTACACAAAAGCACAATATTTTTTGGTTTAAAATGAATGTCTAATGTCTTGACTTTTTACCAGAAAAACTCTGTCTACATATATAATCATTTGGAAGCCGATCTGTCATTAAACATTTGAATATGCTTACTCAAATCACCACCAATACTGGTTTATGTAGGGTTCTTTTGTGATGAAAGCCTCCATTGCTTATTCATATACAATAACATTACTCAGATAGTAAAGAAGACTACTCTCAACAGCTCTTAGTGGGCTTGATTGTTACTATAAAGATTGCTTTTCAGTATAACTCTTACATAAACAGTAAACAGGTGCAAAAAAATTAACAATTTTAAATTGTTTTATTCAACATAAGGAAATATACAAATAATGTGCATACATGTGTCATACAGGATCCTTCCTTAGTGTGTTTCTTGTATGCGTGCATGTAGCCTATTAAATACATAAGAAAGAGTAAATGGAGCACACAAGCAAAACCAGTGTGCTCCACGTAAAACAACTTCTATGTCGGTATTCTCTTGTTATGTCTCCATAGTGTTCGTTTATAGGCTACTATGAGCATATGATAACGTCATGACGAATAGCTCATTCAACTGGTGCCAAGCCAATGTAATGAGAGCAATGCAATTTGTTTTTGATGTCCATATACTTCGTCTTTTCCTTAAATGTTACATTGAGCAATAGGCTTACAATATAAGGATAAAGTCATGAATATAATAAGGGTACCATACCCTGTGGTTGACTAACAACATGCCTCAACTTTCTACCGGTCCTTACTAGGTAAAAAAAATGTAAGAATTGGGTACAGATGTGCAGAGCAGGAGACGGGAGTCACCACACATCCACAGGAGTCGTCTGCAGGGTGGAGGTTCTTGTGGGATTTCAAAGTATCTTGATAATTCTGCCAAAAAATATTACTCCGAAAAACAGGGTGGAAAAAATTACCACGAAAAACAGGAATAGTAACTCTGAAAACAGAAAATAAATTAGTTTGAAAAAACAGAAATAATTACCTCAAAAAAAACAAATAAATAAATAAATTTCCCTGAAAAACCACAGTTTGCTTTTTTTTCTTTAAGTGAATGCAATACGCTTCCATATAATCACACCCAAATGTTCGATACATTTCAAACTACACAGAAATTTTCCTTTTCAGGATTCTGATTCAAAAAGTATGTAAGTATTCTAGTTAAATAAGCAGATAACAGATCTACAAGCTCAAAATGTGTAGCACTGTGACACATTGTGAGCTTGTTGATTGGCTATTTTATGCTACTTTTGTGTGACATAGAAAAATGAAATAGGGCATTAATAATGAAAAAAGTTAAAATACAGAGATAAGAGGTGTCTGCCCTGACAGTATCTACAATGTGGCCCCCTGGAGTGAATGTGGAAATATAGTGGCCCTCTCCATCATCAAAGTTGGCCACCCCTGGTCTATATTGTAACTCTGTACAAAACCCATGGTAATAAGGCACTGCTCAGTTCACACTGCTGTGATTTTTCTTGATATAGGAGATGCCGACAATACCACAAAGCAGTGAGGAAGTCGATTCGACACAAAAGTGTCTTCTCAAGAAGCAGAGTCCCTCTAATGAACTGGATGAGATTTGTGTACAGGTTAGACAAAACATACCTTGTTTTGATGTTTATGTTTGTGTAGCTAGTTATTGAGAACATCTTTGCAAATTATTCTTAAATGTATGCTATATTGTCTGTGTTGTAGGCCTAGTATAACTGGAAATCATTGCTATCTTGATCTTTTGTGCATTTCAAGATTCTCCCAAGGACTGAGGCTTTGGCAGATAGACCTCATCATGGATGGCATTGCCGGATCCTCAGGAACCCTGACAAAAATGACCAGGACACTGAGAAAGGTCTGCAGTAGAGCAATGGCAAAGTTGCAGTGACAAAAAGGACAGCGAATCGGGGGGAGGAGTCACTTTGCAGTGATCGATGAGAGTCACTTCAGACATAAAAGAAAGGTAATAGCTTGAGTCCTAACCACTGCAAATTAAGTTAGTCATCAGAAGCATGCCAACACTATAGAAAAATATAATTACATATAATTACATTCAATAATAATTAATGGAGATGAATTTCCACCTTACTTCTGCTCACTTAATGTATTTATCTGACTCTTTGCAAATGTCTTTTGTTGTTGTTTTCAAATTTTCAGTATGGAAGGGGCAGAATGGCTGGGGGCTGGAAGAGGAAAATGTGGGTGTTGGGAATGCTGGGGATTCGGCACAGTGGGAAAGGGAAAGGGAAACATGTGCTCCACTTGGTGGACCGCCGAACCAGGATGACACTGGTACCATTAATTGAGCAACACGTAAGGAGAGGGTCAAGCATCACAAGTGATGAGTGGCGAGCTTACAGAAATGCTCTGCCTCGGCTTGGCTACAGGCATTATACTGTCAATCATAGTGTAGCATATGTTGATGGAGAAACAGGGGCCCACACCCAACACATAGAGAGGGCCTGGAGAACATATACAGAGAAGGTATGGAGACTGAGAGGGAACCGCTCTGAGCAGCTACTTGCAGACCACCTGGCCATAATAGAGTGGGAAGAGTGGCTTGCCAGCAAACACCATCATGGTCCTTTAGGTCGCCTACTGCATGATATGAGGATCAAAAAATGAGAATTTTTTTTTTTCTAAATTTTATATCTGAATCAATTGTTTGATACTGATACACTCTATATCTCTACGTTCCAACACTCTTGGTGGACTGATACTGTAGTGTTACCATGCCCTTGTTTCAAGTCTTCTACAGTTTTTAGGATAAATGTCATGTTAAAAGACTTAGATATTTTATTGGAGAGGAAATTGTTTTCAGCAGATATTTTATTTTTATTTCTATTTATTTGTCTTACTGCCTTTTAAGTGTGTTGGCTGTTCCAACAGTTTACATTTTATACAAAAACTGCTGCATTTCCTATGACTACCTTTCCAGGAGAAAATATAGTTTGTTCAGAATGAACAGTGTTCAGAATAAATGTTGTGTAGTTCACCCACAATGCAATGCATAGTATTCACTTCAGATACGGGCACATGATAAGGTCTGCAAATGGCTTATGTGATCTTCAAAAATGTCTTACAAGTCATGTATTAAACATGAAAAAATAGTGCATAGTATTCACTTCAGTTTAGGGCACACAATAATGTCTGTAAATGGCTTATATATTCGTTACAATAATCTTACAAATCATTTGCTACACATGAAAGGTAATGACAGTAATCGTTTCGTGTGCACTCCTGACAGCCAGGTAGTTTGCAACAGGTAAGTGGGAAGTCTGCATTAAAGACAGTCATAATTATGAATTGTTTACACTTGAGATTAGGGCACATAATAACATCTACAAATGATTTATAGATGTTTTATGATTGTGTAACAAATCATTTGTTAAACAAGTTAGTGATGGCTGTCTGTATTTACTAAAGCCAGTTTGTTCATAAGAGGTGAATAAAACATCCACAAATCAATTATAAGCATGAATAAACATTTCTAAATAATGAATAGTTTTCACTTTAGGTTAGGGCACATAATAACATCTACAAATGATTTATAGATGTTTTATTCATGTTTAACAAATCATTTGTTAAACATGAATAAACAAATGGCGGAAGAGGATTTTAAACACATTTACACTATTTCACTTATATCCTACTAATAAGGTTGATCATCTAAGAAAAAAATATCTGCAGACCACTTATGAATGTTAAAGTAGCACATTTTCAAATTATCGACTAATTAGTTGAAAATGTAGGCCTATACAATGGTTTTATAATAAACAGTTTGATTGTGATGATTTTTCCATAAATGCTTTGAGCTGCAACACAGACTTAACGTGTGATATATTTCTGACTTCTAACAAATAATTTAGTAACCCTAAATACACAATAGATGAAGTTAATCAAAGAACAGTTTCTTAGATCTCTCGAAACATGGGTAACACTTTACAATAACCATCATATATAAATGGTAAATAGACCATTTATAAATGATTAACAGATAGTTTATTAATGCTTAATAATCATTTATAAACAGCATATAGACCGTTTATAAATGGTAAATAGATCATTTATTAATGTTTAACAATCATTTTTAAATGGCAAATATTTAGTTTATTAATGTAAGTTAATAGTTTCTTTACCATTAACAAACAACAAAATTATCATTAATAATGTTTCTTAATTATTAATAGACTATTTATTAACGGTTTATAGTTGCACTCATTATAACATTTTTAACACTATATTAAGCGTTTGTTAATGATTTATATACCTTTAAGAAATTGGTTGTAAAACATCTATAAAGATTAAATATGTAGAAGACTACTTATTTGTAGCCCTTTGTAAATGGTTAATATTTGGTTTATAAACCATTTATAAACATTACTTAGATGGTTTTAGTAAAGTTGCAACAGATATTTGTTATACTTTGTAAATGGTTAATAATTTGTTTATAAACCATCTATAAATAATACTTAGATGGTTACTGTAGAGTTGCAACTGATGTTTGTTTAATTTGTAAACAGTTAATATTTGGTTTATAAACCATCTATAAACATTACTTAGATGGTTATTGTAAAGTTGTGATTGATGTCTATAATAATTATTTAATGATTAATAAGCTGTTTATAAACCATCAAGTGACATTTATTGACTTCATTAAAACTTCTATTGGTGATCTCTTAGAGAGCTCATTTGTTCACCAATAATAGAATTGCAGTTAATTTTTTTATCAACTTTAAACCCATTTCGGTAACACTTTACAATAACCATCATTTATAAATGTAAAGAGACCATTTATAAATGATTAACAGATAGTTTATTAATGCTTAATAATCATTTATAAACAGCATATAGACCGTTTATAAATGGTAAATAGATCATTTATTAATGTTTAACAATCTTTTTAAATGGCAAATATTTTATTTATTAATGTAAGTTAATAGTTTCTTTACCATTAACAAACAACGAAATTATCATAATAATGTTTCTTAATTATTAATGGACTATTTATTAACGGTTTATAGTTGCACTCATTCTAACATTTTTAACACTTTATTAAGCGTTTGTTAATGATTTATATACCTTTAAGAAATTGGTTGTAAAACATCTATAAAGACTAAATATATAGAAGACATTTTATTTGTAGCACTTTGTAAAGGGTTAATAGTTGGTTTATAAACCATCTATAAACATTACTTAGATGGTTATTGTAAAGTTGCAACTGATGTTTAATTTGTAAATAGTTAATAGTTGGTTTATAAACCATCTATAAACATTACTTTGATGGTTATTGTAAAGTTGTGACTGATGTCTATAATAAGTATTTAATGATAAATAAGCTGTTTGTAAACCATCAAGTAACATTTATTTGACTTCTTTTATTGGTGATCTAAAACAGAGTGATTATTTTGCATTGATAAAAGAATAGGGTCTGATCATTGTATTGAACACATTTATGAACAGAGGGTCAATAACATGCAACACTACACAACAGATAAACATGGTGGTAGACAAGAATGGTGGGATTACAACACAACAATGACAACTTAGTTTTAAAATCAATTAATGATACAATATTCAGGCACACTGCAAATTAAAATATTTCATACTAACCCCATATTTCCACGAATTAACAATAAACAACAAAGCACTCTGGAATGTCAGCGTGTTGCCTTCTTGGAATCATTTATTTGTCTATTTGTATTGCTTTGCAATATCATGGAGCAGGCGTCCCAATGGACCATTATAGTGTTTTTTACCCAGCCATTCATTCCACTCAATCATAATCAGGTGATCTCTTAGTAGATCCTCGGTGCGATTCCCCCGGAGTCTCCCGATGGTCTCCTTGTAACTCCTCCATGCCCTCTCAATGTGTTGAGTGTGGCAGCCTGTAACAGCATTGACAAAGTCCACACTGTGGTTGACTGTATAATGCTTGTATCCAAATTCAGGCAGAGCCTGACGGTAGGCCCGCCACTCATCAGTCAGTATTGTGGATCCCATCCGAACGTGGTGCAGAACCAGTGGGATCAGCTCTCGTCTGGTCCGTCTTTCCACCACGCGGAGAACAGGCATCGTCTTCTGCCCTGTGTGCTTCACACCCAGCATTCCAAACACCCACTTTTCCGTGTCCACCCACCAACCATTCTTCCACGTCCATACTGTCAAAATATTCAAATAGAACACATATTAGAAATGGTAGTTATTCACATGATGATGGCATTAAAACATAAAATTTGAGTTGTAAAATTATTATATCCCTCTAAGTATGGATTCACCCCCACCATTGTATCAGCAAATCCTAGTTTTCTCATGACAATGTTTTCAAATTTGCTGTGAGCATTAGGTGGCAGTCTCCTTACCTCATATTAATTCAGTGACAAAACCCACAGATACAGCTCCTCATGGAAAATAAATTTGTCACAATGACCTATTGAGTCCACCATTTTGGATTTTCCATAATTTCAAATGTTAATAAAAGCACAATCTTTTCCTACTCATACATCTGTCTCGCCCAATATTAAAGCAAAATATATTTTTCCTCTTGCCCAGAGTGCTGTCCGTTCACCTTGATAGTTTTGGTGCGATTTGCCATTTTTTTTTTTTTTTTTATAGATATCTGCCATATAGATGTCTGCCTCCACTCCAATACGACAGAGCTGAAAGGCGCTGGGTTTGTGGCACAAATTCCCACAGAAATTTTAGGTGTATGGCTGTTTTCACTTACCTTCCTTTTGTGTCTGAAATGGCTTTCATCGATAACCACAAACTCTTTCTGCCCTCCCAGTCTCTGTCCTTTTCTTCTCTTCCTTCTCTCCATTGCCTCAACACAGACATTTCGTAGCTTTTTGGCCATCTTTGACAGTGTTCTTGAACTCCCAGCAATGTCATCTGTCATCATGTCGATTTGTCTCAATCGTAGGCCTTGTGCAAACCTTAAACATACATAAAATGAAAATGTTGTGGCCTTATGCAGACAATACTTAAGCAATTACACTTGGGAGGGCATTCTTTACTATGACAATGGGCATGACAGTGATTCAAGGTACAGCCCAGCAATGTCATCATTACCGATGTGCCAAAGTTTCATGATGATGGAACAAACTGCATGGAGCTATGATCAGTATTGCCTGCCTCAGTAAAATTAATGAAATAGACAATATTTGGAATATAATTCATCTGGAAAGAAAGCACATCTTCCCTATACATCTCAGAGGGGGCCTCTACGAAAACGCTCTGGGATGGTTTTCTTTTAACAGACTGCTTATGCTTTATAGCATATGCGACTATATACTGTAACCCACCTCTGGCTTTTAGAATCGGACATAGGGAATCTAAATCACAGGCAATGTGATTCTTTCTGTTAATTTAGATTATTTCTATGCAAATTAAAAAAAAAAAACCAAGTAGATATTTTAGTATTATTTCCATACCTGTACAAGAATCGCATCCAGTTGAAAAGGCTCATCTTGGATTTGCTGAAGATGGACTTGTGCTGGACTGATTTTGTGACAACGCCTTTGTGGTTGGTCCTCTCTTGACAAACCCTATGAACAACACAGCTACTTATGAGTGATCTATTGAAATTCAAAAGATCAACCATAATTGCTGTGATCTAAGTTTAAAACCTTTCCAAAAAATTTGTTACAATGTAATGACTATGTATAAATGAATATTTTTGAAGAATTAACAAAATATGTAGATGGATAGTAATATTATTTTAGATAAGGCAGTAAATACATGAAGAATAAATTAAAGAAAATAAATAATTAAATAACGTAATGAATTAATACTGTGATGTAATCTGGTGCAGATTAAGTTAATTCAAGGGAGATGGGGTAACTTTACTTACCATTTATATAAATCTCCACGACTGCAGTCCTTCATCTTCATTTTGTGTTGGCAAATGTTGCATTTCATTTTCTTTTTGAGAAGCTTTCTTTTTTGTAGCCATTTTATAAGTTTCAAGTGTTTTCTTTTAGACCTAGAACCTTCAATTAACTTTCTCATTTCAGTGGCTAAACCCGGCATTTTTTCGTGAGCTTGAGCTATTCAGACTTCCTGTTTGCGCCAAAAATGTGCCATGAGGTCACAGGCAAAGTACAGGTCATGCTGCGTTCCAATATCGTCGGGGGTGGGAAAAACAGCATCTCAGGCCCTACGTGCGTTGGAGTAACAAAGTCGGAGGTTGAGGTCATTAAAATTCATAAAAACTCATAAAATGTAAAAAAAAAAAAAAAAATTCTTACCGTTTAAGATGTGGGCGGCCATGGTAAAATTACATCATATGAAGAACTGGGGTTGAGAAACCATACCGGCTGTTATTCTATTTTTCCTACTCGGAAGTGGTAATTTACGACCTCCGAGTTGTACTTGAACGCAGCATCACTTTTCATGCAGATTCAGACCGATTCAGACCTGTCTCTTGCCAACAACAGCCTACTGCAATGTGCATGCAACTTCACTGATTTTTTTCTGTAAAATTTTGTTACACCATGCCCAAAAGACCTTTCACCAGATCTGGAAAAGCCGTTAAAGAAGACATGTTGGCGACACCGCCGTCGTGGAGCGAAAAAACGCAGGCAACAGCACCTGACGCTAGCACCATGGCGGCTGACAGTGGCAATGGCGGTGAATGCAAGAATTTGAAAGAGACTATCCAAGATGATGAAGAGGATTTTTATATTTCCAGCGACACCCTTGATGCTTACAGGAGAGACGAATCTCAGACTGTCGGTAAGTTAGCTAATGTTGATTTGTTAGCACTTGTTTTAGCCTAACTAGCTTAACGTTAGCTGCTAATGTTTATTTTCATATCTAAAAGTTCGCGATAAAAGAGGGGAAAATGATACTTTGTTCTAAATTAGTTTTGTCCAGTTCACACTGTTCCTTGTTAAAGGTAGGGTCTGGAGGTTTGTTTGATCTAGTTTGTAAGCAAAGCATTCATTCATTCTCCATCGAGGTGTGTTGCCCAAAACCCACCTTGGTCCTGCATTTAACACAGCCTGAAAAGCTGCCCTACTGAAACCGGCCATTGTACTGTTTAGCCTTATACAGTAAAGAAACACCAAATGGTAAAACTTACACATTTGATAATGTGTCATGTACAGATCCATGTTTTATCTTCAGACTTTTAGCAAAGCCTGCTTTGTATGGACCAAGGTTAATAAAGCAGTCGTCCGTAATATGGTGGAAGCACACATAGAACATTTCGGGGAGTTTTGAGGGTACATCTCTGTTAAAAATGACATCAATCCACTGAGTCTTCAGAGGCTCAGACAAAGGGAATGAAAATAGACTTCTATGCTGGGTGTTGCAATCAACAACACAGTAACAACTCACAGAAATGCATTAACAGACAAGAACATTGTATTAGGTAGCTTGAGCACTAAATATTAAACTTCATATTTTTTTCTTTACTTCCCATTCCAGGGTTCCCACAGAGAAGTTACTAGACGTGGTAGTATAATATCCAATTAGAGCTCTGTAATATGAAGTTTTAACACACAACATTAAAGAACTGGAAATTGAATTGTGTCTTCAGAATTTGAATATGTATAGAATCTTCATTTTGTACAGTATCATTACCCCTTAGTCGCAATCATGTTCAGACTATCTCCCATTATGTTCTAATATTCTACTGTTGTTCCAACTCCCTTAACCAGCATTTCACATAATTATGACACGGCGCACTTAACATTTTTTACAACATGATTTTAGATGCACTTAATTTATTTCTCTCATTTTCAGTCATGAGTCCAACAGCAGCAGCCATGATCAAAAAGGCTAAGAAAAAAGAGCATCTGCTGAGACTGAAAATCCTGAAATTGGACAAGGAGATGGCCTCCCTTCGTCAAAAAGTTGCAGGTAAGTGTTTTTCTTTCTCCCAAAAAAAAAACAAAAAAAAAGTTCTACCTTCTTCAAAATTCGAATATAATTTGAATATTTAACATAAAAAGCATTAGAAATTCAAATCTGATTTGGGGGGGTTGACAGCCCTAAATATGATACTTTAATACTTTTTGTTAGAATAGATTAATGTTCATAATATTTTTTCTGGCATTGATGTTATTAGGTGTCAGCCTCTGAGCAGCAGGTGTGTAGCCACCAGCCTAAAATAATGCACAGGCTGTGAGAGCAGGAATCTATAAAATTGTAGCAACTATATTACACGTCTGTGCCGTAGATGTGTAAAGCGCTAAAGCTGTTTGCATGTGTGTGCGTGATGGTGGTCACACACATACTTATGAACAACAAACCCACATATGGGTGCTTGCGCATCCAAAACAGAGAAACAACAGCAACAGTTTCAACTGAATTAAGAGATCAAAAGTGTGGTGCATTCCTTCAGGTTGTGTGGAGGTGCGCATGTGTTAATTTATGATTTAGAATGTAACCATGGTGAAACAATGGGGAAGATAAAGTTTGATTTCTTTGATTTGCTTCTTTCTGTCAACGCGGCCCGCTCTCTCCACTTATTGTCTGCCTCGCTAGACCATCGCCGCTTTGGAGAGGTGCGGCTCTGAATTCTGTGTTCACAGACAGTCTGTAAACAGTAGTGATGACGTTATTTCAGTAAAGTAGACTAACAAATGTTGGAACGCAAATGAGCCTATTCACGTGTTGTCTGGTGCACATTTTTTATATTGACCACCCATGTGCGCCTGCACACCAGTTACGTGCACCCCTGGTTGTTGTTGTTGTTGTTATTATTATTATTTACACTACACAATTTTCTCATCTTTTTAGGCCAGGCCAATGCTGTAGTGACTGAGTCGTCATCATCAGCAACCCCCTCATCAGCCGCCTCCTCCTCTTCATCTGACGACTCCAGCTACTCCTCATCCTCGTCCTCGTCCTCCTCCTCTTCAGAGGATGAGAGGAAAAGAAGAAAACGGTACAAAAAGAATAGGAACAAAAAAAAGAGCCACATCAGAAAGGGAAAGAAGAAGAAGAAGAAGAAGGTGGCAAAAGAAGAGACATCTTTTGGCAGAAGAGGTGAGTAACAGGGACAGTTTCTGAAACATTTTTTTCTTAGGGATGTACATTTTGGTTTGAAATTCTAACCATTTCATTACTCATCTAACATACCTTATCATTTAAATGAGAAGTTCACAAAAAATATAAAAGAGAAAACAACAACATATTTTTTGTCTTCCCCAGAGTGATATCAGTCCATTAGGATGTTCTCTGTGTGATATGGCAATGTTTAGAGACATCAGCTGTAGAGATGTCTACTATCACTCCGATACTGGAGTTGAATGGTATTGGATTTGTGGTGCTCAAAGTGTGAAAAAATACATTGGACAATCTTGAAGGCAATGTTTCCTTACAGAAATCATGACTCGATAATTCAAGATTATCCACAGTCATTGTTGTGAGCAGTTTCATAGAGAACTATTTTCTACCAAAGATGTCTGTCATAATAGTTTTCAATGAAACTGTTCATGAGGTTTGTGGATTATCTTGAGTAACCATGTTTTGATTTCTGGAAAGAGATGTGCTTGTCAAATTCTTGGTGCATTGAGCTAATTTGTTTTATTACTAAATTAGATTACTGCAGTAGTAAACATAGCAGTTAGATATATATACAAATATAAATACTTGTGATGATGTAAGAGCAGTGGTGGCTGGTGAAGTTTTCTCCGGGGGGGCTATGCCAAAGTTCAAAATAAAACTTGACTATTAGTCTATATTACATAGGGCCCATTCTAAGGCATGTTCCCCACTTTTTTGCAAGTATAGAACAACAACTTCCATTAACAACATTGTAAAAAAAAAAAAAAAAAACAAACCAAAAAAAAAAAAACATTACAATACAATACCAGAGTGTATCACGGCAAAGATATTCCATTACTATCCGTCTTTAATCCTGTGATGTGGTGTGTTTTATTTACAATGGAAGTGGGAACCCGGAGCTTAGAACAACGTTGCCTCCGAGTAGAGTGCTTTTCACTTGAAAAGCCATCATGGAAGTCAGAAATTGGACGAGTAATAAAATTAAATGTAGGATGTTAGAAATTCCGACCCTCAAGCACACCTGAACACACAATAATTGAGGTCAGGAGAGCTGTGCCCTGAGGAGCTCCTATCTCTTGTATTGAAGAGGAGCTACTGCACATGTACAAATTATAGCGAGAGTCTATGGGCAAAGATTGCTGGCCCCAAGGCGGAAACATGTGAGCGATTGGTAACTTTAGACAACGTAGAACATGTTTAATCTACATTTTTATTGCAGGTGACACATTTTACTCACTTTTATCTCTCTCGTCTAAAAATATATAGTTTTAAAAGTATTTTTTATTTTATTTTTTGAAAAGTCTTATTCAAGTACTGGGGAGTGATGAGGTGGCACCCTAGAGCCCTCTATTGACCAGCCACCACTGTGTAAGAGACTAGTCACAGCTGTAGAAGTTGAATTGGATATGGTGAATTATCAGCTGTGCCATTAGGGTTTGTAAGTTGAGATGTCCCAGTAGTTGTGCGCTACTTTGTGATTTGTTGATAGACCAGTTCATCTTATTTACTAACTCTTCTCTTACTTTTGTAGCCTGTCGTCCCACGGAGATCATTGCCAGATACAAGAGGGTGTTGAGAGCATACAACAGTGGAAAGAAATTGGGCGAAGCATGTGCAATCGCTGGTGTAACAGAGCTGACGGTGAGATGTAAAGCGGCAATCCCGGAACTTGCCATAGCTTGTCCAGATAAGTTTGAAAAACTAATGGCAGGATTCCATAAAAGAGATAAGATAGCTGACTTCGTCAGCAAATGTGAATACATGATCCAAAATGATGCAGAAGTCAGGGCCAACATAGCTAAAAATAAAGTAGTGGGTAAGCTCATACCATACAACAAAAGGGAGCAGAAGTAATCGGTTGGGCAACCGGCTGCCATGATGTTGAAAGTTACATATGTTATCCAAAAAGCTTAAACATGACCACTAGCCACTGTACCTTATTTATTAATACAGAATAGTAGGCTACTGTTAAGTCATTTTCACTGTTATTTTTTCCTTTGATTTTAAGACAAACATTTGTCAAATTAGAGGTGCACAAATTCACTTCTGATGTGTCTTTTCCTTTTGTCAGGCCATAATTTTTGTTTCACATTCATGTTAAATATTTTAAAATAATGTTTGCATGGCAATTGCACTTTTGAAATAAAGGTTTTACTGATTTTCTGTTGTTGACTTTTTACGTCTCTCTCTTTCTCCCACCCTGTTTATTTATAGTGCAGTGCTACAAATCAACATTGACTTAAGGGTTTGTTCAGAAATGTGTTTGAAAGTTGATCATAAAAATTAACTACAGTTCTGTTATTGGTGAACAAATGAGCTCTCTAAGAGATCACCAATAAAAGTTTTAATGGAGCCAAATGTTACTTGATGGTTTACAAACAGCTTATTAATCATTTAATAATTATTATAGACATCAGTCACAACTTTACAATAACCATCAAAGTAATGTTTATAGATGGTTTATAAACCAACTATTAACTATTTACAAAGTTTAACAAACACCTGTTGCAACTTTACAATAACCATCAAAGTAATGTTTATAGATGGTTTATAAACCAACTATTAACTATTTACAAAGTTTAACAAACACCTGTTGCAACATTTACAATAACCATCAAAGGAATGTTTATAGATGGTTTATAAACCAACTATTAACTATTTACAAAGTTTAACACACATCTGTTGCAACTTTACAATAACCATCAAAGTAATGTTTATAGATGGTTTATAAACCGTTAATAAATAGTCTAATAATAATTAAGTAACATTATTAATGATAGTTTTTGTTGTTTGTTAATGTAAATAAACTATTAACTACATTAATAACTAAATATTTGCCATTTAAAAATGATTGTTAAACATTAATAAATGATCTATTTACATTTATAAATGGACTATATGCAGTTTATAAATGATTATTAAACATTAATAAACTATCTGTTAATCATTTATAAATGGTCTCTTTTCCATTTATAAATGATGGTTATTGTAAAGTGTTACCGAAAGTAGTGGCTAATCAGCTATGTGACTTCCTTCAGAACAACAGCCTGTTTGAGGACTTTCATTCAGGATTTAGAGCTCATCACAGCACAGAGACTGCTCTAGTTAAAGTAACTAACGACCTACTCTCAGCTTCAGATGAGGGACTTCTCTCAGTACTTGTTTTGTTGGATCTTAGTGCTGAAACGATTGTGTTTAGGACCCAAATGCAGTACTCAGGCGCTCAGGAACAGTTTGTAATGACCTTTAATTTCACCACAGCAAACAAGGTATGCAGTAGGCAGAGTATACACAGGATACAGTTCGTTCTTCAGGCTCAAGGCCTGACACAGTCTCTGGGGCTCTGATGAGAAGCAGCCTACTTCAGGCGGCACTACTGATCAGGATACACAGACAGAAGCTTGTTGTCAGGAACAGGAGAGGTAGAGTCGGGAGCGGGGATCGAACCCGCGATCTCAGGAACAGGAGCCGGTGACGTTGTCCTCTCGGCCACACCGCAGCCACACACACTTTCCGCCACACAGAGTCTTAAAGGCGAAGCGGGCTCTGACTCACCCGATCTTTTGAAGCAGGAAGTGACGTAACCTGTCGAGGACCAGACGACCACCACAGATCAGGAGCCGCAGACAGAAACTCGTTGTCAGGAACAGGAAGCGGGGTCGTAAGCCGAAGATCAGTCAGCGAAGGCGGCAGTATCGTTGGGGAGCAGACTGAAACTCGTCGTCAGGAACAGGAAGCAGGGTCGTAAGCCGAAGATCAGTCAGCGAAGGCGGAGGCACCGTTGGGGAGCAGGCAGAAGGATAAACGAGGCCAGGCGGAGGAGTCGTAACCAGACGAGCAGGCAGATACCAGAAACGCTGAGGCAGAGCACGAGGTTGGGGACAGAAGGCAGGTGAGTTTACCGGGAGGCAGACGAGAAGAGCTGGTCAGGGACAGGCAAAGTCGGCACCAGGAGATCAGGCAGGGAATGAACGCTGGAAAGTCTCGCATAACGCTGAAGAACAATCTGGCAGTGAGTGAGAGTTCTGGTGAGGCTTATATACAGGATTGATTGTAATGAGCTGCAGCTGTGTAGACAGGTGAGTGGAGTTGAGCTGATGAGGTGGGCGTGGCTGGCAGGTAGAGTGGAGCAGAGGGAGGGTGAGTGGAAAAACACAGCAGCAGTGACAGAAGGGGAGTGAGAGACAGGAACTGTGACAAGTGCAGCTTTTGACACCATTGATCATGATGTTCTTATACAGAGATTAGAGGTATTACTCGGGATTACAGGGACTGCCCTAAATTGGTTTAAGTCCTACTTATCTGATAGATACCAGTTTGTACACGTGAACAACAAGTCCTCTGTGTACACTTAAGTAAGTTATGGAGTTCCTCAAGGCTCTGTGCTAGGTCCAATTCTCTTCTCCATATATATGCTTCCCCTCTGTGATATCATGAGGAAATACTCCGTTAATTTTCATTATTACGCTGATGATACTCAGCTGTATGTATCAATGAAGCCAGGTGAGACAAATCAGTTATCTAAACTAGACGCGTGTCTAAAGGACATTAGGACCTGGATGGACAGAAATTTTCTTCTTCTTAACATAGACAGAGGTCAGAGATCATTGTGCTGGGCCCTCGACACCTTAGAGAAACCTTTTCTAATGATTTAACTGCCCTAGATGGAATTAGCCTGATGCCAAGCACAACTGTTAGAAATCTTGGGGTTCTATTCGATCAGGATTTATCCTTTAACTCTCACATAAAGCAAATTTCAAAAACAGCCTTTTTTCATCTTCGTAACATCACTAAAATCAGGCCTACCCTGTCCCAGAACGATGCTGAAAAGCTAGTCCATGCTTTTGTTACCTCTAGACTGGACTATCGTAATTCTCTTCTTTCAGGCTGTCCCAGTAAGTCGCTTAAGACGCTTCAGCTGGTTCAAAATGCTGCAGCTCGTGTGCTAACTAGAACTAGGAGAAGAGACCACATTACTCCTGTATTAGCTTCTCTGCATTGGCTTCAATAAAATATAGAATAGAATTCAAGATTCTTCTTCTCACCTATAAAGCTCTCAGTGGAAAGGCACCAGTTTATCTCAAAGAGCTTGTAGTGCCGTACAACCCCTCTAGAACATTACGCTCCCAAAATGCTGGCCTGCTCGTGGTGCCATCAGTCTCTAGAAGTAGTCTGGGAGGTAGAGCCTTCAGTTATCAGGCTCCTCTTCTCTGGAACCATTTACCGACCACGGTTCAGGAGGCAGACACCCTCTCTACCTTTAAGGTTAGACTTAAAACATTCCTCTTTGATAAAGCTTTCAGTTAGGGACCAGCTCATAGTCCATAGTTTAGACACATAGTTAAGATGCAATAGGCTTAGACTGCCGGGGGGATCTGGCACACTGGGCTCTATCCCTCTCTCTCTCACACTCTCTCTCCATATCTGCCTCTGCCCCTTTCTGTTTGCTCCTGTACTCATCTCTGGCTCTGGTCTTGTAGGTGGCCTGGGATCCTTGGTGTAGACTGCCTGCTGCTGTGGAGTCATGAAGCCTCAATAACTACAATTACAGACATAACACATATTTGGCCATCTCATTCCAGTTCATAATCATTATAGCTGTTAATGTAGATATTAGCATGATCTCTCTATTCATGGTTGATACATCTATAGTAACTATCTCTAGCTCCACATGGACATGAGATCCCTCTTGAAAATGAGGTGTCACATCTCAAGAGGTCTACCATTAATACATTTATACTTAACGGAGACAAATATGGTAGGGATGCACTTGTGGTCTGGGCACCCATGAGTTCGTCACTACCATAAATTCTTATTTTCAGTAAGACTTTCATTGATTATACTTCTATAAAATTATCACCACAACCACACAGACATGAGGACCCTCCTGAAAAGAAGTTGTAGCATCTCAAGAGGCTAACCTCTAATAAATTTGTTTGCAGCAGAAACAAATATGACGACGACAGGTCTATGATTGCTCCATTGATCTGTCACTAACTTTAGTTCTTACTTTAGTCCACTTGTCTCCACCTACCTCCCTCCCTTTGCCCACACACCCAACACAGCATCGTGTGGATTTGCTGTTCATCATGAGACTGGGGTCCACATTCAAGATTTCCTGCTGCTTAACAGAAGGTTTTTTCTTGCTGCCATGATGGAGGGATTCATGATTGGCTATATGGATTCATGTTGGGTGTTGGATGTATATATGTGTATATATATGTATATGTGTATTTTATATACGTACATATGTATCTATGCATATATGTGTATCCATAATATGAAGAGCTTTGTGCTCTATTGTAAAGTGTCTTGAGATAACACTTGTTATGAATTGGCGCTATACAAATAAAGATTGATTGATTGATTGATTAGTTAAATATCTATTAATATCTATTAATAGCTTATAAATGTTTTATAACGGGTCATTATAATGAAGTGCTACCAGTTAGGATTATTATTATTATGATTATTATTATAATTATTATTATCATATGCACCCTGGCCCATCACTTCAGAATTTCAAGGCTCCTTCAACACTGCAGGAGAATGGCGGGGAGGGACAAGCCCAGTGTGACTCCGCAGTTGTCAGAGCAAACTGCACCGAAGTCTGCAGTCCAGGTCAGTGGAGTCGCTCATGTTCAAAGATCTGTCTTGCCCGAATATATCCCAAAGGATCCAGAGACATGGCTTTGAAGGCCTATGTTATTTTGGAAGACCAGAGCAACCGGTTGTTAGCCAAGTCAGAATTCTTTGAGTTATTCAATGTGAAAAGTGAATCATTCTCCTGCCACCTCAAGACTTGTTTTAGCATCATTGAGACATCAGGAAAAAGAACAGAGGGATTCCAGATCGAGTCAAAAGATGGTAAAGTCCCCATCCCTCTCCCTCCACTTATTGAGTGCCATGAGATTCCTGACAGTCGCTCTGAAATTCCAACACCGAACGCAGTTTTGCACCAACCTCATCTTTGCCACATCGCTAAAACATTCCAGAACTTGACTCTGAAGCAGAAATACTCTTGTTGCTTGGAGGGATGTGCTCCAAGTGCACAAGGTTAGACAGCAAGTTAATGGGCCACATAATGCTCCATTTGCCCAATGGTTGGACCTGGGCTGGGTCGTGATAGGAGAAGTGTGCCTGGTGTAGCGATTATTTTTCTGGATATTAATTAACATTAATTAAATAAATTAATATTCATTTAATATCTCATTGCTCTCATTAATTAAAGGGGCACCATCCTTTTTATATAAAGGCAAAATTTAATTAATTAACTGATTTATTATTTCAAATTAAAATCAGATAAATTAATTAAATCAAACTTCATCAATTTATCAATTTCGTCAAAAGACAGAGTTCTTATACAGTGATGTCAATCTTCCAAATAGAATACCAACAGACAGAACTTTAAATTTAAGGGTGATTTATTAAAGTATATGATGAATATAGAAGACAAAATAAAATAGAATAAAACACTTAAGAAGGAATAAATGTCAGAGTCATACTAATCAATGATGCTGTGAATAAGGAAAGAAGTTATGAACCCTCAAGAAACATTTGAGTATATTGAGTGGTTATGGAGGATTAATTTAACGAATTAATCTACTTTAGAAAGGTCAAATCAGGGGTAACTAATGGGGAATTAAACCAAGACACTCAGGCCCATCTGTAGGAGTTTAGAACCGTATACTATGATGTTTCTTTTGGATTGGATCTCAAACTGGTCTGGGAGCTGCTGGAGAGTCTGAAGGACTGTTCTGGTTCAGATTCGTCCCAAAGGGAGGCTGAGAAGTCCACACTCAATCCAGCGCAAGGGATCCAGGGAGAGGGTTTGCCGACATGAGCTGGTCCTGTAGCTTTCACGGGAGAGAGGTGCCATCTTAGATTGGACTAGCAGGTTCTGTTAAAGGTGAAGCAGTAGCTGGAGCTTTGAGGTCTCGATTAGATGAAAAAAACGATTCGTAATTAATTTCAAAAATTAATTATTCGTTGGCCTGACGAAAATCATTCCGAAATTCATAACAAAAATCCATTTACTATGAAACAAATCTTTGTAGTCTTATAGCTTACTGGCTTATCAAGAAAACCGGCGGGCGTGTTACGTTACTTAGACAAAACTTAGAAAAAGATACAGGAGAGGATATACGAGAGATTGGAGAGCTAGGAGAGCCGCGTTGGCAAAAAGAAAAGCCAATGACAGTAGAAAAAGACGTAAAAACAAAGTGTAGGGATGAAAGTCAAAGAAGAAGAGAGTGAGAGGAATGTGTCTCTCTGGTTTTGACTTCTAAGGAGGGTCTCACAGGAGAAGGGCCTTAGATGAGTAACAAAGACTTTGTCAACTTACATTTGGCCAAAATATTAAGTTGTACTTTGATAACCACCCAATATAAACACTCCAACTGAGTAGAAAATCTTACGATAAATTGTTTGATAACAAATAGTCCATATCTAAACAATAAGATAGAATAAAACAGTTTCAATCTTATTAAAAATACAAACAAAAAAAATATATGTGGTTAACACTTAGATATATATGTTTTTAGGCCTTTGAGATGCTATGCTATCAAACTTAATTTATAGATGTCCTGTAATAAACATTTCTTCAATAACAGGAAATAATGCAGAGTACAGAGTACATTTCTGGAGGAAAGTTCTCTCCTCAGTCTTCCACTTGGTCCTTCAGAGGAGGCTTTAAGAAGATTAATGCATTATATTCATAACTTTGGCACTGGCATGGTTAGAAATACATAAGTCACATCATCAGAATGCATTTTTCATGACAGAATCAAATATCACACTGTTAGATGTGTCCATTGTTTCGTTAAAGAGTTTATAAGGTTGTGGTTTTCTGTTGGCTGAAAAACATCTGTTCTCTACACTTGGGCAGCAATGAGGGGTCAGAACAGAATTATTTAAGTCTCTGGGAACGTAGTCTGTTCGAACACCTTATCAGGTCTCGTTCAATCATTGTTTAGTCCAGGACGTTCAGGGCAAAAAGACAAAGACAATGATGTCAACGAGGAAGTCATTGACTATTAGAATGAAAGTCCATGTCTTTGGCAATGGTCCATCTCCTGCTGTAGCAACCTATGGGCTGCGAAGAGCCATCAGCGAAGGTGCACTGGAGCATGGTGCCGACATTTAACTTTGTGGAAAGGCACTTCTACCTGGATGATGTAGTGCCCACCGAAGCTGTGGCAATCGACCTGCTTCAGAGAACACAAGCCTCACTTTCTGAGTCAAACCTGCGCTCGCACAAGTTTGTGTCCAACTCTAACGTAGTTATGGATGCCTTTCCTCTCGAAGATTGTTCCCCAGTAATAAAGGATCTGGATTTGAACAAGGAAACATCCCCCACACAACGGAGCTTAGGCCTGCTTTGGGAGATCACCTCTGACAGATTCACCTTCTCCACAACATCCTCCAGCAAACCTTTTACCCGAAGTGGTGTCCTCTCCAGCGTAAACAGTGTCTTCAATCCTCTCAACCTGCTTGCACCTGTCACACGGGCGAGCTCTCCTCAGGGACCTCACCTCAGAAATGTCTGACTGGGACACGCCCTTACCAGAAGACAAGCGGAGTGGGTGGGAAGTTCATGTTCCTCGAACATACACAACATTATCACTCACAAAAGCTGTGTATAAAGAGCTGTGTGTATTCTCAGACGCGTCCACAAAGGCCATTGGAGCTGTGGCATATTTACAAGCAATTCAGGAGGATGGACAAGTTGATGTAGGTTTTGTCATGGGAAAAGCGAAACTGGCTCCTTTGTCTGAACCAACCATACCAAGGCTTGAACTGTGCACTGCTGTCTTGAGAGCAGAGTTAGCTGACCTTATACAGGATGAACTTGAACTGACATTGGACGGCATCAAGTTCTTCACAGACAGCAAAGAAGTATTAGGCTGTATTTGAGTCAAATAGGTTCTACACATATGTTCACAACAGAGTTCCATGCATCCGCCATTCATCTAGACCGGAACAGTGGAACTATGTACAAATGGAGGAAAACCCGGCAGATCACGCATGCATCTCAGCTGGCGGCTACATCCTGGTTTACTGGTCCCTCCTTTCTACACCAGCTATGGAGAAAACACAAACACAAGAAAAATTCCAGCTGATACAACCTGAAAAAGACGCAGAGATTAGACCACAAATGCAAACTTGTGTAACTCACCTTGAAAAAATGTTACTTCCTCTGCACCTTACCTGTGATCGCTTCCAGCGTTTCTCTACCTGTGCTTCCTTGGTCAGGGGAATCGCCTTTCTGATCCATGTGGCAAGATCTTTCAAGCAAACGAACCAAAATGCTATGTGCAAAGGCTGGCTTGCGTGTGACCAGATGAGATGGCTTAAGTGAAGGATGTTATCCTGAAAGCAGTACAAAGAGCTGCCTTTGGAAAAGAACTGATAGCTCTTAATGCTAATGAAACAGTAACTAAGAACAGTCCCTTGCACAAACTCAGTCCAGTCTTGGAAGATGACTTAATTCTCATTGGAGGATGACTACACCATGCAGATTTGACCATTGCAGAAAAGAACCCCGTGCTTCTACCGAAGAACAGCCATGTCTCCCTACTGCTCACAGAACATCACCATGAACCAAAACCCACCATAAACACTCTCAGACGCCTTTTTGCACTCAGAGGTCCTGCGAAACAGCTTAGATCAGACTGTGGTACCAACTTTAGTGGTGCATGCAAGGAACTTTGGGTGGACAAAGCGGTTCAGAGGTTCATCAGTGAACAAGGATGAACGTGGGAGTTTAACCCACCACAAAGCTCGGACATGGGAGGGTCATGGGAGCGCATGATTGGCATTGCCAGAAGGATTCTTAACTCTATGCTGCTCCAACATAACACCACCCTCACTCACAAAGTATTTTGCACACTGATGGCGGAGATTACGGGCATCATGAACTCAAGACCACTCGTACCTGTATCCTTGGACCCTGAAAAACCCTTCACACTGTCGCCAGTAGTTCCACCACCACCAGGAGACTTCTCTGACTAGGATCTATACACCAAGCAGTGGAAACAGGTTCAGGCCCTCGCTGATCAGTTCTGGACCCGCTGGAGCCGAGAATACGTACCTTCTCTGCAACAGAGGCAGAAGTGGTCTGCACCCCACTGGAACCTCCAAGTTGGAGATTGTTTTTATGTTTGCATGTTACTGAATATATCCTTAGTTAAGGTCACGTTATTTGATCTTTGACAATAATACATTGTTTAATACGAGTTTTCAAGCGTAATTCTTCCCGCAGATGCCAATTCCGGTTTGCGGAGCTGCTACCTGCTCTGTAACCAAGTCCCCACTCATTCCAGCAGGCCAACGCAGCCATCTTTTAAAGCTGAAGCCCCTCCCACTGGGCTAAAGTAGTTACATAACATCTGATCAAACACGTATTTTCTTCATAATTGAAACATTTCCCACTTTTATTTTCCTCCCCCTTTAATCATCATATTTAATACATTTTTATTCATATTTTTTATAATTCGTATTTCCATCAGAAAAGGCAAACTCAGAAACCACAAAAACTGCTCTGTCACTAGTCATGTGGGCATGAATTCTCGTGAGATTACATTTATAGGAACCCAAAATGATTCGCTCTGGTTTTTCACCCAAACACAAGACTGGGACGCAACACGGTGCCTCTAAGATGCACGTAAAGGTAGGAGCGCTTAAAGGTGTGTAAATGTATGCAGGTTATGATTAGAGCTCCCAAGTGTGCACCCTTGGTCACGCTAAGAGACAGAGAGGGAAAGGAGGAAAATGGTGAGTTTTTACAGAGTGAGGCAGGGAGGGAAAAGTTTGGTGTAGGTGTGTGGACTCAAGCCGGCCTCGGCGTCTGTATGTGCGCTCAGTGTGTGCGTGTTTGCTTCGTGTGTGTATGTGTGCTCTGCAGGGTGTGTGTGTGTGTGTGTGTGTGTGTGCAGTGCCGCAAAAAGGGGGTATGCACTATATGCGGTGCATAGGGGCACCGCGCTAGAAGGGGCGCCAAAGTGATGGGGAAGAAATTATTGTAAATCTGTATTTACTGTAATGAACGGCAGTTTGTGCATGTGTCAATAGTATGATCAAGAACAGGCACGTCAGTGACTGATAGGGCGCCCCTTCACTTCTTCTTCACACCCTCTCTCTCCAGAGGGCGCCCACTGGAGCGTGCGCTGGAGTAAGAGTGTTTTCTGTTGGATTGTGTTGACAGATTACAGAAAGCTAAAGATGGAGAGGCAAAAAAGAAAGATATCAGGGGCACAAAACAGAAAAGGAAGAGCGAGAGGGAGAAAGATTGTAAAGGAATGAACAAAAGCTTTTCAATTTTCTTTTTTCACCGTGCTGTGTTTCACGTGGACTGGTGTACGGTTATTTAAGTGGCTCAGTGTCCAAGTTTTCACTGTTACTTAAGATGCACTTCTGTGTGTTAAAATCATGAGGCGGGAAAGAAGCTGATTGATGCATTCAGACTTTCATAAACCTCACTTATTGACCCGACAGTTTTACAGAGGAGAGACATGCTTCATGTCGGCTCCTTCAGGTGCTTTGTACCCCCCCCCGCGTGGGAATGGGACACTTAATTATGATCGATTACAAACTCACCCCCTTTGGCACATCCTTGTTTGAGTGTTTTTTTTTTTCAAAATCCTTTGGTCCCCTGAAAAATGTCATAAAGCACATTTTTATGATTAGATGCTACTCTAATAGAAACGCTATTGCTGCTAACAGTGACTGAGAAAGAGAGTAAATAGGTCAGAGGTCATCATACAGTCAGGATTCAACAGATCACAGAGCCAGCTTTACCCTAAAACCTGTTCCTAGGTCCAGATATATGGTGGTTGCAGACACTGAAAGTGAACACCCTTTGAGAAATAGCATTTCTGGGATGTAATAGTCCAGCTTTCAGAAATCATCATACCATTGTGTGGATAATGAAGAATTATAGAGGGGGAAATGTTGCACTAATAATTAAAGAAGTGGACGTTATAATAGTTATGTCTTATTAACTAATGATAAAGAGAAAATAAATGTTAACTGCAATGTAAAAAATAAAGAATCAGCAGACAGAATTTCCTGAGAGATTATTCTTAAACCTCAGTTATGGCATGATCTAATAGAATTATTTCACTTTCCTTTACGTACAAGTAGTCCATGAGTACAAACTGTTCAGATGTCATGACTTAAAGTGGGGGTATTATGCATGTGAGAATCACTGATTGCTAAAACATGCATTTTGTTCTTATGAAGCAATAAAGATCTTCAATCGATCTTGTTTTCTAAGCTACATACATTTAGGTGAGCAATAGTTATACCTTTTCCTTGTAAATTAAAAGTTTTAGTAAGACGTTAAAGATGCTACTGTAGACCACAAAATGTCTTTGTTGTCAGATGTGCGATGTTACTCAATATCTGCATATCTTATAGGTATTTATGTAAATCTTCAAGTTCTCTGATCTTCAATACTTTGGCTTCTTCTGGTGTTCTGCCACACAACCTGATGAAGATTCTGCAGTAGGATGTCAGTGTTGATTGGGTTTTGTTCTGTTTGCATAGGAGCCGAGCTCAAAGGGCAATTTAATCATTCTTTTTGGTCAGATGTTCATTTATGTAGATGTTGGAGCTTTTTAATTTTTTACTCTGCCTCAGTAGAGCTATTTTACCTTCCTACTCACAAAGTGAAAAAGTATAGTAGGCTTCTTCATCTTGTCTTTGTGTGGAAGAGGATAAAAACAATCAGTGTGAGTGCTGCAGATGGTCATCCTCTTACTTTTAAAGAAAGAAAGCGCTTGATCTTCCAGTGTGAAGAGTTCATTCTCATGTGACAACACTTGCATATGATCTTTATTTCGAATCGACTAACAATCAGATGATTTATTCTAGAATATTGTTCCAACTCTGAAACTCGGCATTCAAGGATAACAATTTTCTCATTTCTTTCACCAACCTGTTTTTTCAGTACACGCACCTCTCCAGGCAATTCCATCAGAATTTCTGTTGTTTGATGATGGTGGAAATATCATCCAACGTGAAGATGTGTGTGGTCCAATGAGGCCTGGTGTTGGCTGCAGGTGATGTTGGGGCCTGGTTTTCCCTGCAGATGATGTTGGGGCCTGGTGTTGGCTGCAGATGATGTTGGCGACTGGTGTTGGCTTCTGGTGATGTTGGGGCCTGATGTTTCCTGCAGGTGATGTTGGGGCCTGGTGTTGGCTTCTGGTGATGTTGGGGCCTGATTTTGCCTGCTGGTGATGTTGGGGCCTGGTGTTGGCTGCTGGTGATGTTGGGGCCTGATGTTGCTTGCAGGTGATGTTGGGGCCTGGTGTTGGCTGCTGGTGATTTTGGGGCCTGGTGTTGGCTGCAGGTGATGTCGGGGCCTGGTGTTGCCTGCTGGTGATGTTGGGACCTGACGTTGCCTTCAGGTATTGTTTGCGCCTGGTGTTGCTTGCAGGTGATGTTGGGGTCTGGTGTTGGCTGCAGGTGATGTTTGGGCCTGATGTTGCCTGCAGATAATGTTGGGGCCTCGTGTTGGCTGCTGGTGATGTTGGCGACTGGTGTTGGCTTCTGGTGATGAAGGGGCCTGATGTTTCCTGCACATGATGTTGAGGTTTGGTGTTTGCTGCTGGTGATATTGGGGCCTGATGTTTGCTGCTGGTGATATTGGAGCCTGGTGATAGCTGCTGGTGATGTTGGGACCTGATGTTGCCTTAAGGTATTGTTTTGGCCTGATTTTGGCTGCAGGTGATGTTGGCGCCTGGTGTTTGCTGCAGGTGATGTTAGGGCCTGGTGTTGGCTGCAGATGATGTTGGGGCCTGGTTTTGGCTGCAGGTGATTTTGGGGCCCGGTGTTGGCTGCTGGTGATGTTGGGACCTGATGTTGCCTTTGTGTATTGTTGGGGCATGGTGTTGCCTGCAGATGATGTTGGGGCCTGGTGTTGGCTGAAGGTGATGTTTGGGCCTGGTGTTACCTGCAGGTGATGTTGGGGCCTGGTGTTGGCTGCAGATGATGTTGGAGCCTGGTGTTGGCTTCTGGCGTTGGCTGCAGGTGATTTTGGAGCCTGATGTTGGCTGCAGGTGATGTTGGGGCCTTATATTGCCTGCAGGTGATTTTGGGGCCTGGTGTTGCCGTCAGGTGATATTTTGGGCCTGGTGTTGGTAGTTGGTGATGTTGGCGACTGGTGATGGCTGCAGGTGATGTTTGGGCCTGATGCTGCCTGCAGGTGATGTTGGGGCCCGGTGTTGGCTGCAGGTGATGTCGGGGCCTGGTGTTGCCTGCTGGTGATGTTGGGACCTGACGTTGCCTTCAGGTATTGTTTGCGCCTGGTGTTGCTTGCAGGTGATGTTGGGGTCTGGTGTTGGCTGCAGGTGATGTTTGGGCCTGATGTTGCCTGCATATGATGTTGGGGCCTCGTGTTGGCTGCTGGTGATGTCGGCGACTGGTGTTGGCTTCTGGTGATGAAGGGGCCTGATGTTTCCTGCACATGATGTTGAGGTTTGGTGTTTGCTGCTGGAGATATTGGGGCCTGATGTTGGCTGCTGGTGATGTTGGAGCCTGGTGATAGCTGCTGGTGATATTGGGACCTGATGTTGCCTTAAGGTATTGTTTTGGCCTGATTTTGGCTGCAGGTGATGTTGGCGCCTGGTGTTTGCTGCAGGTGATGTTAGGGCCTGGTGTTGGCTGCAGGTGATTTTGGGGCCTGGTGTTGGCTGCTGGTGATGTTGGGGCCTGGTGTTTCCTGCTGGTGATGTAGGGGCCTGGTAATGGCTACTGGTGATGTTGGGGCCTGGTGTTGGCTGCAGGTGATGTTGGGGCCTGATATTGCCTGCAGATGATGTTAGTGCCTGGTGTCTGCTTCCGGTGAAGATGGGGCCTGATGTTGCCTACAGATGATGCTGGGGCCTGGTGTTGGCTGCTGGTGAGGTTGGGGCCTGGTTTTCCCTGCAGATGATGTTGGGGCCTCTTGTTGACAGCAGGTGATGTTGGGGCCTGATATTGCCTGCAGGCGATTTTGGGGCCTGGTGTTGCCTTCAGGTGATGTTGGGGCCTGGTGTTGGTAGCTGGTGATGTAGGGGCCTGGTGTTGGCTGCAGGTGATGTTTGGGCCTGATGCTGCCTGCAGTTGATGTTGGGGCCTGCTGTTGGCTGCAGGTGATGTGAGGGCACAATGTTGCCTGCAGGTGATGTTAGGGCCTGGTGTTGGCTTCTGGTGATGTTGGTACCTGGCATTGGCTGCAGGCGATGTTGGGGCCTGGTGTTGGCTGCTGGTTATGTTGGTGCCTGGTGTCTGCTTCCGGTGAAGATGGGGCCTGATGTTGCCTTGCAGATGATGTTGGGGCCTGGTGTTGGTTGCTGATGATTTTGGCACCTGATGTTGCCTGCAGGTGATTTTGGGGCCTGGTGTTGGCTGCAGATGATGTTGGGGCCTGGTGTTGGCTGCAGGTGATGTTTGGGCCTGGTGTTTGCTGCAGATGATGTTGGGGCCTGGTGTTGGCTGCAGGTGATATTTGGGCCTGGTGTTGGCTTCTGGTGATGTTTGGACCTGATGTTGCCTGAAGGTGATTTTGGGGCCTGATGTTGCCGGCAGGTGATGTTGGGGCCTGGTGTTGGCTGCAGGTGATGTTGGGGCCTGGTGTTGGCTGCTGGTGATGTTGGGACCTGATGTTGCCTTTATGTATTGTTGGGGCATAGTGTTGGCTGCAGGTGATGTTGGGGACTAGTGTTGGCTGCAGGTGATGTTGGGGCCTGATGTGGCTGCTGGTGATTTTGGGGCCTGATATTGCCTGCAGGTGATGTTTGGGCCTGATGCTGCCTGCAGGTGATGTTGGGGCCTGGTGTTGACTGCTGGTGATGTTGGGACGAGATGTTGCCTTTAGGTATTGTTGCGACATGGTGTTGCCTGCAGATGATGTGAGGGCACAATGTTGCCTCCAGGCGATGTTGGGGCCAGGTGTTGGCTTCTGGTGATGTTGGAACCTGGTGTTGGCTGCAGATGATGTTGGGGCCTGGTGTTGGCTGCAGGTGATGTTTGGGCCTGGTGTTTGCTGCAGATGATGTTTGGGCCTGGTTTTGGCTGCAGGTGATGTTGGGGCCTGGTGTTGGCTGCTGGTGATGTTGGGACCTGATGTTGCCTTTATGTTTTGTTGGGGCATGGTTTTGCCTGCAGATCATGTACGGGCCCGTTGTTGGCTGCTGGTGATTTTGGCACCTGGTGTTGCCTGTAGGTGATGATGGGGCCTGGTGTTGGCTTCAGGTGATGTTGGGGCCTGATGTGGCTGCTGGTGATTTTGGGGCCTGATATTGCCTGCAGGTGATGTTTGGGCCTGATGCTGCCTGCAGGTGATGTTGGGGCCTGGTGTTGACTGCTGGTGATGTTGGGACGAGATGTTGCCTTTAGGTATTGTTGCGACATGGTGTTGCCTGCAGATGATGTGAGGGCACAATGTTGCCTGCAGGCGATGTTGGGGCCTGGTGTTGGCTTCTGGTAATGTTGGGGCCTGGTTTTGGCTGCAGGTGATGTTGGGGCCTGGTGTTGGCTGCAGGTGATGTTTGCGCCTGGTGTTGCCTCTATGTTTTGTTGGGGCATGGTTTTGCCTGCAGATCATGTTAGGGCCAGTTGTTGGCTGCTGGTGATTTTGGCACCTGGTGTTGCCTGTAGGTGATGTTGGGGCCTGGTGTTGGCTGCAGGTGATGTTTGGGCCTGATGCTGCCTCCAGGTGATGTTGGGGCCTGTTGTTGACTGCTGGTGATGTTGGGACGAGTTGTTGCCTTTAGGTATTGTTGTGACATCGTGTTGCCTGTAGATGATGTGAGGGCACAATGTTGCCTGCAGGCGATGTTGGGGCCTGGTGTTGGCTGCTGGTTATGTTGGAACCTGGTGTCTGCTTCCGGTGAAGATGGGGCCTGATGTTGCCTGCAGATGATGTTTGCGCCTGGTGTTGGTTGCTGATGATTTTGGCACCTGATGTTGCCTGCAGGTGATTTTGGGGCCTGGTGTTGGCTGCTGGTGATGTTGGCGACTGGTGTTGGCTTCTGGTGATGTTGGAACCTGGTGTTGGCTGCAGATGATGTTTGGGCCTGATGCTGCCTGCAGTTGATGTTGGGGCCTGCTGTTGGCTGCAGGTGATGTGAGGGCACAATGTTGCCTGCAGGTGATGTTGGGGCCTGGTGTTGTCTTCTGGTGATGTTGGTACCTGGCGTTGGCTGCAGGCGATGTTGGGGCCTGGTGTTGGCTGCTGGTTATGTTGGTGCCTGGTGTCTGCTTCTGGTGAAGATGGGGCCTGATGTTGCCTGCAGATGATGTTGGGGCCTGGTGTTGGTTGCTGATGATTTTGGCACCTGATGTTGCCTGCAGGTGATTTTGGGGCCTGGTGTTGGCTGCTGGTGATGTTGGCGACTGGTGTTGGCTTCTGGTGATGTTGGAACCTGGTGTTGGCTGCAGATGATGTTTGGGCCTGATGCTGCCTGCAGTTGATGTTGGGGCCTGCTGTTGGCTGCAGGTGATGTGAGGGCACAATGTTTCCTGCATGTGATGTTGGGGCCTGGTGTTGTCTTCTGGTGATGTTGGTACCTGGCGTTGGATGCAGGCAATGTTGGGGCCTGGTGTTGGCTGCTGGTTATGTTTGTGCCTGGTGTCTGCTTCTGGTGAAGATGGGGCCTGATGTTGCCTGCAGATGATGTTGGGGCCTGGTGTTGGTTGCTGATGACTTTGGCACCTGATGTTGCCTGCAGGTGATTTTGGGGCCTGGTGTTGGCTGAAGATGATGTTGGGGCCTGGTGTTGGCTTCAGGGGATGCTGGGGCCTGGTGTTTGCTGCAGATGATGTTGGGGCCTGGTGTTGGCTGCAGGTGATGTTGGGGCCTGATGTTGGCTGCTGGTGATGTTGGGACCTGATGTTGCCTTTATGTTTTGTTGGGGCATGGTGTTACCTGCAGATCATGTTGGGGCCTGGTGTTGGCTGAAGTTGATTTTTAGGCCTGGTGTTGCCTTCAGATGATGTTGGGGCCTGGTGTTGGCTGCTGGTGATTTTGGCACCTGGTGTTGCCTGCAGGTGATATTTGGGCCTGGTGTTGGCTGGTGGTGATGTTTGGACCTGATGTTGCCTGAAGGTGTTTTTGGGGCCTGATGTTGCCGGCAGGTAATGTTGGGGCCTGGTGTTGGCTGCAGGTGATGTTGGGACCTGATGTTGCCTTTATGTATTGTTGGGGCATGGTGTTAGCTGCAGGTGATGTTGGGGCCTGGTGTTGGCTGCAGGTGATGTTGGGCCTGATGTGGCTGCTGGTGATTTTGGGGCCTGACATTGCCTGCAGGTGATGTTTGGGCCTGTTGCTGCCTGCAGGTGATGTTGGGGCCTGGTGTTGACTGCTGGTGATGTTGGGACGAGATGTTTCCTTTAGGTATTGTTGCGACATGCTGTTGCCTGCAGAAGATGTGAGGGCACAATGTTGCCTGCAGGCGATGTTGAGGCCTGGTGTTGGCTTCTGGTGATGTTGGAACCTGGTGTTGGCTTCAGGTGATGTTTGGGCCTGGTGTTTGCTGCAGATGATGTTTGGGCCTGGTGTTGGCTGCAGGTGATGTTGGGGCCTGGTGTTGGCTGCTGGTGATGTTGGGACCTGATGTTGCCTTTATGTTTTGTTGGGGCATGGTTTTGCCTGCAGATCATGTTGGGGCCAGTTGTTGACTGCTGGTGATTTTGGCACCTGGTGTTGCCTGCAGGTGATGTTGGGGCCTGGTGTTGGCTGCAGGTGATGTTGGGGCCTGATGTGGCTGCTGGTGATTTTGGGGCCTGATATTGCCTGCAGGTGATGTTTGGGCCTGATGCTGCCTGCAGGTGATGTTGGGGCCTGTTGTTGACTGCTGGTGATGTTGGGACGAGATGTTGCCTTTAGGTGTTGTTGCGACATCGTGTTGCCTGCAGATGATGTGAGGACACAATGTTGCCTGCAGGCGATGTTGGGGCCTGGTGTTGGCTGCTGGTTATGTTGGTGCCTGGTGTCTGCTTCCGGTGAAGATGGGACCTGATGTTGCCTGCAGATGATGTTGGGGCCTGGTGTTGGTTGCTGCTGATTTTGGCACCTGATGTTGCCTGCAGGTGATTTTGGGGCCTGGTGTTGGATGCTGGTGATGTAGGCGACTGGTGTTGGCTTCTGGTGATGTTGGAACCTGGTGTTGGCTGCAGATGATGTTGGGGCCTGGTGTTGGCTGCAGGTGATGTTGGGGCCTGGTGTTGGCTGCAGGTGATGTTGGGGCCTGATATTGCCTGCCGGTATGTTGGGGCCTGATATTGCCTGCAGGTGATGTTGGGGCCTGGTGTTGGCTGCTTGTAATCTTCTGGGAACAGAGTCCTAGTCTGCTGATATCATCCTGAATGACTGTTCACAGTAGAAATTAGCACGTGGGGTTTCATTTAAATTCATGTTGAAAAGTGTGACTCATTGCCTCCATGCTGAGGGTGAAGCAGGAACAGGAAGAGGTGGAAGAGAAACATTTACCCATGAGCATCACCTCAGGCTGGGAGGTTCCTTTATGCACCATCTGCACTGGTCATGTCATTAAAAATGAGAAATAGACGTCCTTATATCCAGCAGCTCTGCACAGCCACTGAAGAGGACCAACCGTCCACAGGCCAAATCAACAAGCTGATCAACTCAGTGAAGGAGAAGATCCTGACAGCTGCTCTGAGCCCCTGGACCCCCAGTACAGTAAACTGAATGTTTGAGAGCGTCCTGTTATTGTGGCCAGCCTGAGGCATACCTGTGTAATCAACATCTTGATATGCCACACCTGTGAGGTGGATGGATGATCTCACCAACACAGATTCAGACAAATCTGTGACCAACATTTGAGATGAAAAGGCCTCTTGTGTACACAGGAAGAGTTTTAGAGCTTTGAGTTCAGCTTATGACGAATGGGAGCAAAAACCGAAGTGTTTTTTCTTCAGTGAATGTTTCATGCATTTATGATCAGGAACAGTTTGTAGGCTGTTGTTGAGAGGTTGGATGAAAACAGCCTCGTGTTCATCGACTTCATGAGGCAGTAGAAGACTGGACTTCTGCCATGACCTGCCTCTGATCACCAGGAAGCTGCTGGAAGCCATTCCAGAAAACATAACATGTGTCTGCACGTGAGCTCCAAGGACAAAGGTCAGGGTTTATGAGCTTGTTCCTCATGACACATCAACCCAGAAGAAACGACCATCAATCAGTCGATGAACTCAAATGTTTTACCACTATGGTTCCCAAATCTCCATATTATAACAATTTAGACTAGTTAGAGAGTAGGTACTGCCCACTTTTGTCTGAGCTGGAGAAGGAACACATGTAAAACATACTGACACTCCATGTTTGACATCAGTGGTCACAGGAGGAAAGAGGTCTACATCTGAATCAAAATAAATATGAAGGAGGTAAGAAAACAGGCTGAATATTGAGCACATGATTGTAGGAAATGTACAATTATGTAGGAAAAGGTTCATGGAAATGGGTAGATGTCCACATGGTGAATTTGCAAGTCAAAAAGTGTTTTATTTAAGCTGGAACCATTTTTAGGGTCCCATAAGTTCTGAATGAAGACCTTTGCAGAGTCAGGTCCCCTCCTGCAGACCGCCTGTCCACAAATAGAAGAAACTTGGCAACAATAGTCTGCTGTAAATGATTGTAGGCTGACACTGGCCCTGTGAAAACTGAGTTTTTACTTTTTTCACCACTCTGGAGACCAATAACTCAGAAACTAGAAGAGAGAGGCCTTCTCTGATGACTTGGGCCCAAATCATCCAGGAAAGTAAATTTCAGCCAGAAATCTCTGCTTGTTCAGAGATATTAGCATCCAAAAGTGGCTCCTCAGGAAATGTGCTGTTCAGGAGCATCAAAAACAGAAACAACACCGTTATTTAAAGAGTTCAGAAACCCTGAGACTGTCCACCTTAAACTTTGGAGCTGTTCATCATCCATGTAGAGGCACTAACACAGTGTTATCAGCCTAATGTGAGTGGGTGTCAGGAGACAGAGGTCCACATGAACATCACACTACAGAGAGAATCAGCAGAGACCTTCAGTCAGGAACCTTTTATTAACATAAAGTGCATGAAAGCATCAGAGCGGTGAACAACATCAGCATCTCAACAATCACATCATGGACACACATCTGGAGAGGCTCAGCCCGCCACGTGAAGGTCATGTCCTTCAGAGGCTAAGAGTGTCAGAGCACTGCAGGACGTCCTGCTGGATGTTACACCAACAGGACGTCCTGCTGGATGTTACACCAACAGGACGTCCTGCTGGATGTTCCACTAACAGGACGTCCTGCTGGATGTGACACTAACAGGACGTCCTGCTGGATGTTACACTAACAGGACGTCCTGCTGGATGTGACACTAACAGGACGTCCTGCTGGATGTTACACCAACAGGACGTCCTGCTGGATGTTACACCAACAGGACGTCCTGCTGGATGTGACACCAACAGGACGTCCTGCTGGATGTTACACTAACAGGACGTCCTGCTGGATGCTACACTAACAGGACGTCCTGCTGGATGCTACACCAACAGGACGTCCTGCTGGATGCTACACCAACAGGACGTCCTGCTGGATGTTACACCAACAGGACGTCCTGCTGGATGCTACACCAATAGGACGTCCTGCTGGATGTTACACCAACAGGACGTCCTGCTGGATGTTACACCAACAGGACGTCCTGCTGGATGTTACACCAACAGGACGTCCTGCTGGATGTTACACCAACAGGACGTCCTGCTGGATGTTACACCAACAGGACGTCCTGCTGGATGTTACACCAACAGGACGTCCTGCTGGATGTTACACCAACAGGACATCCTGCTGGATGTTCCACTAACAGGACGTCCTGCTGGATGTTACACCAACAGGACATCCTGCTGGATGTTCCACTAACAGGACGTCCTGCTGGATGCTACATTATAAAACATCAGTTTCGGTGCTGACTCTTTCTGGGGGCGTCCTGTGGTGTGGGGGGTGGGCTTCTCCCTCTGGCTCATGCTTCAGGAGAAGGTGCTCTCCTGGATGTTCTGTTTTTACCTTCTATCTCATTCGATCATTTTAGTTCAAACACAGAGAGAATGACGATAAAGTGACACATAAGCAGTAGAGTCCTGACCCATGGAGGCTTGAACTCAGAAAAAGATGATCTCTGGGCGGGGCAAACTGGGTCCAAAATCAGGCTTTAAATAGTCCAGGAGTTTGGGGGACGCAGTGGGTTTGTCCTCTCAGGACAGCCATCATCTGAATGTTGTTCTCTTTCCTTTTTCACATCATCTTTGCAAAGGGCTGAAAAACTCATATTTACAGTCTGCTTCACACAGACCTCAGGTCTCAGCGCTCCTCTCAGGCATCCCAGGACGCCCTGATCTGAGGCCTGTTGATCCTCATCTGTGGAGAAACAGAAGCAAAGACACATGAATGGGATGGTAACTGTGATGATATGGCTCGTTCTGTATTATTTCGTATTATGTTCTTTGTTTAGATCTCTTGTGTTTCTTTTTTGTTGTCTTGATTCTGTTCTTGGTTTTTGTTAAGTTACCCGTTTTGTGTGTTGTTTCCCTTGTCTCTTATGTTTCCTGTTTTATTTTGAAATCCCTGGGTTCCTTGTAATGTTTTCCTGCCCTCCCTTCTGTGTGTCTCCCTGATGATGATTCCCTTCACCTGTGTGACTGTCTCACCTGTAATTGATGTTTTATTTAGTCTCTGTGTTCCCTGTTCTCTTTGTTGGGTCGTTAGTTTTCCCAGAGTCACTCCATGTGCTTGTCCTCAGTGAACTCTCCAGTGTTTGTAGGTGGTTTCTGTTTTTGGTTGATTTCTTTTTTGTGAGACTTTGTTTGATTTGATACTTTGTAGAGATTTTGTTTTGTATTTTGGATCATTTTGTAAAAGATTACTTTGGACTTTTGATCCCTTTTTAGTTTGTATTAAAGCCTTTTTTTGTTAAATCTGCTCTTGGGTCCTTTTCCTTGTTTTATGTTAATTTTGTGGGTTTCATACCTTAACAGGTAACTAATCAGTCAAACAACATGTGTAATCAAATTCATAAACATATAAAATGATTTTATCAGTTTATTAAGCTCTACACAGCCTGGCACCAGACTGCCCCTCAGGGGTGGTTTTGCTCTATAAACCGGGACGACCCCTCAGATCCACAGAGCACAACTAAAACTTTTGGATTTTCTGTTTTTATCTGTTTTGGTCCAAAACTCCAGAGGATCTGAGACCAGGTGAGAACTTAAACACACTCTGAAACTCATTTATTCAGTCTGCTTTTATGAAAGCTTCATAATTTTAATCTGTTTTAGTTATTCATAAATATCACTTTACCTTATTTTATACTTAAATTTAAATTGATTGTTTGATGTGTAATTGTATATGTAGTATTTATTTTCTCATCATGATCATATATATATATATATATATATATATATAAATATATATATAAAAACTCTTCTCTCACCCACCCCCCTCTCCCCGGTGGGGTGGGTGGCTGTTCATCCTCTTCAGCTCGGGTCCTCTACCAGAGGCCTGGGAGCTTGAGGGTCCTGCGCAGTATCTATCTTAGCTGTTCCTAGGACTGCACTCTTCTGGAGTGAGATGTCTGATGTTTCTCCAGGGATCTGTTGGAGCCACTTCTCCAGTGTGGGGGTCACTGCCCCGAGTGCCCCGATGACCACAGGCACTACTGTTGCCTTCACCTTCCAGGCTTTCTCTAGCTCTTCTTTGAGCCCTTGGTATTTCTCTAGTTTCTCGTGTTCCTTTTTCCTGATGTTGCTATCACTTGGGATGGCTACATCAACCACAACGGCTTTCCTCTGCTGCTTATCCACGATTACAATGTGCGGTTGGTTGGCCATTACCATTTTGTCGGTCTGTATCTGGAAGTCCAACATGATCTTGGCTCGGCCATTCTCAATCACCTTGGGAGGTGCTTCCCATTTCGACCTTGGGGGCTCCAGTCCATATTCTGCACAGATGTTCCTATACACTATACCGGCTACTTGGTTATGGCGTTCCATGTATGCTTTTCCTGCCAGCATCTTACACCCTGCTGTTAGGTGCTGGACTGTTTCAGGGCTCTCTTTGCACAGCCTGCACCTGGGATCTTTCCTGGTGTGGTAGATCCGGGCCTCTATTGCTCTGGTGCTCAAGGCCTGTTCCTGTGCAGCCATGATTAGTGCCTCTGTGCTGTCCTTCAGTCCAGCCCTCTCTAGCCATTGGTAGGATTTGTTCATATCAGCCACTTCAGCTATCTGTCGGTGGTACATCCCATGCAGGGGTTTCTCCTCCCATGATGGTTCCTCTGGTTCCTCCTTCCCTGTCAGTTTCCACTGTCTGAGACACTCACTAAGCGCTTGATCTCTTGGGGCCATCTTCCTGACGTAGTCATGGAGCTTGGATGTTTCATCTTGGATAGTGGCTCTGATGCTCACTAACCCTCTGCCTCCTTCGTTGCGCTTAGTGTAGAGCCTCTGGATACTGGACTTGGGGTGAAAATATACAAAACCCAAAACCAGTGAAGTTGGCACATTGTGCAAATCGTAAATAAAAACAGAATACAATGATTTTTCTGAAGATTCAAAAGCAAGGCAACTGGACTGTGTAGAGTTTGTTGGGAAGACGTTTCACTTCTCATCCAAGAAGCTTCTTCAGTTCCAAATGGCTGGTGCTGGAAGCAGATAACTTATCTTGCTAGAGGAAAAACAACAACAAAGGAAGGGAGGAGTTGGAGAACGACCCATAGAAACTTATCCCAGGGTGATGTAACCCCTGAGAGTCGTTACCCTGAATGGGTCATTAACTCCCCCTGTCATGTGAGGTGTTATGGTCACATGTGCCCAGGTGAGAGTGTTTGGAGAGCTTCCTGGGGAGAGAGCTTAGCACTGCATTATATGTAGGTGAGAGGTTGTGTCTGAGTCCACCACCTCTGTTAAGAGAAGGCTTCCCCAGTCTGGTGAAGATGGCTTCTTTAACTCCTCTTTCAAACCATCTATCTTCTCTCGCCAACACCTGTACATTGCTGTCCTCAAAAGAGTGTCCTGTGTCCTTTAAGTGAAGGTGGACTGCTGAGTCCTGACCTGAGGACGTGGCTCTCCTGTGTTGAGCCATACGCTTGTGAAGCAGTTGTTTAGTTTCCCCAATGTACAGGTCTGAGCATTCCTCACTGCACTGGACTGCATACACCACATTGCTCTGTTTATGTCTTGGTGTTTTGTCCTTGGGACACCAAGACATAAACAGAGCAATGCGGTTGCCATTTGGAACTGAAGAAGCTTCTTGGATGAGAAGTGAAACGTCTTCCCAACAAACTCTACACAGTCCAGTTGCCTTGCTTTTGAATCTTCAGAATGACCATGACCTGGATGAATGAGAATCTACACAGACGTAATACAATGATTTGTAAATCCTTTTCAACTTATATTCAATTGAATACACTGCAAAGACAAGATATTTAATGTTCGAACTGAGAAACTTTATTTTCTTTTGCAAATAATCATCAACTTAGAATTTAATGGCAGCAACACATTGCAAAAAAGTTGGCACAGGGGCATTTTTACCACTGTGTTACATCGCCTTTCCTTTTAACAACACTCAGTAAACGTTTGGGAACTGAGGAGACCAATTTTTGAAGCTTTTTGGGTGGAATTCTTTCCCATTCTTGCTTGATGTACAGCTTAAGTTGTTCAACAGTCCGGGGTCTCCGTTGTTGTATTTTACGCTTCATAATGCGCCACACATTTTCAATGGAGGACAGGTCTGGACTACAGGTAGGCCAGTCTAGTACCCGCATTCTTTTACTACGAAGCCACGCTGTTGTAACACGTGCAGAATGTGGCTTGGCATTGTCTTGCTGAAATAAGCAGGGGCGTCCATGAAAAAGACGTTGCTTGGATAGCAAAACCTGTATGTACCTTTCAGCATTAATGGTGCCTTCACAGATGTGTAAGTTACCCATGCCTTGGGCACTAATACACCCCCATACCATCACAGATGCTGGCTTTTGAACTTTGCCCCATAACAGTCCGGCTGGTTCTTTTCCTCTTTGGTCCGGAGGACACGACGACCACACTTTCCAAAAACAATCTGAAATGTGGACTCGTCAGACCACAGAACACTTTTCCACTTTGCATCAGTCCATCTTAGATGAGCTCGGGCCCAGCGAAGCCGGCGGCGTTTCTGGGTGTTGTTGATCAATGGCTTTCGCTTTGCATAGTAGAGTTTTAACTTGCACTTACAGATGTAGCGACGAACTGTAGTTACTGACAGTGGTTTTCTAAAGTGTTCCTGAGCCCATGTGGTGATATCCTTTACACAGTGATGCCGGTTTTTGATGCCGTACCGCCTGAGGGATCGAAGGTCACCGGCATTCAATGTTGGTTTTCGGCCTTGCCGCTTACATGCAGAAATTTCTCCAGATTCTCTGAACCTTTTGATGATATTACGGACCGTAGATGATGAAATCCCTAAATTCCTTGCAATAGCTCGTTGAGAAATGTTGTTCTTAAACTGTTCCACAATTTGCTCATGCATTTGTTCACAAAGTGGTGACCCTCGCCCCATCCTTGTTTGTGAATGACTGACCATTTCAGGGAAGCTGCTTTTATACCCAATCATGGCACCACCTGTTCTCAATTAGCCTGTTCACCTGTGGGATGTTCCAAACAAGTGTTTGATGAGCATTCCTCAACTTTCTCAGTCTTTTTTGCCACTTGTGCCAGCTTTTTTGAAACATGTTGCAGGCATCAAATTCAAAATGAGCTAATATTTGCAAAAAATAACACAGTTTAGCAGTTCGAACATTAAGTATCTTGTTTTTGCTGTGTATTCAATTGAATATAAATTGAAAGGGATTTGCAAATCAATGTATTCTGTTTTTATTTACGATTTACACAACGTGCCAACTTCACTGGTTTTGGGTTTTGTATATATGTATATATATATATATATATATATATATATATATATTTTTTTTTTTTTTCACCCCAAGTCCCAAGTATACATACATACATATATATATATATATATATATATATATATATATATATATATATATATATATATATATATATATATATATATAAATATATATATATATAAATTATTCATACCCTTGCTAATTCTTGAGATTTCTTCATTTACTGATGAAATGAATGCATGTTTTCAAATTTGTGTATCAGTTACATGTGACCAACAATTGACAACAATACAAAATTCAAAAAAATATTTATTTTGGGGGTATTTTATAAATGGAGTTCCAAAAAATGCCATGTTCAAAAATTTATCATACCCTGGTCCATTGTCTTTATTTAATAGTCAATGGCATAGCCTTTATTCTTTATGACTGCTTCTAGACGATTCTTGTACGTGTCCACAAGCTTCCTGCATGTCTCCTGTGGGATGTTGGTCCACTATTCCTTGGCGAATGCCTCAAGCTGGGTCAGGTTGGTTGGCTTCTTTGCCATCACTCTGGTCTTCAAGTGATGCCACAAGTTCTCAATGGGATTCAGGTCAGGACTTTGACTTGGCCATTCCAGGACATTGACATCATTGTCCTTGAACCATTTCTTCACTACCTTGGCAGTGTGTTTGGGATCATTGTCTTGCTGGTACGTCCAGTTGTGGCCAAGCTGGAGTTTCACAGCAGATTCCTTCACATTTTCATCAAGTATCCTGATGTAATCCTCCTTTTTCATGATACCTTGGACCTTGACGAGATTCCCTGTGCCACTGGAGGAGAAACATCCCCATAGCATTATGCTTCCACCCCCATACTTGACAGTGGGCACAGTGTTCTTTGGCCTATAGGCTTCTCCTTTCTTCCTCCAGACATATTGAGCATCCAGATGTCCAAATAACTCCAACTTTGTCTCATCAGACCACAGGATGGTTGACCAAAAGCTGGGATCTTGCTTCAGATGACCTCTACAAAAGGCCAGGCGAGCTACCAGATGTTTCTTACTGAGCAGCGGCGTCCGAGGTTTACGTCCATGGAGACCTCCTCTGTGCAAGACTTGCTCGATGGTGGACCGTGACACCTTTGTCTCTGCCTGGTCAAGTGTCTCAATTAGGGCCTTGGTTGTGGTCTGTGGGTTGGTGTTGACCTCTCGGCAGATTTTCCTAGCAAGTTTGGGGGACACCTTACGCTTCCGACCACGCCCACTGAGGTTTTTAACGGTGCTGAACCTCTTGTGCTTGTTGATGATGCTCTGGACGGTTGAAACAGGGACATCATACTGCTTGAAAATGGCCTTGTAACCCTTTCCTTCACTGTGGGTACGAACAAGACGCTGACGTAGGTCCTCGCTGAGCACCTTCTTCTTGACCTGAACACTTTTGCCCTATTTATACTCTTCTGGAAAGATGTCTTTTTTCGCTTTAACATTCGGCCAACAATGTTAAATAAAGGCTTTTATTCCATTGTGACATCTTGAAGTAACTACTGGACAAAAATGACCATATTTGGCACATTTTTGTTGAAATATTGTCAGGGGTATAAATAATTTTGAACATAGCATTTTTTGGGACTCCATCAATACCCCAGACATAAATATTTGTTTTGAATTTTGTATTGTTGTCATTCTTTCAATTGTTGGTCACATGTAACTGATACACAAATTTGAAAACATGCATTCATTTCATCACTAAATGGAGAAATCACAAGAATTAGCAAGGGTATGAATAATTTTGAGGACGACTGTATGTATATATTTATCTTTTTAATTAAATAGTGGGAGATTATCTTTTTATTCATTCCTATTCGTGGCTTCTTGGTTTTGTTTTTCTCTTGTTTCTTTTTTATATTTTAATAATCATCTTGACTTTACTGTGTCTTTTATTGTAGCTGTTCTGGTGTGCATTAGTCTCCAAATCCTTTTTTACATCCTGCCTGTAATTATTACTGATACCGTAGAAGAATTCTCAGTTCACTGTACTCCAGTGGCCTCCATGTTTACCAGATCTCAATCCAGTAGAGCACCTTTGGGATGTGGTGGAGCAGGAGATTCTTCTCATGGATGTTCAGCAGCTGTGTGGTGCTGTCATGGAGATATGGACCAACATTTCTGAGCAATGTTTCAGCATCAACAAGAATTAAGAAGGTCTAGAGGGGTGTCCCTAATGAAGTGTCCAGTGAGAGTGTTTCAGATTAACCTCATGAACACAGGTTTCATTAGTTCTCTTAAAGGTGAGCTGTGCAGTAGCTGTAAGGCCTCAGGTGTTCAGAGGGAGTCAGTCAGAAATCAGCATCAGTAAAGTTAACCAGGCCGTCCTCCATCACACCGTATAAAGAGACCATCAAAAGGCCTCTTTGGTCTCTCCAGGATTTGTTGTCCTGTGAAGGTGGTACAGATCAGCTGAGCCTCTCATGACCATCGGACTCTTTTCAGCAGAACAATGTTTCCTTCATACTGATCTGCTGTTTGAGACGTTCTCTGAGGGGCTGCAGCCTCGGCCCACACCTGAGGGCTTCACATCGTCTTCATGTCCTAAACCCAGTCCCTGCTGAGCCGCTCTGAGGCTGAGATTCTCTTTATATTTTCATTTTGACCTTTAGTCTGCCTCCTCCTCCTCCTCTGTTTCAAATAAATCAGACATGAGCACCGGGCCGGCCTCATCATTAAAGGTGTTCCTATGGGCCGACCCGTCACAGCCAAAGATGGAGAAACATTCATCTGACCTCATGTCCTGCACCTGTCATGCTCTTTCACATCTTTATTCTGCTTCACTCCTTCAGTCAGATTATCTCTCTGGACAGAGTCAAACATCTGTGAAGTTTCTGTTTCCCAGCAGAAACTCATGCAGAGACAAACAAGGAGCCCCAACAGGAGGGCAAAGGTCACATGAGACAATCATGAAGAAGTTAAATTAGATAAACCATCAGCACGCCCGCAGTACTCCGCAACACATCTAAAGAGGACATAACATTATTATCAATAACTGTTATGATAACTATTGATAAACAATAAGAATCCTCTCTATCTACACACACACTCACCGGCCACTTTATTAGGTACACCTTCCTAGCTCCAGGTTGGACCTCTTTCCTTCTGTCCCACATGCCGTCCAAAAGAGAAAACGAGTTTGTGAAAGAAGGTTTGTTTATTTTGGAGAGGACTTACTACCTCTGTCATACATGTGCGTCAGACTCTGTCCTCTTGTTTCAGTCTTTATTCTCACGTACGGCTCTCTAATATCCCTCAGACCCCTCAGTGCCCCGTCCTTCCCCTCGTCCCCTCCACACTCTTATGTACACAGTGAACGTCAGCTTAAGGCCTGATGTGGAGAAGAAATAACCAGAGAGATGATGGTGCTCCTGCACAGACTGCTCCCTGGTTAATAAGTCAGTCAGTCACCAAACCACTGACCCACGCTCCTGCCACAGCTGCACCCCCTCTCCACCATCAGATGGCGCTGTACCATCTCACTACACAAAGATCCAAAGTTTCAGAACTGCTTTGAACGAGAATGGGCGGCAGCCTGAGGGCCACATCAGGCCCCCCACAGCTCAGGGTCCACATCTATTGAAGCAACCCCAGACAGAAGAGACTTCCTGTTCGATCCACTTCCATAAATGAATGCAGTCAAACCCACGACTGGACGTCCTGAATGAACACAGACTTTGCTAATCCTGGTCCTCTGTGCTAACTTTGTAGCTTCACTGTGTTGTTGTATCTGCGTTTGTTTACAGCTCGACTGTTTATTGTCTTCTTCTTTCATTACGCCCTGGTGTCTTTATAAAGTCTTTTGTTTGGATTCTCATCCCTTAAGAGATCCTCAGGACATTTTGTGTCATTCAGTTTTTTGTTTCCAAGTCCTTTTGGCTGTGTTGAATGAGTGAGACATACATTAAAGATATAAAGAACTGTTGTCTCAGTTCCAAACCATCAACCTGCCTTTTAGACCCTATTCCAACTAAGCTGTTAACGGAGTCGTGTAAACGGCCCCGACTCCGTTTTCGGCCAAATCCGAAGAGTTTTCATTGCGTTTTCACCTCCTGTTTACATAAGAATGGTGCCTGGAGTGCCTGAATCTGCAAACTTTTAAAACCAGGGTCCAGACTGGAAAGTTTTAAAAATTGATTCGTTTCGGCTCCATGCAGACGAGATACAGAGCGTTTCAGGGTGAAACGCTGCCGTCACCGCATGCTCAGTACTCTTTCACATGAAGGCTACGTGTGCATACCAGGAACAATAGCTTCAGGCTGAAACATGTGTGCTGTTTGCTGTGCTCGGTTTGTTATCCAGACAAAGTTATCCTTACAAGAAACTCCTGCGTCTTCATGTGTCTACTCGCCATTGTTGTTTGTGAAAAGTTTTTCTTCTTCATACGTGTGGTGTAACACAGCTGTTTCTCTGCAAACCTACATCACCATCTCCTGGACTGGCATGCACGCTACAGCGTTTTCAGTCGGTCTCATGTCTCCATGTGAACTCGGATTGTTTTTGAAAACGCAAAGGAAAAACCTTACTGTTTCTGGTGAAAACGTTAACAGGGCCTTAGTTTGTTCATCCCTGTTGGGGATAATCAATATATCTTTACCAACAGACTACGTGTCACAGTCCTTTAAAGTAGCTGTAATCAATTCTCTCATTAAAAAAACCTACCTTCTTTTGTTTTGTTTTTTTTGTCTTCATCTTTCCTTTATTATAATTTGAAGTAGTAGTATTTTATTTTATTTTATTATTATTATTATTATTATTATTATTATTATTGTTATTATGTCCTGCTGCCATTTGTTCCTTTGTTAAAACTATTCAATGTTAAAAAAGAAAAACAATTGGGTATATATTTGTACTGAACTGGACTGTAATGCTGAATGCCAAAACCTCAATAAAGAGAAAGTTTAAAAAAAAAAACAACCTCCCCTCGATTCGGGCACACTAGCTAAGTACAGGCCTATATCAAATCTTGTAACTACAGGCCTATATCAAACCTTCTAACTACAGGCCTATATCAAACCTTCCATTTACTTCAAAGATCCTGGAGAAAGTAGTGGCTAATCAGCTATGTGACTTCCTTCAGAACAACAGCCTGTTTGAGGACTTTCAGTCAGGATTTAGAGCTCATCACAGCACAGAGACTGCTCTAGTTAAAATAACTAACAATGTACTCTCAGCTTCAGATGAGGGACTTCTCTCTGTACTTGTTTTGTTGGATCTTAGTGCAGCTTTTGACACCATTGATCATGATGTTCTTATACAGAGATTAGAGGTATTACTCGGGATTACAGGGACTGCCCTAAATTGGTTTAAGTCCTACTTATCTGATAGATACCAGTTTGTACACATGGACAACAAGTCTTCTGTGTACACCAAAGTAAGTTATGGAGTTCCTCAAGGCTCCGTGCTAGGTCCAGTTCTCTTCTCCATATATATGCTTCCCCTCGGTGATATCATGAGGAAATACTCCGTTAATTTTCATTGTTACGCAGATGATACTTAACTGTATGTATCAATGAAGCCAGGTGAGACAAATCAGTTATCTAAACATGAAGCATGTCTAAAGAACATTCGGACCTGGATGGACAGACATTTTCTTCTTCTTAACTCAGACAAGACAGAGATCATTGTGCTGGGCCCCCGACACCTTAGAGAAACCTTTTCTAATGATTTAACTGCCCTAGATGGCATTAGCCTGACGCCAAGCACAACTGTTAGAAATCTTGGGGTTCTATTTGATCAGGATTTATCCTTTAACTCTCACATGAAGCAAATTTCAAGAACAGCCTTTTTTCATCTCCGTAACATCGCTAAAATTAGGCCTATCCTGTCCCAGAACGATGCTGAAAAGCTAGTCCATGCTTTTGTTTCCTCTAGACTGGACTATTGTAATTCTCTTTTTTTAGGCTGTCCCGGTAAGACGCTTAAGACGCTTCAGCTGGTTCAAAATGCTGCAGCATGTGTACTGACTAGACTAGGAGAAGAGACCACATTACTCCTGTATTAGCTTCTCTGCATTGGCTTCCCATAAAATATAGGATAGAATTCAAGATTCTTCTTCTCACCTATAAAGCTCTCGGTGGACAGGCACCAGTTTATCTCAAAGAGCTTGTAGTGCCGTACAACCCCTCTAGAACATTACGCTCCCAAAATGCTGGCCTGCTCGTGGTTCCATCAGTCTCTAGGGGCTCTAATTTCCTGGCGCAACTCAGGGTGGTGCAGGGTGGCGCAGCCTGGCGCACCCTGCGCAGTGGTAATTTCGTCTGGCGCACCGCCTTGCGCAGCCAATTTGGCAATTTGGTAGACCAGCTGCGCCGAGATGGGTGTAATGGCACACCAGGGGGAGGTGTCGACAGATTCAGCTTGACGCAGTGACAATTTCGTGCCAAAAAAATGCGCGGAAAGTGCGCTGAAAGCCCGCCAGCTCCAACCTGGTCTATTCTCGGCGCAGGTGAGGTGCACCCTGTGCAGTGGTAATTTGGCTGACAGGCGCACAGTGCGCACACGTCACCAAAACCTCACAGGCAGGTATCCAGAGTGTCAGGCACATTTCAATGCAATAAACAATCACAGCAACCACTATTTAATGTAACCGTCTGAACCAGCACATACATTTGTATCTATATTAATTGTCCCATCACATCTGATGTCAGATCAGAGACGTTTGTCATAACTAACGAGTTCACATCTCTCAGCCAACCACAAACAGCCACATCATCCGATACGGAGTATCCGGCTTCTCTCATCTCATGAAATTCAAAAGAAAAGAAAAAAGAGAGAGACGCTCGCTGAATAAATGTAAGTCACTCGGTGTCTTAAGGATTTACCTGTGATTGCCCATATTTCACTCTTTTAATCTTTATTCGTAACGTGATCTAAAAAGATGGAGTACATTATTACAAGGAGGATGAGGAGGAGATATATTTTCACCTAAGGCGCTGCTATTTGACAGACTAGGAATGCAGGTGGATCACAAGCATGATGAATGGATTAGCCTGCTGCTGTGTTTAAATGTAATTATCACTTAATTTTGTACTCCTTTTATGACACAGGAACAGATTACATCTGTCCCGCGAGGTGGTCCACACGGTGACGCGCATCGTGGCCTCCAATGCGCGGGCCGGTGGCTCCTGCGCTCTCCCAGTTGCTGTTAAAGTGACAGCGGCTCTGACCTTCTTCGCCACTGAGGTGAAACTGTCACTGCGCCTCGCCCGTGGCGCATTTAAAGGCGAGGAGAGGCGTTCATGTGATTGGTGAAGATCACACTCGGCTGTGTTAAACCCACTCACGCCTTCTCTCCTCCCTCTCTGCCATTTGCGCCGGTGGGAGAGACGGAGGCGTGGGTGCGCCTCCCTGCGCCAGACTGCGCCGTGAACGAAACTTGCAAAATGCCCTGGACACACCCCGTTGGCACGGCGCAGGCACGGTGCAGGGCAGGTGCGCCCCGCCTGCGCCTGGTCTATGAAATTAGAGCCCAACAAGTAGTCTGGGAGGTAGAGCCTTCAGTTATCAGGCTCCTCTTCTCTGGAACCATTTACCGACCACGGTTCAGGAGGCAGACACCCTCTCTACCTTTAAGGTTAGACTTAAAACATTCCTCTTTGATAAAGCTTTCAGTTAGGGACCAGCTCATAGTCCATAGTTTAGACACATAGTTAAGATGCAATAGGCTTAGACTGCCGGGGGGATCTGGCACACTGGGCTCTATCCCTCTCTCTCTCTCACTCTCTCTCCATATCTGCCTCTGCCCCTTTCTGTTTGCTCCTGTACTCGTCTCTGGCTCTGGTCTTGTAGGTGGCCTGGGATCCTTGGTGGAGACTGCCTGCTGCTGTGGACCTACAGAGCTTCAATAACTACAATCATAGATATCTGTCCTCTCCTTTAGCCCCATTCCATTATCATCACAGACCCTGATATTAATTTCAGAGAGATCAACTAAATTAGATACATGGTAGTTCCTGCAGACAGCACACATATATTCGTGTGACCTTGAATAACAATCATGGATGACCTGCTGCTGTGGACCTGCTCCACTCCATGTGCTCTATCCTGCATCAACCATCAACAGAAACATCATTTAACATAAATTCATGCTTTTAGACCAGTTAAACCATTTTAAAATCAGTTCAGCTAGATGCTGTTATATTAATCAATATCATTCCTCTACAGATTATATTCATTATAGATATTGTATTGATTATTCATCCATAGCAACAATCTTTACAACCACATAGACACGAGGACCCTCTTAAAAATGAGATGCCACATTCCTCTTTAATAAATTTATATTCAACAAAGACAAATATGGAGCTATATAAAAAAGGCTGATTAAAAATCAATATTGCTGCCAACCATTAACCATCTCAGAGCCTGATAATAATAATATTAATAATATTAATAATATTAATAATAATAATAATAATAATTATTATTATTATTATTATTATTTAATATTTTAGGTATTTTTTAGGCTGAAGTAGTACTTAAAGAATGACTGGTTTAAAGAGGAAAATAATATTGATATATACAAGGATATAAGGATACAAGGAAGTTTGTTTGTATAAATGTGTGTATAAATATTATTTTTACAGCAGTTTTTGGAAAGCAGACATTGTTTTGTCATGAGGGACAAATGAGTAAATTTATTAAAGGACCTTCAGAGTGAAATATTAGAAATATTAGAGTGAATGTTCCCAAAGGTAGAGTAAATCGTTTTGGAGATTTAAAGAAAATAATTAGTATCTAAACTATGTCTGCTTCACCACGTGACTGGCAGCAGTGTGGGGGACAGGGACTGATCTCACTTTCAAAAAGAATAAATCAGATTATTTTAATTCCAGTGCAAACCCCACCTTAAGAAGTATGGGGGCACTACAGTACAGGACAGGTCATTTTTGGAGGGTCCAGTCCCAGAGCAGTGATGAACCTTCAGCTGTAAACACGCCGTCCTTGAAGCAGTTGCAGGGGTCAATGGTCACAGACAAACAGACATGCTTCTGTTTTTCAGCGTGGGCGTAAAAACTTACCGGCTGGTTGGCTGAGTATTGCTGTGGTCGGTTGGGGCCAGTGGACTCCAGGTATCTGGGCCCGGTGGATGCCGTGGCGCCTCTGCTGGGTGGCTGTGACGAGGAGAACGTGTTCGCTGCTCCCCTGAAATCGTTCTGTGAGGCCGGACGGGTCGGCTGGTAGACCGGGGGAGGTCGACTGAGACCAGGATCCTCGGTTCGGATGGATGTATCATCGTGGTAGAAATGAGGGTTTCTGTAGGTCCCTGAAAATGAACAACGGTGGAGGTTAATGGTTCAGTCAGGTGAAGAACGAAGGATCATCTATCATGTCCTTTATGTGCCCTAAACCAGCTGAGGGATATTCTGGGACGTCTGATAGAAGGTTCTGGAGACACTAACCAAAAATCCTTACAAATATTCTTCAGTCAATCAAACTTTATTTATAAAGAACTTTTCATACAAAAACTGGAGCACAAGAGTCAGGAGACACAAAGTAAAATACAAAACCCAACCCACCCCCCAAACCCACATTCAACACACACAACCACACACACACAAGGACACACACACGTACACACACTACACATGCACACACACACACACGGACACTCTGTGAAGTCTCTTCAAACAGCCACAGATGACTGAGGAAACGCCATGTTGAATTAAAAATTAAAAATGAGGAAACACAGGACCTGAGACTAAACTGATAAAACCCTGATGAGAAATAATAAAGGTAATAAAGCATTTACAGTCAATTAAAATAAATCAGTCTTTCAATCAAACAATAAAAGAAAAAGAAAATAAGAGGTGATCAAACACAAAACAGTAACTCTGAAGCTAAAACAGAGTAAAAACACTCAGGTCTGCAGGTAGACTGTTCCCCAGATGGGGGCCATAATGTTGAAACCATGATTCACCGTGTGTTTTGTTTTTCACTTTGGGAACTATTAAAGACCACTACCTGAGGACCTGAGGGCTCTACTGGGCTCATATGGTCAGAGCAAATCAGATAAATAGAAAGGAGCAGTAGGAAGACCCTACTTTAAAAATCCAGAACTATCCCTTCAAAGCTGATATCAGTACTAACCCTTCAGTGTCAGTGTCCCAGAAGTCTTACCAGAGCTGCCTTTGTTTGATCTGGACCACTCAAAGTCCTCTTTCAGCCACTCGTTGACCATCTTTTCCTTCATGTCTCTGCCCCTGCAATCACAGCACAGACATCAGCACGTCTCACTGGCGTGTCCACAGCTCGGCGAACAGTCTCTGCACGCTTCCAGCAGCACTAACATTCATATTTACCAAAACTCTCATGAACAGAACATGGTGTTTCTGAGTTAACCATCAGGAGCGTGTTGAAGATCCAAGATGTCTGTGTGGATTTGCCGTTCATCATGAGACTGGGGTCCACATTCAAGATTTCCTGCTGCTTAACAGAAGGTTTTTTCTTGCCGCCATGATGGAGGGATTCATGATTGGCTATATGGATTCATGTTGGGTGTTGGATGTATATATTTGTATATATATGTATATGTGTATTTTTATATGTACATATGTATCTATGCATATATGTGTATCCATAATATGAAGAGCTTTGTGCTCTATTGTAAAGTATCTTGAGATAACACTTGTTATGAATTGGCGCTATACAAATAAAGATTGATTGACTGATTGATTGATTGATTGATTGATTGGGTCTCACCTCCTCTGTGACTGTTTGGTCCTCAGCACAAACACCGCCATGACTCCCACCAGCACCAGCAGAACGGCGAGCGTCACGCTCAGCCCGGCATAGAAAGGTATTCTCTGTATGGGTAAGCTGCAGTTGTCGCCCAGATACCAGATGGTGGACGGATTTGGACAGCTGTGACGGGAGGTAGATGATTATCACACAGCTCAGATGAAGGAGGATTAACCCTTTAAAGTCTGGGTAAACTGTCAGTTCAGCAGTGATGGGTGTTGGTGAATTTGAGGGCACACGGGTCACATGATCAAATAAAGACTAAAGGCCTTAGCAAGCCAGACATGATATTTTTGTGTCTAGGATTAGCATGTACACCACAGTCCAAACATTGAACATGGAGGACCCCCTCAGTGTGTGTGTGTCACAGCAGCCTTGTTTTTTTTAACCACAGTTATCAACAAGGTCTGCTCGTGGTCCCATCATTCTGTAGGAGTAGTCTGGGAGGTAGAGCCTTCAGTTATCAGGCTCCTCTTCTCTGGAACCATTTACCGACCACGGTTCAGGAGGCAGACGCCCTCTCTACCTTTAAGGTCAGACTGAAAACATGAGCTATGTGATAAAGCTTTCAGTTAGGGATCAGCTCAGGCCTGGACCAGATCATAGCTCATAGTTAAGCTGCAACAGGCTTAGACTGATCAGCACAGTGACCTCCCTCTCTGTCTCTCCAGCACTCCCTCTCTCTCTTTGTCCCTGTCTTTCTTTTTCTTTTGTACTCACTCATCTCTGCTTGGCCCTGGATTGTAGGTGTGGACAGCCTGCTGCTGTGGACCGCACCACCTTAGACTACTACAATCGTCGATATTTGTCCCTTCATTTATTCCATTTCATTACTTTGACTGTTCACAATAATGACTGTAGACTGATCAGTCTGTTAAAATATGAGGTAGTTCCTGTTAATTTCACACATTGTAACTGTAACCATGACTATAGCCTGCTGCTGTGGACCTCCCTTACTCCAGACTCTTCATCCTGCACTAACCAACATCAGAAACATCTGATTTAACAGCAGAATAAGTGAGGCTGTCATAAACCGTCATCAGTCCTCCACACTTCATAATCTTTATAGAAGTAGAAAGAAGTAATGTACATGTAGCTGTCACTGCTGCCTTACTGTTGTTATATTGTTGTTCTCACTGCTATGCTTACAATGAGAGGCACTTTATCACTCTTGAGAGACTGCACTTACCGGACACTGTGTCTCAATACTAATTTGTGCACTTTATTGGTCACTGTGTGCCCAAACCATGCATTTTAATACCATTTTAGTACTATTTTAGTATCATTTTAACAATGAATTGCATGTACTAGCATATTGCTCACTAATATCTATCTGTGTGCATGTTATATGTTTGTATGGTAACTCCATGGGCTCTAATTTCGTAGACCGGGCGCAGGCCGAGAGAAGCCGGATACTCCGTATCGGATGATGTGGCTGTTTGTGGTTGGCTGAGAGATGTGAACTGGTTAGTTATGACAAACGTCTCTGATCTGACATCAGATGTGATGGGACAATTAATATAGATACAAATGTATGTGCTGGTTCAGACGGTTACATTAAATAGTGGTTGCTGTGATTGTTTATTGCATTGAAATGTGCCTGACACTCTGGACACCTGCCTGTGAGGTTTTGGTGATGTGTGCGCACTGTGCGCCTGTCAGCCAAATTACCACTGCTCGGGGTGCGCCTCTCCTGCGCCGAGAATAGACCAGGTTGGAGCTGGCGGGCTTTCAGCGCACCTTCAGCATGGTTTTTTGGCACCAAATTGTCACTGCGCAAAGCTGAATTCTTGGACACCTCCCCCTGGTGTGCCGTCACACCCATCTCGGCGCAGCCGGTCTACCAAATTGCCAAATTGGCTACACACGGCGGTGTGATGGACGAAATTACCACTGCACGGGGTGTGCCAGGCTGCGCCACCCTGTGCCACCCTGAGTTGCGCCAGGAAATTAGAGCCCCATGTGTACACAACAAATAACTCACAATTTATCTAAAAACAGGAAACATCAAAGCTCTCAGTAGCCGCAGCAGCAGCAATGGAGGAGAAGATGTACATTATGTGTGATTACAAAACTGGTTTGTTTTCAACCACTATTTGATTTTCTTTTTAAATGTTAAATAGTTGTCACTGTCTCTGATCTGTGCTGGTAATCTGTTCCATGAATGTGGAACTAATAGACTCTACCTTCTAACTAAACTCTGTTCTACACCTTGGTATGTTGCAGTCTCCTCTGGTTCCTGTTCTGGTATTCATGCTAGTGTCCTTTTTCTGAATAAAATCACTTAATGGTGGGAGAGCAAGTCCATTCAATACCTTAAAAATAAGACAAACATCAGAGTATGTTTGATAAGAGTCAAAGTTTAAAATATTACACTTACTAATGATATTACAGTGAAATGGTTTCCTGTCTAGGATTTTTACTGCCTTCTCGAAGAGAGATATGATGGGTTTTATTGTACTTGATGTTGTATGTGACCAGGTTGTATTGCAGTAATTTATATGAGAGAAAATCATTGCATGCATATATACGCCTTAGCTAACTGTGCAGTGAGAAAGGGTCTTATTTGACAGAAATTTGCCAGTTTGAACTTTATATTTGAGATTTTCTTAACATGGTCTTTAAAAGTCAGATTGGAATCAAAAATTACACCAAGATATTTAAATTTTTCCACCACATCAAGTCTCTCTCCATTGACTAGGACACATGGCTGCTGGCCCCCTGCTGGCTGACAGGAGAAAAACATGCAAACAGTCTTTTTGGTGTTCAGGTGTAAGCAGGAATTCTGCAGCCAATCAGACACTGGTGTCATAGCTGAAGATAGTATGGCTGCAGCTTCTTGTTTTGTTTTTGCATGAGCGTAAAATACAGTGTCATTGGCATATAATTGCAGTTTTACATTTGAGCAGACATTTGGTAGATCATTAACATAAAGACTGAATAAGATCAGCCCTAAGATGGAGCCTTGTGGTACTCCAGCTGAACAACTGAGGTATGACGATTTTGACTCTCTAATGTGTACAGTTTGGTTTCGGTTTGATAAATATGATTTAATCCAGCTGAGAGCAGTGTTTGAAAAGTTAAAATAAGACAGTTTTGCAAGCAACAGTTCATGGTTAATCGTGTCAAAGGCTCGTTTCAGATCTAAAACAATGGCCCCAACACAACCACCTTTGTCTAGTAGACTATGTTTTCTAAAAAATAACAGGGGGCAGTCTCAGTAGAGCAGGGGTCTCAAACTCAAATTACCTGGGGGCCACTGGAACTACAGTCTGGGTGAGGCTGGGCCGCACAAAGTATTCCGCAAAAAAGGGTCCCGAGTATTCAAAAAAAAGAAAAAAAAAGATCCAATTTTTTTTACCTCCATATTATTAACTCTTTTCCCGCCAGTATTTGTCAAAAAAGTTGTCAGCCAGCACCAGCATTTTCACTGAAATTTTGTAGATTTGAACTGCCTACTGTTTTGTTTCCAACCCAGCCCACCCCTATCAGCCAATGTTTAGCTTTGCTGTTTAAGCAAAGTTGTCTGAAATTAGAAAGAAAGAAATGCATTACATTTGCCTGAGAGAGAACAGTTTCAGTCACAATAAGTCTTAGAACTAAGCAAAATGTAGTACATTTCTTGTTTAACATTATTTTCTTTGTAAAGTCCAAATGCAACAGTTTCCAGCCTTGACAGCCCCTGTGTGTGATCAGGAAGGAAAAAATGAAATCACCATGTGACCCCTATCTTATACCTGACAGGAGAAAACTGTGGTGTTTAAACTCTTCTCGTGTTTCAACCATCCCTGGTCTCCCCCAAATCATTTTCAATAAATCAGCAGTGGGCCAAAAGTAATTTGAATAACTAGTGTTTGATTCTTTTCTCACATAAAAACTTGAGGGAAACACTTTTATCTGTGTAGTTCTGGACAGAGTCAGACCTGTCCACACAGACCTGAAGGTGTGTGCGCGTTAGGACGCACGGCTGTGCCGTTATGGAGCGCACCGCGGTGTCTGCTGGTTCGTTTATCAATCATATTGAACTCCGTTAGTTCTCTTGTCTGTCTCTGTCTGTTTTATCCCAGCCCTGTTAAACTTTTCTCCAGTTTTGGGAGCTCAGAGGGGCGTAATATGTGTGCCTGTCGTCCTGATCAGACGGGAGAGACTAACGGGCGGTTTACGTCGTGTTATCAATACATTTGTAAATATAAGTGTAGCATCAATTTCATAAACTGGTATTAATGTTATCCATTGATTAATTTAATCCACATAAAAAACGAGATCTTACCACTGAATCCCAAGCAGGTGGCCTTCTCCTCGCAGGCTGTCATCTCTCAGATGGACACAGGAAGGCTTTTACAGTAAATCCACAGTTATTTAGATAATATTCTGATAAATCATCCTCCCCATGAGCAGACAAGGGGTCAAAACGTCACAAATAAGTACTTTAAACGAACAGGATCGTCCGTTTTGGTTTTTTCGCAGCGTCAGCGCCTTTTTTCTCTCTTTCATCTCAACGTGCACCTCGGCTCTGTGGTTCCCTCAGTGAGTTGTCTTGTTTACAGTCACAGGAGAGCAGAACTTCTCCACGAAAGAGTGCCAACTACCAGAACTCAATAAAAACACGGAATGACGGAAACTCATCAGTGATGGGGAAGCATTCTGTCCGATAAGACGAAATAACTCGTGCATGAATGGGTTCTTCAGAACATGACTGGCACATGGCTCTGTTGATTAAAAAGGTTGCAGACCCCTGCCATTAGTGATAAAAAGAGTAGCCTATATAAAAGTCCAGGGCAAGCGTGGCATGCGCAGCGACTCGGCAAAAATGTGCGTTTGACAAACATGCAGGGGTCGCACTAACACTAAGGGCTCTAATTTCCTGGCGCAACTCAGGGTGGCGCAAGGTGGCGCAGCCTGGCGCACCCCGCGCAGTGGTAATTTTGTCCGGTGCACCGCCTTGCGCAGTCAATTTGGCAATTTGGTAGACCGGCTGCGCCGAGATGGGTGTGACGGCTCACCAGGGGGAGGTGTCGAAAGATTCAGCTTGGCGCAGTGACAATTTGGTGCCAAAAACTGTGCGGAAGGTGCGCTGAAAGCCCGCCAGCTCCAATCTGGTCTATTCTCGGCGCAGGTGAGGCGCACCCCGTGCAGTGGTAATTTGGCTGACAGGCGCACAGTGCGCACATGTCACCAAAACCTCACAGGCAGGTATCCAGAGTGTCAGGCACATTTCAATGCAATAAACAATCACAGCAACCACTATTTAATGTAACCGTCTGAACCAGCACATACATTTGTATCTATATTAATTGTCCCATCACATCTGATGTCAGATCAGAGACGTTTGTCATAACTAACCAGTTCACATCTCTCAGCCAACCACAAACAGCCACATCATCCGATACGGAGTATCCGGCTTCTCTCATCTCATGAAATTTAAAAGAAAAGAAAAAAGAGAGAGACGCTCGCTGAATAAATGTAAGTCACTCGGTGTCTTAAGGATTTACCTGTGATTGCCCATATTTCTCTGTTTTAATCTTTATTCGTAACGTGATCTAAAAAGATGGAGTACATTACTGCAAGGAGGATGAGGAGATATAATTTCACCAAAGGTTCTGCTATTTGGCGATGGCAGACCAGGAATGCAGGTGGATCACAAGCATGATGAATAGATTAGCCTGCTGCTGTGTTTAAATGTAATTATCACTTAATTTTGTACTCCTATTATGACACAGGAACAGGGTATTGCATACCCAAGATGGCGCCGCAGACGGCAGCCTCGGCACATCGCTCTCCAGGAATTTGCGTGTTTTTGTTTATTTTCTTTGTGTTTGGACACACTAGTCCAATTTCTTTCAGCAGAGACGCCCTGCTAACCATCAGGGAGTCCTCTACGGACACTTTTCCCTCTTTTCACTCAAACCCAGAGAGCTTTTTAGAACTTTTGGTTGGAGGAGCAGCAGCTCTGTATGGGACGTGGAGAAGACGCAGGAGAGGTAAGCAGGCCGGCGCACTCGTCAAGCTCAGACAGCGAGGACACCGCGCACCGCTCCCATCCATCCACCTGGCGAACCTCCGCTCCCTGCCTAACAAAATGGACGAGCTGCTTCTCCTCAATGGATCCAGCAAGGATTTTTCACGTTCTGCTGCCCTCTGCTTCACTGAAACCTGGCTCAGTGAGGCCGTACCTGACGCTGGATTACATCTGCCGGGCTTCTCCCTCCACCGCACGGACCGCGTCACAGAGCTCTCGGGGAAAACAAAGGGCGGTGGAATATGCTTTTACATAAACGAAGGTTGGTGCACATCTGTCACAGTTCTGTCTGTACACTGCAGCCCGAATCTGGAGTCTTTCATCATAAACTGTAAGCCGTTTTATTCTCCGCGGGAGTTTTCCTCCTTCATCATGGCTGAAGTTTACATCCCTCCCCAAGCCAACGTGAGTGAAGCGCTGCAGACTCTCGCTGAACAATTAAACGGCTTTGAAGTTAAACACCCGGACTCACTCTTTATTGTCATGGGGGACTTTAACAGAGTGAGATTAAATCATGAACTCCCAAAATATAAACAGCATATCAGCTGCCCCACCAGAGGCAGCAACACACTGGACCACTGTTACACCGTTATTAAAGGAGCATACCACTCGGTCCCCCGGGCAGCTTTGGGACACTCAGACCACTGTTTGGTCCATCTCATCCCCACTTACAGGCAAAAACTAAAATCCGCAAAGCCTGTGGTGAAGACTGTGAGGAAATGGACCAGTGAGGCAAAGCAGGAACTACAGGCCTGCTTTGACTGCACAGACTGGAGTGTCTTTGAAGCTGCAAACGACAACCTGGACGACCTGACAGACACTGTGACAGCCTACATCAGTTTCTGCGAGGACTTATGTGTACCAACTAAAACATTTCGGACTTTCACCAACAACAAGCCATGGTTCACCGCCAGACTGCGTCAGCTCCGCCAGGCCAAGGAGGAGGCTTACAGGGGTGGGGGCAGGGTCCTGTACAGGCAGACCAGAAACACACTGAACAAGGAGATCAGAGCAGCTAAGAGGAGCTACTCTGAGAAGCTGAAGAACCAGTTTTCAGCCAACGACCCTGCTTCAGTGTGGAGGGGCCTGCGAGACATTACCACCTACAAGAGACCGTCCCCCCGCGTCGAGGCAAACAAAGACCTCGCCAATGACCTCAATGACTTTTACTGCAGGTTTGAGAGGGACATCTTCACACCCCTCACCCATCCAAGCCCACCTCTCACCCAGACCAGCACTACCACAACAACCCCCGCCACACCTCTACCTGCACTCCAACCTGCCCCCCCCCCCGCCACACTCAGAGTGTGTGAAGAGGAGCTGAGCCGGCTGTTCCAGAAACAGAAAACCAGGAAAGCACCAGGCCCAGATGGAGTGTCACCCTCCTGTCTTAAAGCCTGTGCTGATCAGCTGGCCCCAGTCTTCACCAGGATCTTCAACCACTCCCTGGAGCAGTGTGAAGTCCCCTCTGCCTTTAAGTGCTCCACCACTACAGACCGGTGGCTCTAACGTCTGTGGTCATGAAGTCCTTTGAAAGACTAGTGCTGAGCCATCTGAGGTCTGTAACAGGACCCCTGCTGGACCCCCTGCAGTTTGCCTACCGGGCAAACAGGTCAGTGGATGATGCTGTCAATCTCGGACTGCACTACATCCTGCAACATCTCGACAGCCCAGGGAACTACGCAAGGATCCTGTTTGTGGACTTCAGCTCGGCATTTAACACCATCATCCCGGACATCCTCTCCTCCAAACTCTCTCACCTCAACGTGTCTCCGTCCATCTGTTAGTGGATTACCAGCTTTCTGACCGACAGGAGACAGCAGGTGAGGCTGGGAGACATCACCTCTACAACCCGGACTGTCAGCACTGGCACCCCCCAGGGGTGTGTCCTGTCCCCACTGCTCTTCTCCCTCTATACCAACGACTGCACCTCCAAGCACCCAGCTGTTAAACTCCTGAAGTTTGCAGATGACACTACCATCATCGGCCTGATCCAGGATGGAGACGAGTCTGCATACCGGCTGGAGGTTGAGCGGCTGGTGTGTTGGTGCAGCCAGAACAACTTGGAGCTGAACACACTCAAAACTGTGGAGATGACAGTGGACTTCAGGAGACAGCCTCCGTCACTGCTCCCCCTCACCATCAGCAACAGCCCTGTGTCATCCGTTGAGTCCTTCAAGTTCCTGGGAACTACGATCTCTCAGGACCTGAAGTGGGAGATGAACATCCACTGCATCCTGAAAAAGGCTCAGCAGAGGATGTACTTCCTTCGTCAGCTGAAGAGACACGGCCTGCCTCAGGAGCTGCTCATCCAGTTCTACACTGCTGTCATCGAGTCCGTCCTGTGCACCTCCATCACTGTGTGGTTCGGAGCGGCCACACAGCAGGACAGACGCAGACTACAGCGCACAGTTAGGACTGCTGAAAAAATCTCTGGAGCCCCCCTGCCCTCCATCCAGGAACTGTACTCCTCCAGAACCAGCAAGAGGGCAGGGAACATCATCAGAGACCCCACTCACCCTGGACATAACCTGTTCTCCCTCCTCCCCTCTGGCAGGTGATACAGAGCCCTGCGCACAAGGACCTCTAGACTCAAAAACAGTTTCTTCCCTACAGCCATAACTCTTCTAAATAGCTGAATGTTGGACCTATTGCACTGCTAAATGGTCATATATTCACCTTCACTGGCCACTGATCCAATTGCACTACAATGTGTACTCTGCACCAATTGTACATATATTTATTTCTCTGCACAAATGTACATACATATAGCATATACACATATTTTTCTCTTTTTACTGAGTGTACATATTCCTCTCCATTCAAATTAGGTGTGTATATATATACATATATATACATATATTTTTCTAGTATGTTTATGTTTATTTTTGCTGCTGTTATTCTGTGAGCGATACCACCTGCTGAAGCCAAATTCCTTGTATGTCACAAACATACTTGGCCAATAAAGATGATTCTGATTCTGATTCTGATTCTGATTACATCTGTTCCGCGAGGTGGTCCACACGGTGACGCGCATCGTGGCCTCCGATGCGTGGCCCGGTGGCCCCTGCGCTCTCCCAGTCGCTGCAAAAGTGACAGCAGCTCTGACCATCTTCGCCACCGAGGTGAAATTGTTGCTGTGCCTCGCCCTCAGTGCAATTAAAGGCGAGGAGAGGCGTTCATTTGATTGGTGAAGATTACACTTGGCTGTGTTAAACCCTCTCATGCCTTCTCTCCTCCCTCTCTGCCATTTGGGTGGGAAGAACGGAGGCGTGGGTGTGCCTGCCTGTGCCAGACTGCATCGTGCATGAAACTTGCAAAATGCCCTGGACACACCCCATTGGCGCCCCGCCTGCGCCTGGTCTACAAAATTAGAGCCCAAAGTATTGAGATGTGTATCGTATCGGCCAGGGCCATTGCAAGGCAATTGAAGGTGGGTGGGTCCGTGTGTGTGGGTGTGTGTGTGTGTGTGTGTGTGTGGTGGGGGGTGACTGACCCCCCCACCCGAACATTTTACAGCAATACGACGCAATTTCCTGCATTCCTGCTGTTTAATCTATAAGTCCATATCCTACCTGTCTACAGGTTTGTTGCTCAACCAGCAATTCCAAGAGTGGTATTGGGTGGTATTTGTCAATAACACCATATGTGACCTAACAGAATTTCTTTGCTTATCATAAAAACTGGTCTGATCACTTCTGCAGCAGCTTTACAAGAACTGAAAGATCAATTCAAGTTCTAAAACTGAAAGAAATACTTTAAGGAATAATCAAACTACATCAAACTATTCTTCAAATATGTTTTTTACCAAACTGTAAACAAGCAGCAACATAACAAAATCTGAATATTTCACAAAACTTAAAAATACACAAACCTTTACACAATTAAATTATAAAGTGTAACTGATTATGCATAATAGGCCTAGATTTAATTTTCTCTCAGTAAATGAAAAATGTTTTGGCTTGTTTGTGTAGCATTTAAAGGTGAGGAGAGGCGTTCATTTGATTGGTGAAGATCACACTCATCTGTGTTAAACCCACTCAAGTCTTATCTCCTCCCTCTCTGCTACGTGCGTCGGTAGGAGAGACGGAGGCGTGGGTGCGCCTGCTGCGCCAGACTGCGCCGTGCACGAAACTTGCAAAATGCCCTGGACACACCCCGTTGGCGCGGTGCAGGCATGGCGCAGGGCAGGTGCACCCCGCCTGCGCCTGGTCTATGAAATTAGAGCCCTCAGGTTTGATGTCCAGTAGGGGGCCACAAAATATCGTCCTGCGGGCCGCAATTGGCCCACGGGCCGCAAGTTTGAGACCCCTGCAGTAGAGTGATGCTGGCGAAATCCAAACTGCATTGGGTGCAGAGAGGTGTGACCTTTCCTAAGATGTTCCATTAATTGCATTGACACCCATTTCTCTGCCACCTTTGAGACAATGGGCAGGATGCTGATTGGCCGATAGTTATCAGGCTTTGTTTGTCACCAGCCTTAAAAACAGGGGTGACTTTGGCTGTTTTCCAGCTGGTTGGTACACAACATTGATTAATAGAAAGATTTATCAAATGTGCATTTGGACTTGCCAGAGCCTCTTTATTAGACTTCAGTAGTTTACTGACTAAACCAAATATGTCCTTAGCTTTGGAGTTTTTCAGTGATGAGATAATCTTATAGACATCAGGGATAGTTATTTCCCTTATGCTGAACACTGGTTTGTCAGGATCAGGGGGCTTAATGAGAGATTCAGGACATTTAAAATTCATTGTTAAATCCTCAATCAAGTGGATAAAAAAATTTAAGTACTTGCAATAACATCCAAATTATCACACAGTGTACCATTCACTTGAAGCTAAAAAAAAAAATCAGCTTTAGATTTACGAATCTGGTGAACCACTTTGTTCCTCAGTGAGTTGAAAATATGATGATAACTTGTAAGTCCTGTATTTAAGGATTTTTTAGAGCTCTATCTCTCTCTTTCATTAATTTCCAGACATCATTGTTCAGCCATGGTAATTTTTTTTTGCACCACTTAATTTGCACTGTCTTTATTTTATTTTATTTTTTTGGGGGGGGGGGGGGGGGGGGGGGGGTGTCTTATTTGTTTGTTAAATTCTGTCAGCCTAATATAATAGAAAGATTTAGCATATTGGACTATACGAAATGTTAATAAGGGGATTATTTCAGACTTACACACAGTCCGGCATGTTGGCAATGAAGATTACACACTGTCCACCGTTTTGGCAGATTGTTGGCTCTGAATGATTCTGATGGCAGGGTGTCAAACAGACCAACTTCCCATCGATCTCCTGTGTCTCGTAGTAATCTTCTGAAAATCCAGGTCTGATGCAAACAGCTGGAGGAGGATGGAGAGAGGAGAATGAGCAGACTCAAGGGGGGTAAACAGTACACATGCAGAATGTTGAACAGAATACTTGGTATAAAAACAGATTAAAAACACAGAGACAAAACATCTCAAATCAACAAGACCTGCTGATTTCATGCTGATTATTTATTCATCTTTTGACATTTTTAGTCTGAGGGCCATGCCGGCAGCTTTAAGAAAGAACAGGCTACAAGCACATCATTCTGAGTCTTCTCAGGGATGGTGGGCTCATATTTTTGGTGAGCTAAAGCGACGCCATCAACCAAAAATGGAAAAAAATCCCCTTTTTAAGTGAACGGGAAGGTCTCCAAAAACTGACCAGAAACAGCGATGTGCCAGAGGGTCTCAGGAGAGGCATGAGGCTCTTGGGGCTCTGAGGTTGTCAGACTTTGGTGTACATTTTCTAAAACTATGATAACACGTGCAGGGCACACTCTCTGTAAAAGTCTTTGCACGTGGACGTGTGCATAAGCGCATTTTGTCTGGATTTCACAGATTGAGATGATAAAACTGGAGATTACTGACACAGCAGTGATCAGATTCTCTGTGGAGGTCCCAGAGGAGGCTCAGCTCTTCTCAGGTACAACTAGGAAGGGCTCCCAGGAGAAAAGGTTGGAAACCAGTGGTCTATGGGACCTCCTTAGGGGCCGGTCATTTAAGGTTTACCACAGTCATCAGCACTCTCCTGCACCTGTCTTCTCACCTGTTTCCATCTTTATATATTTCTACTCTGGCTATATGAGACGTTAACAACCGCTGCAACTCTGTGTCTTCAGCAGAAAAGTGAAACCTTCATGCACGCCCTGAAAGCACAGCAAAATGGCGTTGCACACAGCGTCAGATAAAAACACCTGGCAGGTGAGCCTGTTACATGGGAAACAGCAGTTTTACTGGCTGTACGTCCCCGTGTGATGCAGCCCTTACATGAACCAGAGCGTGACCTAAATCACTCACATACCAACCAACCCAGTCAGAGATCGTCAGTGGAGGTCCAGTGTAACCTGACACGCCAGATGGAAAGTTTCATATTGGAAATATTTCACAAATCCATCTGGGAAGGAGTCGTTCAAAAATGTTTTTAGGGGCAGAGCCTTCAAAAACAACAACAGCTTGTGATTGGATGATCGTTTGGCTCGTTACACTGATCACAGACCAATCCACATCAAGCAACGCTGCTACGTATGATGTAGCATACGTAGCGACTACAAGTAGTGGCTAATGGCTAACAACAGTTAACGGCCGTTAGCCGCTACGGCTAAAGGCTACTTCCTTTCCTTCACCGAGGATCGAACTCACAATTCTGGGAGCAAGAGGCAGTGACAGTGCCGCTGAGCCTCAATGAGCACAGCCAACAATGGCTAACAACAGTTAGCCGCTACGGCCGTTAGTCGTTAGCATAAACTACCTGAAGACTTTCGTTTCAAATGAAATTATACCACACGGATGTATCATTTAACACTTATATGCGACACGAACCTTGCTAAAGACAATCCCTACCAAGTTTTCCCAGTAAACGTCTAAGTAGAGCACATTTCACTGAGTAACCATGATGACTGTAGACTAACCGGCATGTCCGTGGATTGATTTACACGTTCTCTCCCAGTTTCCCAGCAGTGATCCCCGGTCAGGAGAAGAGCAAAAACATGACTTCTTGTAAGACAAGCTTCGAGTGACATTCTTTCCTCCTCTTTTAAAGAATAAACTGAGTAGTTCTGATTAAAAAAAAAAAAAAAAAAAAAAAAACGCAGATATTGAGACCACTTCAGAAGCCGCCATTGTTTTCCAACATGCAGTCACTTCCTGTTGTCATCACGTCCTCTGCTCCCGCAGCTCCCGCCTCTCTTCCCTGATTGGGCCGATAAGATTCCAGCCGGAGTGAAGTCGTTGGACAATGGAGGCTGGCAAGACGGGTAAGCATGATTACAGAATCAGGCAGGTCCATCTGCTCTGCAAGGCTAGGTCCAGTGAGATTCGCTCTACATCTGAGCTCAATGTGGCAAAACCGTAAATACTTTGTTTTAGTGAACGAACAGACAGAGGCAGGACGAGTTTATGTACCATTAAAGTTTGTGGTGGGGACAGCAGTTTGCTCTGAGGACAGGTGTGCAGCTATAACCTCAGCTGTGCTGCAGGTGATGATGTCATCACCCTGTTCCATATAAGGAAGTCCCATAGACCACCATTGTTCATGTCACAGAGAAACCAAAACTCAGCCTAGACTTTGACAGGGACTATCAGAGAACTGGCCAAGATGTCTCAAAGATGAATGATGGATGGATAGTCAGGAGGTATGTGTTTGTTTCAGAGCTGAGGGTGTTACAGGGCTCACAGGAACCTTTCTCATTCATTTAAATGGAAACATGTTGATGGTTTTTGGTTTATGGTCTCATGATTGTAATGCTTTTCTCCACCAACAATAATAGCACACTATTCCTGACAACACACTTGTGATGACCTGAGTGCTCCAGTATTGTTCTCTCAAAGCTGGAGGCAGAGTTCTTGGACAAGAAGTGGCAGCAGATTTATATGAATAAGAGAAGCAGGGACTTTAACAGATACTCTGAACTGCAGAGTCACAATCAAATAAAAGAACAAATACACTTGATTGCATGGCCAGAACACTCTAAAAGAGGATTTGAGTCTCCGTTTCTTTTCCTGGTTAAATATGAAATATGACTGAACAGCACATCCACACAAAGCTCAGATCTAATGTCTTTAAAAAGGCTGAAAGGCCTCCAGGCGCGGTGATACTGACCGGTGAGATCAAGTTCTGTTGGTGCCACAGTCGGCTTTGACTCTGTGAGGTTGAAATCTGGACAAAGTGAATCTGAGGAGGAACAACATGAGAATTAGATAATGGAGGAACATCAGTGATAACTTTACTCCTCTAAATCTGAATGCATTTGGATCAACGCTGCAGCTGACCAAAATAAAACACCTGGAAGTGGCTGAAATGTCCCTGTGATTGTAATTTGATTCCAAAAGGAGGATCTCCTGTCTGGATTCCCCCTCAACAGTGAGAGCCTTTTGAAGTCCAGCATGTCGAGTGAGTGAATCCAAACCCTCTCAGTTTGTTTTCTCAGCCTCACAGGAAGTTCTTCTGTTTTCATTCTCATGTTGGTGTGTGCACGTACGATGCTTTAAACATGTCCCTCTTACCTTCTACGCAGTCGTTAATGCCCTCAACAGCTGCTTCAATGGCCTCAGTTATTTCTTCATATGTCTTCTGAGAGCCAGGTTCATTGGGAAGCTCCAGGATGATCTCATGTTTGACGTTGATGCTGGAAAGAGAGCATGTCATTCATGTTAGTGTCAGTGAGAAAGGTGATCCTCTATCAGACTGCACCGATCTTGGCTGCATGGCGGCTGTGGGGCTTGTTGCTTTTTTCAAAATGGGAAACATGTTAACAGGCCTGGGCTGCTGGGCCGTTGGGCTGCTGGCGTGCCCCCTAGTGTCTCCACAGAGTGGTGCAGGATGATGTATTGTTGTGGTCCAGCCCTGACGTTAGCTCGGTGCTGGTTTGCTCTGAAGCCTCTGGGATTATTGTCTGTGTTCTTGGATCACTGATGATGATGAAGTCCATGAAACTTACATGTTTGGTTCAAAGCAATAATCTTTACAAATGAAATGAACTGTCCTGGTTATTTAGGCATGGACATGATCTGCAAGAGCAAAAATCTATGATCTGGCTATTATGAAACTACAGCATGGTGGCTCAGCCTAAGGGCAGCTACAGTATCTCCACAGTGTAAGATCACGCTGTGACCTCTTACTGAGAATTCCCTCTTAGTCCAGTGACCTGATGGAGTTGGTCCTCATGGCTGTGTCCACGGTGTAGGAATTTCTGATCAATAAAAAACAACATCCAGCAAACGTCATCAGGAGCTATCTTCAAAAAGAAGGAGGAGTCCTGGAGGTGATGGTGTGGCCCCGACAGAGCCCTGATCCAAACACCATGCAGTGAGTCTGGATCACATGAAGATACTGAAGGATCTGAGCCAGACCACATCCACACAAGACCTGAGGTTAGATCTCCAAGATGTAAATCTGCAGAGGTCCTTCTTAAACTGTAAGAGAGTGGAGCTAGAAGATACAATGCTGGTCTGAAGGTGAGGGGTGTTCAGGGCAAACCTTGATCTGATTCAGATGCTGATGATTCACACTGACTTTAGTAAACTGATCTAAAACTGCTGCAGTTGAACACGCCTGACGTGAACTTAGACCAGACTGAACACACATTAACCTTCTAAAAACAACCTGAGCCCAGCAGAACCACGTGATGAAGGTTTAGGGGGGCGGCCCACCCAGCATGGGGGCAGTTGGAATATGTAGTTTAGTAGGAGCGGCTGGATTTTCTCCTTAAATTATACATATGCAGTATGTGCACAGCCCTGAAGCTGCTGATAAAGCAGGCTGCAGGTTAGAGAGGTGTGGAGATCCATCAGACATCCTGATGACCCTCTGATGCCAAAGTCCACAGCCATGATCCAGTCCAGTCAATCTTTGTGTCAGAAGATTTTTACTCACCTAAAGGCTGCAGGTGTGGCGGCCGGGTCTTCCCTCCTGAACCTCACCTGGAATGAGAATAAGCAGATTGAGTTTGGATTCTTTTCTTCATCTGATTCACTCGGCTGAAGTCATCAAATCTTTGGAGGCACCACCACGTGACCATTTTGTCCTGTGATCTGAAAGAGATCACGTGACAAAATGAGTCCAGTCTAATGTTAACCAGAAACACAGCCTGTGTGATAAACAGTCATGGGCCACTTCATTAGGTACACCCTGCTAGTCCCAGGTTGGACCCCTTTCCCCCTCAGGGCTGCCTCAGTTCTTCAAGCTGCTGAAACATCAGAGGTGTTGGTCCATGTCTCCATGACAGTATCACACAGAGAATCTCCTGCTCCACCACAACCCAAAGGTGATGTACTGGACTGAGATCTGGTGACTGTGGAGGCCACTGAAGAACAGTGAACTCAGAAACCAGTGTGAGATGATCTGAGCTTTGAGACATGGAGCTACTGAAGTCTCCATCAGAAGATGGTCCACTGTGGTCATAAAGGGATGGACATGGTCAGCAACAATCCTCAGGTAGGCTGTGGGGTTTGAACCATGCTCAGGTGGGTCTAAGGAGCCCAAAGAGTCCATCACACCACCAGCAGCCTGAACCGCTGATCCAAGGCAGGATGGATCCATGCTTTATGATGTCCACACCAAAGTCTGACACCCAGTCCACTTAGTCCACCTGTGTAGTGTTCAGTACTTAAGCAGGTTGTCTTGACCTCGACGACATGCCTATGCACTGAGTTGCTGCCATGTGATTGGCTGTTTAGCCATTTGTGTGAACAAATAATTGAACAGTTAGTGTGTATTGTGTACATTTAAAATTCAGGATGCTCTATGTGTGTTTCCTTTGACCCAGAAACTAGTGGATGTTTGTGGTACTGCACCTTAATGTAGACCAAGAGGGTCTGACTTAAATCGTGTGATAAAGGACGGCCAGTGATGATATTTGATGATATCTTAATATGTTTTAGTAAAATTACATCTTCATTTTTTGAATGTTGTTCATAGGCCAATATCTGCTAAAGTAAGTCAAAGTGAAGAAATAAATGTGATATCATATAGCCAAGGTGGTGTTGGCCAAAGGATAACAAGAATGAACATGTCAAATATTATGTTCAGTGGTTTATATCAGCAAAAATAAAGGAATATTAAAATGACAAAAACAGTGAAATCCCCTTTTTACCTTTTGCACCGTGATGGTTGAGAATCTCACCAATAGGCCTCCTCGGCTGTAAAGACACAACACAAAGGATGTCAGCATGTTCTCAATGCAGGTAGAGGATGTGAAGATGACGCCACGCCATGCTGCGGTACAATCTTTGCAGGCACACCTTTGGTTTGTTCCTCAGCTTTTTATTACCTTTGCAAAGTCATGTTTTTGCTGGTGTTTGTTTATCTGTTTGTCCATCCGTGAGCAGGACATTCAAAAAGTTCTCTCCAGATTTTGACGAGTTTTCAAGTGAATGTTGTTCATGGTGTGAGGTAGAAGTGATTTTGGTTGTGATCTGAATACAGATGCAGATCCTGGAATATTTCAAAGGATGTGTTAACAGAGAGACAGGACTGTTTTCACTTTTTGATAATAACTTATCAACGATATCAGAAATACGTCAGCAGAGGGCTGTGCCCTCAGAACACCTCTAAGTTTTACTTTATTTGTTGCTAGTTTCTCTTTAGCGTAGGCAGGACCGTGTGTCAGACTGCTGTGACGTCCAGCACAACAACAATGGACGACATGGAGGTGATAGTGTAGCTCAGGGCAGGGCACTTTTTGTGAACAAGGGAACCACGTTAACCTTGTCTTTATTACCTGAGGACCAAGTTCTTGTAATTTGTCATGACAGTCTTAAACTAAAAACTACAACTACTGTAGACATAGATATATAACTACTATAGAAGCGTTTTGTTTGTGGAGTGTGACGGCCCCCTGACAACATGGAGATGGATGTTTTCAACGTTCACCGACATAGATGTAACACATGGGTAATGGCTCAGCTGAGGAGAACCTTGGCCTCACCTAGCTTGGCGCTGCTGATCTTTGATGTCAGTCTGCTAATACCATATATAGCAAAAGTAACTGCCGTTTCACCATGTGCAGCTGCAGCTGGTCTCAGGATTCTGACACCATGCATAGAGGACAGAAGACAGCTGTCCCCAAAAGGTGGACACCAGGGGGCTACAGGCAGGCTGTACCACAGCTCTGACGGGGGGTAAGTGGAGGTCAGTTCTTGCTGGCATTTACAATCATGTTGGATCAAACCTCGGCCATTTTTAAGCATGCATAAAATTTGTCGACATGCCTTTGAACATCAGCGGTGCCAACTGAATTAACATATTTCTGCTTGGCCTGACTTAGCTCGACACGGCTTGATATTTGCCAACACACTGCAAAAGCTGTCCAAACATCAGCAAGTGACTGCGGCCTAAAAAACAAACCTGCTTGAAATTGTTCCTTTGTTTTTTACTGTGGCAGATATCACGTTTTCTTTATGCATTTTCTTTGGTTGATTGATGTATTTTCTCTTCTTTTTACCGGATGGAGGGCCACACTGTGGGAGCAAGAGGGCTGTGTGTGGCCCCCAGGTCCTTAGTTGCTCACCTCTGGTGTAGCTGGTTCTCAGTCAGTGTCTTTTTGTCACAATCAGGAGACGAGTTTTGATCCAAACAGAGACCAAAATACAACTGAAGAGTACGGGAGAGTTTGGAATTCCAGTGTTGGACAACCTACTGGTGACGGTCAAAGTCATGATACTCTCTGACCAACTGGTGGTCTGCAGTGATGTTACACGACACTTCAGTACCTGCTCAGCTCAATTAGAACCAAACCAATGCACCAAAAATAAAACCTAGAACCAGGTATGATCCATGATGGAAAGTTTGAGTGGAGCTGGAGTGAACTGAGATGACACCATGTGGTGATGCACCGTTAACTGGTTTGATAGCTCACTCAGGATCATGAGGAGAATACTTGTTGATGTAAAAGAGAGCAAATGAAAAAGAGCCAGAAAAATATATTCATACATTTCTGCACAAAACAAAGACCAGCAACCTTGAGAAGTTTTTCATGACTGATTAAGTCAGTTCTAGGGACGTTTAGCTTTGTCCTTCCAAAGTTGTTTCAGTTCATGCTTAAGTCAGAGAAGATTTTGTGTCAGATTTGATCAAAATCATCGATGATCCAGCAGAGAACATGGCACAGGATGACCTTGACCTATGATCTTGAATATTAGATTAACTGGCCCTTAACTTAGAAAAGAAAAGGGAGCACTTTGACAGAAACCAATCATTGGCAAATCATCCTCGAGATGTTACATTCACAAGCAGAGGATGACCACTAGTCCTTGACCTCTTACCTCCAGCATCTATAAACTTCATCCTGAATATGAGCGTACATTTATACAGTTTGAAGAAAATTACTCCAAGTCTTTTTGAGGTGCCAGCTTCACAAAAGTCATGCCCTGTAAGGACAGACTGACCAACAACACAGAACCTCAAACAGATCAGACAGGTAGACCTAGTTTGCTTTACATGTGCATACTGCAAAGGTGGCTACCTCGGCCCAGAATAAAAGGTGACATGGCGTGTCATCACATTACCTGTAGGTGGTCTTTCTAAAATCCTCTATGGGACTTTACCTGATACTTGTGACGACCACTTCTTTGAGGTTTGTTATCATCCCAACAACTCGGTAATATGTGTCCATCTGAAAACAAACGAAATGTTAATGTCTCCATAACAATTGTACAGGTCATTGAAATACTCTGAGGTGATGGCTACCTCATCTTGGAAAAACAGTACAAATAATATTGGTCCAAGGAAATGGCCAATCCAAGAGTTCTTACCTGCGTTGTGAGGTTTCGAACAAAGTTTTTGTATTCATCAGATGTTTCATCATCATATTTTTCATCATATACCTGGTCGACCTCCATGTTAACCACCACTGTTTGGTCAATTGTCTCTGTAAAACAACCCAAAAGTTAAATGAACATGAGAAAATCAAGAGAACATCTACAAATACCATATACAAGTGGTGAGTACTTCCCAAGGATTCACATCATTTACCTGGCACAACCTGTGCTTCAAAGTTTTCACACAGGTCTCCATTGAAACCACTTAGACACGTGCAGTTGTGTCCATTATCAGTTCCACCGTTCTGACAGCTTAGCGGCCTCCTAGTGGTTGATGTTGATAATGTGTTCGGCAGACTGGTTGGGATGGTTGGAGTAGATGGGGCTGTGGTTGGTTTTTCTGTGGCAGTGGTAGGAGAAGGTGGAGTAGTTGTTTGTTCAGTTGTCGACTCTGTTGTTGGATCAGTTGTTGACTCTGTTGTTGGATCAGTTGTTGGATCAGTTGTTGGTTCAGTTGTTGGTTCAGTTGTTCGTTCAGTCGTTGGTTCAGTTGTGGGTTCAGTTGTTATCGCAGTTGTAGGTTCAGTCGTTGGGTCAGTCTTTGGTTCAGTTGTTATTGCAGTTGTAGGTTCAGTTTTTGGTTCAGTTGTTGGTTCTGTTGTTGGTTCAGTGGTGGGTTCACTTGTTAGTTCAGTTGTGAGTTCAGTTGTTGGGTCAATTGTTAGGTCAGTTGTTGGTTCAGTTGTTATTTCAGTTGTGAATTCAGTTGTGGGCTCAGTTGTTGGTTCAGTTGTTGGGTCTGTTGTGAGTTCAGTTGTTAGGTCAGTTGTTTCTTCTGTTGTTATTTCAGTGGTGGGTTCAGTTGGTAGTTCAGTTGTTGGGTCAGTTGTTGGTTCAGTTGTCTGTTCTGTTGTTATTTCAGTTGTCAGTTCAGTTGTTAGGTCAGTTGTTTCTTCTGTTGTAATTTCAGTGGTGGGTTCAGTTGGTAGTTCAGTTGTTTGGTCAGTTGTTTCTTCTGTTGTTGGTTCAGATTTGATTTCGGTTGTTGGGTCGGTTGTAATTTCAGTTGTTGGTTCAGTTGTTGGTTCTGATGTTAGTTTAGTTGTTTGGCCAGTTGTTGGTCCAGTTGTTGGGTCAGATGTTGGCTCAGTGATTGGTTCAGTTGCTGGCTCGGTTGTTGGTTCAGTTTCTATTTCAGTTGTTGGTGCTGTTGTTGGTTCAGTTGTTAGTTCTGTTGTTGGGTCAGTTGTTTGTTCTGTTGGTATTTCAGTTGTTGGATCAGTTATTGGTTCAGTTGTTGGGTCAGTAGTTGGTTCAGTTGTTGGTTCAGTTGTAATTTCAGTTGTTGGTTCAGTTGTTGGGTCACTTGTTGGTTCAGTTGTGGGTTCAGTTGTTGGGTCAGTTCTGGATTCAGTTGTGAGATCAGTTGTTAGGCCGGTTGTTGTTTCAGTTGTGGGTTCAGTTGTGAGTTCAGTTGTGAGATCAGTTGAAGGCTCAGATGTTGGTTCTACTGTTATTTCAGTTGTTTGGCCAGTTGTTGGTTCAGTTGTGAGTTCAGTTGTTGGTTCAGTTTCTATTTCAGTTGTTGGTTCTGTTGTTGGTTCAGTTGTTTGTTCTTTTGAAATTTCAGTTGTGAGTTCAGTTGTTGGCTCAGTTGTTGGTTCAGTTGTGGATTCAGTTGTTGGGTCAGTTGTTGGTTCGGTTGAAATTTCAGTTGTTGGTTTAGTTGTTGGGTCACTTGTTATTTCAGTTCTGGATTCAGTTGTCACATCAGTTTTTGGGTCAATTGTTAGGTCACTTGTTGGTTCAGTTGTTATTTCAGCTGTGAATTCAGTTGTGGGCTCAGTTGTTGGTTCAGTTGTTGGGTCTGTTGTTGATTCAGTTGTTGGGTCAGTTGTTGGTTCGGTTGAAATTTCAGTTGTTGGTTTAGTTGTTGGGTCACTTGTTATTTCAGTTCTGGATTCAGTTGTGAGATCAGTTGTTGGTTCAGTTGTTGGTTCTGTTGTTGGTTCAGTGGTGGGTTCACTTGATAGTTCAGTTGTGAGTTCAGTTGTTGGGTCAATTGTTAGGTCACTTGTTGGTTCAGTTGTTACTTCAGTTGTGAGTTCAGTTGTTAGGTCAGTTGTTGGTTCAATTGTTGGTTCAGTTGCTGGTTCAGTGATAATTTCAGTTGTTGGGTCAGTCTTTGTTTCAGTTGTTGGTTCTAATGTTATTTCAGTTGTCAGTTCAGTTGTTAGGTCAGTTGTTTCTTCTGTTGTAATTTCAGTGGTGGGTTCAGTTGGTAGTTCAGTTGTTGGGTCAGTTGTTGGTTCAGTGATTATTTCAGTTGTTGGGTCAGTTGTTGGTTCAGTTGTTTGTTCTGTTGTTATTTCAGTTGTCAGTTCAGTTGTTAGGTCAGTTGTTTCTTCTGTTGTAATTTCAGTGGTAGGTTCAGTTGGTAGTTCAGTTGTTGGGTCAGTTGTTGGTTGAGTTGTTTGTTCTGTTGTTATTTCAGTTGTCAGTTCAGTTGTTAGGTCAGTTTTTTCTTCTGTTGTTATTTCAGTGGTGGGTTCAGTTGGTAGTTCAGTTGTTGGGTCAGTTGTTAGTTCTAATGTTGTTGGTTCCGATTTGATTTCGGTTGTTGGGTCAGTTGTTATTTCAGCTGTGGGTTCAGTTGTGAGTTCAGTTTTGAGATCAGTTGTTGGTTCAGTTGTTGGTTCTGATGTTAGTTCAGTTGTTTGGCCAGTTGTTGGTCCAGTTGTTGGGTCAGATGTTGGCTCAGTGATTGGTTCAGTTGCTGGTTCGGTTGTTGGTTCAGTTTCTATTTCAGTTGTTGGTGCTGTTGTTGGTTCAGTTATTGGTTCTGTTGTTGGGTCAGTTGTTTGTTCTGTTGTTATTTCAGTTGTTGGGTCAATTGTTGGTTCAGTTGTTGGGTCAGTTCTGGATTCAGTTGTGAGATCAGTTGTTAGGCCAGTTGTTGTTTCAGTTGTGGGTCCATTTGTGAGTTCAGTTGTGAGATCAGTTGAAGGCTCAGTTGTTGGTTCTAATGTTATTTCAGTTGTGAGATCAGTTGAAGGCTCAGTTGTTGGTTCTACTGTTATTTCAGTTGTTTGGCCAGTTGTTGGTTCAGTTGTGAGTTCAGATGATGGTTCAGTTGTTAGTTGGGTTGTTGGTTCAGTTTCTATTTCAGTTGTTTGTTCTGTTGTAAGTTCAGTTGTGAGTTCAGTTGTTGGCTCAGTTTTTGGTTGAGTTGTGGGTTCTGTTGTTGGGTCAGTTGTTGGTTCAGTTGTAATTTCAGTTGTTTGGTCACTTGTTATTTCAGTTCTGGATTCAGTTGGAGGATAAGTTGTTGGGTCAGTTTTTGGCTCTGATGTTATTTCAGTTGTTTGGCCAGTTGATGGTTCAGTTGTGAGTTCTGTTGTCATTTCAGTTGTTGGTTCTATTGTTGGTTCAGTTGTTGGTTCAGTGATTATTTCAGTTGTTGGTTCTGTTGATGGTTCAGTTGTTGGTTCAGCTGTGAGTTCATTTTTTGGTTCAGTTGTTGGTTCAGTTGTTATCACAGTTGTTGGTTCTGTTGTTGGTTCTGTTGTTGGGTCATTTGTTTTTTCTGTTGTTATTTCAGTTGTGAGTTCGGTTGTTGGCTCAGTTGTTGGTTCAGTTGTGGGTAAAGTTTTTGGGTCAGTTGTTGGTTCAATTGTTGGGTCACTTGTTGGTTCAGTTGTTAGGTCAGTTGTTATGTCAGTTCTGGATTCAGTTGTGAGATCAGTTGTTGGGTCAGTTTTTGGTTCAGGTGTTGGTTCAGTTGTGTGTTCAGTTGTGAGTTCAGTTGTTATTACCGTTGTTGGTTCTGTTGTTGGTTCAGTTGTTGGGTCACTTGTTGGTTCAGTTGTGGGTTCAGTTGTTGGGTCAGTTCTGGAATCAGTTGTGAGATCAGTTTTTGGGTCAGTTGCTGGTTCTGATGTTATTTCAGTTGTTTGGCCGGTTGTTGGTTCAGTTGTAATTTTAGTAGTTGGTTCTGTTGTTGGGTCAGTTGTTGGTTCAGTTCTGGAATCAGTTGTGAGATCAGTTTTTGGGTCAGTTGCTGGTTCTGATGTTATTTCAGTTGTTTGGACGGTTGTTGGTTCTGTTATGGTTTCTGTTGTTATTTCAGTTGTTGGTTCTATTGTTGGTTCAGTTGTTGGTTCAGTGATTATTTCAGTTGTTGGTTCAGTTGTTGGTTCTGTTAATGGTTCAGTTGTGAGTTCAGTTGTTGGTTCAGTGATTATTTCAGTTGTTGGTTCGGTTGTTGGTTCAGTTGTTGGTTCAGATGTGGTATCAGTTGTTGTTGCTGGGAAGAGAGCATGCAAATCATTCTAGTGTCAAGACCAGACAACAAATGTTATCGTCATCTTAATTGCATAAATATGAACAGATGCTGTCGACATGGCAAGATTTCTGTTGAAAATGTCATGTAAAGGTGGGACATCTGGTGTTTCAGTGGTGAGATTAGTTGAAATGCCAGGTTCTAGTTTGTTTGGATTAAGTTGATATTTTGAGTTTTAAATCAAACTGGGATTACGTTTCAAAACTGAGATTACAGTTGTTGGTTTAATGTAAAAATATCATGATTAAAGTTTAAATGGTTTGATTTTAACTGAAATGTACAGTTTTAAATTGTAGGTGGAAATAAGTACTAACAAAAAAGGATTAAAGGTAAAACGGTGAGCTTACTTGTGGGATTAAAGTTGTAATTATGTGACTTGAGTTGAAACAGAGTGATTCAAGATTATGTAGGATTTACCTTTATGGTAGGAAGTTATGTCATCATGGATCACATAAATATGGACTGGTGACTGGTGAAATGATTTGATTGGAGCTGAAACAGAAATTAAAGCGATAGGCCAACTTGTCTTTTCAGTAACAAGAAAGAGACGACCAAAGTTCGCCCACAGCTAGTTAGCTTAGCTCAAACGCTCGAAGTCAATGGGACGTGTTAGCCTGACTCTGTTTACAGTCATCAGATAGACTCTTCAGCAACACTAAACGGTACTGAGACAATTTTTTTTAACGTGTTATGTTATGTTATCTTCTACTATCATTGTGTTATCATCTTTACTCTTAAACAGAGGCTTTGTGTTGTTTTCTACCTCCACGGTGGTTTGCGGTAGAGATTGGAAGTTCGCGAACGACTTGAGTCTTTTTAACGGCTCTTTTAAATGAACGATGAGAACCAATTCGTAGTTGTGAGTGAGCCGTTTGTTTGTGAACCATTCTTAATAAAAACTGCCTGCAAATTTAAGAAAGGATCTTGGAGTTGTCTGACTGACATTTAACAGCAAGTTTTGACTTAAATCTGCAACAGTGACTTTTAACTGGGGACATTAAAATAAAATGGCTGATTACGGTTGTCACAGTAAGGTTTAAGTTAAGAGACAGAGTTGAAATGCTAAAATCAAAGTTTGAACAGGGATGACGTAAAAAGTCATGATGAGTGTAATTATTGAGATTAAAAGTGAAATAGTAAGATTGAAGTAAAAATGGGAGGTTAAAATTTAATAGCAAGATTCGACGGCAGCCTGTTGCAGCAGCTCCATCTCTGTTTTCCCTTTTTGTGTATTCTTCCCCCTCTGTTGTTTATTATCTTTATTTATTTTTTGACTGAACTGTTTTTAATACTGCAACATATTGGTTGTGCTACTTACTGGCGGAGTTTCTGTTCCGATTGGACTTTTTCTTTGTTTACGATGCTCACACTCACACGTGAGGAACTCCTGCAGCACCCTAATGGAGTCGGTTGCCCCTCTGCACGCATATCTGAGGAGGTATGGAGGGCGACGCGCAGAGGGAAGAAAGCCAGCTATAAAGTCAGAGAGAGGATCGAGAGGGACAGGAGATTTAAACCTTTTCTCCCATCGATCATTATGGGGAACGTGAGGTCACTCGCCAACAAGGCTGACGAGCTGATGGTGTTAGTGAACAGCCAGCGGATCTACAGGGGGAGCAACCTGCTTGTCTTCACGGAGACACGGCTGCAGGGGACAACACCGGACAGTATGATCGACCTGACTGGCTTCACGCTGGTCAGAGCGGACCGAGGGAAACAGAGCGGTAAGAAGAGAGGAGGGGGGCTTGCTGTCTTTGTGAACTCTAAATTATGTTGTCCTGGACATGTGACTGTGAAGGAGACTGTCTGCGCCCCTGATGTGGAACTTTTAGCGGTGGGATTATGTCCGTATTACCTACCGCGAGAGTTTTCACTTGCCATTGCTGCATCCCGCTGTCAGCTGCACCGGCCGGCGCCTGTGACATCATCCACGCTGTGATCGCGGGACTCCAAACCCAGCACCCCAGCACCCTCATACTGATCAGTGGGGACTTTAATCATGTCTCTCTCCTGTCCTGACAAACTTTACCCAGTATGTGGACTGTGCAATGAGAGAGAATAAAATCCTGGACCTCCTGTATGCCAACGTGAAGGGAGCGTACAGCTCTTCTTCTCTCCCTCCTCTGGGGGAATCAGACCACAACCTGGTTCACCTTGATACCACCTACAGGCTGCTGGGGGAACAGCAGGTGGCCACCAGGACTGTAAAGGTTTGGTCTAAGGACACAGAGGAGGCGCTGCAGGAGTGCTTCAGTGTCACAGACTGGGATCTTTTTAAAGAGGACTATGGTGATGACATTGAAGGCCTCTCTCACTGCATCACAGACTACATCCGCTTCTGTGAGGACAGCAATGTCCAAACTAAAAAGATCCGCTGCTTTCCCAACAACAAAGCCTGGATTAATAAGGACACTAAAGGCCTTCTCAACAGGAAGAAGAGGGCCTTCATGGCTAAGGACCAGGACGGACTCAGGGCCGTCCAGAAGGAGCTAAAGAAGAAGCTGAGGGAGGCTAAGAACAGCTACAGGGAGAGGATCGAGGCTGAGATGGGGCAGAATAAGACCAGGGAGGTGTGGAGTGGGATGAAACAGATGACAGGCTTCAACAGACCTGCATCAAGAGCTGAAGGAGACCCAGAGTTTGCTGCTGAGCTGAACCTGTTCTTCAGTAGGTTTGACACAACCTCCCCCTCTGTGAGCTCAGAGAGTGGATCTGGGTCTTCAACCTCCACCCCAGCCCCCACTCACACCTCGGGTGGAGACTCTGCCCCCTCCTCCCCCATCATGGACATCATGGACACATCTTTATCCCCCTCCCTTAGCTGGCAAGTGGCTCCAACAGACAGTCCCCCTCTCCCCTGTACCCAGTCCCCTCGGACACTGACCTCACCCAGCATCCCTCCCCCTCCCCCTCTCCCTGCCTCACACTCATGTCCAGCCAGGTACAGAGGGAGCTCTCCAAACTCCACACCAACAAAGCTTGCTGGAGTCTTTCAGCACCTCTTTAACCTCTCCCTGAGGTTGATGAAGGTGCCCAACCTGGGGAAGACCTCCTGCATCATCCCGGTACCTAAGAAAGGGTGTCCTAGCGGTCTCAATGACTACAGACCTGTGACACTGATGTCACATGTCATGAAGACCTTTGAGAGGCTGCTTCTTCAGCACCTGAGGACTCTGCTCACTGCTTTCCAGGACCCCCTACAGTTTGCATACCAGCAGCACATTGGCGTGGAGGATGCCATCATCTTCCTCACCCACAGGGCCCTGCCGGGGGCGCTGTGAGAGTCATGTTCTTTGACTTCTCCAGTGCCAGCACCAGCAGGTCCTGTCTCCTGTGGGAAAAGCTGCTGGACATGCAACTGCACCCCGACACCATCAGCAAGACCAAGGAGGTGGTGGTGGACTACCAGAGGAGCAGGAGGTCCCCTGCCCATCATCATCCAGGGGGAGGAAGTGGAGAGGGTGGACTCACATCGATACCTCGGGGTCCACATCAACAACAAACTGGACTGGTCCCACAACATGGACGTCCTCTTCAGGAAGGGACAGAGCAGGCTGTTCTTCCTGAGGAGACTCAGGTCGTTTGGCGTCTGCAGCAGCTCCTGAGGACCTTCTACAGTCTGTGGTGGCCAGTGCACTCTTCTTTGCTGTGGTGTGCTGGTGGGGTGGCATCAAGACAGGTGAGGCCAACAGGCTCAACAAGCTGGTGAAGAAGGCCGCCCAGAGGAGGATTAAGGACAAAATCAGGGCAATCCTGGACACCCCCTCTCACCCTCTCCACGACGAGCTGTGGGACATGGGCAGCTCGTTCAGTCAGCCAATCATCCCACCAGAAGCAGGACTGAGTGTTTCAGGCGCTCCTTTGTGTCCACCGCCATCAGACTTTTCAACAGCAGCGGAGGCCACAGTATGTCACTGCATTGACAACCCCACGCCAAAACAATTCAATCTCCTACTGGACAGTACTTAATCAATATAACACTGTACTGCACTTTAATATTTATAACAATCCTACATATGCGTGGAGTATCTGATGTGAATGTTTTAGATAAATAGGTGTCCTTAGGGGTGAGGACATGAGAGGACTGAAGTTGGCCTGTTGTTGGGTAAATAGCTGAAGACTGAATACAAACACCTAGAGTGATAAACCCTGTGTCAGAGGTTAAAGGTCCTTCAGTTTAGGCTATCATGGGGTTTGCCCTTTAGTTCACGACCAGAGCATCTAAGATGCTCTGGTCCAATGAGAGTCCACGCTACATGCATGTCTGTGTATAGCTCAAACAATGAGTCTGGTATAAATACATGTACTCTTAAATGTTCGGGGGGTTCATTTTGGCTTGGGCCTCTCAGGCTGTCCGGAGTGCCTGATTCAGACACTTGCTTGGTTTGTAATAATCTTCCTTTATGTGCAAACAAGTCTGTGTCGGCGAAGCTTCTTCATCATCTGCATCTACACATCAACACATTGAGAAACTACAATTTTGGCATCACGAATAGTATCGTGTTCTGGCCTTGGGAGGACCGGCGGCCCGGCGTGCAAACCCTGCTTCAACGCCGGCATAAAAGGGTGAGCTTTTTCTCACATTATTGGAGCTGCTATGCTCGTGGGGGCTGCTGTGTTGTTTCCTTTGTGGGTCATACCGCAAAGACATCTGTGTGGTGGTTGATTATTTTGTGTGCATTTGATGAAGTGCTTCGCTCTAAATTTATTGACAATAGAAACTGTCACTAAAAGGGGGGCCATAGTTATAAGTGAAAGAAATAGAAGAGAAAATAAGAAGTTGAAGCACAAAGTGCATGACAAACTTGAATTATTAGAGATGAAGGGTGTTCCAAGTACAACATGCGAGATCAATAAGAGCCAGGCCTGTTTATCTTAATTGACGGTAAGTCATGGGTTCATAGCCACTTTGCGAAAGTTTGGTTTAAAGGCAAAAGTTCAATTTGGTTCAAAAAGATATGGAAAGTTTACTCTGGGCCCAGGGAAACATTGGAAAAGTCTAAAACAGTTAACAGTGAAGTAAAGGAAAAGGCAATAAGGAAATAAGCTATAAAGGAAAAAGAGAATAAGCATGCTGTAAGGATATGTGAATGAGTCGACTCAGGAAGAGAGATTTTTGCGTGTCTTGTCGATGGGATTTTAGAGAAATTAGGTCTGCGACAGGAATTTTGGCCAAAGTAAGGAATTTATTTAAATTTGAATTAGGATTCTAGGAGCTGGTGTTGTTTGTGTTTTTGGAGATAGACCTAAAAGTTTGTTGAATTTGTGTTTTTGTCTGTTTTTGTCTGTGTGTGTATGAGGTACCTTTGTATGTTGATGTGCTTGAGGGAGGTCTGTGTGTGTGCGTGCTTGAAGAGACTGTCTGTATGTCTGCAACTGCAGTTGTTTTATTGTGGATCTTGGCTTTAGTTCTTCTTTCTGGGGGTTTATATCTTTCTTGGGGACTGTAAAATTGTTGAGAAAAGAAGTGGACTAATTGAAGGTTTTGTGCTAAAGCTTGGATTGTAACATATGTATATACATGTGTATGAATTCAGGCGGCAGCATAATGCTGGCAAATTGTCCAGGCATTGTTGTCTCTAAATAAGTCACTGTTCCAGGAAGATCTGATTTGTTTTTGAACATAAGTCTGTTAACCTTTCGGGAACAAGCGGTTTGAACATCATTGAAACTGGGACTTTGCATAAGAGACAATCCATCAGGTCTGCTGGGGCTCCAGTGGTTACTGGACCACTTGTCTGACTCCATAATCAGACAATGGGCTTGTTAGGACAGCTTTCCCTGTGCGTGTGTGTGCATGGGTGTGACTCGTGAGGCTGTGTGTTTTTAAATAGCGTTAGTTTAGTAGTGGAGGTATACCTTGGTTTAATTTGAGAGAAGATTTAGTACTTTTATAAATCTTGAAACACATAAATACTATCTAATGAGCTTTCAAGGAGACTTTTGATAAAAAAAAAAACATGAGCCTTTTTCTTTTGAGGGAATTTTTGGATCTGCTAAATAATAGCAGATCCAAAAACAAGTCCACTTGTCTCCACTTACCTCCCTCCCTTTGCCCACACACCCAACACAGCATTGTGTGGATTTGCTGTTCATCATGA